>JANRMT010062791.1:216472984-216495472 GCA_026402145.1 Polypterus bichir lapradei
AGAAGAAGAAGAAGAAGAAGAAGAAGAAGAAGAAGAAGAAGAAGAAGTAATGGATCTGATAATTAAAGTACTTTAGAGAGGTAGAAGGACTACAGACTCTGGACTAACAGGACATTATGAGAGCACAGGTGAATAAAGAACTTCTTAAGTGCTGTTGTTTGATATTGAAAAGCCTATGATGGGTCATGAAAGGAAGGACTTTAATTATTCAAGTTACCGAATATTGGATCATTTTATTCTGAGCTTTTCAACTGGGGATCAACGCTATTCAGATTGGGGTTGATTTATTGATAAAGGAATGAGCTATAAAACGTGCCTCGGGCAGGCAGGGTCCTTAGCCTGTTACGGTGTAATGTCATGATAAGTGATGATGTCTTTCCTCACATAGGAATAGACAGAGCTGAATCTTTGTATGCTGCAGTGTCAAGATGCTATCCTGACAGTCAAATCCACTCGGGCCACATCAGGGCAGATATCTCCACGCCATATGTTAATTCATTCATCCATATGTGACTGTAGCTCTCAGCCGACATCTGTTTGTAAAGACTGCACAGCTCAGTCAGGTGAGACGCAGCAGCCAATGACTCAGAGCTGCCATCGACACACCAAAATTAGCCCATCACTGTGACAGAATTCAAGTCACAATTGTCCCAATTCCCTCTGCACCACTGGACACTGCAGATCTCACATTCTCATCTTTCATTCTCACAATGTGGTGCCTTAGGAACAGAGGAACGTGAATTAGAAACAGAGAGAAATTACAGAGTGATAGAAAGAAGAGAAAAAAGAGAGGAAAAAGACAAGAGGACAGAGAAAGGAGAAATAACATCAAGTGAGATGAATGAAAGTGGGCCAGTACTTGTGTGACACAGTGACACACACACAGTCACACTAGGAGAGGGCATGAAGTGTCACAGATACTTGTCAGGACCACCAAATCAATTAGAACACAAACTCACCTGTAAAAACTCCTCAGCACTCAGAGGTTCAAACGACTGCAGGAGGATATTTGGAGCTTCAGGACCTGCACATGAAAAGAGCACAATGGGGACAGTGAAGACAGCGTTTGGTGACATCAGTCCATTCACTGGGCAGTAATTACTATATCAGGATTGTTCAAATGTGACACAAACTGACAAGCAGCGACCTGTTGAAGCCCACTAAAGCACCACTCTGTGCCCACCATACCCATTGGCATATCTTGTCAACACACTGGGCTCACTGGTATTTAAAGACTTTTGGTAGACTCACGAGCTCTCACTTTATGTCTTGGCTGTTCCTCTTCATCACAGACAGTCTTCAGGTGCTCTTAGTCAGAGAAGTCAGCCATGAAGAGTTCAGCTGGAGAGCCCACCAGGAATGAACAGAACACAATGTGCTGAGTGTCTTTAAAGGCTTTATTCATCTCGTGCCTGGGGGGTCTTCATATTTCTATCTCTCTGTGACTTTGTGTCCAAGCACAACCTTTCACAGAGTCTAACTCTCTAGAAGCTTCAGTCCTACATGAAGAGAAGAGCTGCAGGGTCACAGTGGCCAACATTGGGGGTCTTTTAACAGGGGGTGTTTTCTAAGAAGCCATCAACTCTTTGATGAGGTGCCCTGTTGGTCACTTTACATGTGTGTACATCAGGTGTGTCCAACTCTGGTCCTGGGGGGCTACTGTGGCTGAAGGTTTTCATTCTATCCATCATCTTCATCAGTCACCAATGTCTGCTGTTCATTGACTTCTTTTCGCTTATTTCAGTCTCCTTGATTTTTTTAACACAATGGAAGTGTTGATATCTCACAATAAGGAGATCACAGGTTTCGTGCCTGGGGGTCCTCCCTGTGTGAAATATTATGACATTTTTTTTTCTGTTTTTTCATTTAACAAAATATGGACCAATGGTGAGCGAGGGGAGCTATTGAGGAGGGGGATGGGCTGCCATAGCTGGCCAAGGGGCATAGACCCCTTAATAATGATATACCAAAACTAAATGTGTGCCTTGTTTCTTGTGTATAACAATTTCATGTGCTGTTATGGTAATGATTTAGGGATTTAAAAGATTAAATATTAAATTAATCAGGTGGAATGTGTTCTTCCTTTGATTGTGAATGAATGGGGGTACACGGTAAATGTGTTAGTGACTGGGATTGTGCTTCTGTTACTGGAAGATTGGTTAGGAATGGTGGAAACAGGACAACTTTCATTTAGATTTAAGGAAATGTTTTATTATTATACTGTGCTGTGACTAAGACGGCTTTGTGCTGATCGCTTTTCCGGACCTTGAAGATGTGTTCACGAGGGAGAGATGTTGCTGGTAAAGTCCGAGGCTTTTTGTGACAGCAGGTCCTAATGTGTCTATCCAGCTGTTGTTTGCTGATTTGACTTGATTTCTGACACAATTCCTTCAAATATTTCAATGCTTCGTGAGGCTTCACTCTGTTCATTGCTAACTTCCTATACCTGTGCAGACCCTGACAGAAGCCCCTCTGGGTCAGATGGAAGTCTCCTGAATCAGGGAGTCCCTCTCGCTGCAGCACCCCCATGGCACCCAAGGACCCTGACAGGATTGTCCCTCAGGACTATGACTCCCATATATCCCTGTGGGTGTCCTTGCTGGGTTCACACTAGTGGAGTACTGCCATCTATTATATTGGGGGAGGAACTGCTCTTGATACACCACCTCCTCCATTCCATCCATTAATCTCTTCTTTTGAGCAGGATATCGATTCAGCCCTATCCCGGCCATGCGCTTCCACCTATACAGCACTCACACCCTTTACATGAAAGACCCACCAAAACTGTGACCCCTGGCAAAGTCTGTTTGTGTTTTCTAAGAATAAGAATAAATCATTTTAAGCTACATGAAATTTCTAAATGGTAAACATTATACAAATAATTATCTTGAAAACTACATATAATTTATTTGATTAAAACATGACTGAAAACAAAACAAAAGTCTCAAAGAAAGGACCAATAATGGGGGTGGTCTCACCAAGGTGACCAGAGTTCAGATCTCAAGTCCTCCCTGCCCAGAGATAGTAGTGAGTGGGCTCACCCTGCGATGGGCTGGCGTCCTGTCCAGGGATTGTTGCTGCCTTGCACCTGACTCTTGCTGGGCACGGTGCTCTACCATGACGCCTGTTAATACTCTATTAACAATATGCCACACATGATAAGTTAGCTAAATGGAAATTTCCAGCTATAACATCCACGTATTTGAGTGTATAGTAAGAAGGTAACGGTGTATCTTAACATTACTGTTCTCATGAGGTATGTCTAAAACAGGGCGATGCTAATATGCTTTTTTTACTTTAAGTAAAATGTGACACTTATTTAGTAGCCTTTTGAAACAGTAACGTTTTCGGCAAGATGCTTAGAAATGAATTACGTTAATTTAAAATGCTTAGATAGCATAAGTCAGAGAATAAAACGCATTTCTGGTTGTCCCAAGTAACAATAATTACTGTCATTCTCACGGCGGCCGTCGCTTCAGTGACGCTGCCTTACAATAAGCGGGCAGTTCATCCTTGCAGTGGGCGTCCCATGAAAGACGATATGGGCGTGTCGCAGTGTTATGGGCGTTCCGTGAATGACGTAGTAGATATCTATCGTGTGCTGCAGTTCTTCTCTGTTTTCTCTTGAGACCCTCGTGCTCAGACTTCTTTACGGCAACAAGCTCAAGCAAAGGTGCGGAAGGTGAGACAAAGTCGAACGTGGGGATCGCGTACGGGTGGGAATGCCAGCAGCGAGGAAGACCGCGATATGCGGAGAGGTTTTAGTTTTTAGGAGGTGCCTGACGCCGCGTGGTTAGCTTTTAAGTGTTGGGAATTCAGCGCTACGTGGAGGAGGCTGCACAGCAAATCGCACCTTCACGAGTTTATTGTGGATGACGAGAGTCGTGCACTATTTTGCTAGTCCTACGTTTATTTATTTTCTGGTCGGTGTTCTGTGAAATGTTAAGCTACATCTGACTTGGCGGAGGCGCGTTAAGCCGGGATTGTTTCTGCTCTCTTCGTGCTCATGCACTTTACCGCGCCGTTTCTCCTTTTAATTTCGCGCATGCTCCGAACTGTGCTGTCCGTCGTGCACGCGCTTGTTCAGCCCGTCACTTCCGCACGGCCCCGTCGTTCATTTCTGATTTTTCTCGAGCACTGTGTTTTTTTTACTCAAGCCACCATCTGCAAACTTTATTAAACTGGCGACGAACGATGTAAATTTACACGGCGCGTTAAGGTTTCATTTTCAACAGTTTGTCTCATACTGAGACCCATTAGAATTAATTTAAATGATTTCATTTTTGGTGTTCTCAGTAGGAAAGATGCTCGTGCGGTTTCACTGTAACAGGGAGACTTTGATTTGTTTAGTGGGAGATAAAATTAAAAAAATACACAAGCTGGTGCTGCTAGAGGGAGTAAAATCCCAAACTGGCATGGTATTACAGTTTTTTGTGATATTTGAAACGGTATTGTTTAATATCCTTTATCCTTTTCAACTACTTTCAGTATTTCTGTACACTTTTCTACTTTAGCTTACTAGAGATGGCCGTGTTAAATGAAGAACAGGACTCAAGCCAATCGGGGCTGTTTGTGTCGGACCATATGAAGCCATCAAAAAAAAAAAAGAAAAGGTGAAAACTGCGACTCGACTATTATGGGCTGGAGCTAAACTGTCTGTCCTCATTGTTTAAAGTGGCCGCAGGCACCTTGGTGAACAGGGGGGATGAGAATGGGCCACAGTGTCCACAATAAGGGGACAAACCGACAGACGGCATTTACTGCAAGAATACAGGGCTTTGGAAATTAGGGGCGAGTGGTAAAATATTTTGTTAGTTTAAAATATGAAAATTTAAGTAATTTTAAAATGACAGTAGATTATGTATCCACGTCACTTTGAAGTAGAAGAGCCTTTTGAAATTTATTTTCTTTAAGTAAAGCGTGTTTGAGAAGCAATGCAGTTATAAGAAATATGTGAAAAAGCGTTAATCCAAATGGCAGGTACTTTAAAGTGAACCAATTCTTTACATCCCAATTGACGTTACTTGCTATTAATTGTTTTCTCGGAGAAAGTCTGTTCTCAGTTTATACTAATGTATGTTAAAATACGCCAGACAATATTATAATTAGATTAATTACAGATAGTGGTGACTGTGGAAGCACCTTTTATTTATTTATTTCTTTTATTCTCGTCTTCTCGACTTGGCTTGAATGTTGTGCTGTGAACTTTTGTATGTAAGTTGATAAATATTTTTTATGTCTTTATTTGTTATTTAAACGGAGCAATGTGATATTAGTGTTTGATTGGTGAGAAGCTTTCATATTTAAAGACCCCCTCACCCCTCCACAGTCGTTAGGACTGACTGGTCAATTTAATGGCCGAGTTGGTGGAAGCACTTCAAACCGGTTTGGCAAGTGACTCTCCGCAGGACAGGAAGACCACCCAGTTGGAGAGCTTCAGCTTATCCGATGTCCTTGGGTGGGGTGTGTGTGTGGTGGAGCATCAGATCAGCTTTGGCAGGAGTGACTGTGTTTGGACTGAGAGCCGAAGAGCACACAGAAAGCAACTGGCAGCCCCCATGGGAAAGCCAAACTACCACTTTAAACAGTGAATCTCAATGACTCCTCTCTTCCTATAGGTGTCACTTTCCCAGAATTCATTTTGCGAGTGACCTGCTTGCCTTCATGGGTTGTTGGCAGGTTTTGCGCTGGATGCTGGGATGTTGGCATCAAACGTTACATCAGATCTGCTTTGGCTGCCCAGCCAGAGAGTCGGCCCTGTTTTTGACTTGAGTTGTCCCAATTCAGGTGCACCGAGGGGATCATTTCTTTTCATGGCTCTAGAAAGTTCTGTAGCAGTGGTCTGTAGATTCTCCATGTAAATTTCTTGCCGTGTACATATTACTCCAATGAGACTTATAAACTCCAGTCATACAGAGTCAAAGTGATCACGGCCTTCATGACAAACCTAAAACTGTCCCTGCCCTTTTTAAGGACGTTTTACTTAACATCCATCCTGGGTATGACGTTAATCAGCAAGTTGGTCCGCCAACTTGGGTGATGGTGGCAAACTGACTGTTCAGTGTGCTGCTGAGGTGTCACCTGCTGCAGTCGGACCTCAATCTGGGGGGCTCGCCGTGTGGTGGGTGCGACAGCTCACTGTAATCAGCGCCTGCTCCCAACCTCTGCTCTCTTTACTTAACAGCATTAGCATTTCAGCTGGCACCACTTCTGTTTCAGTGCCACTTCATGTCTCTCCAGTCTTTGCAGGAATTTTCACTCGTTTGGTGGAATGCACAGCTTTGCCACCTCCAAATACGAAAGCTCTGCTGCTTGAAATGTTTGAGTTCAGGAGCTTTTTGACTTCATTCTGGCTAGGCTGACTAACGTCGTTGTCTAAGCATTTCTCTCCATAGACTGTGAGTGTGCAAGTAGAATCTATTACCGCTAATCCTAAAGATTCGACCAAAACACTAAATGTGTCTGAGTTTGATTCCTTTGTAAATGACGTCATGTTTCATTCTTCACGGTCCTCTCTATTTTCCAATCTCCTCTGTTATCACCTGTTCATTTATTTTTGCGCAGTCTTTAGCCCAGTGCTCTGACGATAATGCATTTTGATCTTCTACCATATTTGTCTAACAGATTATTGCCTGCCAATGGCGACTTCTTCTGGCTGCGTTGCAAATGCTGTGTTGTTTCTGACGGAGTGCAATATGCAGTTTCCTGTGTGACAGTAATGCCCATTGTTACCAGACTTGACTACACTACCATAATTCTCATTAGCGCCAATTCCATTGAAGCAAAAAAAGTGCCATCCATGATGTTAATGGCAGCTGCCTTGGGTTTGTATCTAAACACACCGTGTCCAACAGCTTAAAAGCTCGCACAGCATCAGGGACAGCCATGTCACATCACACTTATGGACCTCATCGTCACAGATTTTAACAAGGCTTGGCCTGCTCATTTGGTCATCTGAGTGACCCATGGAGCTGAAATTGCACGTGTCTTGGATCAACAATAATAAGGGAGAGTTAAGATGACAAAGTTTGAACACTTCTGGATTATGACTTTGACTGGCTATTTCTCCCTAAATATAAGTTGCACAGAAATGGTTCTCATGTCATTTTAAAGCTCTTTTCCAGCTCTGTAGTTTGCGAAAATACTATGCTATCCCCAAAATGACCATGTTATGAGTGATTATCGTATTACATTTTTTATAACATTTTATTAATTTTATTAAAATCAAATAACATTCCATAAAAACAAGTTTAACAAAACTAGGTTTAAGACAAGTCGACCCCCGTCCATAAGAAAGAGAGCTTGGTCAGCAGAGTAAAACTTTAATAACAGTAAAAATATGTAGATAAGTAAATTAATAAAAATAAATAGAATAAAAAAATAAAAAGAGGTGAGAGACTCTGCTTCCTCAATTTAAGTGCTTATTCTAAAATGTTATTGATCAGATCCTGCCAGGTTTTGAAAAAGTTTTGCACAGATCTAAGTGCGATTTTGATTTTTTTCCAATTTCAAGTACAGTACAATCCATCTTTACCTGCCACCTCGGGACTGGACCCATGGCCGATTAATCCGACGCATACCTATTTTCATGTAGAAAAATATTTCTAAGGTATGTACTGGTACCTCTTTGACGTTCCTGAAGAAACCATATCCACAAGGCTTCATCCGCGATTTTGCACACGGATTTTTTTTTTTTTTCTCGTACAACGACTGGACAGTGTAGTGCAGCGGGTCCACAGCTCAAGTATCTTTGTTCAGATCTTCTGCTCAAATTGACATCACAATGCTGTCCCTGTAAGCGACAGTCCAACCCCAACTGCGTGTTTTTTTTATTTCTAAGCCCGGTAACCCGTGTCCATATTAAGTCTTCATTTTTCCAGCTCTCGTATGCCTTTTTCTTGTCAATTGCAGACAGGATTCTATAAATGGCAGCCATCCTCTACTGCGAATGTTAAACTTAAATAACAACACAACACTTTGATGTTAGCCACAATCTTTTTATTCTTCTCTCCCATTAAACACACCCGTCACGAGTAACCTTCTACAAACCCCGAATGTCCTTCTCCCAGTCAGGATGCAGTCGTGTAATCTCACAAATAGGAGCACATATATAAGATATAGAATATAACAACTTAACAGAATGAAGCTCCCAGTGCGCAGTTCAAGTCCAGCGAGGATGTCCAACAAAGCCCTAAATATGACGGCTTTAATAGACCTGCGTCTGCTTTGTCCAAACATGATGGTACCATATAGATAAAGTGTTGTCATATCTACATGGTGGGACTGAAATGTATGCAAATCCCCATTAATGACGGTCTGCAATGCACTTTGACCTCCTCTGTGTGCCAGAGGAGGAAATCAAGAAAATTGTGTCTTTGACCCAAACCTTATGGAGGGCACTGTAACCCTGAAGTGTGCTCATTATGAAGTTAATTCTACCACTTTTATTTTCACAGGGCTTTCCCATTTCACATGGCCATACACTGAGGTTTCTAATGGCCTCCAGCACAGGGCTGTCCATGTGAGAAGAGAAGGGCAGACACCTAGAGAGAGAGAGAAGAGTTTCCCACAGAGCATGGCCTGTACCAAAGAAGATGGCGTGGATGAAAGAGCGGTGGACATTAAAGAGGAGGACTGTGAGCGGCTCACACCAGAGGATGTGTGTGTGAAGCTGGAGGATCACGAAGAAAAAATTTCAGTTTTTAAAAAGGAGGAGGAGTGCAAGGGGGCGACTGCTGCCATTAAAGCTGAGGATTTGAATGATTTCTCTGCTGGTCTTGAACCTCAAAAGCATGAAACGGAGGATATTTTCAAGCAAGATGCCTGTGAAGAATCTCCATCCACTTTACAGCCCTGGTCCACTAATACGGGACGTCTTGCTACGCAGGAGAATTCTGTA
This sequence comes from Polypterus bichir lapradei, assembly GCA_026402145.1. NCBI lineage: Eukaryota > Metazoa > Chordata > Cladistia > Polypteriformes > Polypteridae > Polypterus > Polypterus bichir. Next base: position 216,481,884 of record JANRMT010062791.1, read on the forward strand.
GAGCTGAAATCAGAGTTATCGGAGTCTGAAGAGAAAATCACTGAGGGAAATGGGAGAGAAGGAGAAGAGTCACCTGGGAGTGTTGGAATAAGTAAGTAATGTGATTAAATATAAAAGAAAAAGAGCGTTTATAAATTCTAATGGTGGTTGCTTTGATGTTTTTAGAAGACTGAAATGAGAGTGGAAGATGAGGTTAATTGAACTTTGAAGACAACAAACAATAGGTTACCTAATAAATGATAAATTAGAAAAACTTGGGTGAATAAGGAAAAATCTAAAGTGTTCAGTGCATGAAGCTTTGACTGAAGCTGTGACGTATGTTAGGCCAACAGCACATTATGTTTAATGAAAATATCAAAAGTCATATTTTGTTAGACATGTATATTTCTTAAATTGTGCAGTAGTTAAGGCAGAAATGTCCACAAAAAGAAATAAATAAGTAAAAATAAAATCCTCACCCCTGTGCACTAAATAAGAGTGAATTTGCTCAAGCCAGTGCACACCTAATATGTGCCTCATCTTTCTAATGGTAATCTCGTGCACTTTGACGTTAACAGTGGCAAGAGCTACCTGTACGAACCACGATGACATTCAGGGGGTCTCGGGGTCTTCTTTCAGCATCTCGTGTTCTCTTGCTGGGGAAGCATGGTCTGGACAAGTTGGCAGTGGTGTGAAATCTTCACTTGGAGATGATCTCGGGCCCTTCCGTCTCCCACAGTCACATTGGGTCAATTTGGAGTCGCCACTCCACTTCACCCGCATGTTTCTGGGGATGAGGGGAAGAAGCACAATAACCAGGAACACTATTCAGTGCCCCTATGTAGAACAACTGTGGACAGGATTTGACCACTGGACACCTGAACGATAAAGCAGCTGTGCTAAACACTGTGCCCCCCTAACACAGGCGGATATATTTGTATGTTTATTGTTTAGACCAGATTAGGTTCTAGAGGATGTAAATACAGGCAGTCCCTGGGTTACGTACGAGATAGGGACTGTAGGTTTGTACTTAAGTTGAATTTGTATGTAAGTTGGAACAGGCACATTATTTTAATAAATGCTGTTGTTGACCGACTGTAACCAAGTGCAGTGCCAGTGAATGATGGAGTTTCACCTCTTTCTGACCTTTTTATTATTTCTACTTAATTTTCAATGGTGATGGTTTTTCTCTTCTTTACTACATCACCAGCACTTGCATCAGATTTGTGTTTCAGAGACATTCTTGAAGGGTGAAGACAAAAGGTTAAGATGAGCTCTTCTGCACAGCACTGTCCACGTTATCACAGCAGGAAGGCACCAGTCGTCAACACGTCTGATGTATAGGGTGGTCCAGATCTAATTATGCAATTTTCATTACGCTATAACTTTTTCAGTTTATTACATAGAAAATCACCCGAAAAATTCCGGACCATCGAAGTGTGCGAACTGACGACATGAAGAATCGTCCTTGCACCAAACTGGAATCGTCCCCGCATAAATCAGTCATCCAGACGATCTGGATCTGCATAATTAGATCTGGGCCACCCTGTACCGACGAGACAACTTCCTGCTATGTGCGTAACAGTACAAGCAGACTTGCTATTGAGAATGAATGGGGGCAGCGAGGGGCAGTTCATCACCAGCCCACCTCACGGTCACCTCCATTACAGTATGCTGCCTGCAGCGTACGCAACACCACCGCCCCCATTCAACAGGCAGCCATCCGAGGCACGCTACAATGCTACCCCCCGCCGCCTCGTTCACCCTCAATGACCTCCGTTCAGCCACAACTGAGTCACCGCTTGCGGCATTACCAGCCGCCCACCTAGAACGAATGGGGCAGCCGTGTGTGGTGGGCAGGCAGTGAAACCTGGAGCCGCCCGAGGGACACTACACTGCGCGAGCAGCGAAATCGCCCCTCTCCAGCCTTCGTCCAGCCACCGCTTGCAGCATCCCCAGGCCGAAGATGACGGAGCGGCAGTTACTGAGATGCACGCGTCGCAGCTGTGGCCCCGTTCGTATGTCGTAGGTCGCATGTCTGTAACCTGGGGACTATCTGTATCATCACATACATTACAATTAAGAAGAGAAAACCCAAATTCAGACACATGATTGGGTAGGAAAGCTCTGATCGGAGGTTTTAGAGCTGATATTGATCACTCATTCCATTCCATTGGGATCTTCTGATATCAATAATACGTTTTTTTTGTTTTCAAAATAATAAATGTATTTTTAGCCATGCATAAACTTCACATTCCATAATAAAGTGCTACAGCATACACAAAGAACATTTTTAGATAGATTGTGAATTTCCCCTTGGGGATTAATAAACTTACTCCAGCAGCAGCATACTGATAAAACCAATATTAATTAAAGAGCAATAAAAAAAGCAGTGTAAGGTGGAGAGTGCGTAATGCACACATAATGGAACAAAAGCAAGCTTAACAAAACAAAAGGCGTGTCTTAATCATACTCCACATTTCTAATCAAATAAAATGTTCAATTAGATATTTGTAGCCGTCTACCACAACAAGAAGAAAACGAGACAGTCTTACTGAACGCTTCTGGTTCTTATCTAAGAATATAAGCATCTCTGCATGTTCTGAGGACAGTCTGGTCCTCCTGTCATGCAGGACGTGTGCTGCCGTACTGAACTGACCCTCTTTGTCCCCACTCGTATAAGGAGGGCACAGGTAGGACGACAACTTGGTCCTCCAGAAAGCCAGTGGACCAGCATTTCTTGTGGTATCAGGCTCACAGAGCTAAAGATTCACCTCTGATGCTGCTCACTCAAATATGGTTTTTTATCTTTATTGACCAATTTCATTCATTCATGCATTCATTCATTACATTTATATAGCGCTTTTCTCAGTACTCAAAGCGCTATCCACACAGGGAGGAACCGGGAAGCGCACCCACAATCTTCCACAGTCTCCTTACTGCAAAGCAGCAGCACTACCACTGCGCCAATTTCTTCATGCATTCTGCAGTTCTGTTGGCAGGGAGTTTCTTTGGATCTCTCGGCTGTCCTCTGTCGCTCCAAGTGTGTCTGTGAGACACCGACACTAAGCAGTTTGTGTTTGAGATTTGCAATTGTCTATGAAATTCGTTTCCTTGTACCATTGTTTAATTTTGGGGAAAAATCATTATGATAGTAATATCTGTTACAGAACAGTTCGTAACTATATAGTGACTATTCACATTCAATGCTTATTATGCATAATTAGTATTTTATTTAGGTCTAAAAACTACGCTTGTACCATTCTACCCAACAAGCAAATAAGAGGGCTGATTACAATTTCTAACTAATCGAAGTCCATTTGATAATGATTTTATATTTATTTAACAGCTCGGTAAAACTCTGCATCCTTTTCCTCCCATCTACCTTCACATTCACTGAAAGGCTAATAAAAGGGGTTTTAGTCAAAAATCTAATGCCTGGTTAATTAATTATACCAAATAAATCAGTTAACAAAACACTCGCTGGCAGATGGAATCGTGAATCTAAATGATCTAGAAGGTGACATCTTCCAGAACTGAAAGTGTCTGGTTGTCCAGGCTTACGAATTCCACTGTTTTTGCTGTCACCGTAAGTCTTTGGCGTTCTTGCTGTCAGTATTATAAGGTTGAGTTTTCCAAGTTCTGCCATTATTGGAGGCTGAGTGAGAGTGGGCGACTGAGCTAGACTAAGCTTGCTGGTTGCCTCAGCCTTTGAACAGCTAATTCTTCACACCAGTCTCTTTTGTGTTGACTTCTCATAAGCTGAATAAGGTTTGTATTGTTGAAAGGTGTTATCAGAGAATCCTCCACGACTGGCTTCTTTTTGCACATGTATTACAAACTGCAAATTTGTTATCTCTTGTAGGAAGGCAATAAAACTGTTAGACTGGCAAGGACGTGTTTCTGTATTTTGGTAATGTTGGAACTTTGTCTTGCATGCTTTTTATCTTTCAAGATCAGATGTTAAGATCAGCTAATTTGCCATTTGACATGAAAATTGGCTGATTTTGATTTGTGATTGATTGATCAGATCAGGCCTGCCTTTCACATATGAGAGAAAGGTGTAGAAATTGAACAGACAGCACCAGAACATGTAAAGACCACACACTGATTGGTCAGACCATAAATGGCACCTCAGTGTGATGAAGTAACTCCAACCACTTGTACTGTTTCATTTATTTTAAAAGGTGGGTAGTTTTTAGGAATTTGGACATCAAACCCTGAAGTTGCAGGTTCAAATTCAGCTATTGACACCATGTGACAACAAGCTAGTCACGTGAGCTGCCTTTGCTCCAGTTGGAAAAACAAGAGAAATGTAACCAGTTGTGTCTCAAATGTTGTAAGTCGCCTTGGATAAAGGTGTCAGGAAAAAAAAATAATAGTTAAAATGTTTGTGATTTCAGATTTACAGAAGAATGGCAGCTTCTCTCCACCTTCATTTGGTCAGCCCTCTCTTCAATACAATGAGAAATGTATGAAGAAATCAACAAGTGGATCAGAGAACCAGACAGAAGCCATCAAAACTGATCCACAGCAAGTGGAGAAAGAAATCCAAATTCATACTGGAAGCAACTGTTGTTTGGAATGTGGCAAACAATTCACACATAAAAAGGATCTTAATAAGCATATGAAGATTCACACAGGAAAAACACCTCATTGTTGTCATGAATGTGGCAAGTCATTCTCAACAAAAAGCCATCTTCAGAGGCATAGAAGAATCCACACAGGAGAAAAACCTCATTGCTGTCCAGAATGTGGCAAACAATTTTCTGACAAACGCAGTTTTCAAAGGCACACGCAAATTCATAATAGAGAGAAAAAGCAATATGTATGTCCCAAATGTGGCAAATGTTATACAAACCAGAAAAGTCTTCATAGACATGCCAAAATCCATACTGAAGAAGAATCTTATGGCTGTTCTCAATGTGAGAAACGATTCTTAGATTTAAGTGCACTTGAGTGCCACATCAGAACTCATACTGGAGAGAAACCTTATTCTTGTCCTGAATGTGATAAGCAGTTCTCGCAACAAAGCACCTTAAAGAGTCACATCAGACGTCACACCGGAGAGAAACCTCACCATTGCTTGGAGTGTGGCAAACAATTCTCACGCCTCAGTTCTCTTTATAATCATAGGAGAAGTCATACTGGAGAGAAGCCTTACAGTTGTACTGAATGTGGAATGCGATTCTCATATAACAGTTGACTTCACAAACATAAAATAATTCATTCTGGTAAGAAACAGAGCTGTTCTGAATGTGGCAAGCTTTTCTCAGATGGCACGACTCTTAAAGATCACATGAGAATTCACTCTGGAGAAAAACCCTATTGCTGTCCAGAGTGTGGCAAACGATTCTCACGTCCAAGTTCACTTAGGTGCCACAGAAGGATCCATATTGGAGAGAAGCAGTACACCTGTTCTGAATGTGGTAAAGGCTACTCTTCCAGAAGAAGTTTTCGGAGACACACACAAAGTCATATTGGAGTAAAACCTGCCCCAGAAATGACAAATGATCTTTTCATTCGCTCCTCAACCAAAACAATTGAAAAAAAATCTTCTGAATGAGTTAAAGGACTCCAGTTGAAAGTAGTTGTAAGGTATGGTAACCTCAGAACCACATCTGAATTTACAATGGAATAAACACACAGGAATACAACACATTTCACAAACAGCAAGAATCTTCAACAACTTATAGGTGCAAGAAAAAACCTCATTGTTGTCCTAAATGTGGCTAACGCTTTTCAGACAGCAGTCCTAGTCATAAATAGTCATAAATGACTGGCTTACTAGTGGTAAGCCTCTTAGCTGTTCTGAATGTTGAAAGTGGTCCTCCTGTATCAGCCATCATCAGCAACACGTAAGATTTCATGAATGACTCAGAAACTGTACTGTCAGAACGTCAACCATACAGGGACTGATCATCTCTGCACCGGTGCTGTGACATAAGATGGTGAACAATACAAACACCACATGACAGAATGTGGTAGCAACTGTACTGGGCGGTAATGACTTCAACCACAGAACACAACTGAAAAAGTTCAATGTAATAATGAAAAAATGGAGAAATCAAATCAAGTCCACAATGCAATGCCAACTACCAGGAGGTGCCACTGACAATGAGGGGAATATTCTTAACCCTGATAATAAAGAAGTCAGTTAGTGATGTCAGCTAACAGCCAATGCTGTCCAATCAGATACTGGGGAGGGACGGTCGGGGTGGACAGAAGACCAGAAAGAGAGCTGTCACATGACAGGCCAATGTAGAGGGGCTTCATAAGACTTATACACTTATTTAGGTTATCATTTATAAATGATGAGCCTTTACAAATCAAACACATTCATTGGCTGTGTGTCAAGGGTGAGTCCAAAAGTGGGAATTTAAGAAGATCTAAATACAAATAAAATGAAACATTCAGGGTTCAAAGAGAAATGTTTAAGACCTGAAGAGGGTGTCTCAGTTCACTTCTTCATATCGATACCCAAGACAACGTTTCTTCACGTCAAGACTACAAGCTGGAGGCCACAGGAGCTCCAATAAACTCAAACAGCAGGATGGACGATTAGAAGCTCTGCTTTGAGAGAGTGTCAGTCGGCTACAAAAAGCTTCGGCTTCATTTCCTTGACAGAAAACTCCAAAACGCAGAAGTGGCTCCTTCTGCACCCCCACCACTGAAGATCAAATTTGACCCCCTGACTACTCGGCGTTGGTTCACTCTACTTGGACTTTCTGTATTTTGTAAGTTTGTTTTGTTTTTTGGCCACACTCTTTTTACATTTCATTTGATTGATGTTCTCAAATGTGTGAGTATAGCTTGACTCTTACAAGGACTTATCTAAAAAGGGTACATTGGCTATGAAATGGAAGAAGGCAGAAAAATATAAAAAGTGGAAAAAATTAAGAGTTGACATTGATGAAATACGCTCAGTGGCAGAAGTGACGTGGACAAAATCAGAAAGGACAGCACAGAAAAGGCAGGTACTAACTGAAAACAAAAGAAGGCTGATTGGTGGAAAGAGCTGTCAGTCACTCCTGCGTGGACTACTGTTGTTTTCAAATCTGTGACCATGCACTGAATAAGTCTGTTATTTATCGGTTCGCATGTTCTGAAACTGTAACGTCAACACAAAGATCATACTTACACGTAATGTGGCATTTGTGATCACTCACTTTTGTTTGATTTTTATCAGCCCTGTATAGAGTGCCACTTCCAGATCGGCAACCCCACTGCACCCCGTAGCACATTTTGGAGTTTGGGACTGGAGGACAAAGTGGATTGGAACTCTGAGAAGGACAGACTTGTAACACGTGAATAAAGCCAACTGCCCTCCCTGGTCTGTCTTCATTCAGAAGGACTCACCTGAGCGGTGTGATTGTTCTGCGGCACTCCTGTTAGCTGATATTTCATCAGCTAGCTTTCGGTGTTTCGTCTGATAACCAGCAGAGTTAATCAAAGATGAGCCAGGCCTGTTAAAGCGTGAATGTTCTTGACATTTTGCTTGCTTTAAATATTTTTTTCTGCTTTTTTTACTTTGAGTTATTGGAGGCCTTGTACATTAGAGATTATTAATACATGAGCATTTGGTGTTAGTGAATTGACAATTAATAAACTGTTTTTATTGCTAAAGTGTAAGTCTAGCCTGTTGACAGTTTGGTCGTCTCTGACCCAAAGCTGCCCTTCAAAGTGAGGGCACATTGACTGGGACATCGTGCAAAAAATCTTAAACAGGGAACCTAAATTAATTTAGATAAACTTTACGAATCCCAAGGGGAACTTTGAATGCAAACAGCAGAAGAAACATAAACATTCAAGGATGTGTACACACAAGACAAATAATACAATCAATCAGTCAGTAGATCAATTGATGAATATTGTGCAGAAATAGCAAATTGAACTTAAAGAGCATCAACATTAAGTTCAGGATGTCAGAAGGACGCATTGAAGTGGGCAGCAAAGACCCCCAAGGCGCTTCTTAGCACATTGTGGTGGAATGAGCCTGTGGCCAAAAGTGCCCCACAGAGATCCCCACCTGGAGGGGATTTTTCCTGATGGCCTCCAGTTTTGCCCCATCCTCTTTCCACAACAGCGCCCAGTATATCCAGGGTTTGCCCTGTGATGTTGCAGCTTTTCTGATTGGTTTCATCTGGCCTTGTGCTTCATTTGAATGCCCCAGGAGACAACAGTGCAGAACACCACACTGGCTACTCCTGACTTTTAGACGATTTCCAGCAGCTTGCTGCACAATCAAAAGACCGGAGTCCACTTAGGAAGTCCAGTCTGCTCCGGTCCTTCTTGTACAGCACCACTGTGTCATCAGACCAGTCCAGTTTGCTGCTCATATGGACCTCCAGCTACTTTTGCTCTGCACCATGTGCACATCCTCCCACTGAAGAGCGGGTGGTCTCAGAGGCTCTTTGGCCTGCCAGAAGTCCACCACCAACTCTTTTGCTCTGCTGATATTTGATCAGCAGGTGGTTCTCCTGTACCACAAGCCTCCTGTACTTCGACTCATCTCCATTATTAGTGCAGCCAATGATGGAGGAGTCTTCTGAGAATGTCTGCAGGTGCCAAGTGCTGGGATTGTACTGGAAGTCTGTTGTGTAGAGGGTGAACAAGAAGAGAGGCAGAACATTTCCCAAAGGTGCTCCACTATTATACACCACCAGTTCTGACACACAGCCCTTGACCCTCACAAACTCTCGTCTGTTATTCACATAGTCCAGGAGACTGAGGGGGGGCATCATGATGTTTAGCCTTGAGCCTCTTCAATAGTCGATAAGGCTGAATGGGGATAAAGGCCATGGAGATGTCCAAGAACATAATCATGACTGTGGTGCTGGCTTTGTCCAAGTGAGAGTAGGACTGTGGAGCAGACAGACAACAGCATCCTCCACACTGATTATGTGTCCGATTGGCACACTGCAGACCATCCAGATGTGCTGAAACAAGAGGCCATAGCTGTTTTAGGACCAGTCGCTCAAAGGTCTTCATGATGTATGAAGTAAGAGCAACTGGTCTGAAGTCCTTGGGGTCGCTGCAATGCAGGATGTTTCCCACAGCTGGGGAACCTACTGGAAATTCGGGGAAAGGGAGACAAGGTGTTAAGCACTGCAGAAATGTGTCACTTACTTGGATCCTGTTATGTAATGAGATCTTCACAAAGGCTTCTTCTGGTCTTACTGACATTCGTAAAGCATCAGTCCGGTGGGCATTCACCAGTGTGCAGTGTGGCGTATTGACATGGTGGTCTCATTAATTGGGAATATGAAGGATTCACAGGTCTTAGGCTGAATACTACAACCTCAAATCAGAAGAGAAAACTTGTAAGGTATTGAGATTGCAAAAAAAAAAATAAATAAATATATATATATATATTATATATACGACGCAGTTATTCTTAAATGTACTTTGAATTGTATTTCATTGCAGACCCAAGATGTTTTCTCTGCCGTACTTCATTTCCTTTCTTAATGTTCATCCATTCCTGCTTTTCAGGCCTGTAACACATTCCAAACAAGTGGGGTCGGTAAAGCATTCACCACTTTGTAAAGTCGCCATTCCTTCTCACGACACGTCAAAGACGTTTTGGCACTTAGGATACCAAGCGATGAAACGTTTCTGGTGCTGTTTTGTCCCATTCTTCCTCCAAACATGTCTTAAGGTGTGCCGCAGTACGGGGTCGTCATTGTCACATTTCTCATTTCAGAATTCTCCACACATTCTCTACTGTGGACAGGTGAGGACTGCAGGCAGGCCAGTCCAGTAGCCATGCCCTCTTCTTCAGCAGCCATGTTGCTCTAAAATGTCAATGAACTTTTCTGCATTAATGCTGCCATCATAGAAGTGTAAATGGGCACTGACACAACCCCTTACCATTACAGGCCCTGCAGGCTTTTGGGCTTGTTGCTGATAACAGTCTGGATGGTCCGGAGCACACGGCGTTCATTTCTTCCAATAAAGATCTGGAGTCCTGATTCATCTGACCACAATACACACTTCCACTGTGCGATGATCCATTTCAGACGCCGCAGAGCCCAGTGAAGTTGACACAACTTCTGGACACGGTGAACATGAGTATTCTTTATTGTACGGTAAAGATTGAAGTGGCATTTGTGGATGAACTCCATATTGTAGTGCTTGACGTAGGTTTGCTGAAGTAATCCCTTGTCATCCCATGAAGTTCTGTCAGCTACTGATGAGTGATGCTCCTTGGTGCAGTGCCTGTGGTCTGAGGGGTCGGAGATTGTGGGTGGTCTTCCCTTGTGCTTTACGCATTGAAATTCCTCCGATTGCTGAACCATTTAATGATATTACACACCACAGAGGGAGAGATTTGCAAATCCCTTCCAATCTTTCTTTGAGAAACATTGTTTTTAAACATCTCCATCATTTACTCACTCGTGTGTTGACAAACTGGAGGTCGTCTGCTCATCTTTGCTCCTCAGAGACTCAGCCTTTCATGGGTACAAATCACGATTACAATCACCTGTTTGAAATCCCATCATTATTTAATTATTTGAGCTCATTACTGGCCCTAATTTGACTCCCGTCCCAACTGTTTTTGGAATCTGTTGCAGGTCTGAAATGCAGGAATGGATGTATAATAACAAATGAAATGCAGTTGAGCAGACAGAACGTGAAATATCTTGGCTTCATACTTTCTGCAATGAAATCAAAGTCAAAGTACAGTGGAACCTCGGTTTACGAGTAACTTGGTTTACGAGTGTTTTGCAAGACGAGCTAAATTTTTTAATAAATTTTGACTTGATAAACGAGCGATGTCTTGCAATACGAGTAGTATGGATACACTTTGTCTGCTGAGCGTCATGTGATCACAGATGAGCTGATCGTTCGTCTCTCTCTCTCTCTATCTCTCTCGCTCGCGCACTGCACGTCTCTCTCTCCTTATCTTGCTCGCTCACTCGCGTGCGCATCTCTCTCTCTCTCTCTCTCTTTATCTCTCTCGCTCGCGTGCTGCACGTCTTTCTCTCTCTCTTTATCTTTCTCGCTCGCGCGCTGCACGTCTCTCTCTCCTTATCTCGCTCGCGTGTCTCTCTCTTTCTCTCTCTCTTCTCTTGACGGCAATCGTCTCCTATTCTCCGTCTGAGTCTGTGTGCCTCACTCATATAGTTAACATCCATACGAGCGTATACTGTTTACTACAGAATTGTGACCGTGTGTGTGTGCACGCGTGCACGTATGTGCTGTGAAGTGCGAGTCCCCAACGTGCGCCCCAAAACACGAAGCTGAGTCTCAGTACTTTAACAACACCAGCTTTATTCAGCTTGAAACAGCAACAGCGCTGTTATTTATTGTAGCGGGATCTTTATAATGTTCCTTGTATCACCCATCGACGGCAGGCGCTTATAGCATGTCTGCGATCTTTTTGGATGCGCTTATACAGCGAACTGCTACAGCGCTGGGAGATTGCGATTGCTTTGGGACGCTCTTCCGCGTGTCGTACAAAATGTGAAAAATAATTAGATTCGTGTTTTGTTAATACATAACCATTATTTAAAAAAATAACTAAAATAAATGTTCTTTTCCCATACAGAATCTTACATAACCTAACAAAGCTGCACTGTCCTTAAAGGTAATGACAATAGTAAGAAATCTGCACAAAATATCGGTTTGATCAAACCAAAATCTCTCCTCCCCAGCCTTGCCATTCATTTAATATTGAGTGTGACCACTAGAGGGGGCAGTTTGGCTACAGAAGAATCAGCTCACCTGTCACCTCTGAAGGTCATGTGACTGTGTGATCGTGTCACCCTTATTTTTCTCTTAAATCGTTTTAAACTTCATTAGTTTTAGATATAATATTTAAAGTTCTTTATTTCAGGTGTTTTATTCTTGTGTTTTTACTTTATTCTTATTTCTTTTACATTGCACTGTATTCTTTTCTTCCCCCTTCACTGCTGACATTTCCCATGTGTGTAATATGGCGGGTGTCCACTAGAGGGCACTGCCACTGCATGTCAGTCCCACCCCTCAGTCCTCCTGTTAAAGTCTCCGTTCGTCTGACTCTCTGATTGTTTCTTATTCTCTGCTTTCATGTTTCACTGCTCAGGATTTCACTGAATGCTTTCTGCTTTTATCTTTTAGATTTCCTTTTTGTACAAATTGCTGCGTAAAATTTGGAGTGGCCACAAAAGGCAGTAGTTTGGCTACTGACCAATCAGTGACGCCTTCTGTCCATTCGTTGTCTTTCTTATCCACTTTTCAATTTCATGTTTGTGGACACAGTGGGCCAACCCTGGACGGGGTGCCGGTCCACTGCAAAGCCACACATGTGTACCCATGTCAAGTGTGTGGCAGCTGACCAAGAATTCATTTTTTGAAGATGTTGGAGCTTTCAGGGGACAAGGAGGAGGTGCAGTTTAAAGTGACATCAACTAAAACACCAAACTCCGTCAGTATGGCTCACATATGACAGACCGGTGAGTCCTCATCTTCAGACAGTCAAAGTGAAATCATTCTGAAGTGAAGGACCCTTTGAGTGACCAATGGATGGTCACAAAATGTCTGAGGACTGGACAACATTCCAGTGCCATCTGTCACTCTCTGCTCCTACATATAGTCACTATTCAAGAGCTCTCGATACTGAGCCTGTATAGCGTCTTTCAGTTGTGCTGAAACAGCAGGACCACATGCCTGTCCTATTTAACAGGTGACATTCGGTGACACTTGGGGGCCTCAGTAGTTGTTGGGGTGTCAGCCTGTAGGACATGTGACTGTGAATCAACAGTGACCCCTGCTGGTTCAGTCTGGTATTTGTAGGTCTGAGGTGTCACCACTTCTCATTATGACACACGCACACCTAATTGGCTACTCAAACCCAATAATAATGGAGACCCTGACAGCCGCACTTGCCCCGCATTCTTATGAATTAAAAGAAGTGGTGAGGCGGCCTTCTGCTGTTATGCACCTAAAATCTGGAATAGCCTGCCAATAGGAATTCGCCAGGCTAATACAGTGGAGCACTTTAAAACACTGCTGAAAACACATTACTTTAACATGGCCTTCTCATAACTTCACTTTAACTTAATCCTGATATTCTGTATGTTCTGTTCATCATAATAACTCTCCATGGTGGCTCCAAAATCCGTACTGACCCCTACTCTCTCTTCTGTTTCTTTTTCCGGTTTCTTTGTGGTGGCGGCCTGCACCACCACCACCTACTCAAAGCATCATGATGCTCCAACATTGATGGACTGAAAGCCAGAAGTCTACGTGACCATCATCATCAAGTCCTTCCATGAGTACCCTAAATACAAAGAGGACTGTTTCATTTATGTTAGGTAGATTGCCCAGAGGGGACTGGGCGGTCTCTTGGTCTGGAATCCCTACAGATTTTATTTTTTTTTTCTCCAGCATCTGGAGTTTTTTTTTTTTTGTTTTTTCTGTCCACCCTGGCCATCAGACCTTACTTATTCTATGTTAATTAATGTTGACTTATGTTTATTTTTTATTGTGTATTCTATTTTTCTATTCTTCATTTTGTAAAGCACTTTGAGCTACATTTTTTTGTATGAAAATGTGCTATAGAAATAAATGTTGTTGTTATCACCAAATTCAATCAAAGAGATGCTGCCACCCCACCCCCCCCC
>JANRMT010062791.1:216500472-216517523 GCA_026402145.1 Polypterus bichir lapradei
GAATTAAAAGATACAGACAGTGAAATAGCGGATGCCCTAAACTTACATTTTTCTGAGGTCTTCACAAGTGAGCAAGTGGATAACCTCCCAGAGGTAAACGCAACTACTAAGGAGGTACTGAGGGATTTGGAAATTGTAAAGAGAGAAGTGCTGCTCAGATTAAATAGGCTGAAATCAAACAAATCACCAGGCCCAGATAATATTTATCCTTGTGTTCTTAAGGAGGCTAGTGAGTACATATATAAACCCTTGACACATATTTTTAGGAAGTCACTGAGCACTGGAGAGATTCTGAAGGACTGTAAAATGACAAATATCATCCCATTATATAAAAAGGGTGACAGGGCATATCCAAGCAACTATAGGCCAGAAAGCTTAACGTGCATCACAGGAAAGTTAATGGAAGGAATTATTAAGGATAAGATTGAGCAACACATGGCAAGGACAGGAGTTTTACTGAACAGTCAGCATGGGTTCAGAAGAGGGAGGTCGTGTTTTACTAACATGTTGGAATTCTGTGAGGAGGCAACAAAAGGATACAATCAAAGTGGAGCATATGATATTATTTATGTGGACTTTCAGAAAGCATTTGATAAGGTGCCACATGAGAGGTTGGGCATCAAGTTAAAAGAAGTGGGAGTTCAGGGTGATGTTTTTAGATGGGTGCAGAATTGGCTCAGACACAGGAAGCAGAGGGTGATGGTGCGAGGAACCTCATCAGAACTGGCCGATGTTAAGAGTGATGTTCCATAGGGGTCAGTGCTAGGGCCGCTGCTATTTTTAATATATATAAATGATTTAGATAGGAATATAAGTAACAAGCTGGTTAAGTTTGCAGATGATACCAAGACAGGTGGATTAGCAGATAATTTGGAATCCGTTATATCATTACAGAAGGACTTGGATAGCAAACAGGCTTGGGCAGATTTGTGGCAGATGAAATTTAATGTCAGTAAATGTAAAGTATTACACATAGGAAGTAAAAATATTGGGTTTGAATACACAATGAGAAGTCAGAAAATCGAGAGTACACCTTATGAGAAGGATTGAGGAGTCATAGTGGACTCTAAGCTATCGACTTCCCGACAGTGTTCAGAAGCCATTAAGAAGGTTAACAGAATGTCAGGTTATATAGCGCCTTGATGTGTGGAGTACAAGTCACAGGAGGTTCTGCTCAACCTTATAACACACTGGTGAGGCCTCATCTTGAGTACTGGGTGCAGTTTTGGTCTTCAGACTACTAAAAGGACATAGCAGCGCTAGAAAAGGTCCAGAGAAGAGCGACTAGGCTGATTCCAGGGCTACAGGGGTTGAATTATGAAGGAAAGATTAAAAGAGCTGAGCCTATACAGTTTAAGCAAAAGAAAATTAAGAGGTGACATGATTGAAGTGTTTAAAATTATGAAGGGAATTAGTACAGTGGATCGAGACTTGTATTTTAAAATGAGTTCATCAAGAACATGGGGACACAGTTTGAAACTTGTTAAAGGTAAATTTCACACAAACATTAGGAAGTTTTTCTTTACACAAAAAACGATAGACACTTGGAATAAGCGGCCAAGTAGTGTGGTAGACAGTAAGACGTTAGGGACTTTTAAAACTTGACGTGATGTTTTATTGGAAGAAATAAGTGGATAGGATTGGCAAGCTTTGTTGGGCTGAATGGCCTGTTCTCGTCTAGAGTGTTCTAATGTTCTAATAACAAAAATAGCTGAAGTTTAAAAGACAAACTTCAAACAAAGCTGTAGAATAATTCAGTTATAAAGGAGATGTACCAATAGTGATGTGCCAGTGTGAGTGTGTAGTGCAGGGGTGGCGAACTCCAGGCCTGGAGTGCCGCAGTGGCTACAGGTTTTCATTCTAACCCTTTTCCTAATCAGTGACCAGTTTTCACTGCTAATTAACTTTTCCCCATCACTTTAATAGCCCTGTTAGAAGAGTTCAACCATCTGAATTGATTCCTTTCTTCATTAAATGACAGCCAAGCAAAAATGAGATGTGAAACGAGCTAACAGATGACCAGCTAAACAGGAGCTTCAAATTCCAGCCAACTTCACTCCAATCACTTTCTTAATGAGAAGCCAATTCTTGCTGTTAATTCAACCCGTTATTTAATTCCATGGCTTGTTGCTGCTCTCATTCTGCCACAGCACACATTTCGAAAACTGTTGTTTTTCTGTTCTTTCTAAGACCACCGTCAAAATGTTTTGGTGACCTGAGAGATCAGCCTTACCAAGACCATCACCTCTCTTTAATTTCAGATATTGTGTAATGGGCACAGGGGAGCTGGTCATGTGGTGGCTTGTTTTGTGTCTCATTATTGTTTGGCTGCTAATTAAAGAAAAAGAAACAACTATGGGGCCCTGAGTCAAGTTAATTAAAAGAAGTAATCAGCAGCAAAAACTGGTCACTAATTAAGAAGATGGTAAGAATGAAAACCTGCACCACCTGCGGCATTCGAGGCCTGGAGTTCACCACCCCTGGTGTAGTGTGAATTCCCGTGCTCTCTCACACACACACACCTTCACACAGTCTCTGACAGAACACCTGAATACACACAGAAGACGGCTAAGTCACTGCTGGGAGAGGCTGTGGCTCTGGTAAAGAAACTATGGAGGTGTCTGTTAGTTTGAGTTTGAATTGACTGAAGCGTTTGGGAGTTTTTGTGAAGAAGTGATGAGCTGCTGAGATGAGTCCATGGTGGTCCTTATGGCATGGTTAGTGACACAAGATGTCTGCAGGTCTGCCACAGATGAAGAGCACAGCAAACCTCACCACATGCTGTCATTTATTTTTGGAGTGTGCCATTGCTGAGCCAAACCAGATGATAATGGAGAATGTGATTACACTTTCAATTATGGCTTTGTAAAACTGAACGAGGATTGGCTGTGAAATATTTAATTTCTTTAGCTGGTGTAAGAAGTACAATCGCCCCTGTACCTTCTTAATGATGTGGTGGTGTTCATGTCCCAGCTGAGAGTGTTTGTGATTACTGTGCTCAGAACTTTGAAGGATTCCACCATATTGACTGCGGAATCATTCATTTCAAGTGTCAGAGGTTGTGACTGCTGTTTGTGAAAGTTAATGGCCATTTCCACTGTCTCTGGGGTATTGAGCAGCAGATTGTTGAAGCTCACCAAGACACAAGACGAGACCCCTCTTTTCTAGAAGGTGTTTCATTGCCGTTAGTAATTAGACCACTAATGGTGGTGTCATCAGTGAACTTAATGATTCTAACTGAAGGATCAGTGGACCTGCAGTCATTGGGGTACAAGGAGTAAAGTAGGGGGGACGTCCACAGCCTTGAGGGGCACCTGTACTAACACAGAGACAGTCTGAGAGGTGAGAGTCCATACAAACGTATTGCTTCAGGTTTATCAGGAAACTGTAAGTCCATTCACAGATGGAAAGATTCAGTTCAGTGTGTCGAAGTTTAGTTAACAACAGCGCAGGCCCAATGGTGTTAAAAGCTGAGCTGACGTCTACAAACAGGATTCTGGCAGAAGTTCCTTTACAGTCCTGGTGCTTGAGCACAAAGTGAAGGCCCATTATGATGGCGTCGCCCACAGATCTGTGCGCTCGATATGCCAACTAACAAAGGTTGAGATCAGTAGCAGTGGCAGACTTCAGATGGCTTAGAAGAAACCGTTCAACCCCTGAGAGAGAGAGAGCAAGGCAAATGGTGTAAAATTTTAGGCTTGTAAACATACCTAAATTAATAAATTTGATAAGCCAATAGAGAAGAATGCAGAAGACAAAGAAATACAAAAATGATTGCTTCCTCTGGGCTTTAAGAGCTTATTTTAAAATATTACTAATTAGAACCTGCCATGTTTTGAAAAAAGTCTGTACGGATCCTCTAACTGAGTATTTGATTTTTTCCAATTTCAAATAGTATTACACATTGGTTTCCCACTGACTTAAAACAGGAGAGTTTTGGTTTTTCCAGTTTAGCAGAATAAGTCTGCGTGCCAAAAGTGTAGTGAATGCAATCACAGTTTGTTTGTCTTTCTCCGCTTTAAACCCCTCTGGAAGAACCCCAGATACAGCTGTTAATGGGTTAGGAGGGATTGGGACACCAAGGCTGTCTGAAAGATAATTTAAAATGTTTGTCCAGAATGATGTTAATTTGGTGCAGGACCAGAACATGTGACCTAGTGAGGCTGGGACTTGATTGCAGTGTTCACAGGTTGGATCATGCCCTGGGAACATTTTGGGGAGTTTTAGTTGAGACAGATGTGTTCGATATATAATTTTGAGTTGTATAATTGTATGCTTTGCACATATGGAGCTCGAGTGAATTCTCTGCATTGCTACTTTCCACTCCTTTTCTGATATATTAATTGAGAGATCTTTTTCCCAGTGTCCTCTTGGATCTTTGAAAGGGAGGGACTGTAAAATGATTTTATATATTGCAGAGATGGTGTCTGAGTCCTTGAGATTGAGCAATATTTTTTCCAGCATGGATTTTTTTTATATATTTTATTCTGACATGCCATTTTTTCAGTGTGGTAGACAGCCATTTAAATAATCAGATTGCGAAAGAATTTATATATTGTAGCTTCCCGGCCAGGTTGAAGTCTTAGGGATGGAGAAGTGACTGCTGGGTCTATCCAAGGGGGGTGGGGGACAGTCCGGAGGATTGACGGTAATGGGAGAAAGGGGGGTGGACCCTGAACGGGGGGGCGGAGGACAGAGAAAGTCGCGTTCCGTAACAATCAAATGAAGAGCATGAAAAACCCCACACCCATAAAGCGACGCCCCAAACTCGAATCACTTACCTTTTGCCTATTGGAGATGTGATACTTTTTAAAGTCGGCTCACTCAACAGCAGTCTACAATCTTATTGAAAGCTATCGCAGCTGTAAGGTTAACTTTTCGGCGCCGCTATGACGTGACATACACGTCGGTTCAACACAGCAAGCCGTGACATTTTTCAGAAGGGTATTGCAGCAATATATTTCACTTGGAAATTTTACTCGATGGGTATTTCTCTTTTGATCAGCCCGCCTACTGTATCCGCTCTGCGGCAACCTTTCTGTTTTAAGGTTAAATCAAATTTTCACATGGATTAAACTTTTATACCTCGTTCATTGTTTGAAAGGAGAAGAGAGATTGAAAGACTGGCTGCGCGCAGCTTCAGAGCGCGCAAACGCGCGTGCACGTAATCGGCCGGCTGCAAGACTTACTGTGTGACGTCAACAAGTGCGACGAAAACAGCAGTCGGCGTGCGCTTTGTGTCTCCAGATTTGAGCAGTAAACAGGACGCAGTGAACACAACGGTGGTCTCCTGCTATTGATTGAGTCGGCATTTATCATATCACCAAGGGTAGAAGGTAAGCGATCCGAGTTCGTGCCCGACACTTTATGGACGTTGGAATTTTCATTTGCTTCAGTCACAGTTACGCGACTCGAATCTCATGCAAGCGGAGCATTAAGATCTGTGAACGAATTAATGTCGCCAGTCTGTGGCTCATTGCCCTTCACAATGTTGATTCGCATTTCTCGTAGACCAAACGCCACCGATTCTTATCCATTTTGTGCTGTTTATTCATTTAGACCAATTTGGTAAGGGGCGTACATACCGCGAACTAAAGAAGAAGACGACTCCAGACAGTAATAGCGCCTGGATTTTTGGATTTCTTATATATTATTTAAGGGAGTAAAGCAGTTACAGTAACGCACTGTTCAAATTACGGTCATTGTTTTTAATATATAATGAAAGTAGAAACCGCTCCTCGGAGAGGACATTTTTTCCGATCTGAGGTTTACTGCTCGTTTTCCTGTTGAGTAATGAGAGGTCTATTTGAATTCTTTCAGTTATGAATATATGTGTGAGCTATGTCATGCACGTTTTATTTATCTATGTAAATGCTTTACACGTTCAAAGAGTATTTAACATAAACGTCGAGACAAAGTATTAAAAAAATTAAACACGGGAAACTAACAGATTTTAAAATATAGTTTAAATTACTAGTGGTTGAAAATCCTTAACAAACGAATAGATTTTCTGAACGGTTTGTTTTGGTGGTATCACAGACTTTTTACTATAGTTGAGTTATTTAATCTATCAGAAGTATCCTACTCTATTGGACCCTTGAGTAAAGCCCTTAACCAGAAAAAAAAATGATCCAGAGGTGCTGTGCAAAGACCGGCCCTCTAAACGTCATGCAAAAAGACAATGTCCCCTTTGTGATTAATAAAGTAAGTTAAAAAAAAAAATACTACTAAAAAAAAAAAATCAGTGCACACAAACCACATAAATGACAGTGTCCGTTTGAGAAAGCCTCATTTTATACGGTATTACATTTATCATATTGTAATATCACTTCCCAGATGAGCAAATAAATCTTGCAAGCAAGTGGTGATAATTGTCCAAAAAAAAAATCAATGGTTTTATTTATTTTCTTCTGACTTCACAAGCCGACAAACAAGCACTGAACTCAAAACCATCCCAACACACTCTTCTTTTACCTGAACCTCCTTTTCTACAAGTCCCTCCTCCCCAGCACCCCAGAGGCTGCTTATTAAGAGTGGCAGTTGTGTCTCTGCCCGCCCCTCCCCCCCGCCCGCCGTGCGGCCCCCCCCCCCCCCCCCTTTTTTTAACTTTTTAGAACACACTGCCTCAGTGGCAATTTCTTTCCCATATCGTTACAGTATGTTTAATTGTATAGCACTTATCTTACATAAATGATGCATTATCAAAATGTAATGGGATGTACCAATTTTGAAAGTGGTCTCCCTAGAAGTTTTTTTTTCCAAGTCTAAGAAAGAATCTCTCCCAAAAGAGCTGACACACAATAAAAATAAATAAATACAAATAAGTAGACAATAGATTTTGTAGTTTCTAAATTGTCCCTAGTGTGTGCTTGGTGTGTGTGTGTGTGTGTGCGCGCCCTGCGGAGGGCTGGTGCCCTGCCTGGGGTTTATTTCCTGCCTTGTGCCATATGTTGGCTGGGATTGGCTCCAGCAGAACCCCGTGACCCTGTAGTTAGGATATAGCGGGTTGGATAATGGATGGATGGATAGATTTTGTAGTGCCTTTGCAGAACATACACACAAATATTGCTTATAGTGAAAAACTCGGCTGATTTCATTAACTGGTATTTGTCAGTGCAATGTTTTAAATAGCAATTTTCTCACTTTGCTGTCGATTCAAAATAACTTGCAAAGTTCTAAGCATAAGGCCCAGATTGAGTGGCAGTGTTTCTTTTGTTGAGCTGACAATTGAAACATTGCTGGAGGTTAGATCAGTGTTATGAACTAATAAGTGCCTTATACAATTATTATGCTTTATCCACATCATGTTAACTCCATTTATTGATGGCAAACTATTTCATGGAAAAGAAATCGGAATCAGAATTTACTTTATTGGCCAGGTACACTAATGTGGAATTTGTCTTGATAGTCCTATTGCAACATATGAGGACAACACAGAATACAAAAAATAAATGCAGAGTTAGAAGATAAACTATAACTCTTCTTCTTCTTTCAGCTGCTCCCGTTAGGGGTTGCCACAGCAGATCAACTTCTTCCATATCTTGCTGTTCTCATCATCTTGTTCTGTCACACCCATCACCTCCATGTCCTCTCTCACCACATCCATAAACCTTCTCTTAGGCCTTCCTCTTATCCTCTTGCCTGGCAGCTCTATCCTTAGCATCCTTCTCCCAATATACCCAGCATCTCTCCTCTGCACATGTCCAAACCAGCGCAACCTCGCCTCTCTGACTTTGTCTCCCAACCGTCCAACTTGAGCTGACCCTCTAATGTCCTCATTTCTAATCCTGTCCATCCTCATCACACCCAGTGCAAATCTTAACATCTTTAACTCTGCCCCCTCCAGCTCTGTCTCCTGCTTTATGGTCAGTGCCAACCTCTCCAACCAATATAACATAGCTGGTGTCACTACCATCCTGTAGACCTTCCCTTTCACTCTTGCTGATACACATCTGTCACAAATCACTCCTGACACTCTTCTCCACCCATTCCACCCTGCCAGCACTCTCTTCTTCACCTCTCTTCCACACTCCCCATTACTCTGTACTGTTGATCCCAAGTATTTAAACTCATCCACCTTTGCCAACTCTACTCCTTGCATCCTCGCCATTCCACTGACCTCCCTCTCATTTACACACATGTATTCTGTCTTGTTCCTACTGACCTTCATTCCTGTCCTCTCTAGAGCATATCTCCACCTCTCCAGGGTCTCCTCAACCTGCTCCCTACTATCGCTACAGATCACAATGTCATCAGCAAATATCACAGTCCACGGCGACTCCTGTCTAATCTTGTCTGTCAACCTGTCCATCAGCATTGCAAATAAGAAAGGACTCAGAGCCGATCCCTGATGTAATCCCACCTCCACCTTGAATGCATCCGTCACAGTCACACTTTCCTTGTACATATCCTGTACAACTCTTACATACATCTCTGTCACTCCCGACTTCCCCATACAAAACCACAGCTCCTCTCAAGGCACCCTGTCATATTCTTCAGGTCCACAAAGACGCAATGCAACTCCTTCTGGCCTTCTCTAAACTTCTCCATCAACACCCTCAGAGAAAATATCACATCTGTGGTGCTATTTCTTGGCATGAAACCATACTGCTGCTCACTAATCATCGCCTCACTTCTTACCCTAGCTTCCACTACTCTTTCCCATAACTTCATGCTGTGGCTCATCAATTTTATCCCCCTGTAGTTACTACAGTCCTGCACATCCCACTTATTCTTAAATATCAGCACCAGTACACTTCTTCTCCACTCGTCAGGCATCCTCTCATTTTCTAAGATTCCATTAAACAATCTGGTTAAAAACTCCACTGCCATCTCTCCTAAACACATCTATGCTTCCACAGGTATGTCATCTGGGCCAATGGCCTTTCCATCTTTCATCCTCTTCATAGCTGTCCTTACTTCCTCCTTGCTAATCCTTTGCACTTCCTGATTCACTATCTCCACATCATCCAAACTCTTCTCTCTCTCTCGTTCTCTTCATTCATCAGCCTCTCAAAGTTCTCTTCCCATCTGCTCAACACACTCTCCTAACTTGTGAGTACGTTTCCATCTTTATCCTTTATTACCCTAACCTGCTGCACAGAAGATAAACTATAAATATGATGCAGTATATAAGGGTAAAACAAACAAACAAACAAAAATAAAGAAATAAAGTAGGATTAAAACGTCCAGGAAGTGGACTAATATTGCTTGAGGAAGAATGAATTTCCTCAGCTGATGCAAAAAGAACATTCTCTGATGGGTTTTCTTAATAATACAAGGGATTGTCCCACTTAAGATTTTGTCCCAGCACTGTGCCCAGAAACTAAAATGATTCTGCCATCCCAATGGCTGAGCCATTTGTAGCAGGTGATAGGTGAGCAGGTGTCAGTTTGCTGAAAGTTATTATCTTCTCCTGTGTTTGTTGAATGTTGCCCACCAAATTATTATGGCTGCACCACAACGTCAGGTGTTCCACCTCTTGTCTGTATATGAGCTCATCATTGTTTGTGATGTTATCCACAAATTTAAGAAGTTTGACAGAAATGTCCAATGATTTGATTTCTTTTAATTAAAGAAAAAAATTCTGGAATAGAGTCCCATTGAGTTTAATTTTCTCTTTTTTGAAGAGAGATTTTTAAATTTTGGACAAAAGTCTGAATAGATAATTATGATGATTCTTACCTAATAATTGGTGTACCCGTAAATTAAGATAACTTGTCTAATTTACCTGGACAATCAGTTCACAGCCCCAGAGAGAAAAAAGCAGTATGGAAAATAATTGTCTGTTTAGTAAAAATCAACTCATCAAAACTTGTTTATTAAGGGCAGTCAGCTTTTTTTTTTTTTTTTTTTTTTTTTTTTTTTTTTGCAGAAAATGTAACCCAACAACTTCGTTTTGATGTAGCTAATCATAATGGCTTGGTTGGGAGGGGAAAGTCAATGACATTTATTACTCCATCGGAGATCCTGTTTCAAGCACAACCGTTATAAATTTGAAGCGTCTTGTTTATAAGCTTAAAAAGAATTGTGACCACATTTTCATATCATTCTAACTTCATCAATGGTCTCCTGCCACATTTTTTGATATTATTGATCGTTCCTGCCTTAGTGTGCACTGCTGTCTCACTACTGCAGACAACTATCGTATTTATAAATGTCTTCACGTGGGAGTCTGTGTGTGTCTGTCTTTCCGGCCCGGAAGTGAGAGGTGGAGTTGGGCTAAGGGCTCCGCCTCCAAGGAGACAGAAACTCGCTTAGCAGCTAATACAGAGGCGAGGCGAGCGCGTCGGCAAAGCGGTGTCCCTTTTACTTTTCCTCCCGCCGCTAATACGCAAGCGATGCAAGCACGCCGGCCAATCGAAACCTCAGAAGAAAGACAGTTGCTTAGCCGCTACTGCACAAATGATGTGAGCACGTCAGCAACACGAAAGAGAGATGCCCAGAGTAATTCCTTTCAAGTACTTGACATTTCTACATATCAATTTTTTTTCTGATCATTTTAATAGTTTTTAGGAGCACGGGCTTTTTACAGCACGGGCTTACACAGCTATTATAATAATAATAATTGTAAAAGTGTCACACTTATCATCATCCTTTACGGCAAGTAATGGATAAACTAATTGACAAATCTGGAAAACTGCCAGGGCTCCTGTCATTTCAAGTAGCTTAAAACAGTGGTTCCCAAACTCGATCCTGGGGACCCACTATGGCTGCAGGTTTTTGTTCCAACCAACTTCCGCTTTTTATTGGACTCTAACCTAATTAAGTGAGTTATTATTTCCCAGTTTTGGAGTCAATGTAGAAATTACAAACTATGTTTGGTAGATTTTTATTAAAATGTAATAAGCAGTTATATGGGGAAGTTGTGGCTATGTGAAGAATATGTAGTTTTTCTTAAGTCGTTAATAGTATTTTCAACCTAATTCTCATTCTGCTTTTCCAGGTGTTCTGGTTATTTAATTGATTATTTATTTATTAGCGAGTCTGACACTAAAGTCGTTGCAGCTTTCATCATCCCGGGTGTCTGCTATGCTGGTTGTTAATTGTCACTATTAGGGTTAAATGAAGGGAGCAAACTACACAGCAAAAAGGGGAAAATAATAGGAAAACAACGAAAAAGAGTTAAGTGTTTATAGCTTTAGAAAAAAACAGAAATATTTCTAAATGTCTTATAAATGCAAAAAACCATACTGTCGTGTTTTTCTAAATGCAGAATAACGAGAAGAGTAAAAAAGACCGGCTCATTAAATGAGATCAGTTGTTATCGATTATTATCACCAATTGTGAATCTGCTTGGAACAAAAACCTGCAGACACAGTGGGTCTCCAGGATCGAGTTTGGGAATCACTGGCTTAAAAAGTAAAATCATCTCGTGTGAGATGGCGTTACAATGCATTTCACACAAGTGGCCAGCATCAGATCGACAGAGGGAAGGAGAACATGTAGCGCGGCACCTTGTGGATAGAGCGAGTTTCTGAGTGACCAGCACAGCGCTGAGAGGTGACTCCCTCACAATATGTTCACAGGTAAGGCAGACCTGACGATGTGTGCAAATGCAAGAAGAAACACTCCGCTTGTGCTACATGAAGGTACTGCTACATCTCCAAGACTGCGCCATGCAGAAGCTGGAAGGACTCCTGGAGTGTGGGACTTGACAATGAATGAGGCGTTGTTTAGGGGTGGAAAAAAATCCCCTGATTTGAGTCCAGCTAAACTAAATTGCTGGTTTATGTATTGACTCAAATACACACGGTGGGTTGATGGGAAATTCATAGAATTTTTTTTCCCACAATGTTGCCTCATAACATAGTGACAGTTTGACAATGAATGGACACTTTGCGCTGAACTAAATCAGTGAGTTTATAAAAGTGGTCTCAAATTCTAGTCCTGGAGGGCCGCTGTGGCTGCAGGTTTTCAAAGGGCCTCAAACTCCAACCAGTTGCTTAATTACACACTTATTCTTGTTGCTGCTCTCTTTGTGCAATAGCAGACATTTCAGAAAATGTCAATTTTCTGTTTTCTAAGAGGACTGGTCAAATGTTTTGAGGATCTGAGCAGAGCAACATTTCTTTCATTCTTTCATTCTTTTCTCTCTCTTCTCTTCTCCTTTCTTTCATATGATGGACACAGTTTGCTGGTCATGTTTTGGCTCATTTTGTTTCTCATTTTGTTTGGCTGCTAATTAAGGAAAAAGAAACAATTAAGGGGTCTGAGTCTTCAGGAGCAAGTCGATTCAAATGAATTCAAAAGAAGTTAATTAGCTGCAAAAACAGGTCACTAATTAAGAAAACGGTTAGAATGAAAACCTGCAGCCACCGCGGCCCTCCAGGACCGGAGTTTGAGACCCCTGGTCTATAAGCTGTGGGCAGAATGTAACCTGTTACGTTTAAGTTTAGTAGAGGAAATAAGAAAAAGTTGCAAAGGAGTAAACAGGGACTCACTTTTAAGGGTGGAGACAGACAAGGATCAGTGAAACGTGTTTAAAAGTGTTTTAAGTCTAACACAGGGCATGTTCAAATTTAGAAACGGTAAGAAACTGAAGAAAACTCCATGGTGTGTAAATAAAATATTAGAACGAATCTGCAGTATAAAAATGATGATAAACACAAGACGCATAGCTCCAGCACTAACCATAAGGCACTTGATAGCACAAGAGCAACGGTTAAAAAAAGGGTATTAGGAGAGAGGAAACCGTGATGTCCAAATTGCTGTACATGCAAGATATTCATGTTACAAATAATAATAATTGGATTAATGAATTAAAAATCCATAATGTCACTGTTTTACTAGGTATTTTACTACACAGTCACTGGAGCAGTAGAGGACAAACCCTTCAGTTGTACAAAATGTCCTCCAGTTGTTGAATGCTGTCATCGAAGAAACCGGTTGGCTGGCATCCCATTCAGGGTGGATGGTTCCTTACCAGGCCAGGAGGCCTTTATAGTGGAAGAAGGAGGATGGACAGGTTGATTAGCGCTGCCTTTCCTGCTGAGGAGGCCATTATAAAGAAGAGATGGAAGAGTTGTGTTCCTCCAGTACACTGGGTGGCAGTATCTGTCTGGTATAGCTTCCGATGTGACACCCACAGAGGTGCATGGGAGATGTAGTGTTAGTGCGCAGTCCTGTTGGGGAGCTACTGGAGCCATACACTCCTATCATGAGGAGGTTCTACCTGACCCGGAAATGCTTCCTGGGTGCAATGTGGTAGCAACAGAAGTACTCCAGGGTCCATTATAGACTGAGCCTCTCCACTTTAGCTGGGGAGTCGTAGTCGGGAGAGGAGTCAGATGAAGCTTACCTGGAAGCAGCAGAGAAGGGAAGAATCATATTGTTGGAGTTGTGGAGTGTGTGTAAGGTATTTGTGAAAATAAATTCACGTATTTGCACCTGGAACGGTGTCTGTAAAGTTGTATTAAGAGTGTGGGGCTGTGTGATGCCCCCCTAGTGGCTACAATGTGTAACTCTCCTTTGATTGCTTGTTGCTCTTTGAGGTAGAATACCAACTCCTCTTCATGCCTACCGTGTTGAATACATTACAATAAAATCAAAGTAGCCAGTGTATTGGTCAGTTCTCTTACACCACATATTGTAATCTTTACCTTGATAAATGATAAGGTGAGGTGAGGTTAGGTTGCTCTTGTATGAGGTGAGGTGAGGAGCACATGCTGATACAGTGCATTGCCGAACCCACCACATGACAAACCAACTCAGGACCCCAGATTAGGACCCGAGTGCAGCCATGGAGCAGGTGACACCTCAGCACCACACTAGTTCCGATGGAGTGGAACCAATGTGAGGTTTTTATGTTGGCTGGAGTGCCAATTCTGCCACCAACCCCCCAGGTTGTTCCCTGCAGGTTGGAGGGCCTACATGCAGGGCTGGATGCAGATTAATGTCATACCCAGGACAGAGAATTTGCAGGTTAAGATCTGCTGGATTTTCATGCTGAGATCTTTTTTTTTTTTTTCCATATTATAAAGTTTCCTTAATATATCCCATGCTGTTCCCACTAAGTTGTCGTAGACATTCATTAATCATTTCTTAAGTTAAAATAACACATGAAGCAAATACAGAGGCCTGCCATTCAGCACTTTTACTTTTAAAGACAATACATGTAAGCCAAGTAGTGCATACTGGGTGGGCCACAGCAATGTGAAGTGGTCCTCCACAAGCCTGTTGGACCTTCACTCCACACTTCCTAGTTTGGTAGGGATAATATGCTGTAGTGTGAATGCTGTAAGATATCTGACCTGACATAAGCGTTAACGGAGAGAGTGCTGTGAAAAGAAACTGAAATATTTCTAGCTGTGGTTTATACATATTGACGTAATTAAATCCTGTTGTATCAACAGTAAAGAAGAAGCAGCTGACATTTACTGTAATGCCAAGATGGATGTGAAAGAGGAGCCGTCTGAGGCTGGCATAATTTCCATGGAGGTAAAGGCAGTAAATATTAAGGATGAGGAGGACTGTGAATGGGAGTCAGCCCACCCTAACCAGGAGAGCCAGTGCATTAAAGATGAGGATCATGAACTGGTAACTGTGGGTATTAAAGAAGAGGCTGAGGAGACGTCTGTCAGTGTTGAGACACACAGACAAAGAAGTATGGCGTGTGTTCACCTCAAGGTGACATCTGAATCATTACAGTCTGACACAACGGGGACTGAGGAAGTGTCATCTGTTACAACTCGGGAAGGTCTGCCATCACCTACACCTCAGTCTGGAGAACGTAAGTGTGAAATAAAAATGTGTGATATTTGATACTTTATGGTGGGGGGGGGGGATTTTTCAGTGAATTAGAGACATAGCAAGTGCTGATATAATCTGTTATTGGGCAGTGTGAGACCTTCACCAGTGCCTGGGATATAATTGTGAAAGAATTCAAATCCCCAATGAGACTGTCCAAAGTGTATTAATGACATTGTAGGATGTCTGGGGGCTTGGCTCCACGATGACCTTGTCTATTCATTTTGACCACAGACCCCCCCTAGAGTTGTACTTCCTCTAAATTTGTTGACTGGAGTTTTGGTTTTCCTCTCCTCTGTTGCCCACTAAGCATATCTTTATTACCAATTAGAGGGAGAGTATCATGATCTGCTTGTGTTAACCCCTCTCTCTCTCTCTCTCTCTCTCTCTCTCTCTCTCTCTCTATATATCTATATATATATATATCTATACTAATAAACGGCAAAGCACTCACTCACTCACTCACTCACTCACTCACTCATCACTAATTCTCCAACTTCCCGTGTAGGTAGAAGGCTGAAATTTGGCAGGCTTATTCCTTACAGCTTCCTTACAAAAGTTGGGCAGGTTTCATTTCGAAATTCTACGCGTAATGGTCATAACTGGAAGCTGTTTTTTCTCCATTTACTGTAATGGAGATGAGCTTGAAACCCGTGGGGGCGGAGTTTGACATAATCACGCCTCCTACGTAATCACGCAGTACGTAGAAAACCAGGAAGAGCCCCAAAAAGCGCTGAATAAAACATGCATTATATAATTGAGAAGGCAGCGAAACAATAAGAAGCGAGCGAGTGATCTATACAACCATATTCATGAGTTCTGCTACTTCGGAAACAAAGCACGATGTAAACCTACACTTTAAATTAAGTTCATAGACAGGCTGCCGCTGGCGTTTGTAATTTAGTGCCTGCCCATATAAGGCCGTCCGTCAGCGGCAATCCAATAGAAACACTGCCACGGGTAAATATTCACGGGTGTAGGACTGTGCTTATGGGGAAGAAGATGAGATAGTCAGGGTGGTGTTTGGCACAAACTCAGCGAAACTGCGAGAGAAAGTTTTAAGTACCGGGACTAAGGTAGCATTAGATACAGCCATGGACATAGCACGACATGGCAACAGCACAGCTGGGAACCTTCGATGCAAGAACACCGAGCGGCTCATGTGAACTGACGCAGTGCAGAGACAAAAAGCAAGAGTTCCGAAGAGCGCTGAACAAAAACCGAATTACACAATTGAAAAGGCAGCAAAAAAATATGAAGCGTCTGATACATACAAGATAAGTATGTAATAAGTACAGCTACTGCAGAAACAAAGCACACGGTGGAAAAAGTGAATGTCCCGCTAAAGGAAGACAGTGTTAAAAAAAACCCGTGCATGCAGTGTGTCAGGTCTCAGATAAAGAAGAAGACGAGCTGTTTATTGATGCAGTAAGAAACGAATCTTTTTCATAGCTTATTTAACACACTACGTCTCCGCTGCGATACGCGGGTATATATATATATATATATATGTATATATATATATATACCCTGATCTACATACTCGAATAATGAATACTTTATTCGCAATCAATGATTGTTTTGGTAAAGCCATACTCAGTGTATTCATTAGATGAACGGTAAAAAAGTAAGAGCGAGGGGAGGGTCACTTATTAAGGCATGCAGGCAAAACCACATTAGCACGCGGGCTCGATGTACGAAAAAATATATCTTTTCAAGTTCTATTTAGTCCATATGTGTCAAATTCAAGGGCCACGGCCACATCCGGCCCGGCGTGTAATTATATCCGGCCCTCGAGATCATTTTATATACTGTATTATTGTTATTAATGGCCCGGGTATATGAAGCGCTGGTAACACAATAAACTACAGATCCCATAATGCAGCGCTTCAGAAGCCTTACCGAACACTTACCGCGTTAATCAAGTCTAGCTTGCAAGTTATTGCGAAGCTAGCCCACACGATGCTTAAGAGAAAAGTTGATTCTGAAAATAGAGCCTTTAAAAACCGATGGGAGGCTGAGTATATGTTTAGTGACATTGCCGTTAAACCCGTGTGTCTCATTTGTGGAGCTAATGTGGCTGTAATTACAGAATTTAATCTAAGACGGCACAATGAGACAAAACATCAAGATAACCTGAAAGACCTGAATGCAATGCAGAAGATACAGAAAGCAGAAGAATTAAATAAGAATCTGACACTTCAGCGGACGTTTTTACCCGTGCACAATCACAAAGTGATTTCAAGTGAAGCTGCTTTTATGGGAGACACAAATGCACCAGTGCAACTTGCCCCACTTTCCCT
>JANRMT010062791.1:216522523-216551369 GCA_026402145.1 Polypterus bichir lapradei
TGATTTTGCGACTTTTCTCATCGTGCTAAGTATCATAGTTCGCTTGCGGTACCGATTTATTTGTGTGAATCCGAGAGAGACACAGCGGCTGAGGGGAGGGGAGGGGGCAGGGCCCTCCTCCTCACTCACGCTCAAGCCTCTGGGCATAATCTTAACAACTTCTTATTTTACTGCCACCGCGGATCATCTTTTTCCATATCTTCCTGTCTTCTATATCTTGCTCTGTCATACATCTACAAAATAAGCATGATGCAACATCAAACATTAAACAGAGTAACAATAAGTGAAAATGCCACATTGATTTTTACAACATGTTGGTTCTTGCCAAGATGGCAGCACTAGGAGTCTTTGGACAATTCAAGGGTAAAGGAAGATGTCGAGTTGATGAAAGAGGCCTTCCTTGCAAAGATGATGCATTGTAACACACAAAATGGTGCTAAATGAAACTACTCCTGAATTCAAACACCCATAACCATTGTGTCTTGGGGAATACCTGTAATTGGAAATGTGTTCTGTTTGTTTAAGTCATTTTTTACTAGTGTGCTCACTAGTGGGTCTGACAAGCATGTAGCTGTCCTTTGTCCTTGTCCATGGGTTAGGAGCTGAAGTTCATACAGGTGGATGAAGAATAACTGCTAGATATACCGGGGCTTACCTCTTCACAGAGTGGTGGCTCTGACGATAGGGATCTGCGCTGGCAATCGGAAGGTTGCCGGTTTGAATCCTGTAAATGCCAAAAGAGACTCTGCTCTGTTGGGCCCTTGAGCAAGGCCCTTAACTTGCAATTGCTCTGTCCTGAGTATGACACTAATCTGCATCCAGCCCTGCATGTAGGCTCTCCAACCTGCAGGGAAAAACCTCCAACTATTCCTCTCCATCTGAACTACAGTGATCCCTCCTCAATCGCGGGGGTTGCGTTCCAGACCCCCCCGTGATAGGTGAAAATCCGCGAAGTAAAAACCATATGTTTATATGGCTATTTTTATATATTTTAAGCCATTATAAACTCTCCCTCACTCATAAACAATTCCCGCACAGTTATACAGCGTAAACCCTTTATATTCTCTTAGATATTAGTTAACATTCGTTGAAATTATGTATATAAACACACTGTATGCATACTATGCACAAACATATGTATTGTATATCATTGAGGAGTTTTATTTAATACGTAATACAGTTTTAAACACATTGTAATTGATTAGGTAATATAAAAATAAATTAAAAATCTACAACATGTAAATATGAATAAAACCTAAATGTTATTTAAAAGATATCGAGCGTCTCCGATATCACATATGTTACATCCATTACGATAGACAGGCCACCAGCAATAAATACGTGCAATGCAAGAAAAATTGTTTAAAATGTGTCTACAGTTATACTAAACATATGTACATGTACTAAGTTCGTAGAAAATTAGTTATGGGTACTCGCCAACAATGACATGACGACCTGTCCGATAACGATGAGATAAATGTTACTGCACATTACAGCTCTTGTAATGGAGCCTGTTCAGGCGACTGTGTAGCACCGCCATCGTCTGGAGTTTCTTCTTCCACTGAAGGCGTACTAGGCGATGTTTTGCAGTTAAGGAACATCGTGATGGGCAGTTGCTGGCACTGCTTTTTCATTTGTGTAAGGATGTTTTTATACACCACTCCGTGGTGTCGTCAAGAGCATTTCTAAATTGCAAAGAACGCATCATTTGCAGGTCCCATTCTTCAACCGATGTCTGGAGATCTTTTGCTATTCGTTGAATGGTCGTGAGATGCTCGAGAGTTAGACCAGCGTCTTCTTCCTGTGCTGGGTCCTCTTGTTCCTTATCGCTGAGCCAATCAGCACCCAGGAACTTAACCATATGCTCTGATTGGGTAGCTTCTCAGCCATCCACCAATAGCGTCCCTTGTATGAAATTAAGGAGAGGAAACATGTACCAGAAATAAAAAGACCCATTGTCTGCAGAAATCCATGAACCAGTGAAAAATTCGCAATATATATTTAGATATGCTTACATATAAAATCCGCGATAGAGTGAAGCCGCAATAGTCGAAGCGCAGTATAGTGAAAGATTACTGTAGTGTGGTTCTGAGGTGTCACCCGTCGTATTGCTGCACTTGGGTCCTACTCTGGGTCCTACTCTGGATCCTGAGTTTGTCGTGTGGTGGGTGCGTCAATGCGCTGTATCAGTGCATGCTCCTAACCTCTCTCTTTCTCTCTTACTTCTTCAGGAAGCATTGGCTTTAGAATCACATGTCTTGACCAAGGCTTCTTTCACGCTCTCTCCACTACTCTGCAGTTGCCTCGCTGAGAAGCCATTGACAAGTGTGTGAGGACTTGCAGTACTTTGGCTGGGTGACTACAGTTTGAGTTTGTTTAAGTTACATCAAGAATTCGACTTGCCGAAAATGGAAGTTTTGGTCTTGTTTGTGTGTGTCCTGAACAACCAATAAGAGTATTTGGCATTTTTAGAGACATTGGAATCAGGGACTAAATGTATATCATCTACTAATGGAGAGATCAACAGTCGTGTTGCATAAGGATGGAGATACCTGAAGGAGTTTGATTTTGAGGAATGACCCACCTGATCTGAGGCCAAGTAATGAGTTGCTTTTAGTACTAGGTTGTTGCACCGTGTCAGCCATTATGAATGTAGTGAGAAGTCAAGCAAAATGGCATCTTTTATTGGCTAACTAAAAAGATTACAATATGCAAGCTTTCGAGGCAACCCTTCTTCAGGCAAGATGTAACGAAGAAGAAGGGGCACAAATTGCTTTTGAAATTCTGTGCTAGTTTGTTTGATCTCAGTGTTGGCCATAAACATACCTAGTGACTGAGTACAGTGGAACCTCGGTTCACGACCATAATTTGTTCCAAACCTCTGGTCGTGAACCGAAGCAATTTCCCCCATAGGATTGTATGTAAATATAATTAATCCGCTCCAGACCATACAAACTGTATGTAAATATATTTTTTTTTAAAGATTTTTAAGCACAAATATAGTTAATTACACCATAGAATGCACAGTGTAATAGTAAACTAATGTAAAAACATTGAATAACACTGACACAAACACCCAGGCTCCCTGCTCAACTGCACGCGCAGGCTCGCACGCTCTCAGCTGCACACGCTCTCTTTCTCTCTCCAGCATGCGAGCCCGCGCTCTCTTTCTCTCTCCAGCATGCGAGCCCGCGCTCTCTTTCTCTCTCCAGCTTCTCTCTCCAGCACGCGAGCCCGCGCTCTCTCTCTCTCTCCAGCACGCGAGCCCGCGCTCTCTCTCTCTCTCCAGCACGCGAGCCCGCGCTCTCTTTCTCTCTCCAGCTTCTCTCTCCAGCACGCGAGCCCGCGCTCTTTCTCTCTCCAGCACGCGAGCCCGCGCTCTCTTTCTCTCTCCAGCACGCGAGCCCGCGCTCTCTTTCTCTCTCCAGCACGCGAGCCCGCGCTCTTTCTCTCTCCAGCACGCGAGCCCGCGCTCTCTTTCTCTCTCCAGCACGCGAGCCCACGCTCTCTTTCTCTCTCCAGCACGCGAGCCTGCGCTCTCTCTCTCTCTCTTTCTCTCTCTCTCTCTCTCTCTCCAGCACGCAGGCTCGCTCGTGCTCTCTCTCTCTCTGGGGAAAAAAAAGGAACATTTGAACAAATCTGAACTTTATTTAAAAACCAACCACAAGCAACCAATTAAGTAACATTACAGGAGTTTGCGCTGTATAAAACTTTTTTTTAATGAGTTTTAAGCACAGGGGGAAAAAAAAATGAACATTTGAAAAAAATGAAAAGTAACACTGCAACAATTCACGCTACGAACTGAAAAATTAACATTTGAAAAATCCGTAATACAAAAACCATAAACCACCAAGCTAACCTTGCATGAGTCGAGTTCTGGCATGAAGTGAGGAGGAACTGGGTGGAGAGGAGGTTAGAGTTTTGAGGGAGATTCTGGCTCCGCGATGGAGGGATGTTTTCCTTCAGGTGTTTTCTTTCTTGTGATTTCTTGGGTTTCTGGTGGTTTTTAGCTGTTTAGCTGGTGGGAGCGAAAGCCTCATGCAGCCATTCCAAAAACAAAGTCCTTGTGACCCAACCCTTCGTGTTTGCCCTCCACATTACTGGCAGTCTGGCTTTGTTTACATTGTGCTGCTTGAAAGCACGAGGGTTCTCAAATTGGTAAATGAGTAAACTGGTAAACAGTTTTTCCACCTCTTCCAGCACTTGAAGCCTCTGCCTGGTTAACGCTGTAACTCCTTTTGCAACATCAGCTGCTTTAATAGATTCTTTCTGTTTTAGAATAGTTGAAATTGTAGGTTTTGACTTCTTGTACTCAGCGGTAAGATCAGTAACACGAACGCCACGCTCATACTTTTCAATAATTTCTTTCTTTACTTCAATTTCAATTTTCTGCAAAACTTTCTTCTCACCACTCTTCACTTGCTTAGAAGCCATAGTTAACTGCAAAAGCACACGAAATACTGTAGAGCACAAAGAGATCACAGGTAAAGCAAGCATGTCTGACTGAGAACAATGAACAGGGAGCGACTCAGCACGTGCTTAAATACAGTAATCGGCGCATACGAACCGGAAGGGAAATGAAATAGAGCACAAAGAGTTCACAGAGAAAGCACGCACAAGCACTCACATCTGACCAAGAACAATGCAACACGTGCGGAAATCATCAGCGCGCTCAAACCGAAAGGGAAACTGGCTTGTTCACATACCGAGTGTGTGGTCATGAACCGAGGCAAAAGTTTGGCAAACGTTTTGGTCGTAAACCGAGTTGTACGTGTACCGAGACGTTCCTGAACCGAGGTTCCCCTGTACCTTGGAAAAGAAAGTACATTATCGACAAAGTTGTGTCGCCTGTTCTGAAGCTACATGGTTCAGGACATTTGGGTGAAGAGCTGTCAACTGATCATCATTGAGGCAGGTGCTGACCTTGCTCAGACAGAGGACCCAAGCAGGTAGTGAGCTCAGCTTCTAGGTGGGCATCAGGAACGTCAAATCTGAACAGACCACATTCAAGACCTCACTCTAATGAACACACGTTAAACAAGCATACTTCAAGTGGATTAATAGAAGTAAATCATGGCAGTACACACCCATTTACAATAAAATGGTGTGTATTAATGCCACCAGTGTGTCACAAAGCTGACCACTCTGGGTGTCACCTGCCACTCCCCTTAAGAGAAGAATCAAATAACTGTGTTGATCCTGGGTTTCCTCATTTTCTCCCAGACCGTTGCAACTGCTGTAGGCCCATACATTAATTAAAATGTCACTTTGTTCATTTTTTTATTTTGCTTTGTTTAGTTTAAATAAGCCTTTTTGATACATGCTTTGGATTTCGGTGCCAGTGTAGAAAAATGATGGGGCACATTCTGATTATTAAAAGTGTATTTCACATGCTTGGGATGACACTCTGTTTTATAAATATAACTCATATCTAAATATCTTTACAACTTAAGATTGTCATTTTTACTGTCATTAATCAAATAAAATAAGAACAATATACAAGTTTGAATAATATTTTAAGAGTGTAATGTCCAAGCGATTGTAAT
This sequence comes from Polypterus bichir lapradei, assembly GCA_026402145.1. NCBI lineage: Eukaryota > Metazoa > Chordata > Cladistia > Polypteriformes > Polypteridae > Polypterus > Polypterus bichir. Next base: position 216,528,070 of record JANRMT010062791.1, read on the forward strand.
TTAGTTATCAAAATATAACCAATAATCATTTAATTTGTTTCTGTCTAATCTTTTTAGTTTACTGTTTCAGCATCTTGACTCAAGTCATTATGTCAATGTGGTAAATAGTTATAATATAGGGTGGTCCAGATCTAATTATGCAATTTCCATTACACTATAACTTATTAAGTTTATTACATAGAAAATCACATGAAAAATCCTGGACCATTGAGAAGTGAGCAAACTGACGACATGAAGAATCGTCTTCGCACTGAACTGGAGTCGTCCCCGCATAAATCAAAGTCATCCAGTTAATCTGGATCTGCATAATTAGATCTGGACAACCCTGTGCAGAAGAAGATATGATCAATTTGAGGTTCCTTTCATGTGCAACTTATGTTTTATGATTGCTTATAAATGTTTGTTTATAATTTCAATAGAATTTATTTAACTTTATGACTTAATGTCAATAAAAGGCCAGTAGATTGAAAATAACATTTTATTTTTCCTTTTAAATCTTATACAGTTGGCAAACCTGAGAAGCCATATTGCTGCTTGGAATGTGGTAAAGGATTCTGTTACAGAAGTACTCTTCAAAGCCACCAAAGAATTCACACCGGAGAGAAGCCGTATTGCTGTTCTGAGTGTGGCAGGCGATTTGCTCAAATGAGTAGTCTTAAGATACACTCTGCAGTTCACACAGGGGAGAAGCTGCATTGCTGCTCTGAATGTGGGAAACGATTCTCACGAACCAGCGATCTTCAGCGCCACAAGCGAATAATTCACACGGGAGAGAAATCGTATTGTTCTGAATGTGGCAAGCAATTTTCTGACAGGAGTACCCTTCAGATCCACACAAGAATTCACACAGGAGAGAAGCCATATTGCTGTAATGAGTGTGGCAAGCAATTCTCTGACCGGAGTACTCTTCAGAACCACACAAGAATTCACACTGGAGAGAAGCCATATGGCTGTTTTGAATGTGGCAAGCAGTTTTCACACAAGGGCAATCTTCAGAAACACATTAGAATTCACACTGGAGAGAAGGCATATTGCTGTTCTGAATGTGGCAAACAATTCTCTCAAAAGAGTAGTCTTCAAAAACACATTCGAATTCACACCGGAGAGAAACCATATTGCTGCTCTGATTGTGGCAAACGATTCTCTGTAAAGAGTAGTCTTCAAAAACACACAAGAATTCACACTGGAGAGAAGCCATATTGCTGTAATGAATGTGGCAAACGATTCTCACTATTAAACAATCTTAAGAGCCACAAAATAATTCACACAAGCGAGAAGCCATATTGCTGTTCTGAATGTGGCAAACGATTTACACGTCTGAGTAGTCTGAAGAGGCACAGTTTACATAGGAGAGAAAGAGAAGGAGTAAGTTGTCAGGCGAAGAAGGAAGGAGACGTCATTGTGCCAAATATATATGTAATCTCATCAATATAAAAGTATTAATAGTATGAAAAAGTGCCCAAGAAAGTAATTCATTGTGCCTGCATGTCTCACATGTTAATAAGGTGCCTATCTCTGCCCTTGTCAGTAGGGTAGGTGACGATAACAGTGCAATGTTTTCAGCTAAAAAGAAGACCTCCAATATGGTGACAGTTCTGATAGATGATGTTGGTGGACCAACCACAGTAGAACAGACAACAGACCACAATAGTGCAACTCAAGCAGGACCTTAAGAGGACAGGACAGAGTCTAGTGGTCAGTTTAAGTTAAAAAGGAGATTACATACTGTTACTTTTAAGTACAACAAATCCCTACTGAAGTATATGCCAGGAGTGCTTCCAAAAAATGAAATCCAGAAAAGTAATCCCTACATCCAAATTAAGGTAATGGATACAAACTTAAGAGCACTAATTAGAATAATTAAAGATGGCAAATAAGAGAAATAAAACAGTTAAAAGCACAGTAAAAGTTCAGACACAGAAGCAATAAGAATAAGTTGAAAATAGAAGGGTATAGAGGCATACAGTTGTATGATCATATGTCATAGCGTATGTGCTAACGTATGAAAAATGAACAAAATGTACCTAAGGTTCAGTGCCCTCCATAATCTTTGGGCCAATGACACATCTTTCCTTGAGTTCCCCTTTGCTCCTACTAAAAAACTGGAAATGTCTTGAATGGCTAAGCTAGTCACCCAATTTCAATCCAACTGAGCAGGCTTTCCATATGCTGAAGAGAAAACAAGGGGACAAGCCCCCCAAAACATGCAGGAGCTGAAGATGGCTGCATTTGAGGCTTGGCTGAGCATCACCAGGGAAGATCTTCAGCACCTGCTGTTGTCTGCGAATGGCAGACTTCATGCAGTCATTGCATGAGAGGGTTATGCGACAAAGGACCTAATATGACAATGGCTTTAATAGACCTGCCATTGCTGTGTCCCAAACACTCTGGTGCCCTCAAATGGTGAGGACCAATAGAAAATGTGTTGTGTGACTGAAATGTCTGCAAATCCCCTGAAATGAAAGTCTGCAACAATGTGAACTTTAATCACATCTGAATTATCGGATTTGTAATTTTAACTATGGAGCAGAAGAGAGAAATCATGGAGACATGGGTCATTGTCCCAAACATTATGGAGGGCACCGTACAGAAGCCTTAAACTCTTTTTGTGTGTGTTTGTGTATGTTACCAGTTTTTTCTTAATTGTTTATGTCAACTGTTTTTGTTTGAATTTTACTAAACCTTTTAAGAAATGAAAACACTTGCCCTGTGAACTTTGTGTGTGTCATGCTCAATGCTTGAATCTTTCCAGCAGCCTCATTTTTGGAACTATTTTGGAAACCCTCCACAAATATGGCTACACTCTAGTCAGAAAACTACTGGATCAAGTCAGCTTGTATAACAGAAATAACAAAGATACCGGATATAAAAGGACTGTGATACAAAAAGGTTTGGTGCCTTATTTTGTCACTTATTTGTATGATTGTATGTGTTTGGTGGTTGTCGGTTGAGAATTCAGTGTAAGAAGCTGTTTTAAGCAATGTGTGTTGACACTCTTTTTAGGCTAACATGGCAGGCGTTTGGCTTACGCTCTTGTCGTCTAACATAACCTTGCATTTGTGAAAGAGCTGATGCTGTGTAGAGGCTTCTAAAATGTGCATTGGCTGATAATCACAAAGCCAGCCGTCCACTGAGATAAGATGCGATCAGAGCTTTGCTATGTGCAGTATTGTAATGTCGGTCGAAATTCTGACAGAAAGTGACTCGGATTTTGATCGACTACATATGCTTAACAAAGCCATAGACAGAAAATCTATTCAGGTTTCTGGCATTTTGAAAGGCATTGAATGTTTAACCACTTAGAATTTCATCAAAGTTTATTTAAGTAATTCCATTCAAAAAGTGAAACTCGTATATTATATTAGATTCATTACACACAGAGTGATATTTCAAGCATTTATTTCTTTTCATTTTGCTGATTATGATCTATAGGTAATGAAAACTGTAAAATTCAGTATCTCAGAAAATTAGAATATTACATAAGACCAATAAAAAGAAAATGATTTTTAATATGGAAATGTTAGCCTACTGAGAAGTCTGTCCATGTACGCACTCAATACTTGGTCGGGGCTCCTTTTGCATGAATTACTGCATCATGGAGGTGATCAGCCTGTGGTACTGCTGAGGTCTTATGGAAGCCCAGGATGCTTTGATCGCGGCCGTCAGCTCGTCTGCATTGTTGGCTCTGGTGTCTGTCATCTTCTTCTTGATAGATTCTCTATGGAGTTTAGGTCAGGTGAGTTTGCTGGCCAATCAAGCACAGAGATACCATGGTCATTAAACCAGATGTTCTTGCAGGTCTTTGGAGGTGATCTGTAGGTTGTCTGTAACCATTCTCACAATCCTGCACATATGCCACTTCTGTATTTTTCTTGGCCTGCCAGACCTGCTGGGTTTAACAGCAACTGTGCCTATGGCCTTCCATTTCCTGATTCCATTCCTTACAATTGAAACTGACAGTTTAAACCTCTCAGATAGCTTTTTGTAGCCTTCTCCTAAACCATGAGACTGAACAATCTTTGTTTTCAGATCTTTTGAGAGTTGCTTTGAAGATCCCATGCTGTCACTCTTCAGAGGAGAGTCAGAGGGAAGCACAACTTGCAATTGACCACCTTAAATACCTTTTCTTATGATTGGACACACCTGTCTATGAAGTTCAAGGCTTAATGAGCTAATCCAACCAATTTGGTGTTTCAAGTAATCAGCATTGAGCAGTTACAGGCATTCAAATCAGCAAAATTACAAGGGGACCCACATTTTTGCACAGCCAGTTTTTCACATTTGATTTAATTTCATACAACTAAATACGTACTCCTTCACTAAAAATCTTTTTTCGTTAAAACACTCCAGTACTCAGATGTTCCTAGGAAATGAAAGACATACCACTGTTATCTTTTTTGTTGAAAGGAGACTAAATTATTATGCAGGCTGAGAGGGGTTCCCAAACTTTTTCATATGACTGTATGTTTGTGTGACCGATCTTCCTTAGGTTGGCTTAAATGTTGGTCGGAGATAAAGTAACGGACAGAGCAGATTGCCATGGTGAGCACTTTGTGGAGTTTATTGCCAGTTAATTGACACACACAAACCCAGTTACATGCATCCCTGGGGAAAAAAAACAGAGCATGCCCCATTTTCTATGGCATCCCCGAGGGGACAAAATGCTCTCAGTAGGCAGCCTCATACAATTAAAGAAAAGGAACTTGCGGGTGGCCCTGTTAGGTAGTTTCAGATGTGAAATTCTGCATAATCCATATATGAATGTCCATTTACAGTGTAAAATTATTAAATATGCATAACCAAATGGCTCCTTATATGAATCAGAAAGAAGAAGCAAAGCAGGGAGAGTGCGTAAATTCAAAGACAGTCTTTTTGAAAGGCATTCTTGAAAAGTGAGATTTGGGGTTGATTTTCTTCAGCGATCTGACAAACTCTATGGCCACGTGGTTCATCAGGTAGATTGTTGGCAATTATAAATGTACTAGCCATGGTACCCAAAGACAGGTAATAGAATCATTTAAAAATATTTACTATCGCTTGGCCTACATGCACATTCAGCTACTTTCCTTAGCATTCACACGAGCGTGTGAACATCTTTTCACTGGCGCCCCCTCGCTCGAGTGTGTTCCCGTAAAGCCTGCTTCTCGGACTCTGCCATTATTTTACAGTCGTCATCTTTGTAGGTGACTCTCTGCATGCCTTCTTTGCTGTGTCTCCTCCTCATGCATCTCTCACACACACACTTCCTCTTTCGTTGCGTCACCAAAGCGAAACTGACCAATCAGATTTCACAGAGGGACTGGACACACAGACTTTAAGAGTTTTATTTTATAGTAGAATGATAGATTTAATTTAACGATTTGGTGAACCATATTCATTTTCTTGCCCGTACATCTCAGAGCGCCTTCTTTCTTACATCCAGTTGTGAAGTTTATGTTGACCATACAGAGGTGTTTCAGCCCTACAGATCCACCCCTGTAGTTCCTGGGCTGCTGTACTAAGTAGGAACAAAAATCGGCCATAATTCCTGTTGGTTGGAAAAGCATATAAAGTTCTTAAGTGCTTGAAAAGGTACCAAATGGTGGAGGAACCCCTACATGGTACAGTGGGAAGGGTTATAAAATCACAAAGCGTATGCTCTGCTTTAGGGTTTCTTAAATAATAATCAGTGCTTGAAAAGCATTTTGGAAGGATGAAGTGCTACAATGTTGATTTGCTTGGTAGCTTATCATAATAATACTAATTATAAGATCTCACTCTATTGGCCACATACAATTTCTTATACAGTATGTGGAATTTCTCTTGTTGCCTTTCTCCAGCTTTACATGCGGTCAGGATCAGCCACTAGGCAGCAACCCAGGAGCAGTTGGGGGTTAAGGGACTTAATCAAGGACCCAATGTCACAGGGTGCAGTCTGTCAGCTGCAAGATTCAAACCAGCAACCTTGTGGCCACCAGGGGCCTCATGTATAAACAGTGCATACCCACAAAAATGTTGCGTACGCCCGTTTCCACGGTCACTTTGACATGTATAAAAACTAAACTCGGTGTAAAGTCACGTACATTGTCACGGTAGCCTCTCACCTTACGTACACACATTTCTCCTCGGTTTTGCAAACTGGTGGCACCCAGCGTCAAAGCAGTGCTCCTGTTTCTGTGGTCTGCTTTTCTTTTTTTTACTTTCTATGAAGTGTAGGGAAAGTATTGCAATCGTCCAAAAATTCGATGTGAATCTTTACATTTTAGACCTCTCTGAGTCCAAAAATTCCATCTTTGGAATTATGTCCGTGTGTCTGTCTGTGTGTGTGTGTGTGTGTGTGTGTGTGTGTGTAAACATGATAACCTGAGTACGCTTTCACTTAGGTCAACCAAATTTTGCATACAAATATTAGGTACAAACGTAGATTTCTATAAACTTTTGGGTTACTTCTGCTAACAGTAAGAGACGTGGTACTTTACTTTTTATATTTCTTTATTCTTGTTTACCCAGGAAGACCAGCCTTTGAACACTATGCCCATTTCCACCCAGGCCAAGCAGAAGTGAGCTGGCTCTGGTTTCCATATTGTAGTGGTTATCACGTGTGAAATGTCCCCAGGTGGAAACAGCCTTGCTGGCCCAGCTTTGTTTTTCAGTCCCCATCACCCCCAGGATTCTGACTCAACGTTGGAGATGACAAAGGCCCCATCCTACTTCTCAGGTCTCCTATAGTCGGACCACAAGCGTTCTCTTCTTGCTGGGATGTTCCGTTCCTTAAATCGTCGCCAGGGCTACCCTGTCAAGCTTGCAGCACAGCTCCGAATTTAGCTCCACCACGTCTCACTGGCGTACATCCCAGAATCGGGTTCACCTGGCCTCTTGGGAAGAGCAGAGAGTGGCTTGGTTTCAATAGTGTACTGGTTATCATGTTCGCCTAACACACGAAAGGTCCCCATTTCAAAACCGGGTGGAAACAGGGGCATGTGCGTTTTTCTGGAAAAGGGCAGCAGGCCGATCTAAGGTGCTAAATGTTAACTGTTCACAGCTTGCTTTGCGCCCTACAGGAGCGCATGACCGTCTCTCCGGTAACCACCGAGCGGAAATTCCCTTTAGCGTAAGAGTAGCGAGGATCTCCTTTTCCCATCTCTTTCGCTCTTTTTCTTTTAGCGATTAACTGATTTGTTCCCTTTCTTATTTTTGTTTCATTCTCGTATACGAAGTATAGGGAAAGTATGTCAGTCGTCATTCAGTCATTATCCAACTCGCTATATCCTAACACAGGGTCACGGGGGCTGATGGAGCCAATCCCAGCCACCACAGGGCGCAAGGCAGGAACAAATCCCGGGCAGGGCTCCAGCCCACCGCAGGGCACACACACACTAGGGACAATTTAGGATCGCGAATTCACCTAACCTGCATGTCTTTGGACTGTGGGAGGAAACCCACACAGACACGGGGAGAACATGCTAACTCTACGCAGGGAGGACCTGGGAAGCGAACCCAGGGGAAAGTATGTTAATCATCCAAACATTCCATTTTGAGATTTTGAGTCCGAAAATACCATTTTTTGAATTTTGTGTGTGTATGCGTGTGAACATGACAACTTGAGTACCCTTTCACTTAGGTCGACCAAATTTTGCATACAAGTATTTGGTACAAAACATAGATTTTTATCAACGTTTGGGCTATTTCCGTTAACCAGAAGTAGTACTTTACCTGATAATATACTTCTTTTTATGCATGTAGCTGCAGAGTCTGATTTATTCAACTTTACTTTTATAATAATTGTTCAATATATTATTAATTTGATGTGTTGTTAATGGTTCTTTAATGTACATAATATAAAAATATAATCAATGTCTTGTGGTTTACTCCTCAAATATCTATTCCCATCTGAGTATACGAGAAAGTCTAGGGGAGACCACTCCTGACTTTTAGATTCACATCTATGATGCAGGTTTTATCATCCATCCATCCATCCATTATCCAGCCCGCTATATCCTAACTACAGGGTCACGGGGGTCTGCTGGAGCCAATCCCAGCCAACACAGAGCGCAAGGCAGGAAACAAACCCCGGGCAGGACGCCAGCCCACCGCAGAGGTTTTATCATATACGCCAAAATTAATTGCATATCGTTTACAAATGTAATTCGCTTGCTTGTAATCATTCTGTAACAATATAATGGTGCAGGGAATGGCCAAACTATTTCAACTACCATGGCTGCTTTAGCGTTGTTAGACGACATCGCAAATGGAAGAAATAGAAGAGAGCTCGTATTTATAGATGATGATGATGATGATGACTGGATTCTAAGTCAAGATTTCCAAGACCTAACCTCTTGGCGCTGTGTGCTGAACTGGCGCCGCCTTTACAAAGGCAGACATTGAAGAATTGTGCTCCACCTGCTCCTTTGCAAGTTCTATCCGCTGAACGGTTTTTAGCCACAGGAGCTTTTCAACGTGAACTTACTGACTGATCGGGTATTTCACGATCATCACTGAGCCGCGCCCTGCCAGCTGCATAGGATGATATTATCCGCTTTTCATCCAAGTAAGATTTTCTTACACTGTGGTTGAACTGGTAAACATCAAAGCGCAATTCGCAGCAACGTCCGCTTTTCCAAATGTAATCTGAACGGTCAGCTGCACGCACATTACAGTTGCAACAGTCCTGGACAAGTTACATCAGCCTGGGACGAATCACCAAAATAATGATCTTGCATTACATCTCATATAACAGGAGAACCTATAAAAACTGCAGCTCCGCCCAGTCGCAAGTGATTTTCCCAACTAGTGTGGCAAAAGGCAAGCAGTCCTTTTAAGGATAGCGAGTCACCAGAAAAGAGCCATGAAAAGAGCAGAAAACTGATTCGTTGTGTCGGTCGGCGCCAACGCTACACTATAAAGGCGCATTCGGAGAATGAATTTAGTTATGTAAATAGAAAGCATCCATCCATCATCCAACCCGCTATATCCTAACTACAGGGTCACGGGGGTCTGCTGGAGCCAATCCTAGCCAACATAGGGCGCAAGGCTGGAAACAAACCCCGGGCAGGGCGCCAGCCCACCGCAGTAAATAGAAAGCATTTCCACTCGATAGTCCACAGAACGTGTATCGCATTGTGCACAGGAAAGCGCCACAACTTCGTTTGAAAATAATTAGCAGAATGTAAAAACAGGCAATCAGATGCAACATTAATTTTTTAACCAGTTCATTTAATTTGTGGTCAGTATCACACAAGTACAGCCTTTGCATTCAAAGTTAATTGGCCACGTCTCTTACAGCATCCACTATTGCATTTTATGACTCCAGAACAACGTCTGTCGTCACACAGTCAGAAAGAAGGTCGCCTGGCGGTTTCCAAGGCAGAGGTGTGGGCACAGCAGTACCATCAACGCGTGGATTCGCATCCTCGGCACGGGTGTCAGCTTTTGTAATATTGTCTGAAACAGAATAAACAGACGGTGGCCTGCGACTCTTACCTCGACTTTGATATCTGACTACTTCTTTTTTATTTCGGCCACTGCCCGGCTTTCTGAACTTGAACTTTCGAGTTTCTCCGCCACTCTGTATCACTCCATCAATTTTGTTTTTTTGCTTACACCACTGCCTAAACCAACAAATAGTACGTTTTACCTCGACTTAACCACTTGGCATTCGCTGAAATTCTTTTTTTTTTCATGGACTTATACCATTGTCTTTTAACAAAACACTGAAGAAAAGGGACTATTTATATTAAAATATGCACAATTCAGGGAGGAGTCAAGTGGGGCTGTAGGCCCGGGCACGTGCGTTAAATTTCACGTTTGTTGAGATTTGTAAGAGGGAAGTGCGTGGAACTTGGCGTACACACAGATTTATGCATTTGGATTTTTTTTCTGTGTATGTACATTTCCATTTTTCTCTGTACGCCATGTTTTAGTGTGAATTCTACACACAGCGTTACACATAAGGCCCCAGGTCTGGACTGGCCCTTCTCTTCACTAATCTTGCTCAACGATGTGTGCCGTATCTGTCTCCATCGGACTGATTCCCTGTAATTTCAGATAAAGGACCCCAAACCCATCTGCCAACATGCAATAAACAGCGGAAGGTTTATGAATTCTCATTTATGCTGACATTTTGATTTGTAAACTTTTAATCTCTTACACTGTGCATGCTTTTGGTTGCCTTTATAAAATAACTTGAATAAAGATGATTATTAACTCAATAGCAATAATAAATTAAACAGGCCACCTCCTTAACTCTTATTCAAACTGTCTCACTTGGTTTCAATTCTATGCTCTGCCAGAATAAAAGAAACTGGTGTTGAGGCACATTTCAAATTCTCATTGGAGATTAATCTCCAATTGTGAGCAGCTTCCACTTTGACCAGAAGCCTTTTCCAGACGGGCCTGCATTAGAGACCTCAGTCTGGTACCACTTGGTCCCCATGCAGGATTGCACACGTTGAGGCGGGCATTTGACCTGTGTGCTCTTTACCACCATCATATTAAAAAACGGGCCTGCTCATCCTGTGTCTTCATATCAGATCTTCAAATCTACTTGGCACCAGAAAGGTTCATCATTTAAAGTTAAGGGAAAGCCATAAGATGGAATTGACAGAAGGTCCAAGTGAATTTGGCCCAACTTTCAATAAAAAAATAATTAGAAAAGTAAAAGAAAATCTGAAAATATTTGCAGAGCATGAGTGACCTTCATATCTCCTGAACTTTCCTGCAAACTTAAACTAGAAGTATAACAGGCATGGCGTGGGGAAAAAAGGGGGTCCCAGAGAGGTCCCCTAACTAACCTTTAGGATTCCCTGAAAGCTCTAAAAAAACAACACTGTTGGTCAGCTACAAGGTGTTATGAGAAAGGATTGCATGGGATGGCATGGCTGCTCTCTGCACAGATTATATGGACCAGGCACGGAAAAACATTTGAGTTGCAGCCGCCAGTGCAGCATGCCAGCAAATATGCCCTTTGATAAGCCTTGAGAGAATCAGAGAAAAAAGGGTAGGGACTTGCAAAAGAAATGAATGTCAGCAGTGGCTGTGGTCTAAATCAGCATTTCTCAACTTTTAAATATTTGCGACCCAAGTTGTCATAACAGTTTTAATCGCGCCCCCCTAACGTTTTTTTTAAACCCTAATAAAATGTTTTCCTATATTTTTTGCTGCCGATACACCGCTACAAGTTTTATTATACCTTATCAACATTTATCTAACTATATTTATTTTTCTAGTATCAGAATGTAGTTTAAGTTAATTTGGTTTTATTTCAATTGATGTACCACCCAACTCAGACTGCACCCAACCTCCTTGGCCCCTCCCATAGGTGGTGAGCCCGTGGGGAGGAAGACCCACGTTACCTCTTCGGGCTGTGCCCGGCCGAGCCCCATGGGTGCAAGCGGCTGAAATGAGTTTCCTCCGCAGGGTGTCTGGGCTTTCCCTTAAAGATAAGATGAGAAGCTCAGTCATCCGGGAGGGGCTCAGAGTAGAGCCGCTGCTCCTCCGCATCGAGAGGAGTCAGATGAGGTGGCTCGGGCATCTGATCAGGATGCCTCCTGGACGCCTCCCTGGTGAGGTGTTCCGGGCACGTCCAACTGGGAAGACCCAGGACACGCTGGAGGGACTATGTCTCCCGGCTGGCCTGGGAACGCCTTGGGATTCTCCCGGAAGAGCTGGAAGAAGTGGCCGGGGAGAGGGAAGTCTGGGCCTCTCTGCTTAAGCTGCTACCCCCGCGACCTGACCCCAGATAAGCGGAAGAGGATGGATGGATGGATCAATAGATGTATTTTTCATATTTTCGATTCTTGTTTTCTTTTTTTCACATCTTCACACCCCGCAGGTTGAGAACCGCCAGTCTAAATGGCAATGAAGTGTGCGGCAGTAGACAGCAGAAAGTGACATGGTTTGCTGATGGTGACTTGTGTTCACACGCCCTGCTTCTGTCATCTGTGCCCTTTAACTAAAGAGAGCTAACAGCCACTGCGGGGCACAACTCAATCTCCATGTTGGCACAGCCACTTTAATATCACACATCAGGGTCATCAGGTGTGCACGTGTCATGGAAAGTGGCTGCTCAGCAGTACGCGGTAGTGTGGTTTCTGTGTATCTGTGTGTGATGTTATTCATGTGCTTCAGATATCCAAGTCCTAACTGACAGCCTTCTACAAAGCTGCTGCTAAGACCAGTGTTATGAGAACAATGGAACACTAACAGGTACCCCGAATTATCATGAGGGAACTGCACGCTGGACTTGCACATTTTTGATTTTTTAGAGACATTTTAATTAATACTTGTTATTAATAAAATTAGATATCCTTTGAACCAATTTTTGAATGGTTTCATCTTTTGTACTTACCATCAAAGAGGGTCCTGACTTCAACTGACCAGCAGTTCAACTTTGCTCATTACCAGATTGCTGTTTAATTATTAGATCACTTCTTTATTTTAATTTTACTCAGATCTAAGTCAGATTGTGTCAGTATCATGACACCATTTGCAAATAGAAGCGTGCCTATCATTAATAGTTCATAAGAGTTCTCCGTGTGCAGTTTGATCAAAATTTTAAAATATCTACTATATATTTACAACACACACACACACACTCAAACACTAAGGCCTGTGTGTCCAGACCCTCAGAGCAATCAGATTGGTTAGTTTGGCTTTGGTAAAGCAACGAAAGAAGAAGTGTGAGAGAGCGACGCATGCAGATAAGTAAAGGTGTACAAGGAACACTGAGAGAGTCGCCTTCAAAGATGGCAAGTATAAAAGCGGACAGGAGGCGAGAAAGATGCTTTGAAAATAATGACAGTGTCTGAGGAGCAGACGTTACAGGGGGAGTGTCGGTCAAGAGAGCTTCAGGCACACGTGGATACAAAGGAAAGGCACTGAAGGTACCTGTAGGGCAAGAGATAGCAAATATTTTTTTTAATTATTGACTTGCTTGTCTTTGACAGGTACCATGGCCAGTAATGTATGTAAGAGCAAATAATTTTAAATACTGCAAAAATACATCACTCATTTACACTTCACGAACCTTAACAAAGGCTTCTTTTGGTCTTTGTAAGACTTGTACAACATCAGTGGATGGATTATTCATATACATGCAGGGTGGCATATTGACCTGCTGGTAAAATGACTTGTTAATATGAAGGACTCACAGGTCTGTACGAATATGTAATATCACGAGAAATGTGTCTCAGTTAAGCCACCTCAGATCACTTCAAAGTGACGTTTTGTTGGAAGGTGACACTGCAGAGAAGAGTAAACACTTTTCTGATACTTTGGAAGTATTAAGAAGCCCCAAGGATGTGTTTGCTACATTATTTCATCCATCCATCCATCCTCTTCCGCTTATCCGGGGTCGGGTCGCGGGGGCAGTAGCTTAAGGAGAGAGGCCCAGACTTCCCTCTCCCCATCCACTTCTTCCAGGAGAATCCCAAGGCGTTCCCAGGCCAGCTCGGAGACATAGTCTCTCCAGCGTGTCCTGGGTCTTCCCCGGGGCCTCCTCCCCGTTGGACGTGCCCGGAACACCTCACCAGGGAGGCGTCCAGGAGGCATCCTGATCAGATGCCCGAGCCACCTCATCTGACTCCTCTCGATGCGGAGGAGCAGCGGCTCTACTCTGAGCCCCTCCCGGATGACTGAGCTTCTCATCTTATCTTTAAGGGAAAGCCCAGACACCCTGCGGCGGAAACTCATTTCAGCCGCTTGTATTCGCGATCTCGTTCTTTCGGTCACTACCCATAGCTCATGACCATAGGTGAGGGTAGGAAGGTAGATCAACTGGTAATTTGAGAGCTTTGCCTTACGGCTCAGCTCTTTTTTCACCACGACAGACCGATGCAGAGCCCGCATCACTGCGGATGCCACACCGATCCGCCTGTCAATCTCACGGTCCATTCTTCCCTCACTTGTGAACAAGACCCCGAGATACTTGAACTCCTCCACTTGGGGCAGGATCTCGCCTCCAACCCTGAGACGGCACTCCACCCTTTTCCAGCTAAGGACCAAGGTCTCGGATTTGGAGGTGCTGATTCTCATCCCAGCCGCTTCACACTCAGCTGCGAACCACTCCAGAGAGAGCTGAAGATCACGGCCTGATGAAGCAAACAGGACATCATCATCTGCAAAAAAGCAGTGACCCAATCCTGAGTCCACCAAACCGGACCCCTTCAACACCCTGGCTGTGCCTAGAAATTCTGAAGAAATAAAAAGGAAAATATATACCACATCTAAATATACCAACAAACATATAGTGCAGCCAAATGAAGACGTCATCAGTTGTGTGGCTTGCGTGTGTTTCTCTTGTTAAGGCACTAAGTGGCTGTGTCACTTCTACACACAAATCATACAAGTCCTTGATAATTGAGCTCAAGGTGAATGGGAAACCACCTCTTTTTTAGTGGCCCACAGTCTCCACTGGCGATTGACTCAAAGCAGCAGTGTGCCACAGCATGGAGAACATTAAAATGGAGAACCTCTGGATATTCATTTTAAGAGGAGAAACACATGCAGACAGCAATATGGAAAGTGAAAGTGAACTTAAAATAAATGTTTTGATGTCACTAAGGATGGAGCGGCAATGGGGTAAGGAATTAAATAAAGAGAAAAGTTTTGATCAGGTTAGGTTGGGGAGCTTGCACTGGTACAGTGCGTTACCGCACCCACCACACTATGAAACAGCTCGGGATCCTGGTTGGCAACCTCCCAGGCAGACACACAGTCCAGTCCCACCCTTCAGAAATGACCCTCTATCTGCTGCAGCCAGGTGTTACGTGGGAGCTATTTGGGACCTCAAAAATGAGGATCCTACAAGCTGGATCACCCTCAGGGAATCGCGCCCCATGGCTGCGGTGCCGTAACTGATGCTCCCTCATAATACAGGTAGTGTGCTTCATTTGACACAAAGTCAAACCAGCGGTACCCAAGGATTCTCTGAAGAGACACAGTACCAAAGGAATCCAATCTTCATCTCAGGTCACTGGATAGCGTCTATGTCTCACAACCATATAGCAAGACAGGCAGCACCAGGACTCTAAAGACTTGGATATTCATCCTTTTGCATAGATATTGGGAATGCCACATTATCCTTTCCAGTGACCTCATGACCCCCCATGCTCTCTCAATCAATCTACGGACTGCATAGGCAGAGTCACCAGAGACATGAATGTCACTGCCGAGGGAAGTAAACCTCTTGACAAGGTCGACACTCGCTCTGCAGACAGATACACTGCTGATGGCTGTGTCCAAGAGGTCATTAAAGGCCTGGATCTTGTTTTTTATCCAGGACTCTCGCAAGCCCAGACACTCAGACTCCTTACTCAGTCCCAGACCATGCGCAAATTACAGCATTGTTGGCCAAGTCAAGATCAGTGAATCTTTCTTCACCACCAGATGTCCCACAGCTGCTGGACTCCACAACCTTGCCCAACATCCAGTCCATGTAAGCATTGAAAAGATCAGGAGCAAAAACGCACCACTGATGAACCCCAGAATCAAGTAGAAAAAACGCAGAGGTTCTGCCTCCACTCTGCACAGCACTCACAGTACCAGTGTACAGACCGACCACGGGGATCCCACGAACCCTCAGGATGTCCCACAGGGCAGCTCGATCAACTGAGTCGAATGTACCCACAAAGAATTCATTAAGTAAATAATAATTAAAGGGACACATGTGAACAAATGTGGGCAGTTTGGTTTTATGCCAGAGAGAGGAAAAACTGATGCAGTCTGTCCACTGATACAACTCATAAAGAAGCATCATGAAAAACAGAAAGGCTCACATGTGGTATTTATTGATTTGGAGAAGGTTTATTACCAAGAGGTCTGGAGGACCATGAGAGAGAAACAAGGAGCAAAGAGGTATGTGAGGATTGTCTAAAATATGTATGAGGGAGTGAGGACCCCAGTTGGGGTAACAGGCAAGATCCCAGTTAGAAGAGGTATGTACCAGGGGTCTTCTTGAAGCCCTTACCTCTTTAATCTGTTTATGGATGTGTTGAGCCATGGGATAAAAGACTAATTCCCCTGGTCCAGGCGTTTTGCTGATGTCATTGTGTTGTGGTGGAAGAACAGAGAAGGGCTTTGAAAGACAGAAGGTTGAAAATAAATAAAATAGACAGAGAATGAGCTATTTAATGATGATGAAGACTCAGAAGTTAGACTGCAGGGAGATCTACTGAAAAGAGTGGATACATTTAAATATCAAGGATCAGTGGTAGTCTAAGATGGAGAATTAGATGCAGAGAGTGCAGTAGGGATAGAACAATTGGAAGAGAGTATTAAATAAGACTATAGTATAAAGACCTGCAGTGGTCTATGGAGCCAACACATAGCCATTAAAAGGGGTGCAGGAGAAGAAGTTAAATATGGCAGAAATGAGAATGTTGAGATTAATGTGTGGAGTTAAAGAAAAAGGAGAGAATAAGAAATGATAAAATCAGAGGTACAACAAAAGTGGGAGAACACTTAAAGTACAGAAAAGCAGGCTGAAGTGGTATGGGTATGTGATGAGCAGAGACAATGAATATGTGGGCAAAAGAGTGATGGGGATGGCAGTACTGGGGAAGAGAAAGTGAGGGAGGCCAAAGCAGAGGTGGAAGGATAAAGTAAAAGAAGATCAGGAGGAAGCACAGGATTGTATGTAGAAGGTGGATCAAGCACAACAACTCCACACTGAAGTAAGGAAAGTTCATGAGGAAGACACAATTTCTAAAATCAGTGCCTTTAAAACATCCCTAAAGCTGTTTTGTGACAATCTTTGTTGATCATTTTTACATGTTAAGATTAATAAAATAACTTTTACGTACCTGTTAATGAATGTTATAAAGTGTTGCTGAAACACCTGGTCTTTAAAGCTGTGGACAAATAGCAGGAAAAGCACCACAGCATGAAAATGGAATGCCTGCTCTGACCAGCTGAAGGCAACAGCAAAAGGTTCATCTGAAAGGACAAAAACAAGTGGAGAGCAAGAACATCTATGTTGAGAGCCTGGAGACTGTCAGTACCCACAGAGGTGGTCACTTGTGCACCTTCCAAGTTGAAGAAGCCATCTCTTGAGTGAATTGAGCAAAACAGTAAACTTATTAGTTAAGAGGATCATCGGCTTGGATCACTGATAAACAAGGAAGTGGGGTGGGTGATGGGTTGGGGGGCATGTGGAGATGTTTAGGTTTGGTGTTGGATAAATCATAGGCCATGAATTTAATAATGATAATTATTTAGTCTCGTTACCGTCAAAAGCCTAACAGTGACAACACTAATTTGTTGAGGTCAGAGACTGGGCACTGATATTGAAAAATTCAGGAGTAGTGGAGCACAGTATTGATTTTATTCAAATGAAACATTAGTCCCTCAGTGGTTAAAGAGCCCGTTTGTTGATACACAATGGAGCGGAGGTTTGAATAACTGTTGGAAGTGCCAAAGCCAAAGCAGGAGACAGCCATTGATAGGGAGCCAGCTCATTACAGGGCCCAGTCATGTGCCCACCCGCACTACACTGTGCCAATTTAGAATTACCAATGAACGGAACTTGCACATACTTGGTCAGGTAAAAGGAAAACTGAAGTACCTGGAAGAAAAGCTAACTAAACAGGAATAATGATCAAAGTTTACAGAGACAACATTTAGATTCAAGATACAAGTCAGGTTTATTGTCTGGTGTTACTTGCTCGTCTTTTTAGAAAAGTTGACAATCATACAATGAAGACTCAAACTCACAATGGAGGACTAAGATTTTGGTCAACATGTGGCTGCAACAGGAAGGCTGCATACGTATTTCCTGCTGTATTTGTGCTCTTGGCCGTTAGCGTGTCTTTACTGTTGGCGTGATTTTTAAAGTCCTCGCTTCTGCTTCCTGGCGAGATGTACGCTATTTGCACACAAGGATGGGTAGGGGGGGTTGTATCTGACTGAATAATTACATAAGCTTTATAACTGGGGTTGTCTTGGGTTTCATAGTTGAGTCCTCTCTGTATGTGTCGGTTTCTTCAGGGTGCATCAGGTAAGCACAAAGTCCAGGGGCCGTTGACCTCAAGCACAGGCATACACTTCCTTCAGATCTCAGGATTAAAGTATGGGATTTCACCGATTCTTGTGTATTACTTGATGAGAATGCAGTGGTTTTCTGTTTTTTTGGTGTCCAGTTTGTGCCTGTCCACGAATCCAAAGCAGACTGGCAAGTGAAAGATTACCAGTTGGTTTATGGCTTGATTTTTTATTTGTGTGTACCGTTAGGAAGTCCTGTGGATTTTCTTTGTTCTTCAGCTGTACTCTTTATGAGCAGTCTGTCTAAGTGCCTTATGCTTTAGATCTGCTACTTCAGTAATCCTAAAGTATTTATAAGTTTCTTCTAGGCCCAGTTATCTGATGCTAGTTTTAAATCAAGGTGGATATCTTCAGTGGATGTTCATTTTCTTCTAATGTATGGAACAAGCTCATCAAGCTTAAACGTTATTTGGATGTCATTCAAAAAATCCATTGCAGCTATTCTTCTAGGAGCTGTGAATTTTCAAGTCACCCAAAGTGAACAGTTCAGGGTTTGGTTGATTTCGAGTGCTTATGTTGAACCCATGTTGCAGTTACGGAGGAAGATGAACAGTGGGTTTTAGTGTTATACACAACAACAGTGGAGACAACAAGCCTAACTGAAAAATTCCTCTTCTTATTGCATTTGGGATTGTGATCCAGCATGGTCATCGTGAAGCTGCAGGGTTGTCTGGAAGGAATGTGGGGAGAATGAGATGAAACTTTGGAGAGCAGGGTGAATTTGATACTTGCAAGCTTCATAGATTCTTAGATGTGTGATATGCTTACAAAATGTTTTCTTTTTTGTTTTCTTATATATAGTCAACCCATGGCACATTCAGATTTTGGGTCTTCCTGCAGAACTCTGTAATTACTTTATTTAGCAAGACTTGGTCTTTTGTGCTTTATGAGCTTCTTGCATTTCCCCTTCTACTCTGTTGCCATCACGTTATTTCAATCTCCGCGATTATAAATTCTATTGAGTTGAGAACTTCTTGTCGCATGCCCAGTAGACAGTCAGTCGCACTGTATGATGAAAATCGGATTCTTCCTGATCTTCTGGCCACTAATATACACAAATTAAACACAAGGCAATACAATTACTGTGGCAATAAGTCAGTAGACAAGAAAAACAAATTTCCACAATGAATACAGCAGTACAATGAAGAGTGCAGAGGGCAGCACAACTGCAGACTGTAACACCGATTATAAGCACAAAGCATTTGCTACGTGTAGAGCAGCAAAAGGGCTTCTTGTGGAGCTAAATTCCCAACAATGGCTTGGATTGATTACTTTCAGGGTAGGAGTAGACTTCATTTTTGAGTTTTTTTTTTGTGTTTTGTGATTTTTGCACTGCTTCTTTTGTTATTCTCTTAGACTTGCTGTCAAACTTGGCGTAGTACTTGCATTGTCCCTAATGGTGCTTCCTTGAGTGATTCACACGGAGCGACGGCAATGGGTCTGGAATTATTATTTTGTAAAAGGCCAGTTGTTCCCAGCACAAGTGGCACAATCTCAGTTTTTATCCACTTCTGGCACATCTCAGATTGCATTTCTTGCCACTTGGTTATTTCTGGTCTGTCCATTCCAATTACAGAGTGATTACTTGGGACAGAAACTGGCATCTGTTTGTCCGTTACTTGGTATGGGTATGTCCCAAGTGACCCACACTTCCTCATTTTCTGTCATTCGGTCTGGAGTGTGGTTCCAATGCATCTGTGGTACTGGCAGTGTGTATTTTTACCGATTTTCCAACAATGCCATCTGACAACTGAATTGTATCACTGCCTGTATAAGTCATCTGCCTCACAACTGGCATTCAGATGAATAACCGCTTCCTTCCCCATTTGGCAGAATCAGCACCTTCCGTTTTACCATTCTTTTCTATTGTTGTCTTGGAAGACCTTGAGTGCAGGCTGTTGTCCTGTGCAGCTATGATTAATTGTTCATCCCTTGGTCTTAACTCACTCGTTGCAAGCCATTCATGAGTTAGATCTTGATCTACGTGTAGCTGGAGCACGAGGTCCGCTTATTTCCCACCATATTTAATGTCTTTTCAATTGCTGTTCCTCTTCTGCTGGTCAGTCCTTTTGATTTCTTGTTTTTGCTGTCATTCCAGCCTTGGACTCAATTTCTCAAAATGTTCTTGGTTTGCTATCACGACAGGTTGTGAACTTCACTCTGTGGTGGCCTCTGTGTGAATTCTTTTGTGGTTCTGAAGATGGCTCATTCTCAAAAACTTTTTGCCACATTCATTACAGCAATATGGCTCCTCTTTGGTGTGAATTCTAACATGTACCTGCAGATTACTCTTCCGAAAGAATTGCTTGCCACATTCAGAACAACAATACTGCTTTTCTCTCGGGGTCAGTTTCTCAGTGTGAACTCTTGTGTGTCTCTGAAGAGTAGTCCTGTGAGAGAATTTTTTACCACACTGCAAACAGCAATAGGGCTTCTCTCCAGAGTGAATCCGGCTGTGTCTTCGAAGAGTAGTACTGTCGCAGAAGTGTTTACCACATGCCAAACAGCAATATGGCTTCTCTCCTGTGTGAACTCTTTTATGGATCTGAAGACTGGTGCTTTGTGAGAATCCTTTGCCACATTCAGAACACCAGTATGGCTTCTCTCTAGTGTGAACGCTTTTGTGACGCTGAAGGTGGCTCCTTTGTGAAAAACATTTTTCACATTCAGAACAGCTGTATAGCTTTTCAAGGGGCTGTCCAGTGTGAATCCTTGCATGTCTCTGAAGATTGGTCATTTGTGAGAATCGTTTACCACATTCATTACAACAATAGGGCTTCTCTCCAGTGTGAGTTCGGATGTGTCTCCCTAGAGCACTCTTGTCACAGAATTGTTTGCCACATTCAGAACAGCTGTGAGGTTTGTTTCCTACATGAAGTTTAAAAGGAAAAAGAAAAGTCAGTTTTCAATCCACAGCTCTATTTACATTAAATTCACAACATTAAATATATTCTGGTTAAAATTAACACCACAATTTTAAAAGCATAAACATGCTTAAGATGCTTGTGGAAAGACATTCAATGTGTTCATTTTGCCTTCCATATTACAACTACTCACCACATGAACACAATCCCTGAAATTACGAACGTGAAATAGTAAACCTAATACATCAAATGCGAGAGACAAAACTGACCAAATTATTGGTCACATTCTCTGAAGTACATTACAAAACTGAATAACCACTTTAAATAATACTCTTAAAATATGAACACAAATGTACGTCACTCTTATTTTCTTCAATTAATTGAGGTAAGAAGTGGTATTTCATCTATAGAGTGCCATGCCAAACATGTGAAATGCACTTTTAATCATCAGAATGTGCCCCGGCATTTCTTCATAATTAGACTAAAGCCACTGAAATCTGAAATTAGACAAGAGATTCAACATATAAAATCAAAATAGACTTTTTTTAATCACCAAAGTAATACGAATGAATGAACAAAGAGATGCATTAATGCACATGTCTACAGGCCCTGCTGTGGTCTAGAAGAGAAACTAGAAAATGAGAAAACACACAGGATCAGCACAGTTATGTATTTCTGCTCTGAAAACAGGACTTGTCCGCTCTGTGACACACCAGTGACATTTATACTCTCCTTTACAATGCACTATCAGGATTTATTTATGCTAATTAAACTGAAATTTGCTCCGTTTTTACCGTGTATTTATGCTTCGACTTTTTACGGGCATGTACTCAATGAAGAGCAGTACATAAAGGAAAAAGTTACTTAACTCTTCCAATTACGTAAGTGCACTATTTCTGTGGGTTTTCATTGATCAAAGAGAGGCAGATGCCATCTTTTGGTCTCTTTTCCACAAAAATCAGCATTATGGATGCTCCAATCAGGTTTGTTTTTTAGGTCCAATACCAATCACCAATTCAATTTTATGTTAGTATAATTAGCCGATTCAGATTTTTTTCTTTCTATACCATATTATTATGAAGTGTGAGGGACTTACTAGGAACCTTTATTGGGTTCATCTACTCCCACACTTGAAGATTATCACACACAAATACGCATTCACATAGTGATCATCGAGTGGTGCCAACTGTCAGTCACTCTGCAGCAATCCACAGAAGACACATCTTTACATGCAGACATACTGAGGGCCCATCCAGACAAAGTCTCGAGTGGTGCTAATTGCCGCTTATTCCGCAATAGTCTGCAGAGGATTGTCTACATAGGGGCTTGCTACCACCAGGCTATAACAAACATGGAGGTGCCCTCATAACACACAAAGCACAACTCTATTTGTCACATGCCACTCACTAACCAATCTGGGTCTTGCTTTTACCGCAGTTGTTCTAATTAACACTAGAATCCCTAAAGCTTACGAAAAAAACATGTAATCCTAGGCCACCTTAAATTCCCTTGCACCTCCTCATCAGTGTCTTTTGTTTTACAAATGTGTCGATCAGCAAAAGCAGCAGGCAGTCTGCTACCCCACTGACACAGTTTTAGTTGAACACCAAGTTCTCCCAGCTCAAGTTTGTTTATCTGGGTGTGAGGTGCTTTGAACTGTATAAGGTAAATAATATATCGTTATTTGGAACACATACATTTCATGTGTGTTCCGTGTCTACAACGATCTATGTAAATGTAGGCTGAAATGAAATGCGAGAAATGGAAGAAATGTTGAACTCATAACTAGAACAGAAACTATTTTCATGTTCTACTAATAATTGGCAAAATGCTGAGGTGAAGTGTATAATGTGTGAAGACTGAAGTCCAAATATCAAAACTTTCACAAAAGACACAGATATAACAAAACAAGTGAGATTTTTTCAAGAATTTAACCAAAGTAAAAGAAATTGGGATAGGGTACGACACACACTCCCACATATATGTCTGCTTGGCTGGTGTACAAGTAAGAAATACTGTCTCCAAGTCGAGAGGTGGCGGGTTTGATTCCGAGTCTTTCATGCATTGAATCGTTTTGAGTAGTGAGCGACTATTATTATTATTACTATTACAAAATAAAAACATACATTTGATTTATTTGAGTCTGTAAGAGCCTGTGTAAATTTATGCCGTTTTGTTTCATCATTCACTTTTATGACACTGACACTGCTTTTTTCAAATAAAAACGTACTATAACAATCATGAGGATGAGGGCTCTACATGACAGAAAGAGAACAGAAGCCCTCTCTGCAAGAAACGTCCACTCACACATAAGAACAGCGCAGCTGCACCAGACGTAAAGGCGAAAGATGGCACCGTTTGGATGCAGTAACAGGTTGGTCGGGCGTCATCCTGCCAGTCAGTCTGCCCCACATCTGTCCT
>JANRMT010062791.1:216556369-216590352 GCA_026402145.1 Polypterus bichir lapradei
CATTCAACGCCTTCTTCTTCAACTTGACAGCGTCCTTTACTGCTAAAGTTAGACATTTATGAAGTATGCCTATAGAGGTGAAGGGAAATGCTACCGACTGCACCACAAAGCATATTCCATGTGATTATCTTGCTTGAG
Source organism: Polypterus bichir lapradei (assembly GCA_026402145.1). NCBI lineage: Eukaryota > Metazoa > Chordata > Cladistia > Polypteriformes > Polypteridae > Polypterus > Polypterus bichir. The sequence continues at coordinate 216,556,508 of JANRMT010062791.1, forward strand.
TTTATGCAGCGTAAACCCCTTGAACAGTGTGTCCTCCAAAGACTCCTTGTGCTGCTGCCATGACAGGCAACAAAAAATCGCTTTTCAGAGCTCCTCGCAATGGCCTCCACTATTGTGGTCTTCTACATGGTCTATTTAGACTCTACACCCCTGATGCTTGCCATGATGCAGGAGAAACCTTTGGAGCAGAGGCTCTCACGGTTTGGGTCAGCCATCTATCAAGCGGCAATCAGTTGTCAGCTCAGCACCTCTCTTTACCCACTGGCCCAAGATTTTCTCACTGGTGGTCACTACTCCCACACCCAGGTGTAGGGGGTGAGGCTTAATACTTTTGTGATTAGTATTTTGTGTGTCCTACAGTATAGGTATGGGCAAGAAACAAGTACTGCATTATTAAAATGGTAATCCATATTCATAATGTGAAACAAAAATTAACTGCTTGCAAGTTACTAAGGGTTAAAAGCCAACAAAGCTGTTTTGCTATAATGGTAGGTTATTCATACAGGCGTCTGTTATAAGACACAGTGCAGTAAGCTGACCGAGGACAACTTCTTTATTTAGAACGCATCTGCTAGACACAGGAAAGATGACTTTTCCTTTTTTTATAGCCCCATCTGCAATGTCCACAAAACAAAAACGGTTAGCCAGTTTTACACAGAACAAGATGAAATGCTTAGATAAACACATTATGTTTATTGATAAGTAAGGGGAAGGGTGGAAAATGAATATAACAAAGCCAACCAAAAAGTGGAATTTGCTCTTCTGCCATGCAACGTGGAATCCATGTACTCATCTGTGACAGAATAAAGTCCGATTGATTGAACTATTCCCGTCTTCCTCGGAGACCTCCTTCCACAATAACAACGAATGAAGACAATCGCATCCAACGTCGCTTGTTAGCAGAGCCTGAATTCACTTTTGAAAAAGCCCCAAAAGTGGCACAAGCAATAGAAATGGACAACAAAGATGTGCAGAATTTGCAAGGGACACTTAAAAGCAAGTGAGGGGGCTTATGCAAAGTGCACAAATCAGTTGGCAGTGTACAAGTTGGTCTCAAAGTAGTCAACACGGAAAACATGTTACAGATGTGGAGGCGAACACAGGGCGACCGAATGTCAAACCAAAAAAATGGCACAAATGTGGCAGAAAGTACCATATTAATAAAGTGTGCAGGGCCCAATCACCAGTTGATACGGTTAAAACGTTTGGGAAAGAAAGGCAGATGCAGAGAAAAATGTAGAAAAAAAAAAAAAAAAAAAATTAAAAGCACACCACATTGCTAAAACTGTTGAAACGGTCTCCAGTGATGCAGAGGATACGTTTACTACGTATAATCTAAAGGCGTCCAAAATTCCAAAAGGTTGCACTTTTTACCTTGACAATAAAAATGAAGAGTGCCCCCCTGTTATCTCTGAAGTCGACACTGGATGTAGTGTAACAATAACGACTTGGGCCAAGTATTCAAAATTAGGGGCTGCTGGAAAAGAGAAAACATTCATCTGAAGACCTGTACAGGAGAGAAGGTTAATGGGCTTGGTGTGACAAGTGTGACTGTACAATATTGCCAGTTTGTTTATACAAGATGAATGCATGTTTTAGGGGTCTCAAGTCATCATTCCAAATAAAGGCCATAAGATGGTGCTAGCAAAGTTACAACCAGTGTCCTCTGGGTATATCGCAAATGAAGGCCCTGGCTAGAAGTTATTATTTGTTGGCCAAACCTGGATAGGGAGATTGAAGCACTAGTTCTGTCATGTACCAAGTGTCTAGAACACTGGAATACTCCAGCCACAGCTCCTCTGCATCCCTAGGAATGGCCTAGCAAACCATGGCAGACACTGCAGGTCGAGTCGTTACATGAACTAAGGAATGATCCAACAATATGAAAGTGGAAAAACAGTGAATGTTATGTGCAATTTTGGCTAGTCCCACTCTACAATAATGTCTGTTTTGAAAAACAAGGACGTTTATTTAAATACAAGCGGTGTAAGGCCGTGCTGTAAAAAGCCTGGGCTCCTACATGGATTCTGGAACTTCAATCAGTCGCATCGGCTGTGCATTAGCAGCTAAGCGAGGTTCTCTTTCCTCGGCGGTTTTGTTTTGCCGACCTGATCACCTTGCATGTGTATTAGCGGCTAAAGGAGTTCCTCCCTCCTCTGAGGTTTCATTTTGCCAGCATGCTCACCTCCATTATCTATCAGCGGCTAAGCGAGTTTCGCCCTCCTCGGCGGTTTTGTTTTGCCGATGTGGTCGCCTCCATTTTATCAGTGGATAAGCGAGTTTCTCTCTCCTCAGAGGTTTTGTTTTGCTGATATGCTCGCCTCCATTGTCTATCAGCGGCTAAGCAAGTTTCTCTCTCACCCGAGGTTAAGTTTTGCCGATATGCTCGCCTCGCTTGTGTATTAGCAGCTAAAAGAGTTTCTCTGTGGCAACAGAGTCGATTTCTTTGAGCTTCATGCTGTAGCCTCGCACTTCCGGGCCTAGCGGACAGACAGACAGACATTTCCACGCGTACACGTTTAAATATAAGATGAGTGTGATATTATTGTGTCTTATGCTGTATGGGATATTTGACCTCTCCCTTATAATTTCTGAGATACGGCCATATTGACTTGCATCTCCAGTGCCCCATAATATTCTCATTATGGTCTGCTAATGTAACCATCAAATGAAAATACGGAAAGTTGCATGCTGTGGGGAAGACTGGAGTACAGAACAGAGTTAACACTTTAATGCAGAATGTAAGGCATGTGTCTGGTTATTTAAAAGGGATAAAGGAGAGAAAAAAAAAAATGCCCATTAAACATTCCACTTATGTTTTTATCATTAGCCAGTTAAAAAAATGCATCATAAAATAGTAAATATTACAAACCAAATAGAGTGGTTCTCTGACAAGCCAGATTTTAAAAGCATTTTGTTAGAATGGTTTTATAGTTTGTTTAAATGAAGATATCCAGAGTTATCTTGAAACTAGCTGTGTCAGCTGGCTTCGCCTAGGAAATTTTCAAAGTCAATGGGCTTCAGTTACAGTTGACTTAACTCAGCTGGTTAACTGAAAGTATCACTAGTATTATGTAAATAATTAGGCACTTTTCAGTATACAATATTTCTTTGTTTTTTTTTTAATTTACCAGGAGCAATTATTAGTTCACTTGCACTAATACTGCTAAGCATACTGCATACAGTCCTTGATGGTGTTGGTGTGAAAGAGACTGCAGCAGAACTCCACATTAAAGTTCATCACCAATAGCCATATTCAATAATGTTACAATGGTGATTTAAAGTGGATTTATGCAAAGCTACAAATCTACTAAAAATCTCAACTCCTTATTAGCATCAAAGTCTAAAATTAGTACTGCCTTGGTATACAGTGGGTTTGAATAATTGTCTAACAACAAAAAAAATGCAGTTACTAATTGAATGTACTAACTCTAAAGCACTGTCAACAACAACAACAATTTATTTCTATAGCACATTTTCATACAAATGATGTGGCTCAAAGTGATTTACAGGATGAAAAAAGACAATATAAAAAATAAAACTAGCCAATTTTAATTAGCAAAGAATAAAAGTAAGGTTCAATGGCCAGGAGGACAGAAAAAAAAAAAAAACAAAAAAAAAAAAACTCCAGACGGCTGGAGGAAAAACAAAATCTGCAGGGGTTCCGAGGCGACAAGACCACCCAGCCCCCTCTAGGCATAGGCTGTCCTGTTCACTTCTTATTACATTCTGAAAAACAACATCTCCATCAGCTATAGAAAAAAAAAAATATTGGACTTCACTTGGGCTCAGAATTCTATGCAATTGCGGTTAACCACAAGTCGGACTCAGGGTGGTGTTTAATTATCTGCTTTACATCTTGAAGCCTGCTTTCTGCTGCCATCTAGTGGATGAAATAACATTATGCTGCAAAATATGAAAATGTCTATGTGTTTGGCCACTCTAAGGTAACTAGACAATATTCACAAGTGGGGTACAGCCTCCTACAAAAGACATAATGGCAAATGAAAGGCCATAAAGGCACTTTTAGAACTAACTGAAACGGAACCACAGCTTGAATCGAGCAACAGCTAAGATAATGTGAATTGGTCATCAAATGTTAACAGGGAAAGTGAAACTGATGTATAATACAGCACTGCATGACCGAATCGCCATGATGTGGCCAGTGAATTCAGTCACGAGACGCCTCAGCGCGTTGCAACTGTGACAAAAAGGCAAAATAACTGTGATCAGGTGCAAGGACAAGCAGGAAGTTTGCTTCTGAAGAACTGTTCACAACGTGGAAGCTATCAGGGTTTGTGTCGGGGAAATGTGGAAGTCGTTATTTTTATTTAATCAACTAATAATGCTAATATAACTGATGAACAGTATACCCAAGGGACAGAAAGTGGTGATTGGAACGGATTTTAATGGACATGTTGGTGAAGGGAACAGAGGAGATGAGGAGGTGATGGGTAGGTACGGTGTCAAGGAGAGGAATGAAGAAGGTCAGATGATAGTGGATTTTGTAAAAAGAATGGACATGGCTGTGGTGAATACGTATTTTAAGAAGAGGGAGGAACATAGGGTTACGTACAAGAGTGGAGGAAGATGCACACAGGTAGATTACATCCTATGCAGAAGAGTCAATCTGAAGGAGATTGAAGACTGCAAAGTGGTGGCAGGGGAAAGTGTAGTAAAGCAGCATAGGAAGGTGGCCTGTAGGATGATGTTGGAGATCAAGACGAGGAAGAGAGTGACGGGAGAGCCAAGGATTAAATGGTGGAAGGTGAAAAAGAGAGTGCAGGCAGGGTGGAATGGGTGGAGAAGAGTGTCAGGAGTGATTTGTGACAGACGGGTATCAGCAAGAGTGAAAAGGAAGGTCTACAGGACGGTAGTAAGACCAGCTACGTTATATGGGTTGGAGACGGTGGCACTGACCAGAAATCAGGAGACAGAGTTGGAGGTGGCAGAGTTAAAGATGCTAAGGTTTGCATTGGGTGTGACAAGGATGGACAGGATAAAAAATTAGTACATTAGAGGGTTGGCTCAGGTTGGACAGTTGGGACTCAAAGTCAGAGAGGCGAGATTGTGTTGGTTTGGACATGTGAAGAGGAGAGATGCTGGGTATATTGGGAAAAGGATGCTAAGAACAGAGCTGCCAGGGAAAAGGAAAAGAGGAAGGCCTAAGCGAAGGTTTATGGATGTGGTGAGAAAGGACATGCAGGTGAAGGGTGTTAAAGAACAAGATGCAGAGGACAGAAAGATATGGAAGAAGATGATCTGCTGTAGCAACCCCTAACGGGAGCAGCCGAAAGAAGAAGAAGAACTAATTATGCTAATATAAATATTACAATCACAAACATAATAAATGTAGGGCCTTATGATTTCTGAGAAGCAGAAAATACAGGCGGAATCATGGAATTAACGCATAAAAACGGATTTTAGATTTATAAATGGAAATGTGCAGAATTTAGAGGATGACGGTGTGACTGTTACAAAACTTCCCAATAAATTAAACGATTGAATAATCTGTAGTTCTATCGTTCAAAAGCTATTTTCTAGTTGGTGTTTTTTCAAGTGAACGCAATTCTTTGTAGAAATCCAGTCATGCCTCTGTTTGTGCACGTGTTTCCTGAATGTTTTCTCATTAAAGGCACACAAATTAGCTAGCTTCACGAGACAGAAACGTCGAAGCAAGCGGTATCAGATACCCTAACTACGTATTAAAAAAAAAAAAACACGAGCTTAACTGCAAAATTGAGGGCACTACAATATTCCGACGACTTTGATGAATCTGGACAACTACTGTTCTGCAAGTTTTTCCAGCATACCATACATTGGACATGAAAAGACACTTTGCCGAGTCGAAAAAATGACGAAGACGCATCCTTTCTTTATTAAGCATTGTAAACATGGAGGAGCGCTGCCAGAAAACGAGAACAGTCTTCGTCAAACTTGACTCTGAACAACATATGGACACCATTCTTTGAAAGATTTGCGGCAAAAAAACTTTATGTTGTAGTTGATGAAACCACAGATAGCCGAGACAACATAGTTCTCATCATGGTGACAGGTGAGTAAACATTTGGCTGTATGGTAATTCTTTCATGTAGGCAGTTCTAATTGTACATGAAATTATATTTAACTGGTATTAACAGTCTTTCCCGTAGAAAAATATTATTAGTGAACGGCACTGGTTGTCAACAAGTTCCCTTTTAAAAACTAACAATGATGTTTCTGGATTTAATAAATGTTTTGCCTCATAGTGATGAGGAACGCAAGGTCCACATTTGACTCTTCTGTAATAAACTTGGCCCTTACAAACCTGGGCAGAAGAGCAGGCGTCTCCTCAGATGCAACGAGCCCTTAAAAGCGGGTCTCTCCTTCTTTTTTTCTGTTTAATTCCCAGAATTAGTGCCTTGTAGATTAATCAATTAATTACAAAGCAAAAGCAAACTATTTTAAGATATGCAGTAGATGAAGCTACAGATGTAATGATGCACATTTTCAATCTGTAAACACTTAAGGTTTAAGAATCATTAGAAATACTTTACATAATTGCAGATACTGAAGAGCAGCACTTTTTGGCAGATGTTATCTTTAAGGAGAGCAGTAACATTTCCACCTTTTTGCAGGCAGCACTTCAGTTCCTTCACAACAACCAGCTGAATCTTAATGGCATTTTAGCAGCATACAGCATCATGGAGGATCTGGATTCCTAATGGAGGTTAAGTTGTGCTAGTGTGCTGTTTCATTAAAAGGAATGTCAAGTGCCATTTCATTGTTTGTTTTGTTGTAGCTGTTGCTACGTACAGTATAAAAAAAAAAAAAAAAAAAAATTCAGAATCAAGGAAAAATAAAACGGTGAAATCCAAAAATAGAAACGGAATTTGTGAAGAAATAAAACTGATTCCATAGGGCCCTATGGATTATCTGACAAACCAGATTTTAAAAACATTTTGTTAAAATAAACTGCTTTAAAAAGCTTATTTAAATGAAAATATCCTACATTACCCTGGAATTCACAATACGGGCATAATACTGTAATGTTTGAATTTTTACTTTTAGCACTAATTTTAAGTAGTATTTTTCAATTACTGGAGAGAGAAAAGGTCAGAGGATACACTAAGTTTAAAACGTGTGTGTGGATGTCCACGATTATATTTCAGCCGAAATCTCCCATGAGACTATAAAACTGAACACTTGCTCTTACACCGGGAATATCCCCATGTCTATCACAAACTAAATTGAAGCCCTGCATTGTATTTTAATAGTTATAAATGCCAATGCTAGCTTACTTGAATAATAGGTGTGTAAATTGCCAATTATATTTATCACCATTTTAAAGCAGCCATTTCCATTGTTTTCAGCCATGGGGAAAAAGACGGTACATCCTCCATCAGTTGAGCGATTTATTAATCAGGGTCTCTATTACAATTGTGTTGCCATCATTAACTTCAATAAACAAAGAAATCCAATTAAAGAATATTTCAATATTTTGCATTTCTTTTTCCAAAAAGCAAACAATTTTTCAGAAACCATGTAGGAAACTGAAGGCCTCTGACAGGGGGTCAACTGTTCAGGACTGACAAAAACCAAGTCCAGTTGTTTATGTATTATAAGTTTTAGGCCCATTTTGCTGGTTGTGCTATTATGACAATCAGACCACATTATTGGGAAGAATTAATGCAAAAATCTGGAGAATTCCAATGGGTTCACAAACTTATTTTTACAACTGTACTCTTAGTCTTTACTGACGATAGGCTTAAAGTTTTTAACACAAACATGCAGTTCTAACACAAAAAACAAGAAGCTGCTAAATCCTGAAATATTAACATATACAAACTTTCAAACCACATTAAACATATCAGTTTCACCACATTCCCAAGTTTCTCATAAAAAGCTCAAAGTCGCCTTTTCATGCCCAAACCTCTCAACCCTAAAACTTAGACTTATTTTATTTTATACTTACTTTTTCCTGACTTGTTTGCAGGTGGTGACTGATCTTCCCGGGTTCTACAAGATGAATTGATTTCAGTCCTCTTTGTTTCAGACTGCAATGATTCTGGCCTCACGTTCATAGACTCTGGAGATGCACAATGTCTGCTTTGAAAAGAAACTAACCCGGTCAACACTCCACCTTGACACCCATCGTGAAGGTCTTCTTCTTTGACGCTCTCCATACTTTCATGTTTGGGTGTCTCAATGCTGATAGAGTTCTCTTCAGCCTCGTCTTTAATGCCCACTGACCCCAGTTCACGGTCCTCATCATTATTGCAGAGGTGCTCCGGTTCAAGGCCAGACTCCCACTCACAGTCCTCCTCCTTAATACTCACAGTTATTATCTCCATGATATTCAAGTCAATCTCACATGTCTCCTCTTTCACATCCATCTAGACGTTACAGTAAGTGGTGGCTTTTTGGCTTTCTCTCGCTGTGGGCAGAAGAGAACTTCATTCAATTAAAACCACACCATTTAGTCTTCATTTTACTACACCCTCTCCATTAAAGTTTACATCAAGTCAGACAGTTCCTAGCGTGTTGACCGTAACTCGTCATTATGCGTATCAAATTATAAGATGCAAATAAAACTTGGGAGTGGAGTGAAGTGAAGTTGCAGTGGGCCAGAAGAAGACCATCTTGCATAGGTGTGGGTTAGCAGTATTCACTACTTGCATTAAACACACAATGATGTTGGGATCCCGGAATTGTGTCATGAATGATGTTAAGGAATGTTTATGCAAGAAGGGTCATAAGATTGTGTTAAGAAATAGATATAAGTCAGGAAGGGGGAAATAAAGGAGAACTTTGTTAGAACGCACGGCCTACAACAGAAGACAAGCAAGTGAAATAGCTGATATATGTAATTACTTAACATTCTCCCCACTAATTGAAAGAAAACTGAAGCAAACAATCTCAGTGAACATGTGTAATAAAACACCCATTAAACCAGCACCATTGTGCATTTTACTTAATTAACATTTTCCCAACCCAGTTCTTTTCTAATATGAATTGGTGGCATCCATAGCTGCAAAAAGCAATTTGGGTTCATAACTTAAAGGATAATAGATGGTCATGTATAACAGAGGCATTAAGGCATAAGCAGAAGGTTTACAAACAAAACTACCTGGAAAAAATGTTTTGTGATGGAGTACTGCTCTACATGGTGCGAGTCTTAATTAAATTTCTGGAATTTACTTTAAATCTCTGCAACTGAAATTAAGCTCAGTTGTCAACAACTCTGTTTCATGTTGTCTAATGTTATCATGTGGAAGTAAATGCTGTACATAAACCCATAACTAATTTCAACATAATAATAAACCTCTATTAAATCCTACCTCCTAGTTTTGTGACCTTGCTTTTTGGTGGAGGCCATTTGTGTGCCATTGTCATTCTTTGAAACCTCCAATATAATAAAATTTGTTCTCATTGACCAGTTGGTAGTGGAGAAATGCTAAGAGGCGAGGCCAGACAAAGAACATCTCATTAATGGCCCTCATGAAAATTCCAATTAAATCAAAAAGAACCTTGACAAGAGGAGGAATGCCAAGCTTGACAGTGGCGTTCACCTCAGGATGTCTGGTAGCACATGGTGGTGGACCAATACTGACTCATCATGCTAGGCATGATAAAACTACATGCAACAGCCACCATATGTGACTTAGCCTCCAACTCACTACCATGGTCCACTAGCAGGGCCATCTTAGCAGACCCCGGGGCAAAGTAATGCACTGGGGCCCCTGTTTTGACATCAAAACAGAAACATACATAGTCCCCCAGCCAGTGCCCATATGTTATGACGGCCCTGTGGACCAGTACAAAACAAACACAAGCAGAAATCACTGGGATATAGTAAGAAAACTACACAAGGCAGGAACCAACTATGAGCCATCACAGGGTAAAATCTCACTGGTGCGTTTGTGACCAACCAAGTTAGGTTTGCCAGTTCACTAGACCTGCACAGTCCAAATTTAATCAAGCGATTTCCACAACGTGAGGTCGTGTTACTTTATAAATACTGTACATACATGCCGATGAACCCAAATCTTTGCCATTTAACATCCATATAACATCATAGTTCTATAGGCTTGTTACCAGTGCGACACTACACTTTTCTCTCACTCTGTACATTTGTATCTGTTTTCATCTCGTCTCCTCTCCGACTCACGATTACGGAGTCCAGTTTGCTCAATCTGTTTCTCTCTTTTAACAATCGCAAGCGAAAAGCCTGATTGATTTCCTCACTGCTCTATCAAACCGACCGGTCACCAACTCCGCAGTCATCTTTAAACTGGTCACGGCGGACTGAACGGAAGAAGGCAGAAATCAAAGTGCGGTGTGCGTGTGTGGAATCGCCGCCGTTGCCACCTCGCCTTTGGCGATTTGAGAAGGGCACGACCGAAGGAATACAGGGAAGGAAAAGAATGAATAGGAAGAAACTACGATATGTGTGAACAACGTGAAGCAGAAATGGGACTCGATAGCAGAAAGTGAACCGCTGATAAAGACACCACTGAATAGCAAAGATATGCGGGGCACAGGGGAATTCACCCAAACTAAGTTCGGAGGTGGAGTGATGGACACGATCGCGCTGGCCGCCTCTGACTGAAGCCTCGTGTGGGATCTCTGAATGGAGCGAAGGAAAATCACACACATCCATAAAGTGGCGTCCCTGGGCACTTACACTCTACCTGTGTCTTCACGCGAGTCTTTCTGATTTCGCTCGCACAGCAGTTTCCCTTACGAACAATCCACAACTGCCTGCTTGTCTGTTTTGCGTCGCTCTTTATAGCGTCACGGGGCACGGCTCTGTATCTTTAACTCTCTGTGGTGCATTACTGCCATCTTCTGTACTGGAGAAGTTACTATCTTTATCATTTCATATAACCATGACCGTTAAAAAAATAATTTTATCGCATATATCTTCTCTTTTATCCATCCTTCCTAATATATTTTTAAATGTAAGTATTGGACACCTAAAACATTAACCGAGGTCTCTCTACTTCATATTATTTTACGCTACAGTAAGACGTGCTACGGATTAATGTTGTTAAACATTCCTTAAAGCTCCCACCTGGTATTTCCTCAAGTAAGTTTAGATTGCCATTTAACCCACGGTGACCTATTATTAATTTGTTTATAACAATGCCATCCATTATATGCGTCTCTGTTAAGTTACTTTCATGAACTGAATTCTGAATTTGGAATAGCTGTATTTCCCAGTTCTGACCTTTCTTGCCATAATTTCACATTTCCTTTTAACAGGATTTTATCTCAGTGACACTAAGTCAGATATCTATATCTATTTTACTTGAAGCTCTCCTACCGTAGAGAGTCTAAAGACAGGGAATGTCGTGATACCCACTGTTTTCAGGTACGTGCACGTGCGTTCGCTCGCTCTCGAGCAGTCCAGATTGTTGCCATGCCGTGTGACGTCATTATATTGCGACGGAAAACAAAAGTAGGCGTGCGCCTTGCGCTTCCTGGTTGTCGTCAGTCAGCATTCTGAAGCAATGAACGAGATGATAGGCTGTGGTTGTTAAAAAAGTATCACCTCTTCTAGAAACAGGAGGTAAGTGATCCGGGTTCGAAGCCGTCAATTTATGGATGTGGGATTCTTTTATTTACTCTAGACTAAGTTAATCATGTCACTATTTCTCTTTAGGACTCGAGTTGGCCTTTGTTGAGTTCTATTTCAAAGAGCCGAGAAGCATAACCGCCAAGTAGCATTCGATTTTTTGGTCTATATTCTTTCTGTCAGTTTTCTCATGCGATTGATGAACTTTAAGGTCGAGGCTGAAAATTTGCTTCCACAACGAAATAGGCACTTTGGTTTCTGTATATCTTTTTAATTTAAGAAATATCTACAGTAACGCACACAGTTCAGTCAAAAATACACTCGCGAAAGCAATACGGCTGTACAACTGTAAAGAAAAAAAAACAACTAACAATCTCCTGTTACCCACATGCGAGAACAATATTAGAAGAAAGTATTGTAACATTAATTCATGACAGATTCTTAAACAATACTGTATTGAAAACTGTTATTCGGAGAGACAATTTAATTTCACCATTTTATACAAATGCATTACTTCCGCTCCGAGATACCAGTACTGGATTTAAATTCTTCCCAATTAATTATTTGTCCGAGCTATTGCTGTGTAGGATGCCTCAACTGATTTTCCTTATGTAATGTTATCTCACCTGTTTTTGAGCAACTGTTAGATCTTAGGCAGTCTGAAAGATGCGCAAACATTGTAAGCAAAAATGGTGTGAGTATAAGTGTTTTATGGATTGTAATCTATGATTGTAAAGTGTTAAGTTATTACATCCGTTCACTTCTGGCGCACTACACTTGCTGCACAAACAGGCCTTAGTCAGTGTCCATTAAAAGAGCAGGTTTTGCAGTAATGGTGTGCAGTTACTCCGGATGTAATATGGGCGCACGTTCACTCTGTACAAGTCAAGCAAATCCGACAAGCCTGTCATCAAATTGTGGGTAGCTACTAGAGTAAAGAACAAAATTATGCCAGATGCTACTTTCTGTTTGGAGAAAAATCCCACTCAATTATCTGACAAAGACTTCTGCATCTTGGAGAACTGACTTATTCAACCTTTTCATTGGCAATGGGATAAATGTCACCACTGGCAATATATTAATATTACTTTTAATGCCAATAAGCCTCTTTACAGAAAGACAAGTCTGGTCCGTATTGCACTGTATACAAATAAAATGAACAACAACATTTATTTATATAGCACATTTTCATACAAATGATGTAGCTCAAAGTGCTTTACAGGATGAAGAAAGAGAAAAAAGACAAAATGTATAAAAAATAAAATTAGGCAATATTAATTAATATAGAATAAAAATAAGGTCCAATGGCCAGGGAGGACAGAAAATGCTGCCATCCTGCTGTAAAAGGCAACATGAGAAATGTTCAAGATGGCGGGCACTGATAAAGTGTTGAGGCAGGTGGAAGGATGAAAATGCAACAAAAAAAAAGTTAATAAGGTTGCCACAGTTTTTTATGCTAGTAGTAGACCTCAAAAACAGTTCAGACTGCTGATGTGGGCAGTTTCATAATTTGTGGATCATACCGCTTGCCTCTTACTATTCGGTGAAATATGTAAACATAACTGTAATATTTTCTTAAGTATGCATATAATATTTAGTTTCTGCTTCTTTGGTTATTCTTTGTGCTCAAATGATTGAAAAGTTTTTTTTGTTTGTTTTGCTTTTTAGGTTTAATACTGACTTTGTTTAATTTCGAGCACTGGTTTGACTTTCAAAAACCCATCTTGTCAAAGCATTGAGGTTCTTCTTGCTCCTCACAGAACGACACAGTACCAGGTGGGAAATGCAAACACAATAAAAAGTTTTGCATGTGAGAGCAGGTCACAAATGACGCCAAAACTCTGTCCTGACTGCTGAAGCGGTCTACTGTAATAAGTATATACAAGACTTACTGTTTACAAATGTTTATATATCTAAACTTACAACCATACTGACTAATTTCTGTAATAAATTTCCTTCAAAAATATTCTGCCTCATTTGTTTGTTACGTCTGAGTTTTCTCAGTAGCACACAAGCATGAACTTGAAAACGTATGCTTTCATTTTAGGTGAACATTTATGCAAACAAGAAGCTGTGTGCCGAGAAAATATTTAGTTTTTCATTCATTAAAGCTTTGCTAGTCTATGTATGTCATTTCGGGGGGTTTGGTATCTTGTGTGGAACAGGTTAGTAGGAATGAACTATCAGCATGCTGATGGGTCATAAGTGAGAACGAAGAGATTCAGATGCATAGCCCCAGGTAGTTATGGTACTGAAGAAAAGCATGGTGGCTCTACAGTTAACTGAGAGGGGGCAATCAAAAAAAAATCAAATGTTTTTAGATTTTAATGGAGAAGTCTGATGGAATTAAACCCTGTTCTTTCAACAGCAAGGAAGAAACGGCTGTCATTTACTGCAACGCCACCAAGATGGATGTGAAAGAGGAGACGTGTGAGGTTGACATAAATACCATGGAGATAATAACTGTAAATATTAAGGAGGAGGACTGTGAATCGGAGTCAGGCCACTCTGAACAGGAGAGTCTCAGCATTAAGGATGAGGATTATGAGCTGGTGTCAGTGGGCATTAAAGAAGAGGCCGGAGAGACGGCTGTCAGCAATGAGACACACAAATGGAAAAGTAGGAAGCAAGGTGAGCTCAATATGAAGTCTGAATCCTTACAGTCTGACACACAGAGAATGGAGGAAATGTCTTCTCATCGAAGTGAGGAAGATCAGCCACCATCAACAAACAAATCTGCGGAAAGTAAGTATAAAATAAAAATATGTGTAAGTTTTAGGTTTGGGGGTTATTGCCATAACCGGGGGGGAGGGGGTTTAAAGGAAATTCCACCTAAAAAAGATGTTTTGTTTAAATGTTACTTACCCAATGTAGTGTAGTGTCGATCGAGAAAAATGTTTAATTTCATGTTTTCGTGCTGAATAAGAGAAATGTGAAAACATCCATGGGGGGAAAAAAATTCCAGTTAAGTCGTGTTGCATATTTCACATGTCTGTTATCTATTTGATTCCATTCATAAGGTGAAAAGTTAAACCTTTGTAACCCTTTCCAGGTTAATGCAAATTAGCAATTCTTATTTGTAGATCTCTTGAGATTTCTTTTTTGCAAGCCATGCTTTACATCAGCAGGTGTTTCTTGTGAATAGCAAACTCAGAATGTTTGAGTGTCTCTAAACCACACCTCCAATCTCATTCCATTGGTTGGTCTCCGTGTTTACTAACCCCTGACCCCAGTTAGCTTTTGTTGAAGGCCCCAGCATAGCGGTTTGCAGACTGTTTCTTACCTACACATTAACTGTTTGAATGATGTATTCAATATGCTCAAGAACAACACCAAAATGTGTGTGTTATTAGATAAAACATTTTGTGTTTGTTCATTATTGTGGCATGGGAAAAGCGCTATATAAATAAAATTTATTATTATTATTATTATTGACTTAAATGAAGATCAAAGTAAATTTAAGACAAATTTATACATTCATATATTTTTCTTGTCACTGTATTTTTATGATCCATTTAATTTTTAAGGATAAAATTCATTTTTCAGGCTACATTTTTACTACTTTCTTTATTAAAAAAATAATAATTTTTGATTGGGTTTATCAAAACAATTTTTAATATGTACAGTTGAAGTCGGACATTTCCATACACTTAAGGTGAATTCTTTAAAACTCACTTTCTGAGCCCTTCACAGACTTCATACTAACAAGCTATAAATGTGGCATATCATTTTATGATACCTATTTTGTGCAGGGCAAAATAATTTTTTTTCCAACAATGTTCACAGACCTCTGAGTATTTTCCCATTTTATTTACCATATCATAGTTCCAGTGGGTCGCAAGTTGATATACACTTTGTTAATATTTGGTCGCATTGTCTTTAAATTGTTTAACTTGAGCCACATTTGGGGTTGCCTTCCACAAGCTTGTTACAATAAGTTGCTGGAATTTTGGCTCATTCCTCCAGACAGAGCTGGTGTAATTGAGATGGGTTTGTAGGCCTCCTTGCTTGCAAATGGTTTTTCAGTTCTGCCCACAAATTTTCAATCCAATTGAGGTCAGGGCTTTGGGATGGCCACTCCAGTACCTTGACTTTGTTGTCCTTAGGCCACTTTGCCACAACCTTGGAGGTCTGTTTTGGGTCACTTGTCCATTTGAAAGACCCATTTGTGACTGAGCTTCAGTTTCTTTGCTGGGCTCTTGAGAGGTTGCTGTTGTATATCTACATAATTTTCCTTCCCTATGATGCCATTGGTTTTGTGAACTTGTGACCCACTGGAATTGTGAAATAGTCAGTAAAAAGTTAAATAATCTGTGAACATTGTTGGAAAAAATTCCCTTTGCCCTGCACAAAATAGGTGTCATAAAACAATATGCCAAAGTTATATTTTGTTAAGATAAAATCTGTGGAGGGGTTAGAAAGTGTGTTTTAAAGAACTCAAAGTGTATGGAAACTTCTGACTTCAATTGTAGGTATACTACTTGTACTATATATAAAATGAACTGTTACTTGCACACTTTCATTAAATAACCACCCCAAAATCATTCACTCATTTTTTTATGCCAAAAAAGGTGTGTTGGGAAGGAAAAAAATGTTTCACTTAACAGAGAAGAAAGTACAATTTATCTGCTTATAAAAAATACAAAAAAAAAACTGCATTGTTGTTTGAAGTGGTTTAGGTGTTACAAGGCTCCAAACTTAAGAAAAAGAAATCACCGAAATGACACATTCATATCACTCACTCCCTTTTAATCCTTTCATGAAAACGGCCTAAAGCAGTGCTTCCCAAACTCGGTCCTGGAGACCCACTGTGGCTGCAGGTTTTTGTTGCAACCAGTTTCTGATTTTTAAATGAACTCCTGGGCTAATTAAGTGAACTGTTATTTCACAAGTTTTGTTTTGGGAACATTATAGAAGTTAGAAAACTAAGTTTGGTAAAAAAAAAATAAAAATTAAATGTACCAAGTAGTTATATGGGAATAATGTATTTTTTTATGTATATTTTCATCTTGATTTTCATTCTACTTTTCCAGGTGTTCTAATTGTTTAATTAATCCATTATTTACTAACTAGTGGGTCTGATGCTGAAGTAGTTGCAACCTTTGATTATCCAGTGTTGTTTGCCTGGGTGTCTGCTCTGCTCATTTTTAATTGACATTATTAAGATACAACGAAGGGGGAAAACTGCACGGAGAAAGGGCAAAATATAATGAAATCCACAAAAGAGAGTTAAGCATTTAAATCTAAAGCAAAAGCAGAAATATTTCTAAATGTGTTATAAATGTAAAAAAATCATGCTGCTGTGCTTTTCTGAATGAAGAATAAAAGAAAAAAAAATACCAGCTAATTAAATGATATAAGTGTTATCAGGTGTTGTCACCGATTAGGAATCTGGTTGGAACAAAAACCTGCAGCCACAGTAGGCCCCCAGGACTGACTTTGGGAAACATTGGCCTAAAGTGAAATTATGTTATACTAGCCATCCCCCGCGGCTCTGCCCGTGTAGTAGTGAAACAGGAAAAACTTTAAAAATCAATAAACAAACAGGTATTGCTAGCTAAGCGGAGGCAAAGTAACCTCCGAAACGCAGAGGTACACCAACTCCAATGGAGGCTGGTGTGTGAGTGAGGAGGGCCCCGTACGGCTCCCCACTCCTGACATTACATGTCCTCCTCCCTTCGGTCCGCATCCTCTGTCTCGGATTAGCGCAAATATAATCACTCCTGCAAGTGAACTGTGATACTTAGTGCAATGAGAGAAGTCGCAAAATCAACTGGAATGTTCAAGCAAATAATAGAGAAAAACCCATTCTAAATCCGTTAAGCAGTTCTCTCGTTCGCTAGCTAAGCGGATGTAAGTTTATGCCCTGATGCTGGTGAGTGAGTGAGGAAGGCCCCTCCCCTTGGCCCGCTGCATCTCTCTTGGATTCGCGTAAGTAAATCCAGTACCACAAGTGAACCTGCTCCCTAATATCGCTACAGATCACAATGTCATCAGCAAACATCATAGTCCACAGGGACTCCTGTCTAATCTCGTCTGTCAACCTGTCCATAACCATTGCAAATAAGAAAGGGCTCAGAGCCGATCCCTGATGTAACCCCACCTCCACCTTGAATGCATCTGTCACTCCTACCGCAGACCTCACCACTGTCACACTTCCCTCGTACATATCCTGTACAACTCTTACATACTTCTATGTCACTCCCGACTTCCTCATACAATACCACAACTTCTCTCTATGTATCCTGTCATATGCTTTCTCTAAGTCCACAAAAACACAATGTAACTTCTTCTGGCCTTCTCTATATTTCTCCTTCAAGCCCCTCAGAGCAAACATTGCATCTGTGGTGCTCTTTCCCGACATGAAACCATACTGCTTTTCGCTAATCATCACCTTTCTTCTTAACCTATGTTCCACTACTCTTTACCATAGCGTCGTGCTGAGACTCATCAGTTTCATCCATCTGTGGTTACTACAGTCCTGCACATCCCCCTTATTCTTAAAAATCGTTACCAGTACACTTCTTCTCCACTCCTCAGGCATCCTCTCACTTTCCAAGATTGCATTAAACAATCTGCTTAAAAACCCCACTGCCATCTCCCCTAAACACATCCATGCTTCTATGGTTCTGTCATCTGGACCAGCGGCCTTCCCATTTTTCATCTTCTTCATAGCTGTCCTTACTTCCTCCTTGCTAATTCGTTGCACTTCCTGATTCACTATCTCTACATCATCCAACATTCTCTCCCTCTCATTCCCTTCATTCTTCAGCCTCTCAAAGTACTCTTTCAGTCCTTTTGTTTAGCCAATCGGTTCAGGTCTTTTACTCCCTCCTTAGTGTCCAACCTCTCATACAACTCATCATACGCCTTTTCTTTAGCCTTCACCACATCTCTCTTCACCTTACGCCTTATCTCCTTGTATTTCTATCTACTTTCTTCATCTCTTTGACTATCCCACTTCTTCTTTGCCATCCTCTTCCTCTATATGCTCTCCTATACTTCCCCATTTCACCACCTGGTTTCCTTTTCCTCCTTCCTTTGTCCAGATGTCACACCAAGCACCCTTCTAGCTGTCACCCTTTCTACATCTGCTGTAGTTACCCAGCTGTCTGGTAACACTTAACAGCAATCTAATGCCTGTCTTACCTTCTCCTTGAACTCCACCATACGGTCTTTTTTTTTTTCAACTTCCACCATTTGATCCTTTACTCTGCTCTCACTCTCCTCCTCTTCTTGATATCCAACATCATCCTAGAGATCATCATCCTATGCTGCCTAAGAATGCTTTCCCCTGCCATTACTTTGCAGTCTCCGGTCTTCTTTAGACTGCATAGGTTATAATCTACCTATGTGCATCTTACTCTACTCTTGTACGTTACCCTGTGTTTGTCCTTCTTCTTAAAATCCACTATCATCTGACCTTCTTCATTCCTCTCCATCACCTCCTCATCTCCTCTGCCCCCTTCACCAACATGTCCATTGACATCCTCTCCACCACTTCATCCAACTCTCTCCAGAAATCATCTTTCTCATCCATTGCACATCCAACTTGTGGGGCATATGCACATTCATTGTACACCTTCAATTTCTCATTTATCACATCCAAAACACTCGACATACTGTTCCTTCAGGATAACCCCTACCGCATTTCTCCTCCCATCCACACCATGAAAGAACAATTTGAACCTACCTGTGATCCACCTGGCCTTACTCCCCTTCTATTTAGTCTCTTGCACCCACAATATATGAACCTTCCTTCTTTCCATCATATCAGCTAACTTTCTCCCCTTACCAGTCATGCTGCCAACATTCAAAGTTCCTACCCTCAGTTCCACTCTCTTTACCTTCCTCCTGTCCTTCATCCAGACACGTCTCCTCCCTCTTCTTCCCCTTCTTCGGCCAACAGTAGCCCAATTTCCACCAGCACCCTGTTGGCTAACAGTACTGGTGGCGGCCGTTGTTAACCCAAGCCTTGACTGATCTGGTATGGAAATCTGTATTACTGTAAATATATTGGTCTGGCAAAATTTTACACCGGATTCCCTTCCTGATGTAACCCTCCCCATTTATCCAGGCTTGGAACCGGCACAAAGAAACACAATGGTTTATGCATCCCCTGTGGCTGAGTTATACAAGGTTATCCTTGTTTTATCAATACGCAGCTGGATATTTGGACTGTTCAATATTAAATCTGACATCAACCACATACACTTTTCTTTATGGCTTAGTTATGTTGGATTGATTCATTACCCAACTATTACGTACTTCAGTCCAGATCAGGAGAGATTATACAGTAGGTCTATAAGTATTTGGACAGTGGCATAATTTTGGCTCTGTACACCACCACAATGGATATGAAACAAGGCAATGAAGATGTGATTGAAGTTTAGACTTTCAGCTTTAATTCAAGGGGTTTGAGAAAAATTATTGTATGAGCTGTTTAGAAAAGACAGACATTTTTATTCTTGGTCCCTCTATTTTCAGAGGCTTGAAAGTATTTGGACAAACTAACATAATCATAAATATAACGATCGTTGGCAATATTTGGGCACGGCTACAGCAACATACTTGAGAGTGTTTTTGGTCTGGCTGATAGCAGAAATTCTTTGTTTTATTTCAGTACCTGTAGTCTGGATAGACAGCCACTGGCCATTTACTTGTGGACTGCACTGTGTGTGTTTATACAGAGAGCAAAAAGAAAAAATAAGTTTTAAGATTATTTATTGTTTTTAAGACTCCGATTTATGTATTTATTAAGATTGTGTGTGCTTTTTCTTGCAGTATGTGTAACTCATTTTATAAAACTGTAGTTGTCCAGGAGCATGCATGGTGGTTTAAGAGGGGTACTGAACAAGTTCTGATGGATGGCAGCACTTGCTATATAGGCTTGAAAAACCCAGATGGGTAGTGAGGTTATGCTGAGAATGACTAATGAAGACCTCTGATCACAACGAGTTTAACTTCCACCTCCTCCTGCAGCAGAGATCAGCGGTTTACCGAGTCTGCATAGACCACATGCATGAGCTCTGTACTGGAGGGCAGTACAGAATGTTTTGGCCAGACACTTGTCATGGCCGCATCCCTGTCATTGACATCATAAATAAGGAAAATTGCCAAGTCGAAGAAAGAGGCATTCTGTGTAATAAAGGAGCATCTCCAGATTACACTACAACAAACCAAAAAGGTATCTGCTGCCTGCTGTAGATTAATGAAAACCTGCAGAAAGAGTGTATATCATGGCAATACTGTCATTTGCGGATTTACAGGCCCACTGAGTTGAGGTCATTCGTGCTTACAGCAGAAAGACATAGAAAAACAATAGGGTAATAATGTACTGCCAAAACTGTCACAGTAATAATCTTTTGTTATTATTATTATTATTATTATTATTTCTGTTTCACAGAGCCTCCTATGTTTTCTGACTGTTGGAGGACCCTTTTAAGGTTTGTTTTGATTGCCGCTGCTCACTGTGACTAATTCTTGTGCATTCGGTCCACACCGCCTTCCCTTACACCAGTGTTTCTTAACCTTTATGGTCACGTCACCCAGTTTCGCCTTATTAAATTTATTGACGACCCACTAGTAGCAATTGCAAACCACCCCTTGAGACGAGCTGACTCAGAATCAGGAAAACCTATCCTGAAGTGCTGTCAGTCACTTAGGCAAACCAACAACAACAACCCACAACCCAGTGGGAGAGAAACATTGCCTTACATGGACCTGACCTGTGGACCCCAAGACTCAAGAATCAATTTGTACAACTCCATACTGGCAGTTGTAGCATGCATACCGGTGACCCACGCCAAACCCACAGAGCCTCAGCTGTAATGACCTGCTCACTTTGTGACTGACCTTTGGCCAAATGTCTGGTCCCACATTCAGCCACAAGCCAGTGGATAAGCGTGTTAAGTCATTTTCTTCATTTCCCTTTATAATTCAATTATACATTTTTTATAGTGCTCTTCATGGAGTATACATTTACTGTGCATGTGCGAACACACAAATTGAATTAAAAAATTTGATTAGCATCAATAAATCACACTACATGTCCATTAACATTATAAATATCACCAACGTGTCACAAAGCTGACCAGTCTTGGTGTCACCCGCCTATCCCCTTTCAGACCCTGATGCTGCTATTAAGCCTATACAGTAATAAGTCACTTTGTTCATTCTTTTGTTTTAATTTTGTGATGAAATAACATTTTTATATTTTTTTGCATTCAAGTAGCTTTAGACTAATTGTGGAGAAATGTCAGGGCACATCCTCTTTATTACAGGTGTATTTCACATGCTGGGTATGGCAGCCTTTTTTACAAATAAAATAATCTTCATGTCATCGTAGAATGGAAGAGCATAATTTTTGAAAGCTATTATCTGAATAATATATGAACAACATGCAAGTTTGAGTAGTAGTAAGTGTATGACAACACAATGAAAATGCAATTCTTTACAACAGTTAAAAATGTTGTAATAATGTTAATAATACAATCAGGGCTTTAACATAAATCATCTAATTGTGTAGTTCCTGTTTATTTAACAACTGTTGTTTTACCTACAGTCTTTGTAATCATGAGTGAGTAGTTGTAATACACAGCACAAAACAGTCAATTTAAGTGTCTTTCCAAGTTAATTTTTACAATTGTTTACTCACAAATTTCAACCAGCATTTATTTAATGTTATGACTTAAGGTCAATACTCATGCAGCAGATTAACAATTAACCTTTCATTTTTCCTCTTGAACTTGATACAGGAAACAAGCGTCACTGCTGTTCCCAATGTGGCAAACGATTTTCTCGTTTAAGCGCTCTTCAAACCCACAAAAGAGTTCACACTGGAGAGAAGCCCTACTGGTGTTCGGAATGTGGCAAACTCTTCTCACAAATTGGCCATCTTCAGAGACACACAGCAATTCACACGGGAGAGAAGCCGTATGGCTGTTCGGAATGTGGCAAACAATTCTCACGAATCAGCCATCTCCAGAGACACACAACAATTCACACCGGAGAGAGGCCATTTGGCTGCTCAGAATGTGGAAAAAGATTCTCACAAATCACCCATCTGCAGACCCACACAAGAGTTCACACTGGAGAGAGTCTGTTTTGCTGTTCTGAGTGTGGCAAGCAATTTTCACAATTAAGTGACCTTCAGAGTCACACAAGAATTCACACTGGGGAAAAGCCATTTTCCTGTAATGAGTGTGGCAAGCAGTTCAAACATATGATCAGCCTTCAGAGCCACATCCAGATTCACACAGCAGAAAGGCCATATTCCTGTAATGAGTGTGGAAAACAGTTCAAACATATGATCAACCTTCAGACCCACATACAGATTCACAGTGCAAAGAAGCCATACTGCTGCTCTGAATGTGACAAGCAGTTCTGTAACAAACAAAGTCTTCTAACTCACTCCAGGATTCATGTAGGAGAGGATCCAAAATCTTGTTCTGAATGTGGAAAACAGTTTTCTACCAGCAGCTATCTTCTGATACACAAAAGAATTCACACTGGGGAGAAGCCATTTTCTTGTTCAGAATGTGGAAAGCAATTTTATGACAACAGCCACCTTCAGCGTCACCAAAGAGTTCACACGGGGGAGAAGCCGCATTGTTGTTCAGAATGCGGTAAACAATTCTCGCGAATGGCCCACCTTAAGACCCACATAAGAATTCACACTGGAGAAAAGCCATATTCTTGTTCTGAATGTGGAAAACAATTCTCTGACAGCAGCCATTTTCACAAGCACAAAAAAAATTCACACTGAAGAGAAGCTGTATTGCTATTTGGAATGGTTCCAGTGACTCTCATGAACAAGCAGTCTTTAGACAACTGAACTGTCATGACTATAAAGAGTGAGATTTGATTCAATCTTGTCTTGATAGTGAGCGCATAAAGAAAATTTAGAGAAATTTAATGCCAAGGGAAGCCATATTGCTGTAGTGAATGTGAAAAAAACAGTTCTGTTTCAGGCATAGTCTTTTTACCCATTCAAGAATTCACATAGGAGGGAAAAATATTCTTAAAATGTCATGATTAAGGACCACATAAAACTTCACGCTGTAGCCAAGCCATATTCTTGCTCTGGATGTGGCAAACAGTTCTTTGACATGAATCCTCTCCAGTGCCACGTGAGAATTTGCTATGAAGAGAAGCCCTGAAGGAGGAAGTTGGAAGATAATAAAGAAAGGGAAAGAAAAAGGAGTTAGTAGGGTGATTTTTGGACTCTTAAATTTTGACGAGTTCCTTCACAAGGTGGGGTTCATTGCGTAAGATCAATACCAATTCTCATCAAGGTGAGAAACATCCATCATACTGGCTGCACATCTCTGAGGATACAAAAGTGGCCAACAACTTCATTTTGTTAATTAATTTGATATTTTCCTCTTGTTCTTTATTTTCTACTTTACAAGTTTCACTTTTGAAATTGTTTCTATTTTTGATTTGATATACTTTTTTAATCCCTGATGGGAAACTGTCTTTTCACATGACCTTTGGAGTTCAGAGCACAGGGTCAGCCATTGTACAGCGTCCCGGAACAATTGTCTGATTAAGGGTTAGACACTCTGATTTAAATGTAATAAAATTCTTTAAGTCAAGGCTTTTTTGTTTGTGGACCATGGGTTTCACGGTTTCCCTCTCCCATTTTAGTGAATGTTAAGCCTTAAGCTCTTTCTTTATAGTGAGTGGGTCGCTGAACCCTTTCTGAATGTATCCATGATTTTTTTTTGTTTTTTGGTAGCCCTGAATCCTAACACTATAATTGGTAGTGAGCATTCATAGCGTGGCAGTGAATTTATTGTTTGAACAAGATTACAAGCACGAAAGAAGAGAAACGAGGCAGCGCTTGGTGTGTCTTGGAGAAAATGCTGAAAATTCCACCAGCAAAGAAGGGCATTTCCAAAGGTATTCCAAATTGTCAAGGCTTTTAAACACTCCATTGTATGTTGTGAGTATCCATTTCTTTCTTACTTGCTCCGAGGAGAGTAAAGAGGCAGTTTTCCTGCCTCCATGTACATGAGCATCACACAGGCCTGCAGTCTGGGTTATTTTATTTGTACATCGGGGAAAATAAGTATTGAACGCGTCAACGTTTTTCTCAGTAAATATATTTCTCATGGGCTATTGACTTGAAATTTACACCAGATGTCGGTAACAACCCAAGTAATCCACACAAAGAAATCAAAACAAATAAGTCCATGAATTAAGTTCTGTGTAATAAAGTGGAATGACACAGGGAATAAGTATTGAACACACTTACTGACATTTACTTAATCCTTAGTAGAAAAGCCTTTGTCGGTAATGACAGCTTCAAGACACCTCCTGTATGGAGAAACGAGTCACATGCATTGCTCAGGTGTGATTTTTGGCCCATTCTTCCACACAAACTGTCTTTAAATCTTGAAGGTTCCAGGGGCCTCTTCTATGAACTCTCATTTTCAGTTCTTTCCATAGATTTTCAAATGGATTCAAATCGGGTGATTGACTGGGCCATTCTAGCAGATTCTTTATTGTCTTTCTCTGAAACCAATTGAGAGTAATCACTATATAAATGCAAAGAATTATTATTTTATTAATTAGAGTTTCCTTGGCTGTGTGTTTAGGATCCTTGTCTTGCTGAAATGTCTACCCTCATTTCATCTTCAGCATCCTGGTAGATAGCAGCAGATTCTTATCAAAAATGTCCCGCTACATTTCTCCATTCATCCTTCCTTCAATTATATGAAGTCTGCCAGTACCATCTGCTGAAAAACAGCCCCCCACCATGATGTTCCCACCTCCAAACGTCACTGTTGTTGTGGTGTTTTTGGGGTGATGTACCATTTCTCTTCCAAACATGGTGAGTGCAATAACATCCAAAGAGTTCAATTTTGGTCTCATATGACCAGACTCTATTCTCCCAGTATTTCATTGGATTGTTCAAATGTTGTTCATCAAACTTTACACAAACTTCATCTTGCTCTTTCTACAGCAGTGGAGTCTTGCGCGGTGAACTTGCATAGAGGCCATGGCAGTTGAATGCAATACTTATTGTTTTCTTTGAAACAACTGAACCTGCTAATTGCAGGTCTTTCTGAAACTTGCCACAAGTGGTTCTTGGCTCTTAGACAACTCTTCTGATTATTCTTTTGACTCCTCTGCCCGAAATCTTGCAAGGAGCACCTGGTCATGGCTGGTTTATGGTGAAATGATGTTATTTCCACTTCTGGCCCCAACGGTGCTCACTGCAACATTCAGAAGTTTAAAAATACATCTGTCACCAATGCCTTCAGGATGTTTGGTAACAATAAGGTTGTGAAGGTCTTGAGAGGGTTCTTTGCTTTAATTCATCATGAGATGCTTCTTGTATGATACCTTGGTAAGGAGAACCCCTTTTATAGGCCATCAGTTAGGACTAAAGTAGCTGATATTCATTTGCCCTGATAGGGGGCTTTCAGGATTGACAGATGTCAGCTGCTTCCTTGGATTTCCAGGCCTTTTTGCAACTCCTTTTCTTCATGTATTCAATACTTATTCCCTGTGTCATTCCACTTTATTATGCATAACTTAATATATGAACCCCCAGGTTTCCATTAAACACATTGTCACGTGGAGCTTTCAAAGATGTGGAAATGAAGCTCCCCAGTATAAAACAATCTGATAGGTAAGACTGGGATCAGTTTGACAGTCCGGCATAGCATTCCATTTTTAAGTGTTAATTTTTGTGCCATATTTTTTATATTAGAGCAGAGGAACCTTTAATGCAATGCAAAGGTGGTGGATGTTTACATTTCTTTTGCCTAGGACTTGATGGTGTGAAGACACAAATATTAGCATGCTGCTGTTCCAGAAGCTCCTCCAGATCAATAGACAAGGTAAGCGGTGTATCATTAGATTAGATAAACTTTATTAATACAGTTAAGAAATTCAGATGCATACAGCAGCAGAAACATAAAACAAGAATACAGAGTCACAAGACAGATAATACAGCCAATCAATCAATTGATCAGTAAATAAATAAAAATAAACTTAATTAGTACATTAGGTGAAAGCATTTAATTACCTGATAACAGAGGGAACAAAAGACCCCCAGAGGGGCTTCTTATCACTCTATGATGGAATGAGCCTGTTAAAGTGCTCCTTATGGGGATGGAGGGGATTTTTCATGATGTCCATCCATCCATCCATTATCCAACCCACTATATCCTAGCTACAGGGTCACGGGGGGTCTGCTGGAGCCAATCCCAGCCAACACAGGGTGCAAGGCAGGAAACAAACCCTGGGCATCATCATCTTTTCCACAACAGCTTCCCGTGTGTCCAGGGTTCACCCTGTGATGGAGCAGGCTTTTGTTCAGGCTTTGTGCTTCTTTTGAGCTCAGGTTGCTTCCCTAGGATACTGCAGTATAGCACACCACACTGGCTTACTGTGGCTTGGTAGCACATTTCTAGCAGTTTGCTGCATGCATCAAAAGACCTGAGTCTCCTTAGGAAGTCCAGTCTGCTCTGGTCCTTCTTGTCCAGCACCACTGTGTTGTCAGACCAGTCCAGTTTGTCGTTTATGTGAACCCCCAGGTACTTGTAGCTCCACACCACTTCCATGTCCTCAGAATGAATGATGACTAGTCTCAGAGGCTCATTGGCATGTCAGTTCTTCAACAAGAGCTCTTTCGTCTTGCTGATGTTGAGTTGCAAGTTATTGTCCTTGCACAACATGAAGTTCTCCAAGACTTTCCTGTACTTTTGACACCTCTCCATTATTAATGCAGCCTATGATGGATGACTTTCTGTATATGCAAGTGCTGGTATTGTGCTGAAAGTCTTTTGTGTGGAAGTGCTCCACTACTACACACCACCATTTCTAACACAAAAACCCTCAGCTTCACCAACTGCTGTCTGTTGGTCAGGAAGTCCATGATTCAAGAGACTGAAGTGGCATCAAGATTTAAAGCCTTGAGCTGTTTCTCCGTGCAGTGAGTTGTTAGAAGCACTAGAAAAGTCAAAGAACGTGATCCTAATGTGGTGTCAGCTTAGTCCAGGTGGGAGTAGGCCCTGTGGAGCATGGAGATGAGAACACCCTCCACACCTACACTACTGGTCAAATGGTTTAGAACACCTCAATGTTTCCAGTTTTTCTTCAAATTTAATCAGTCAGTTATTTTCCAACCTGCTATATCCTAAGCATTTAATTGCCTGATAACAGAGGGATCAAAAGACCCCCAGAGGGGCTTCTTATCACTCTATGATAGAATGAGCCTGTTAAAGTGCTCCTGAAGGGGATGGAGGGGATTTTTCATGATGGCCATCCATCCATCCATTATCCAACCTGCTATATCCTAACTACAGAGTCACGGGTGTCTGCCGGAGCCAATCCCAGCCAGCACAGGGTGCAAGGCAGGAACAAATCCCCGGGCAGGGTGCCAGCCCACCACAGGACACACACACACTAGGAAAAATTTAGGATCGCCAGTGCACCTAACCTGCATGTCTTTGGACTGTTGGAGGAAACAGAAGTACCCGGAGGAAACCCATGCTGACACAGGGAGAACATGCAAACTCCACGCAGGGAGGACCCGGGAAGCGAACCCAGGTCTCCTAACTGCGAGGCTACCACTGCACCACCATGCTGCCGTAGTCAAATTTAATCAGTTGAAATGCAATGAATAACCTAAAATGGTGACCAGGTAAGTAGTAAACTGCCAGAAGTTTAAATTTAAAATTTAGGTTAGCAAAAACTGAAAAATGGAAATTTCAAAATAGTACAATTGGGCCTTCTTCAGGAAATAACTAACAATCTACACGTGTTCTGCAGCAGTTAAAGTAAATGAAGCCTTGCAAGTTGAAGCAAACAGTTTGCAAAGTAATCAACTTCTGTTGATTATATCAAAACTCTCTGTCTGTCTGTCTGTCTTAAAGAACAGTTGGAACAGACTGTGTTACTACATCCTCTACACCCTAGAAAGTTGTACATTCTGATGATAATGGCAAGAAAACAGCAATTAACAAATGAAATGAAACGGAGGACTATTACCTTTAGACGTGTGTGCCTTTCATTTAGAGAAATTGCAAAAAAAAAAAAAAAAGTCTCCATGAATACAGTGGTATTCTACATAATTCAAAGGCAACTGGAAGAAACTCTGACAGGAAGAGATCTGGTAGGCCCAAAGTCAACAACCCGTCAGAAGACACATTTCTGAGGGTCACCAGCTGGGGTGATCACAGGCGCCTCACAGCTCAACAGAGCAGGTAAAAAAAAAACAAAGTGTCAGTGTCTACTGTGAAGAGGAGACTTTCTTCAGTCTGCAGTGGTCCACAGCTGCTATTTCAAGGCCCTGTTTTGTACTTTAAGGAATGGCTTCCTTCCTGCCACTCATCCTGTGGAACCAACAGCGCAAAGTCTCCTCTTTACAGGACAGACTGAGACTTTTGACCTGCACTGTTAATTGTGCTGTGAGGCGCCTGTCACACAAGCTGGTGACCCTCAGAAACATGTCTTCTAATTGGGTGGTGACTAGTAGAATAAATGAGCACTATTTTATGAATGCCCATCAAAAATCTGAATGCTAAGAAACAAGGTGGGAAAAACACAAAAATAATGGAGAAGAAAAGCAAAATGTTATTGTGGGGCCCTACTATAACAATACAATGTCTGCTCTTAATGAAAATATCTTAACTCACATGCAGCCTTATTGCTTGTCTCCATTGCCTTTGGTGGCCACACAACTGATATTTTGTAACCCTTTTCTCCTCCTATGTGTGACGACAGGTGGGCACAGTAGACATGCAATTGACATTCAAGAGTTTGTGTGTGTGTTTGTATTTATATTTATACATAAAATATAGTATATACTTTTTAAAATAAATTTTGTATATTAGCTTTCCGGTATTTATTTTGCAAGCAGCAGACAAAGGACATCAATGGCACTGCTCCAGCCATGGAAATGAGTATTCCCTTCAAATAAATGGAATGTGATATAGAAGACTCCCTACAGTCTTTTTAGATAGATAGCACAATTTTTGCTATTCACTATTCATTTTACAAGAAGCACACGAGGGCACACATTTTCACAGCAAAAAATGACATGTGGAAATAAGTGTCCCTTCCACTGGGACAATGGGGCACAATAGACAAGAAAGTGCTAACCTTAACTCTGATCGTCTTATTAAAGAAACGGCACAATTTTAACTGACAATGTTCATTTTGCAAGAAGCAGAAAGTGACAAGCATATCCAAGGCAAAGAGTCAGCTGTGGAAATGAGTGTCCCCTCCAGTATGAAAGGATCAAAGTGCACAGTAGATAAGGAATGCTACAAAGACTTCCTATAAGGTTTTAAAATATATTTGATCAGTTTTAATCCACCATGGGCAATTTTGCTTTATTATAGGATAATGACACTAACTGAAAAATTCCACAATTTAAAGAGGTGGTCTTGACACCAACTGTAAAATATTTTACACATTTTAAAGAGGTGGTCTTAACACACAGTAGCTTTTTTTTTTAATATAATTTAAACTGTTTCATTTCCACTCTTTTAATCACTGATACAATAAAGTGGTGGCTTTTAAGTTCTACAATATAGCTTTTGTAATGGATTTATTTTCCCCAGATTAATAAAATGAAGAGTTCCAAGCAAACAAGGTAAGGACACTTATTTAAAACGCCAAACAAGAAAATTTAAGGCTTTCGGTAGAACAAGGAAACTATCTGAGTAAATGTATGAGGGCAAGAGACCACGCACAGGGTGCAAGGCAGGAAACGAACCCCGGGCAGGGCGCCAGCCCACCGCAGATATATTATATAATATAGTACAGTATTTAAATACACAATATAAAAAGTTCTATCTACATTAAAAAAATGAATTTATTAGTAAACACTGGCACCTCAATAAAATGAAAATCATGCGCAGTGTACCTGCAGACTGGAAGCCACAGCTGTGCGGAAAGATGCAGCTGCGCACGCACGATACTTGCAGGCAGGACGGCACACCTTGCACGGAGCGTGCGTTAAATCAAAACAGAAACGGCGCGCAAAGATCGAGGAGCTCGGTAACAATCACACTTTGGCGTGCCTGCACTAAAACAGAAGTGCCACTGCTATCATCGTAACAAGTGTTGCGTGCTGGAAGAATTTGCGGATTCACGGGTGGATTTGGGTAAACGAGCGGGCAGGCGATGGAGACTAATGAGCTCCCCGGTCAGGGACCAGAAAGCCTCCGTCCTAAAACTAAAAGACACTCGAATTCCGCTCACTTGCCTCAGCTACTATCGGTGATTTGATTCTATATGAAACCACCGACTGTTCTTGTCGATAATCCTAACTGCCTCCTCGCTCTCTGGGGAGTGCTGAGAAGACTTTAGCAATCACATGGAGTGCCGCGTGACGTCATACAGGGCGACGGAAAGGGGACTGTAAACGAGAGAAAAGGCTGTCATCGAGTGTTTGCAAGACTACAACTGAATCGCATCACCGAGAGGCAGGCAGAGGACGCCGCTTTATAGCTGTGTAAGTACCTCACAGCTGCATGCGACTTAAATGACAGAGGAGCAGCGTGTTCGTGTCCATCAACCCACCACCAATATTTTCATCGGTGAATCTGTGGCTCACGCCTTTCTATTTATTGTCACCCAAAGCCACCGTACGTTATCAAGTCCCATTTTTACTTCACCTCGCCGCCCCCGCCGTCTCATATTCATTGCTTTCCTTAAATTCCTTTAGTTGTGGCCGAGGTAAAATTAGCTTGACGTTCGACATTCTTTTAACATTTAAACGTTGAAGCTTCGTATCTCTGAAACGAAAACAGAAGTGTTATTAAAATCTGCTATGTATAAATTCACATTGTCCCACAATTTGTTTACAAGCGTTTCTTTTTTCCAGAAAGGTTCCTATTTTGTGTTAAAATCAAGAATAGCCCTCAAAACGCAATGCAAGTCCGAAATGGATACAGAATGCACATAAAATCGGCACCAGTGTATAGAATTCTTCTTGTGAATTTTATGACAGACTTTACATTGCTTGTGATCATTACTAGTTATAATTTTTTAACGATGTATAACCTATGCCTGAGTAAAAGCTAAAACCCGCATCAATCCGAAATGTATTTATTTATAGGACAATGCCTAACGTGCACTTTACAGCTCATATTTTTTTCCTTTTTCATTCAATCGAAGACCATTAAAATGTCATGAACTAGACCTCCGGAATTCAACAGCCTGGCGCTACAGCCTCGCTTCTCAAACGGAAGGTATGCATTTCAAAATAAAAGACCCCCAATAATCTCTTGACATTAAAGGTCTTCGATTGAACAAAAAAAGGAAAAGCATAAGTCTATTCTATACATATGCTGGCGATTGTATGTCTATTTTGCACCCATGTCGGACTTTTATTTCATTTTGACAGACTTTTTTAATTTTTACAGAAAAGTGGAAGGAATTATTAAGGATAAGATTGAGCAGCACGTGGAAAGAGCAGGAGTTTTACTGAACAGTCAGCATGGGTTCAGAAGAGGGAGGTCGTGTTTTACTAACATGCTAGAATTCTATGAGGAGGCAACAAAAGGATACGATCAAAGTGGAGCTTATGATATTGTTTATTTTGACTTTCAGAAAGCTTTTGACCAAATGAGAGGTTGGGCATCAAACTAAAAGAAGTGGGAGTCCACGGTGATGTTTGTAGATGGGTGCAAAATTTTCCTGTTTGCATATCTCAGCAGTTTTATCATAAAAACAATGGCTTGCAGGTTCAATATAAATGTATTCTTCTGTTATGGTGCTTTTTTGGCAAACATGTCCGCAAAACCCTTCAGATTAACTATTCTTGCCATTCTTGACTTTGTACTTAACACCTCTGTCTTTTAACAGTTGTGAAATGAAAAACTCTGTGACTCTACTGTTGGAACGACTTGTGAGAAACCTCCTTAGAAGGAGAGGTCTGTTATTTTTTTCACACCGAAGATGACCCCCTTAAAGGTTTGTTTCTGTCCTGGTGTCTGTATAAATGCAGGGAATTCCAGTTTCTGTGTTACAATGGGCCTGAGTTGCATCGAAAGGTTGCATATTGTAATCTGTTTGTTGAGCCATTAAAGGTGTCATTTTGCTTGACTTCTCATTAGAAGGCTCATGAAATGGACCAAGTCGAGTTGTGTTTCAAAGTTCTTTTTCCTGACTCTGCTCGGCCTTTTGACTTTT
This sequence comes from Polypterus bichir lapradei, assembly GCA_026402145.1. NCBI lineage: Eukaryota > Metazoa > Chordata > Cladistia > Polypteriformes > Polypteridae > Polypterus > Polypterus bichir. The sequence goes on from JANRMT010062791.1 coordinate 216,589,233, forward strand.
CCTCCTCCTCCTCAGTCTCCTTACCCTCACCTGTCTTTGTGGATTTCTTAGCAGAAAATGAATTTGTTTTAACATATGTCAGCATAAATTAATTGAGACTGTTAAACCTAATATATATAACATGACAATTTGGTTTTTCTTTTTTTTATATACTTTGTTAATCCCTGAGGCCTTTTCACAGTTCTACATAAATACGCAGTTTTAACTTCACCATTATTGAACGTCTTTTTAAACTTTTGATTGCATTTTTATGAATGCTAATAGATTTTGTAAAAGTGGAAGGGGGAGAACTAATATGTCAGGCTAAAAATCAATGATGTTTAACATTTACAGGCTACAAAGTGCATTCCAACACTCGGACTGTGGCAGTGATTGTCGGAGGACAGAGATACTAAATGGTGAGAAGTGGGGCGATTAATGGCAGCAAACAACTGGGCTAGCTAAGTTAATTTCTTGTAACCCTAAGGGAAATAAACCTTAGCAAGGGGGATAAAATAGATTTTCTGAAGAAATGCTTAGAAAAAACAGAACCACCACAAGTTTGTTGGGTAAATGCTTCTCTTCAAGTGCAGTGTGAATGTAGCAGGATGGTGAAAGTGAACAGCGTGCCCTGATAAAAGTCAACATGTAGTGTACATTTACAGTTCTACATGGTGCTTCATATCAGAAGGAAAATAAACTGTTGGGGGTCATGGGGTGCACTTTTTATTTTTTTTTTTTGAGGGGCTCCGGCAGCCCTTTGATTGCACCACAATATAATGGTTCACTGCAATAAATGTGCAGGTGATTTTTGCAATCAGTAGACTTGTTAAATACATAATGGAATCTATTTGTTTCATTTAAGGATTGTGGACAAATAAAAGGCAAGACAAATGACTTATCTACACGAAGAATTTGCCAGTTGCCATGTGTAGCAAAGGACTACTGTATCTGTGAGGAGTTCAGGACTTGTAGTGTTCACTCCGGATTGTTGGTCAGGACACTGAGGCAGAGAATTCCACACAGCAGCTCAGAATGAAATAGACTTATTTATTTGAAGATATGCACATGTATATGAGTAGGTATATATGTGTGTGTGTGTGTGTGTGTGTGTGTGTGTGTGTGTGTGTGTGTGTGTGTG
>JANRMT010062791.1:216590362-216621986 GCA_026402145.1 Polypterus bichir lapradei
GTGTGTGTGTGTGTGTGTGTGTGTGTGTGTGTGTGTGTGTGTGTGTGGTCTACAATAAAAAGAATACAAAAACATTATTGGGGCAGCATGGTGGCGCAGTGGGTAGTGCTGGGGTTCGCTTCCCGGGTCCTCCCTGCGTGGAGTTTGCATGTTCTCCCCGTGTCTGCTTGGGTTTCCTCCTGCAGTCCAAAGACATGCAGGTTAGGTGGATTGACGATCCTAAATTGTCCCTAGTTGTGCTTGGTGTGTGTGTGTGTGTCCTGCGGTGGGTTGGCGCCCTGCCCAGGATTGGTTCCTGCCTTGCGCCCTGTGTTGGCTAGGATTGGCTTCAGCAGACCCCCGTGACCCTGTGTTTGGATTCAGCAGGTTACAAGATGGATGGGAAAACGTTATTGTTAAACTACACAAAAGTCCACTAGATGGCAGTATTACTCAAATTAGTCACTAGCTTATCGGCAGTACGAGATCCAAATCGATAAAGTTTATCAGTAAACAGTATCATCAAACTTGTAGTAAAGTACATTAATGTAACAACATAAAACTATTATTGGAAGACTATTCAATAGTGTAAATAACACTAAGTCACATTCCCAGCATATAAACGTTAAACAGTACACTTTAAACTACGTTGCATCTTAACGTATAACAAACATACGAGTCAAACGCAGATGAACCCACCTCTGGTCATTAACGCACACTTCTTACTGACTCTTAGTTATTCCAAACAAATGTTTCTCAATGCAGACATGACTACTGTAGCACACGTGCATCTCTTTCTCGTTTTGAACATCTCATAATATGTGCTCTCGTGCATGCTGGGAGGGGATCCTTGAAATGTGAGCCTATTGCAGTCTCTCTAACACCATGAGACCGTCCAGCTGGACTTTATGTGTTGCTGAACGAGAATAAACCAAGCTGTGATCTGCCTACGTGTCGTATTCTCTTCGCTGCCTCATCCCACTTTGGTTTTTCTCGCTTTTGGGAAGGCTGCTGCTGCATGACTTACTCATCATCTGACAGAAGATGACGATGAACAGGCTCTCCTTTAGAAATGTGGGCTTTCCTTTTGTGGACCGCATGCATTATTTCTCTGTGTTTGTCTGAAACTTAATAAGTCATAATTAGTGCCTATTCATACACTGCAGTATTTTTATTTATTAGGTTACGATGTCCCGTTTACTGCATAGCACTTTTCACAACTTTATTTCAACTCGCTGAAGGACCAGTGATGTTATTTTACATCATTTGCTTTTTAATCCACTTGTGATGCTTTGTTTTGTAAGCAGGGTTAATAAAGTAGTACATTATGCTGATTTGTAAAGTGGCCGATTAAGACGGGTTTGGGAAATGTGAACAAAAAGTAGTTTCTATCTTACGTACTTACATCTTGGGGTTCCTCATTAATTACGAAGAATCGTCGCTTACAGGAATCGCGATCTTGATAAGTAAAAGAGGGAAACCATCTGAAGCGAGTGGAGTTTGTGAGCTTGAGAAGGAATACAAATGTCGATGCAATTCTAGAAAATCTTACTGTTACTCTTACATTGAAATTTAACTGATTAAGTTGGGACATCATCATTAGTATGTGTGTATTTATAAAGTAACACGGCTTAACATTTTAAGACCTGCTTAATCCAATGTAGACAGAATATATTTGCTGTGGTCCGGACACAGACAGGCAGACATCGTTATAATCACCCAACACACGCTTTATTTACAAATAACAACAACAGCAACAACATTTATTTATATATCACATTTTCATACAAAAAGTAGCTCAAAGTGCTTTACATAATGAAGAATAGAAAAATAAAAGACACAGTAAGAAAATAAAATAAGTCAACATTAATTAACATAGAATAAGAGTAAGGTCCAATGGTCAGGGTGGACAGGGAAAAAAAAAAAACTCCAGATGGCTGGAGAAAAAAATAAAATCTGTAGGGATTCCAGACCATTAGACTGCCCAGTCCCCTCTGGGCATTCTACCTAACATAAATGAAACAGTCCTCTTTGGATTTAGGGTTCTCACGGAAGGACTTGATGATGATGGTCACATAGACTTCTGGCTTTTAATCCATCCATCATTGTCTATTAAATAGTATATTTACAGTGAAGCACACAACCCCCAAAACTCCCCCAAAGGCCAGGCCTTTCCAAATGCCTTCTTCACCACCTCCACTCCTCACCACCAAGCTCTGTCCTTCTCCTCTCCCGACTCCAGCCATCGAATGGAGGGAGGCGGCCCCTTTTATCCCCACCCGGATGTGCTCCAGGTGCCTCCCGATTAGCTTCTGCCAGCACGCCCCAGTGTGGCAGAAGTACCGACTGCGCACCTGGAAGCACTCCAGGTGTCCCTGGTCTTCTTCCCCCAGCACTTCTGGGTGTGACGGAAGTGCTAAGGAGACAGGGATCCTCAGGCATTGGGGCACCCCCTGGCGGTGACCATGGGCCCCTATAGGGTTGAGCTTCAGAGCTCAGTTTCCGTGGTCCCCAAAGCCACCAGGGCAGTCACCCCCTCGTGGTCTGGAGGAAGCATAAGCCCTCCTCTGGTCCTCCTGGGCATTCCAGCTGGGTACCACCCCCAGCCACTTGACACATTGCATATATTACTTGGGTGACAAATTAGATGGATTTTTTTTTTTCTTTTAAAGCTGTATCAAATGTAGCCATATCCAATGATTCAGTACGAAAGCCCAAACCACTAATGCCTACTAATAACTATTAGAGAAGTGAATAGAGATTTGTGGTTAGTGTTAGTGCCTCACAGCTCCAGCACACTGAATTTCTGAACCTTCACCTGTTTATGGCTTATGTGAGGTTTTCAAGTGTGCCCTGAGTTTTTGTTTTTCCACTTTCCACAAGATGCATTGGTTTAGTGGACTGGCAAATCTTATTTGACTTAGTGTGGTTGTGGTCATGAATGCTAGTGTATGCTGTGAGGTCCCACAGTTCGTTTCTGACCTATAGTGGTACTCTGGCTTTCTTCCCATCTAACTACTATATAATGAAACACTAAGGTCTGTGTGTCCAGTGCCCCAGAGCAATCTGATTGGTCAGTTTGGCTTTCATAAAGCAACGAAAAAGGAAGGTGCGAGTGTGAGATGCATGAAGAAGAGTAAAGGATACATATGCTGTAAAAGCCGACTTCAAAAACAGAAAGTTTTAATTCTTCCAAAATAACATCAAGTCGAGTTTTGAAAGTCCCTAATGCCTTACTGTCTACCTCACTACTTGGTAGCTTATTCCAAGTGTCTGTTGTTCTATGTGTAAAGAAAAACGTCTAATGTTTGTGCAAAATTTACCCTTAACAAGTTTTCAACTGTTTCCCCGTGTTCTTGATGAACTCATTTTAGAATAACAGTCCTGATCTACTGGACTAATTCCCTTCATAATGTTAAACACTTCACTCAGGTCTCCTCATAATCTTCTTTTGTTTAAACTGTAAAGGCTCAGCTCTTTTAATCTTTCCTCAAAATTCATCCCCTGTAGCCCTGGAGTCAGCCTAGTCGCTCTTCTCTGGACCTTTTCTAGCACTGCTATGTCCTTTTTGTAGCCTGGAGACCAAAACTGCACCCAGTACTCCAGATGAGGCCTCACCAGTGTGTTATAAATCTTGAGCAGAACCTCCTGTGACTTGTACTCCACACATCAGGACGCTATATAACTGACATTCTGTTAGCCTTCTTAACAGCTTCTGAACACTGTCTGGAAGTCGATAGCTTAGAATCCACTATGACTCCTAAATCCTTCTCATAAGGTGTACTTTCAATTTCCCAACCGCCCATTGTGTATTCAAATGTAATACTTTACATTTACTGACATTATATTTCATCTGCCCCAACCCTGTATGCTATCCAAGTCCTGATGTAATGATATAATGGATTCCAAATTATCTGCTAATCCACCTATCTTGGCATCATCTGCAGACTTAACCAGCTTGTTACTTATATTCCTATCTAAATCATTAATATATATTAAAAATAGCAGTGGCCCTAACCCCTGCTGGACACCACTCTTAACGTCTGCCAATTCTGATAGGGTTCTAATAACTTCAGTCTGTTCTGGTGTTTCACTTACTCTGAGCCACCTCTGTAGCCAAACTACAAATGAGGAAGTGTAGAATTGTATACTGGACATGTATACAGGGTGAGCAAAGGTAGGTTTACAGTTGTTCGTATGGATAAAAACATGCAGGTTATGATTATTACAATAGCTTTATTAACTCAATAGCTTTATTAACTTTATTAACTCAAAAGAATGACACAATAGTGCAGTACACTTAGGTACAATCTTGTGAGTGTTTAAATTGCTGGCCTTCATTATTTACACAGTCTTGTTGTCTACTTTATTATTATTATTATTATTATTATTATTATTATTAAGACAAATAATACTTCTTCTTTCGGCTGCTCCCGTTAGAGGTTGCCAAAGCGGATCATCTTCTTCCATATCTTTCTGTTCTCTTCATCTTGCTATTTTACACCCATCACCTGCATGTCCTCTCTCACCACATCCATAAACCTTCTCTTAGGCCTTCCTCTTTTCCTCTTCCCTTTCAGTTCTATCCTTAACATCCGTCTCCCAATATCCTCAGCATCTCTCCTCTGCACATGTCCAAACCAACGCAATCTCGCCTCTCTGACTTTGTCTCCCAACCGTCCAACTTGAGCTGACCCAATTAATAAAAAATAATACAAAATTAAACTCTGTGTTTTGCATACTCACAGCTGCAGACCTTCTTTTGCCCAGCACTGTTTATATACTCATACACGCACGCACACAGGGATTTTGAGCTTTATTTATTATATATGTACAAAATGTAAACATAATGCCGAGGGTTGATAAAAGGTGGGTGGCTGTCTGTCTAAGTGTGTTAGTCAGTGTTTTGTTTGACCCAGCATGGTCTCTTCTCGGTACAGGAAATGGCACACCATGGCTCTTCCACACTGGTGACACTGAAAAAGGGAGAGGGGGGCCTTGTCTTTATACTGGTCCAGCTACTGTGATATACCACCAGGACCAATGGGTACAAGGGGACTCCCGTATACTTCATCCCAGTCTTATCACAACCTACCCAGTTCTGCAGTTTCTTCCAGTTTCAAAGGAAGCACCAACTGCTCTCAGACCTGCCTTCCTGTCTAGCTGTGTTCCCTAGTGGGATGAGCTTGTCATCTCGTTCAGACTAAGAGAATGTAAACCGTCACTGCACTCTTCATCCACTGTGATTAACTCCTCTCCATCACAAATGGCTCAACAGAAATCCTATGTGATCAAGTAGGGTCATACATATCCTAGAGCAACAACTGATTATCCTTTTTCCTTCCCTTTAAACATTATTGAAATTAATACTTTACAAATAAAAGAACAGAAGAATATTTATCAACCTATTTACTTGATATTAATAATTTTTTACACTCCACTATACATGAGACCGTTGGTTAATGAGGCTGTCAAAAATAAAGACTGGTTGAGGTTGATTGTCACACCAAGAACTGGCCATTGTGTCCTGCTGCAAAAGCTGTGCCTCAGTCTTCATAATCTATCCAGAAAGTTATGTTTATGTCGTGACAATGTGTAGCCAAAATTCATTATTAAAATTGAAAACCTGCGAACATGTGAAAGCACCCACCAGTGAAGGGAGCGGATGAAGAGCGCACTACGGTGGTGTCTCATAGGAAGGCATATTGTGTCCTCGCTGTTTAAAAATGACGAGCTTTTCCATTTTCACTATTACTGTATTTTGGTTTGCTGTGTTGTTTTTGAATGTGTTGAGCATTTTCCTTGTTAATTTAAATTACAGTACATTTCCAATCAAGTTTAGAAGAAAGCATAATTGTTATCTGATGACATACAGTAATCAAGTCAAACTTTATTTATAAAGCACAGTTTAGTTATTTCTGTAAAACTGTTAAAAGTTCTTTACTTCTTCTTCTCTACTTAAAGATTCTTAGCTTCCTTCTTTTTCTGTATACTTTAAGCATACGGCACAGCATGTGAAATAAGTGTTGTTTTATTACATATTTACTTCACATGCTCAAAAGGCCCGTGGGCCGATTGGCACATAGGCAAGTGCCCAGGCACGGTTTAAAACCTTATGCTTTCCATACCTTACTCAAGGCAAGGCTGTCACTAACTGGAGAACATTGTTCACTCAAAGCTGTTAGAAAATGGCAGGAATATACCAATACAATTCTGTTTACCGGGGTTATAGGAACCTCCCATAGATTATGCATTGTCATCTAGTAAAATATTTGTGAATCTTATAGAACTAGGGAAATGGCTCTTACAAGCAAGCAGCAGTATTCTGTAGTATGGCTGCATTTACTTGTGTTCTATAAATAAACAAATTAACTAATACTAACAAGCCTGTTAAATATTCTATTTTTACAATCATATGAAATAGTTTGGGAACCCCTCTCAGCCTGCATAATAATTGATTCTCCTTTCAACTAAAAAGATAACAGTGGTATGTCTTTCATTTCCTAGGAACATCTGAGCACTGGGGTGTTTTCCGAACAAAGCTTTTTAGTGAAGCAGTATTTAGTTGTATGAAATTTAAATCAAATGTGAAAAACTGGCTGTGCAAAAATGTGGGTCCCCTTGTAATTTTGCTGATTTGAATGCCTGTAGCTGCTCAATGCTGATTACTTGCAACACCAGATTGGTTGGATTAGCTCGTTAAACCTTGAACTTCATAGACAGGTGTGTCCAATCATGAGAAAAGGTATTTAAGGTGGTCAATTGCAAGTTGTGCTTCCCTTTGACTCTCCTCTGAAGAGTGACAGACAGCATGGGATCCTCAAAGCAACTCTCAAAAGATCTTAAAACAAAGATTGTTCAGTCTCATGGTTTAGGGGAAGGCTACAAAAAGCTATCTCAGAGATGTAAACTGTCAGTTTCAACTATAAGGAGTGTAATGAGGAAATGGAAGGCCACAGGCACAGTTGTTATTAAACCCAGCAGGTCTGGCAGGCCAAGAAAAATACAGGAGCGGCATATGCGCAGGATTGTGAGAATGGATACAGACAACCCACAAATCACCTCCAAAGACCTGCAAGAACATCTTGCTGCAGATGGTGTATCTGTACATCGTTCTACAATTCAGTGCAATTTGCATAAAGAACATCTGTATGGCAGGGTGATGAGAAAGAAGCCCTTTCTGCACTCACGCCACAAACAGAGTCGCTTGTTGTATGCAAATGCTCATTTAGACAAGCCAGGTTCACTTTTGATCAAAGTGCTTTGGACTGATGAGACAAAAATTGAGTTATTTGGACATAACAAAAGCACTTTGCATGGCAGAAGAAGAACACCACATTCCAAGAAAAACACCTGCTACCTACTGTCAAATTTGGTGGAGGTCCCATCATGCTGTGGGGCTGTGTGGCTAGTTCAGGGACTGGGGCCCTTGTTAAAGTCGAGGGTCGGATGAATTCAACCCAATATCAACAAATTCTTCAGCATAATGTTCAAGCATCAGTCACAAAGTTGAAGTTACACAGGGGTTGGATATTCCAACAAAGACAAAGACCCAAAACACAGTTCGAAATCTACAAAGGCATTCATGCAGAGGGAGAAGTACAATGTTCTGAAATGGCCGTCACAGTCCCCTGACTTGAATATCATCGAAAATCTATGGGATGATTTGAAGCAGGCTGTCCATGCTCAGCAGCCATCAAATTTAACTGAACTGGAGAGACATTGTATGGAAGAATGGTCAGAAATACCTCCATCCAGAATCCAGACACTCATCACAGGCTATAGGAGGACAGCGTCTAGAGGCTGTTATATTTGCAAAAGGAGGCTCAACTAAGCATTGATGTCATATCTCTTTTGGGGTGCCCAAATTTATGCACCTGTCTAATTCAGTTATGATGCATATTGCATATTTTCTTTTGATTAATGTCACTGCTGAAATACTACTGTTTCCATAAGGCATGTCATATATTAAAAGGAAGTTGCTACTTTGAAAGCTCAGCCAATGATAAACAAAAATCCAAAGAATTAAGAGGGGATCCCAAACTTTTTCATATGACTGTAAGTAATTAGTGTTTTAAATGCTTTATTTTATGTAGAAATCCTCAGTGGACTGATCTGTATGTGATTAAGAGTGTTGTAGTGATATTTGGATACACTAGATGGGGGACACCTGTTATTATTTTTCCCACTTGAAGAGAAGGACATGGATGCTTCCTTTATGTGGAAACTTGTTATCAAAACGTTCCTAGTACAGCTTTTTATGATAATAAGGAGTGGCTATACTTGGTTTCCGCTAAATTGATATAGAAATGCAATTAATGTATCTTACAATAAACTAATACATAAAGCAAACAAGGTGGAGTGGTGGCTCTGTGGCTAAAGATCTGTGCTGGTATCCGGAAGGCTGCTGGTTCAACTTTCAAAGGGATCCTACTCCGTGAACAAGGCCTTTTAACCTGCAGATTTCTCCAAGGGGTGCTATATAATGGCTGACCCTGTACTCTGACTACTCAAGGTTATGTGAAATGCCAAATTCCCCTCGGGAATTAGTAAAGTATATCAAATTTAAAAAAAAAAAATCTGTTTTACTTTTAAACACTGACGGACATCACGGGACCTCAATGTTAATGACCTGTTTATTTTTACTAAAGGAAATCGGCAACTGCAGTTTGAAGCTTATACTAGCAAATAAGGGTTTTATAAAATCTGTTATTACAATCAAATGTTACTATTGGCTCGGTGGGCAATAGCATGACTTTTGACCTTATGATTGGGTTTAGTCAATTACCACCAAAAATCGAATGTTGGCACCATAAATTACACATTTTAGCATAAGCTAGAAAACCCAGTGTTTCACCTGCTTGTCTTGTGCTGCATGTTTTGCTTTCCAGCAAATCATCCCCTTCCTGACCTGTGTCTGTCTCTTAGCACAATTCTTAGGCCCTTCTTGCATAAACATTCCTTAATATACTGTGAGAACACAATTCTGGGACCCCAACAAAACTTTGTTTAATCCAAACAATTAATGTTGCTGACCGATAACTGTGCAAGATTTCCCTTTTACTGCTAGTTGGACCTTTACTTTCAAGTTTATTTCACACCTGATAATTTGATATAAAGAATAATGAATTGTTAATATGCCATGAACTGCCTGACTTGAAGGGCAGCATGGTGGCACAGTGGTAGCGCTGCTGCCTCACAGTAAGGAGACCTGGGTTCGCTTCCCGGGTCCTCCCTGTGTGGAGTTTGCATGTTCTCCCTGTGCCTGCGTGGGTTTCCTCAGGTTGCTCTGTTTTCCTCCCACAGTTCAAAGACATGCAGGTTAGGTTCATTGGCAGTCCTAAATTTTGCTTCATGTGTGTTTGCCCTACAATTGGCGCCCTGCCTGGGATTTGTTCCTGCCTTGTGCCCTGTGCTGGCTGGGATTGGCTCCAGCAGACCCCTGTGACACTGTGTTAGGATATAGCGGGTTGGAAAATGACTGACTGACTGACTTGATGTAAACCAACTGTTTGTTCTAAAATGAAATTCAAATGTGTTTACATCTGGATGATGCAACTTTTATGAAATTCAATCTTGTTCTTTCTGCAGGGAGAAAGGAAATAAAAAGCTGCCTTTAATTGTAAAGTCTAGATGGATGTAAAAGAGGAGATGTGTGAGGCTGACATAAATACCATGGAGATAACAACTGTGAGTATTAAAGAGGAGGAGTGTGAAGGGGAACCTGTCCACCCTAAACAGGAGAGCCTGCACATTAAGGACGAGGATTGTGAATTTGGGTCAGTGAGCATTAAAGAAGAGGCTGAAGAGAAGTGTGTCAGCCTTAAGACGCACATCCATACAGCTATGGAGAGTGTCAAGGAAGACGACCTTCATGATGGCTGTCAAGATGGACAGGTGACCGGCCTAGTCTCTTCTCAAAGCAGACACTGCTCTTCTCCGAAGCCTACTATCAGTGTGAAGTCCGAATCATTACAGTCTGAAACAAAGAGGACTGAGGACATTTCTCCTGTTAGAACTTTGGAAGATCAGTCACCATCTAAAAATCATTCTAGAAGAAGTAAGTATAAAATACAAATATGTGCATTTTTTAGGGTCAGGAGTTATGTGTCTAGAAGGAGGGTTGTTTGTTTTTTTTTTTTTAAATGAGAAATATAGTGAAATTGCAGTGTTATTTGTCTAATGGAGTTTAAGAGTTCATCACCTACTGAGAGACTGCAACAGTCAAGCTGGGGAGCAACAGAGATGAGCAGAGGGGCGTGAGTGGGAGCAATGACCTGTATGATTTGAGCCCAACTGGTGAATTGTTCTTGGATTTCTGTGCTGGTCATGGATTGTTTGTAACAAACGGCATGTTTTATCACAAGGTTTACCATGAGCTTTCTTGGTACTAAAACACGTTAGACCAATGATTAGTGATTGACTGCTGTGGCATTGTCAACCACTTGCTGTGAGGCCGCATTTTATGGACATTTTGGGCAACGGCAGTTGCTGAGTTATCAATGAAAACTTGCTTGACGTTGGCCCGGCTCAGGTGGATTACACAAAAGTGTAGTGAAAGAATCTTTTTAGAAGGAGCTCCTTCTTCTGCATCACGGCAGGCATGTGGGGCAATAGAGTCAGAATAGACTGCGTTCAGGATCTCCATAGTGGAGGCCACTGCAAGGAACTGTGGACAGATGCTTGTTGGTGTTGGTCATGATGACAGTCCAAGTAGTCATTGGAAGATGCCAGCAGCTGACGGTAAGCTCTTAGACTGAAGAAAGAGGTCTTTCCTGTAACTTTAGCAGGAGGGCCTCAGGAAGTTGAAGTTAGCCTCAATGTCAGACATCTTTGTCCCCAAAGGCATTTTACTTTAACTGTTAGATTATTCATTGCTCCTCCTACCATTCCACAGTAGTTTGAGGGCGTCCTAAATCTCTCCGACACGCCATGCTGTGAGGAACCAGAGCCTGGGGACTCTGAGGGGGATTCACCCATTATTGGAGCAGAGATTAGTTGGATTCGACGTTACTGTCATTGAAAAGGTACAACAAAATGCAATTTAGTTTCTAACCAGAAAGTGCAAATAGTAGACTTATAAGGTGCAATAGACAGCGGGCTCAAACAGTACGTTAAAGTGCAACAGACAGTAAGGTGGAATAAGTTAGCATACAAATGAGAATATATATCTATATGATAATTAACTTTACAAATCACTTGGCACACAGAAATGGCATTTACAACAACTTAGACTATGATACACTAATGCCTCATGTCAGTCGCGCGCCCAATTTAATAATGTCAAAAATGTTTCTGGGTGGGAGTCAAGCATGTTAGAGTAGTGGAGGGGATAAATTATTGTCTGTTGGGTACGTTTATTATTTACTTTTTAGTGCATTTAAGAATGGAAAACATTTCATTCTAAAATTTCGTAACATCAATTTGGCGCCCCCTGGATGCTGCGCCCAGGGACAGATGTCTTCCCTTGCCTCCCCCTAGCTACGCCACTGCCATCAGGACCAGCAGCCTTGCATGCATCCCCTTTGCTCAGTGCAGATTGTACAGCAGAGGAGGTAAGTCTGAGGGGCTGGTCGGCTGGGGGAGGGGCAGTTTTGGTTACAAGTGTTTTATTGTCCTGATCAAAACGAGCATAAAAGTTGTTAAGCTAGTCAAGAAGGGAGACATTACTTGATGTCGAAGTTGTATTTACCTTCCTGTATTCTGTGATGGTCTGGATTCCTTCCCACATACGCCTGGGGTCGGAGTTTTTGAAATGATCCTCTATTTCTTGGTTGTATTTCTGTTTGGCCCTTTTTCCAGTTGGCTCTGGATGTGCTGTAGCTCTCAGTGTCGCTAGATCTGAAAGTGGCGTTGTGAGCTTTCAGCAGGAGTCTAACTTCTCTGTTCATCCAAGGCTTCTGGTTAGAGAAGGTCTTAATCTGGTTGTACGTTGTGATTTCATTAATGTTTGTGTTGATGTAATCTGGGACAGAAGAGGTGTACCTTTCAATGTCCACTTCCGAGTCCCGAAGGGCACTAGTGGCAAAAAAGCTCCAGTCTGTGTGCTAAAACTTATGCACTGAAGCAGGGCCTGCCTCTTCAGGCCAGACGTTCACTGTCCTCACTGAAGATCTTGTGCATCTGATAAGTGGTGTATATTTAGAGGTGAGGTGATCTGATTGTCCAAGGTGGGGCAGCGGAAAAGCCTAGTAGGCTTCAGTAATATTTGTACACACGAGATCTAAAATTCTGTCGCCTCAGGTGAGGCAGGAGACGTTTTGGTGAAATTTGGGGAATACAGTTGTAAAGTTGCAATGATTGTAATCGCCCGCAGCTCCATCTGAATGTGCCATTTGCTCTCTGCTAACAGCAGCAGGCAGTTCTTTCATTGCAAGCTTAGCGTTGGCAACCGATGTTACATACACAGCAGTGATAATAATAGATGTGAATTCCCAGGGCAAGTAAAAAGGTCTACACTTAATCATGAGATATTCCAGATCAGCAGAGCAATGACTTTCTGTTACAACAGTGTCTGCACACCAAACATTGTCAGCCCTGAAGATGGTGCATCTCTTGGGCTCAATAGCAGTGTCTGAGATACAGTCACTTAACCATGTGTCTGTGAAAATCATCTTGTTGCAGTCCATAATATGTGAGTGTGAGGTGATCCGGAGTCGTCATTCATCTAGCTTGTTTGCTAGAGACCGAACATTGGCAAGAGAAATGCTTGGCAGAGGTAGATGGTGGAGGGTTCACTGAAGCTTCGCCTGAATATCACTACATTTCCCTCTCCTTTGTTTATGATCTCAATGTCGCTGTTGGGCTCTTCCTTTCGGTAGAGCTGATTTGCTAGACTGCAATGTCCTAGCTATCTCCAGAGGCTGTTGAACATTGTCCAGTGCTGCATTTTTGCAAAAGGAGCCAATATTCAGAAGCTCTAGTTGGCTATATGATGTATTTGCACAGCTGTATCTGGGAAAAATAAATGAAAATAGTAAAAAAGAACTAGTAATTCACGAAAACTGGGACGGCGCAGGTTGTCACGATGCGCACGCGTCACCGCCAAGGTCTTGTTCACTGAGGTACTTGGTTGCAGGACTCCAGGGATGGATGATGTTCGCCCTGAGTTGTTAAAGGCTCTGGATGTTGTCGAGTTGTCTTACTTGACACTCCTTTTCAACATTAAGCTGAGGTCAGGAATCACTCTCCTTAGCTTCCCTGGGATGGACTATGCAAGGGTTCTGGGAAGGATGATTTAGCTGTTGGTCAGCTGGTGGAGATCATTCTCTTGGTTAAGGATAGGGTGCTGCCTCTAGAGGAAAAGTTTAAGTATCTTGGGATCTTGTTCACGAGTAAATGATGAAGGGAGCGGGAGATCGATAGGAGTATCGGTATACCGGTCAGTCCTGGAGATGTAGGATCTGTGCCGAAAAGTGAAGCTCTCAATTTACCAGTTCTGTGTTCATACCCTCACCTATGGTCATGAGGCTTAAGCAGTGGCTAAAATAACTAGATTGTGGATTGTGAAGAGCCGCCCCTACTTGACACAGGCAGGCAGGGACACAAACTTTTACCACACAACACTCCTTTTATTGATCTTCCCCTTGGGATCCCTTCCACTTCATTCCCAATATAACAACATAGTTCTAATATACAGTACCAAACCCTACAAGGTTGTCGTCGTCTTCTTCTTCCTTTCCTTTTCTTTCCTCTTTTTTTACCTCCACTCCCTCCCTGGTAAGCTGAGTTTTCTTCCTCCCAATTCTCGTACCCAGATTAGCAGTGGCTGGCTCCTTTTAAACAGGTCCTGGGAATGTTCCAGGTGATTCATCAGCATTACCTGGAATCACTCCCTTGTGCTGGTGTAATGGAAATCCATTGCCAGACTCTGCTACTTCCCCTGGAGGTCCCCATGGGAGAACCAACAGGGCTGCATGAAAGACTCACTACCAGTCTGCGCTGGAGGAACCCGTGGTGATATAGCTGCCCAGGAGAGCTGTCCTCCATTATCCTGCTTGTGTCCCGCCCAGACAATGACCGTGGACCCCCGACACAGGATACAAGTGGCAGAAATGAGTTTATTTCAGAGTGTCTGGGGGTCCGCCCTAGAGAGAGTGTGAGAAGTGCAGACATTTTGGAGGAGCTCAAAATAAAGTTGCTGCTTCTCCGCATTGAAAGGAGCCAGTTGAGGGAGTTTGGGTACCTGATTAGTATGCTTCCTGGACACCTATTTGTGGAGGTGTTTTGGGCATGTTCAACTGGAAGGAGACCTCAGGGCAGACCCCAGGGCACATTTTTATGAATTATATCTCTCATCTGGCCTGAGAACACCTTTATATCCCCCTGGAGAAGGTGGTGGAGAAAGGGGATGTCTGGGCATCATTGCTTAGATTGCTGACCCAGACTAGGATAAGAAGAATAAAATGGATGGATGCTGGTTTAGCATAGTTTGGATTTCTAACATTTATGCTATGGCATCGCATTTATGAGTGCTTTGTTATTCTCAGCCTCGACAGATGTGCTGCTGAGTTCTGAGTGTCTGATCTGGGCGCAAGTTGGTAACCTGGAAGACAATGAAACTCAATTTTCGATCTGTTCTTAATTTTTCTTTTTGTAAAAACTTGATTGCTTTGTATGGATTGTAATAAAATTAATAAAAAAATAAATAAATATAAAAAAAAAGAAACTCAATTTTGATTTCTTAGTGAAGCTGTCAATTTAATCCTTATCGTTTAGTGAGCAATGAGATTAACACGGTCTGTTGGCTTTGCACTTCCTTGTGTGTGTGCCAACAACTATTCAAAGTATTGACTGTGCAGACCTACTTTCTTGCACCCACACTGGAAAAGATGTGGAGGGATGTGAATGTCAAGAATGATCTGCCCGATCCGAGTCTGAGTTTTTAGTTGTTATTAAATTTTTGTGGTAGTCAGGGATTGTTTATAACAAACACCATATTTGATCACATGCTTACCTAGTAACAAAGTACCTTGGGCCAGATGTTAATGATCAGTGGTAGTTTTGTTGCCTACTCTGTCACCACACATACTGGATATTTGGGTCAAAGTGTTACTGACTTGTCGGTTGATCACCATTTGTTACTGAAATGACTCAGGTAGATGAACCAAATGGGCAGTGAAAGCCTCTTTCCAAAATAAAATTAAATTCTACAGGTACAGCTGAGAAACCATCGGACTGAGCAGTAGGGCCTAATGAGGTGGTAAACAGAGAGAAGAGCAGAGGACCCAGCACCAGTCCCTGGGGCACTCTCATTCATTTACATACAATAAATATGAAATAAAATGATGAAACAGGCAATAAAACAACATATTTGATTTTGAATAACATAAATAAATGAAAGTTCATGGCTTTAGCCATACTAATAAAGAGTACAAGCAAGCCAGTCCTGGCTTGACCTGCCATTCCCAGAGCTCCAGAAAAGACATGCATAACTGGTGATCCCATGTTTTCTCATCCTCTACTTTTTCTCCCAGACCCCTAGAACTCCTGCATGCCTTTGCATTAATTGGTCACGTTCTTCAATCCTTTGTCTGTCTTTGGGAATTTAAATAGACATTTTGCTAGATACCTTTCATGTTAGTGGCTTTGAATGTCTGATTATTTTTAAAGGTGTGTTTCATGTACTTGGTATGTCACTCTGTTGTACAAATGAAATTTCTTCAGTATTATGATATGCAGTGATTATGACATTTTTCTTACTTAAATAAAATATGAGCAACATGTAATTTTGAATAATATTTTAAGAACATAATGAGAAATGGATGATGCAGTTCTACAATACAGCTATAAAATGTGACCCATAATGTTATAAATTGACCAAGCATATATCCTCTAACTAGCTTACTATGGGTGATTAAGTTTCTTTCTCCATGCATTTTCAAGATTGCTTATGCTTTTAGAATGTTGTTCCTAATTTCAGCCAGCATTTATTTAATGATGTGACTAATGATATGCACTTTAATATCAATAATATATTAGCAGGTTGAAAAATATGCTTTTAATCTTCCTTTTAAATTTCATACAGGAGACAAATCTCACTGCTGTTCTAAATGTGGCAAACAATTTTCTCCTTTAAGAAATCTTCAGGGTTGCACAAGAATTCATGCCAGACAGAAAGTATATTGCTGTTTGGAATGTCACAAACAATTCCTTGACAAAAGTTCTCTTCAGAAAAGCCCTGGCATTCGCACAGGAGAGAAACCGTATTGCTGTTCTGAATGTGGCAAACACTTTTCATTGAAGTGCACCCTTCAGAGACACACAAGAACTCACACCAGAGAGAAGCCATATTGCTGTATGGAATGCGGCAAACAATTTTCATTGAAGAGCAACCTTCAAAGACACACTAGAATTCACTTCGAAGATGAGATGTATTGTTGTTCTGAATGTGGGAAACGATTCTCCCAAATTGAGAATCTTCAGACCCACACAAGAATTCACACTGGAGAGAAGCCCTTTTGCTGTTCTGAATGTGGCAAACAGTTTACGGCCAAAAGCAGTTTTCAGAGCCACAAAAGAATCCATACGGGAGAGAAGCCGTATTACTGTTCGGAATGTGGTAAGCGGTTTTCTCAGTGGAGCAGTCTTCAGTGCCACAAAAGAATCCATACAGGAGAAAAGCCATACTGCTGTTCAGAATGTGACAAGCGGTTTTCTCAGTGGAGCAGTCTTCAGGGTCACAAGAGAACTCATACGGGAGAAAAGCCGTATTGCTGCTCTCAATGTGACAAGCGCTTTTCCCAGTGGAACAGTCTTCAGGGCCACAAAAGAATTCATACGGGAGAGAAGCCATATGGCTGCTCTGAATGTGGCAAACAGTTTTCACACAAGTGCAATCTTCAAAGCCACAAAAGAATTCACAGCGGCCCCACCACAATGGAATAGACAAGACCACTCAAAGGTACTGTAAGCAAGGAACAAACAAGGAAAACACACACTCCAGTGCAAACTCGATGATAAAGAGGAGATCATGGTCTGCTACTTCAATGCAACTGAGCCTGGAGATGCCAGGAGGATTAGACAGATAGATAGATACTTTATTAGTCCCAAGGGGAAATTCACATACTCCAGCAGCATCATACTGATAAAAAACAATATTAAATTAAAGAGTGATAACAATGAAGGTATAACAGACAGACAATAACTTTGTATAATATTAACGTTTACCCCCCAGGTGGAACTGAAGAGTCGAATAGTGTGGGGGAGGAACGATCTTCTCAGTCTGTCAGTGGAGCAGGACGGTGACAGCAGTCTGTCGCTGAAGCTGCTCCTCTGTCTGGAGATGATCCTGTTCAGTGGATGCAGTGGATTCTCCATGATTGACAGGAGCCTGCTCAGCGCCCATCGCTCTACCACGGATGTCAAACTGTCCAGCTCCGTGTCTACAATAGAGCCTGCCTTCCTCACCAGTTTGTCCAGGCGTGAGGTGTCCCTCTTCTTTATGCTGCCTACCCAGCACACCACCGCGTAGAAGAGGGCACTCGCCACAACCGTCTGATAGAACATCTGCAGCATCTTATTGCAGATGTTGAAGGACGCCAGTCTTCTAAGGAAGTATAGTCAGCTCTGTCCTCTCTTACACAGAGCATCAGTATTGGCAGTCCAGTCCAATTTATAATCCAGCTGCACTCCCAGGTATTTATAGGTCTGCACCCTCTGCACAGTCACCTCTGATGATCACGGGGTCGATGAGGGGCCTGGGCCTCCTAAGATCCACCACCAGCTCCTTGGTTTTGCTGGTGTTTAGTTGTAGGTGGTTTGAGTCCCACCATTTAACAAAGTCCTTGATTAGCTTCCTATACTCCTCCTCCTGCCCACTCCTGATGCAGCCCACGATAGCAGTGTCATCAGCGAACTTTTGCACGTGGCAGGACTCTGAGTCGTATTGGAAGTCTGATGTATATAGGCTGAACAGGACTGGAGAAAGCACAGTCCCCTGCGGCGCTCCTGTGTTGCTGACCACCATGTCAGACCTGCAGTTCCCGAGATGCACATACTGAGGTCTGTCTTTAAGTTAGTCCATGATTAATGTAAAACTATAATGCAGGAATGTAATCTTGAGTTCTAAATTGGATAACTGGTATGAACTTAAGATATCTAATTGCAATAATTAAAGAAGGAAAACCAAAACAATAAAAAACTATTAGAGTACCTTCAAAGTACAGCAAAAGAAGAACCAACACGAACACATCTACAGCCAAATTTAGTTACAACACAGATATTAAGATATTGGAAGGAGGAGGTGAAGGCAAGGGTGGAGATAAAACAGATTGAAAGTGACAGCAGAAGTTTTCATTAATACAATTAATTAACATCCACTGAACATATTGACCTTGATCAAAATTTTGTCACCAAAGAATTGTATAAGCTGTTGGGGTTCAGTGAAGGAGCAGATCTAAACCTTAAGGCACTAAGGCAGTCTGTTGGCAGAGAATACATCTGTAAAACATCAAACATTGCAGATTGAAAGTAGCAGCAAAAGTTTAAGTTCAACAGCAACAAACATTAAAAGAAAATCATTCCAATGATCCATGAGGAAGTGCAACTGGAATTTAAAAAAAAAAAAAAATCAAGAGTGCCCCAGATCTTAAAGGGAACAACCCAACGAGTAGAAATGACACACTTACAGGAAAAAGAAATCTGGGAAATTAAAGAGGAGCTCCTGTACAGTATATAGATATCTTCAGAAGGAGAAAGTGACATGAATTAGATCCAAATGCAGCACTACGAGTAAGGTCAATAAGGCCATAACTGAAAGAAAAGCAAAATCGGCTGCTAATAATGGCCTTAGCAACATTAGATAGGAACCGGTTCAGTTCAGCAAAACTCATCTAAAGCAACACCACAGAAGAAACTCTGTAAGGGAGCATCAACAAAAGGCCCCTCCATTGTGGATGAAATAAAATGAGAAAAAGTAGAGATTCCACTTGGTGTGGAGACCTTGATCAAAGTGTATATGAAAGCATTGAGATCACACAGTTTTATCAAAAATACAACAGTTGAAAGTGCAGAATTATATATTACCAAGTGAGGACCTGAACATCACAATGGCAAACAACAATCTCCCGATTCACGCAGAAGTCCAAGATAGCCAAAACCTTAAGATATGATGTGGAACATACTATTCAAAGACCATCCAAAAAAATTCAATTGAATGTTCAGTGAGGGCACTCTTTAAGTAATGTCATCACCAGAAAAAAACAAAAACACAAATGTTTTGGGGGAAAATATATGAAAATGTTCAAAACGTAATTATGAAGCAACAAAAATAATCAAAACGCAGATGGAAAGCGAAAACATCCAAGTGAATGGAATGGAATGGAATGACATGAAGTAACAGCCAGAGAATTTCCACTAAGATGTATGGTCTTGCCACTGATCTCTGCCAGCCTTATGACTCCTGCTAAGATGTATGAGATGGTCATTTAGCCATGCCAACTGTGATGCCTCACAGTGCCCAAAGCTATTTGCACCATCACGCCAAAAGAGCATCTTGTAGTTAATGACCAAGATGGACCAGGGCAAGACAGGAGACAGAAGTGACTTTAAAATACAAAACTGTGCATTCAATAAATGCTCTCAAAACAAAATTAGTGTCCTCCCAGTGCAACAAATAATTTTAGAAACATTCTAATAAATAAACACAGGAGTAGCATTAAAGAGAGTTATCAAGTAGAGAGTTTTGAATTAAAAGGTCATTGCACCAAAAAAGGAAATTTATATTATCCTTCATGAAAAGATTGAGTATTGACCCGCAAGTGTCACACACAGCTCAGCTCGTCCAGGTATACTGGGTCAGACGCCAGCAACCTGAACACCGCACCATTGCCCAAGCTCACACACAGCTCCACCATTGTCTTCACACACCTCCACCATTGTCTTCACACACAGTCCCACCATCAATTTCTTCTTCCAGGAGAATTCTGATTTTTTCCAACAACTGAAGTTTTCAATATGATCATCAGTTCCAGGTATCCTCTCCCTGCTGCCTCTCACTTTCTGACTCTCTCTAGACATTCACAGCTCTTGCGGTGGCCCTCGCTCTCATCTCTTTCTCATTTTTACTTTCCTTCTTACTCGAGTGCTCTTTTGTTTTCATCCCCTTTACTTACCCCTCTGTATTTACATTAGCGGCTGTCCCCAGCTGCCATTGGGCACTATTAAACAGCATTGAGCTCATTAAGGTGAATGCACTTGCTGTTTGTGCTGGCACCAGATCACCCGCAGGGCAAGTAAAAACTAAAATCAAGTAATATCTTAAACCTCTAAAATGCACTTCTGTGACATGCCCTGTCATACCAACCTGATAAATCCTTTTTACGTTCAAGAGCTTTTTACTGAGTCATACCACCCTAAGGACTCTTTCTAAGGGTCATAAGCTTCATTTTGATTTACCCCATGCTGGTGGTTCTCTCTAAGATGCATGAGCCTGTGCCGGTTTTATGACTCTCACTAAGAGGTATGAACTGGTTGTTTAACTATACCAATCTGACAAATCCTTTTCCAAATCCTAAGCCATTCCACCCTAATCCTTCATCCCGGTGGTCCCAACATGGCAAGCGAGATAGGCAAACCATTTCTAGGCCTGGACAGCAGCAGAACCATCACCCCATATGAAGGACAACTGGGCTTGGAATCATAAAGTGACTTCTTCAGCAACACCCGGAGCTGGAAAATGAGCACCTAGCCATGGCTGGGCAGGACCACCGTCTTCACACAGGGTGCATCTGGTACAGTAGGTCTCAACCAGGCAGATCTGGAGACTGTCAGACATTTGTGTTCTGATTTCTGTACAGTTTGGGCCTGCCTTACATACACTTTGATGTGATCATTTTTGTGATTTATTGCCCATTTTATTCAAAATTTAGATATTTTTGTTTATGTATTAGGTGTTAATGTATTTGTGTTTAGTTGTGTGCCCTGTTCCCTGTTTGTTTTAGTTAAAAACAAATTAATAATAAAGACAGAGCAACACATTCTTGTATTGTGGACATTTTTGGAAAGGTGGGTGTGAAATATTAAAGCTATTACAAACCTGTAAATGGTAAAAGAGTTCTGGACATACTATTGCTAAATTGCATTCTGTTGAATGACATGATGACCAAACTTTGAGGTGCATCCTGCTTTGTGGCCGTAATTATTGATCTGGAGGAGGAGGAGGATAACTTTGACATTTAGATATCTATGTAATACAAGGTAAGGGAAGGATCTTTGTCCAGAATTGGCACTTTCATGTTTGGAGTTGAGACCTCAGAATTTTAACAAAAAAATTCTTAATATTGTCGGTCAGAAACATAAAAGGGTTCTGACCTCCATTTGACCCGCCCCCCCCCCGGCTTCAAAATGACGTCCATTTAAAAAAAAAAAACATGTTTTCTTACCTATATGTGCACATATGTTCTGCACTTGCAAACATTAGTGAATAAAATCTTAGGGGCACATAGCCGGACACCTACTGGTAGCCCCAAGTCTCCAAATTATAGGGCTGGAGATTTGATTTTTTTTTCCAATCTTTTAAAATAGAAGACGACATTTCTGTGGATAGCGTCAGCTAGAGACTACAACAACAACATGTATCTATATAGCACATTTTCATACAAAATAATGTAGCGCAAAGTGTTTTACATTATGAAGAAAGAGAAAAAAGACGAAGTAAATAAGAATTAAAATAAGGGAACACTAATTAACATAGAATAAGAGTAAGGTCCGATGGCCAGGAAGGACAGAAAAAAACAAAACAAAAAAACTTCAGATAGCTGGAGAAAAAAAAAAAATCTGCAGGGGTTCCAAGGCCATGAGACCACCCAACCCCCTCTAGGCATTCTGCCTAACATAAATGACCTCAATCAGTCCTCATGGTATTCAGGGTTCTCATGGAAGAACTTGATGATGATGGTCATGTGGACCTCTGGCCTTTAATCCATCAATGTAAGGACATCACGGTGCTTTGATCAGGTGGTGGTGGTGCAGGTCACCACCACAGAAAACCGGAAAAAGAACAGAAGAGAAAGTAGGGGTTAGTACGGATTGTGGAGCCACCATGAATAATAATGATAATTATTTGAATATACAGAGCATCAGGATTAAACTAAAATGAAGCTATGAGAAAGCCATGTTAAAGTAATGAGTTTTCATCAGTTTTTTAAAGTACTCCACCATATTAGCCTGGCGAATTTCTATCAGTAAGCTGTTCCAGATTTTCGGTGCATAACAGCAGAAGGCCGTCTCACCACTTCTATTAAGTTTAGCTCTTGGAATTCTAAACAGACACTCATTTGAAGATCTAAGGTTACGATTTGGAGTGTAAGGTGTCAGACATTCCGATATATAAGATGGAGTGAGGTTGTTTAAGGCTTTGTAAACCATAAGCAGTATTTTAAAGTCAATTCTGAAAGACACAGGTAACCAGTGTAGTGACATCAAAACTGAAGAAATGTGTTCGGATTTTCGTTTCCGAGTTAAGATTCTAGCAGCTGCATTCTGCACTCGTTGCAATCGATTTATGTCTTTTTTGGGTGGTCCTGAGAGGAGTGCGTTACAGTAATCTAGTCGACTGAAAACAAAAGTGTGAATTAATTTTGCAGCATCTTTCCATGATATAAGAGGTCTAAGTTTTGCTATGTTTCTTAAGTGAAAAATGCTGTCCTAGTAATCTGATTAATATGTGATTTAAAATTCAGGTCAGAGTCAATAGTTACACCTGAATTCTTTACCTCAGTCTTGACTTTTAATCCTAATGCATCAAGTTTATTTCTAATAACCTCATTATATCCATTATTGCCAATAACTATAATTTCTGTTTTCTCTTTATTTAGTTTGAGAACATTACCATTCATCCATTCAGAAACACAAGTAGGACATTGGGGGTCAGTGAATCAAGAGAGTCGGGGTCATCAGACGCTATTGATAAGTACAGCTGTGTGTCATCAGCATAGCTATGGTAGCTCACGTTATGTCCTGAGATAATCTGACCTAACGGAAGCATGGAGATCGAAAAGAGCAGCGGACCCAGGATAGAGCCTTGTGGAACACCATATAGAATATCACATGTCTTTGAATTATAATTACTACAACTAACAAAGAATTTACTACCTGCCAGGTAGGATTCATACCAATTTAAGACCCTGCCAGAAAGGCCCACCCATCGACTAAGGCGATTTCTAAGAATATTGTAATCAATGGTATCAAATGTGGCGCTCAGATCTAAGAGGATGAGAACAGATAAATGGCCTCTGTCTGCATTTACCTGCAAGTCATTTACTACTTGAACGAGTGCAATTTCTGTACTGTGATTTGTTCTGAAACCCGACTGAAACTTATAAAGAATAGCAGGTTTATTGAGGTGGTCATTAAGCTGCACAATGACTGCCTTCTCTAGGATTTTACTAAAGAAAGGCAGGTTAGAAATAAGTCTAAAATTGTCAAAAGCAGAAGAGTCAAGATTATTTTTCTTGAGCAGGGATTTAACTACAGCAGTCTTGAGATAGTCTGGGAAGACCCCCGTATTTAATGACAAGTTTACTATGTCAAGAATACTATCAATTAGCACACCAGATACTTCTTTGAAAAAACTTGTTGGTATTGGGTCAAGGACGCAGGTGGAGGGTCTCAGTTGAGAAATTATTTTATATAAATCAGGTAAATCTATCCTGGTGAAAGAATTTAATTTGTTTATAATGGAGTACCAGGGTTTAAGAGGATCAGTATTGGGGAGATATACTATATTATTTCTAATTTAATAAACTTTTTTATTAAAAACAATACAGCAAAAGCCTCACAAGTTTCACTGGAAGTTTTTTGGAGGCATTCCATCGAGTGACCTGGATTTAGCAGACGCTCAGTTGTAGAGAATAAGACTCTGGGACTACTAGCATTATTATTTATAATTCTAAAGAAATAGCATAGCCTCTCAAGACGGACTATTTTGTTGTATTCTGTTATTTTATCCTTCAGTATTTCATAGTGGAAAATCGGTTTATTTTTTTCTCCATTTACTCCCAGTATGTTCTCTTTAGATCAGATACTCTTTGGGTCTTCCATGGTGTAACAGTGCTAGAAGATTTTTTAACTGTCTTTTCAGGTGCGACTATGTCAGCAGCAGCTCTCACTTTAATATTAAAATTTTCCACCTTACAATTTACATTATCCTCACTATTGTTGTAAGCACTACAAATGGACCGGTTGCTTAGAATGTTTGTAAATTTTGAAGCTGCTGATAAATCAAAGAAGCGTTTTTTAACAATATGCTTCTCGTGAATATTTTCTATCATTACTTCTATATTTAACATTAAGAGAAAATGGTCTGATAGACCAATATCAGTGATTCGTTTCACATCAACTTTTAGTCCTTTATCCAACCAGCTACAGGGTCACGGGGGTCTGCTGGAGCCAATCCCAGCCAACACAGGGCACAAGGCAGGAAACTAACCCCAGGCAGGGCACCAGCCCACTGCAGGGCACACACACACACCAAGCACACACACGGGACAATTTAGGACCACCAATGCACCTAACCTGCATGTCTTTGGACTGTGGGAGGAAACCGGAGCACCTGGAGGAAACCCACACAGACACGGGGAGAACATGCAAACTCAATGCAGGGAGGACCTGGGAAGCGAACTCAGGCCTCCTTACTGTGAGGCAGCAGCGCTACCACTGAGCCACCCTCCAAGACAATGTGCTTACAATTAATGCCTTCAATATTGCATTCAAAAATCTCCTATACTGTTCTTTGTTATTTGTCTACCAGCCATGCTTATCTCTGATTCTTAGGCACATACAATTTATAGGCAGAATTGTGCCACCTGCAGGCCTGAAAAGATATAAAAAATCAGAAAATAGATTATACTGTGTTCTGAAAGGTGTGATCATGAAAATCATATGGGCTTAGGAAGAACAGGGCTCTTAGGCTTGAACCAGTGTGCAGACCCACCTAGCTGTATTGAAGGAAATAAAGAAAAACAAGCATAAATTGCCCATTAGATCTCTCCTCAGCCTCTTACAGTCTTTATATGCATAATTGTCACCAATTTATAAACATTAGTGCTTATATTTTATCCTTCACCTGTAGCTCCTAAACTTTCCTAGTTTTTATACATTTGTTACAACTACTTGAATCACATTATTATCATTCCACACTTCCTCTTATTTAACTCCTTCAGGCTTATTTCCTATTTATCAAAAACAGTATTATGTATTAACATGCATAACAAAGCCATAATAAGCATGTAAGAAATGCCATATATACAAATCATATATAGAAACTTACTTTCATTAAGACGTATAAATACATAACCAGAGACTTGAGCATAAAGGAATACTGTTATAATATCCTTAACAGTAGACAGACTGTCACTTGTATCTATCTTAATAAATCACTTTTGATATAAAACATTACAATATTACAACAGTAAATCTTTAAAACCAACCCACTGCTTTAATAACAGGCTGAACAGACTCTTCTCACGTACAAACTGAAATAAATCTACGGGCGGCCATCTACAGACAATGCGCATTCCGGATATTTCTACATTACTGACTGGCAGCGTTGCAAACTCACTGAACATTCATTCTGTTTTTTTTTTGTTTGTTTTTTTTTTCCTTTACAAAAGTGGAAGTTTTCCTATATTTTCCTATTTCACAACTAAAACTCTTCCACCTGCAAGCTGAGCGTTTTGCGGTGTGATTAATAACAGCAGCTTTGCACTGTGTTTTATCTGAATCGATGCTAGAACATGCAGTGTGTGCAATGACAAAGTATTTGTATTAGGGTAAAATGGATTTGTCAAACCATGGGCATAAAATAAGAAAACACACACACATCCAGGGGACAATTCTGGATCGCCAATGCACCTAACCTGCATGTCTTTGGACTGTGGGAGGAAACCAGAGCACCCAGATGAAACCCACGCAGACACGGGGAACGCATGCAAACTCCACGCAGGGAGGACCCAGGAAGCGAACCCAGGCCTCCTTATTGCGAGGCAGCAGCGCTACCACAACGCTGCTTTAGTAATTACTAAATCTAACATATGACCTGCTTTGTGTGTAGGCTGACTAATATGCTGGCTCAAATCAGAAGAGTCCAGGAGGTTCATGAATTCTTTTACTTTCGGGTCACACTGATTATCAATTTGAAAGTTATAAAGTCCCCAACTATTAGGAACGTGTCATAGTTCGTAATTATAATTGACGCCAAGTCTGAAAATTCCTTAAAGAAAGACGCATTGTATTTAGGAGGTCTGTACACGGATAATACTAGAAACTGAGAAACTCCATGAGTAACAATGGCAAGATACTCAAAGGACTTGAATTTGCCAAAGCCAACAGCTTTACACTTCAACCGGCTCGAGTAAATGTTTGCTAAACCGCCGCCTTTCTTACCTTGGCGATCCGCTTGAGCAAAGATGTAATTCAGATTAAAACAGCCGCACCATCAGAGCTAAGCCACGTTTCACTTAGTGCAATAAAACTCAATTTTCCTATTACTAATAAGTATTAATACTAATACTTGTTGGTTAATGCTCTAACATTTAATACAGCCATAGCAGAACTGAATTGTATGTGCGTTATGGGTATTCGAGATAGAAGTAAAGTTATTAATCTATAATCTGTTTTTATAGTTTTAATACATCTAAAGGTGTAATTGTAATTAAATTATTCGTATTTATGCCACACTACCTAGATTTTTTATATGTATTGAGTATTAATGCAGTTCAGTTTTGAGGAAGATTTTGTTACCGAATTATCACGTCCTAGCAAAGCATTACAAAAAGGGTTAGGAGTAAAAGTAGATAGTCAAGAGAGATGAATTACCTTAGCGATGTTTTCGGAGAGGACCCGGGTGCCGAAGTTATTTGGATGCAGAGCATCCCGCTTGAAGAAACGCTGCTGCTCCCAGAAGAGGTGCCAGTTGTCTACAAACCCAATGTTTTGACTCTCGCAAAATTCTTTCAGCCAGATGTTTAACGCCAGCAGACGACTGTAATACTCATTCGATTTTCTAACGAGAGGTACGGGACCCGAGATGAAGATCCTTGCAGCCGGGGTCCTCTCCTTCATGGCTTTAATTAGTGCTGTGAAGTCCGCCTTGAGAATCTCCGACTGTCAGTATCTCAAGTCGTTTACCCCGGCGTGTATCACAATGAATCCCACTGCCTGGAGTTCGACACCCCTGCTCTAGTGTTCGATCTCCAGTAAAGAATCACCAATCAAAACTATCATATTCGTAATGGCTGACCTTGAAATAGTCTAAAACGATACTCCACATGCCTCTGTCTGAAGTTTCTCATTTCTAACTTTCTGGAGGTGGCTTTTAGAGGGCTAGGACCACCAGTAAAGAATTAAATATCAAAAATATTCTCATGTGTGTGTTCAGCAACCTTAAAATAGCATAAAATGACATGCACATGCTTATATTACCGATACCCCTTATTCCCCAATGGGGTAGCTTGACGTGGCATGCACAACTTCAAATCCTTCTAATCATTCAACCTAATCTTTACCAAAACAGTATAATTCCCTGCACAAAATGTGGTCCAAAATGGACTAAAATGAAATTTTCTCTCTCTGGACTAAACGGACAGACATAAGAGGAAACCCAAAAAGTGCCACATCTTGCTTGCATAACGAGATATCAATGCGAGTTGATTGGTTTATCAAATGTGGGGTTTCTCTCGTATCAGTGAGTCAGGAGGCGCAGAACAGAAGTGTAGAATGGGGCAGAATGAGAATGGGGCAGTGCTCCTAAAACAGAGTCGCCACTGAATTAAACCCATTAAGTCTTAAAAATAAAGGTACCAGTGTGGATCTTCAGAGCGATACCATAAAGGAACCATCTTTGGTTTCCAAAAGAGCCATCCACACGAAGGTTCCTGAAAGAAGCTTTATTTATTCAGATCCATAACAGGCTCCGTACACATCGTGTTTCTCGGCAGACTCTGACTGGCATTTCATGTGAACGCCCTGAAGTGGGAAGGTGAGACATGACAAGGTGGAGCTCTGAATAATCCGACAGCACGTGAAGGTGGCCTTATCAGCAGCACCATACGACCTTCTGTTTGTTCATCTCCACTGCTGTTAAAGAGTGCACCAAAGTGATAAAGAAGGAGTTGCATTACTGGAAGGACTTCCATAATGAGAGCATCATCTTGGTGAGAACGGGCCTTTCAATTTAGTCCTGACCACCCCATTTCTCCAACATGACATCCAGTTGAGATCTGAAGGTCCCCACAGTCCTGCTGTCCACCACACAACATGTCCATGTGGTTTTTTACATGAAGAAGAAATTATTAACGTTTGTGGCAAATCTCCCCTTGACAAACTCTCTTCTGTGCCCCCGTGTTCTGGTTCATTACTGCACATTCTTTGAATTTTTTATGTTACTTATTTTTGCTATATACTTTACTATTTTATTTTTCTGATGCCATAACACTTTTCTTAGTGTATTTGTGGGTTTTGTATACACTAGGCCAGCCTTTCTGATCTAATTGAATGTATACAATATTTGAATAATATTGATAAATGTAAAAACAGCCAAGCAAGAAAGAGTTACAAGTATATAACTGATGTATTCTATTATTACAGTCCGCATTACACCATCTTTGAACACTGTGCACTGTCAGGGTCTCAGGGCATGGAGATGTTCTATAGGGGCTATCAGCTATCAGGAAGCTGGACTGGACCAGTGCCCACACTGGAAGGCAAAGGGCCATCTGGGACTCGGATTGGACCACTGCCTGGACAGAAGGCCGAGGGGCTGTAAGTGAGTTGAATTGGACCGCCGTCAGGACTGGAGGCCAACAGGTTATCTGGGATTGGGAGTCTCAGGCCAGCCTTTAATGAGGACTTTGTACTCTCAGGCAGAGACGAGTGCTCATCTGCTGAGGAGGGAGAGGAGGAGGCTGGTGTGTGGAAGAAGATGAAGGCAGGGAGGTAGGAAGCGTAATATGATGTTGTGTGATTGAATGAAACACCTGATGTACTCTCTTTTTAACTTTGTGTGTCCTGTGCACTTCATAGTAACAGCAAGAGAAACCTGTGAACATTACCAGTAGTGATGTGTGTGTGCCATCTTCATGTGCTACTTAACTTTCATTTAAATAAAGTTCACATCACTTACCTTGAGGAGCATCGTCTCTTTTCCTGCTAAGAAAGTTCTTATGCAAAGGTGGGTTTTGGTTTGATACTCAAGTAGAAAGGCCCAAAGGAGTATTAGAAGTTTTGTTCTTCTCATCCCAAATGGTATCGTATGTACATCTTATTATCACCCTGTTTTGGTCCTGATCTTTATCGGGTGTCTTTCTGGGTCCAGGGTCTCTTCCAGAATGGCCACAGTCTCTCTGAAGATGAATCATATCTGGTCCTGCGAGACTAGAGCGCCCCCATCAGGCCACATTATATAGTTGTCTAAGTTGGTGTATTTCTCATCGTATTGTCCATCTTTTAATAACTTAATGATTTTTGGTAAAAAAGAAAAAATAATAATAATAATAATTTACCTGACTGTAGCTTTCCACAATTCTGTAGCTTCATCTTTCTTCATAAAACTTTTCAGGCACTGAGTGTGACACGATTACAAATAAGTCCACAGTCCGAGCATCTTCAGTTTTTAGTAAAATTCAAAGCAAAAACATAATAAAGAGAAAATTTGATAATACAGAAAAGGAAAGGTTCTTGCATTTGTTTTGTTTTTTTTTGAGGCTTACATATCTTGTTTTATTTCTTTAAGTTCCTATCATATATTTACAGGACAAAAGGTCAGAAAACTCTCTGCTATTATTTTATTTATAAGCCAATCTAACATTTCATGCTTCTCGAAGAGTGACTTTGTTCTTAACTGACTAATTAAAATTATTTTGTTACAGACATAGTTGAGAAAATTCTATTACATGTTAACTTATAGGGGTAAAATATTATATGATTATCTAATTTTGGATCAACAAATAATGGTTTAGTATTCTTGTCAAAGAATGTGTTTAGAGTGGAGAATGTAGTTAATGAAGGACTTTGAAACTTTCTAATTAAATCGTGACCGTTAAGCTAATAGTTTCAGTCCGTTAGCCCAGCTGACTGATCGAAGCGCTGATAAAGTGTTAACAGACTAAAACATACGCTGCGAGGATAAAGGGCCTTGGGGAAAAAAAAAAAAGACTATACACTGACACACTAGTGCGCATGTGCAGTACAAAGCAGTCGGGCACCGGCAGGCAGTTTTAGAGTGGGCAGCGAGCGAGGAGTAATTGGAGTCGTGCTGGTCAGTCAGGTGGAAGAGGGGATTTGATAAAGAGGACAGGTACGTACCTGAGCTATACCGGAGTGGGATAACCCTAGACAAAGAGAAGAGTGGAGAATGGAGTGGACAGCTAGCGAAGGTCCTAATTGGATAGGAGCCTCATCGGTTTACTCTTTTCACATCCATTTTTATAACCTTTTAAAAGCCCGGACATTCAGTCCTGACGTGGATCTATGTATCTCAGGGTCTTGGCGTTAGGGGCTGTCCTAATCTGTAAACAACAACAACAACAACATTTATTTATATAGCACATTTTCATACAAAAAAAATGTAGCTCAAAGTGCTTTACAAAATGAAGAAATAGAAAAATAGAAGACACAATAAAAAATAAGTCAACATTCATTAACATAGAATAAGTAAGGTCCGATGGCCAGGGTGGACAGAAAAAACAAAAAAAAAACTCCAGACGGCTGGAGAAAAAAAATAAAATCTGCAGGGATTCCAGACCAAGAGACCGCCCAGTCCCCTCTGTGCACTAGACTTCAAGCTTTCTTTCCCTGTACATGGTTTTGGTACACTTTGTCGTTCCCGTATGTGCTTCCACCGCATCCCGTTTTTAAGGCGTTTAAAGGCGGACTCCACTTTCTGTCTGACCGCTGCACACGAGTGCCTGTCCATCCCGTCACGAACACAGCGGCTTACAGTGGAGCTCCTTCTGTGCGTTTTCTGTTTTCTGCTGCCTTCATTCGCTATCGGGCTTGGCGGAGTTTCCAGTTCGTTAGGTTCACGTGTTGGTCAGAGGTTTTCAAGTCAACTCAAGAGGCTTTATTGTTTAACCATCCATGAACCAAACGACAGCAAAAAGGGGCACGAAATAAAATTCAACAAGACCACCGCGATGGAACATACTGTATAATATGTAGAAACACAGGACAATTACAAGCCAAGTGAAGAAAGATTATACTGTATACTATAAATAAATGCACGGTAAATTAATAGTAATACATCGAAATAGATACTATCAAATAAACAAAATAATTACAGCTATTAATATTAAAGACAACAGCAGTTACAGATGTCCTGCCTATAAATAAGCTATTAGGGCAGATCAAAGAGAAAGGAGGGGGCAGCCAAGGGGCAGTACAAATGCGTGGTCACTGCTATTAATTTGCATGAGCATGGGAAAGGCGCTATATAAATAAAATGTATTCTTATTATTATTATTACTTGTCCCACACAAAACGAAATTAAAGATGATAAGCTATCATTTTATCCACGACAATAATAGCTCATTAAACATATTAAAAGTTCATCACGTCCCTCCAAATACAGTTCGGCCATAAAAATGTAATTTCTTCTTGACTAATTAATTAATTAATTAATTAATTAATTAATTAATTAATTAATTAA
>JANRMT010062791.1:216648471-216669952 GCA_026402145.1 Polypterus bichir lapradei
ATCTATCTATCTATCTATCATATAGTGCCTTATCTATCTATCTATCAATCATATAATGCCTTATCTATCTATCTATCTATCTATCTATCTATCTATCTATCTATCTATCTATCTATCTATCTATCTATCATATAGTGCCTTATCTATCTATCTATCATATAGTGCCTTATCTATCTATCTATCTATCTATCTATCTATCATATAGTGCCTTATCTATCTATCTATCATATAGTGCCTTATATATCTATCTATCTATCTATCTATCTATCTATCTATCTATCTATCTATCTATCATATAGTGCCTTATCTATCTATCTATCAATCATATAATGCCTTATCTATCTATCTATCTATCTATCTATCTATCAATCATACCGGGATGTGTTCTTTGAGCTGTTACGGTTGTGTAAGATAGCTGTGGTGTTACCCGTCAGCAGTGCGTCTTGTGAATGAAGTTTTCCAACCTTAAAGCTAATGAAGAATCATTTTGCAATGTACAGTGACAGAAAGGCGCTTGTCAAATGTGGCTAAACTAAGCAGTGAGTCCAAACACAGTACACCTTTTAATTTGGATGGCTTGGTGAAAAGATTTGCTGGACAGCGCGGTAATCGTCGTATTCTGCTGTTGTAATTGTCAGATGGAAAGGAACAGTGCTTTTGGGGACAGGTCCTTTGTTAAAGATACTTTATATCTGAATAATTTCAAAAGCAACATGACCCTTCATTTTACAAACTTACATCAGCATCGTTGAACATATTTGTCTGTAGTTTCTATTACGGTGAGAACTGTGGAATACGCTAATCAAACGATAAACTGCTGATTGCTGCTCTGAGGACGGACTTATGTTTGTAATCACTGGTTTGATTTACCTCATAAATATGCCTACCTCGACCATGTACAGTTTGTCAAATACAGTATGTGTGCATCTGAAAGAAGGCTTTTGTGCTGCCACCCTATGTAAGATTCTCCAGGTCCACAGCGGTTCTTCACATCAGTGCTACAAGGAAACCATTTGTGGCTCCCAAAAGACCCACATGAAGGTTCCAGAAATAACCTTTATTTATTTGGATCCATATGGTAAAGATATTCACAGATTTGTAAAATACCAACAGGTTCCTGATTTTCAAAGGACTCCTGTACCATTCACTTACAAAGGCTACATACAGTACTGTAAGTTCATTTTTTCTTAATCTCTTTGTGTTCTGCTCGGCAGCCTACCAAGCATTAAAGATTTCAGGTTGTTTTTATTTTCTTCTTCAAATTTGGAAGTTTTTCAAAGCACAAAGATCAACCTCATATCTCTTTGAGGGGCACATATATTGCTTAAATAATTACCTGAGTCGGGCAGGAACAAATACTCATTCAAAATAATCTCAGGAGGCTTTCAATGCAATTATATTGTTATTTTAATATTATATTTACAATTTCACATTAACAACAGGGCGGCACGGTGGCGCAGTGGTAGCGCTGCTGCCTCGCAGTTAGGAGACCTGGGTTCGCTTCCCGGGTTGGAAACTTGTGAAGGGTAAATTTCACACAAACATTAGATTCAATGAAAGGACTAGATGTTACAATTCCTGATATTTGCATCGCTTCTAATGGGGGGAAATCTTGAGGGATGGCTGCTATGAGGGATGGCAACCAGGAGGCTTTACCAGCAGAACACATCGTGAGTTGTGTGCCACAACTTCACAGGGTGTTTCGGCCATTTCTCACAAGACACCCTCTGCTGAGGCAGGCCCACCACAGGTTGATCAAGCCTGGGCGTGTGTCTTGCAGTTAGCTAATCGCCTTAGCTGCCCAAATGATATCAGCCCTCTTCAGCCATAGCCAGTGACTCAGCAGTGTTAGCCAATTCTCTGATAGCCTGTCCCCTGACTCCAACCTCTCTAAGGAGCTTCGCTTTTGAACTGGCAACAAAGCCCCTACACCCCACAGATCTTGCAGCCTCTGTCCTCTGCCTCAGCTGCTAAGATGGCATACCGCAGCTTCTTACATTCAAAGGCTTCCTCAATGGCATCCTCCCACGGTACCGTCAGCTCAATGACGTAAGCAAGTTTTCGGGAGTTAGACCAAAGGACGAGGTCTGGTCGCAGAGTAGCTGTTACGATCTCTGTGGGAAAGATGAGCCTCTGATCCAAGTCGGCTTGCATCTGCCAATCCCTGGCTACCTTCAGCGGTCCCAGATCCGGGATTGAAGGGCTAGTCCTCTGCTTGTCCCCCTCTCGGACAAATGCTGGGGGGTTCTGGTGCACCTCCTTAGTTGGTGAAAGGTTGGGCATTGATGGCTTCCCTCTTGCACTCAACTTTCTCAGCCAGACACCTGAGGACCAGGTTGTGTCTCCATGTGCATCTGCCTTGAGTGAGGCTAGTCCTACAACCAACCAGGATGTGCTCGAGTGTTGCTGGGACTGTACACAGGGGGCAAGATGGGAAGTTTTTCTTTACACAAAGAACGATAGACACTTGGAATAAGTGACCAAGTAGTGTGGTAGACAGTAAGACATTGGGGACTTTCAAAACTCGACTTGATGTTTTCTTGGAAGAAATAAGTGGATAGGACTGGCGAGCTTTGTTGGGCTGAATGGCCTGTTCTCGTCTAGAGTGTTCTAATGTTCTAATATTTTTCCTAACCCTGCTGCTTACACACAAATTGTACTGAGCCTTTTGGCCAATAATGCCAACCCCTCCACCCGCCCCTAGCTACGCCACTGAAGTCTACACCAGGGGGCCTGGTCTTTTATCACGTGACTCAGCATATCCACAACCAGATCAAAGAGGTCAAAGAGACTTCAATAAGACCCCTGGTGCAGAGCAACTCTGACTGGAGTCTTGTCTGTTAACCCAATATGACTTCTAACCTGGATTCTCATTCCTCCACACTGTGGTAGAAATCAACAACTTAATTAAAGAAAGAAATGTATCCTCTATAAGTCTGAAAACCTTTTCGTCCGTAATCAGACAGGAGAAAAGCTTGTCCATCTGCATCATTTTATTAGGCTTCAGCTAATGCTTGAGCAGGGAGGGTTCTTCTACAGCAGGGGTGTCGAACTCCAGGCCTGGAGGGCCGCAGTGGCTGCAGGTTTGCATTCTAACCATCTTCTTAATTAGTGACCCGCTTTTGCAGCTAATTAAATTCATTTGCCTTAATTTTAATTAACTTGACTCAGGCTTCTTTGTAGTTTCTTTTTCCTTAATTAGCAGCCAAACAATAATGAGACACAAAACAAGCCGCATTATGAGCAGCTCACCTGCGGCCATCACACAATATCAGAAAATAAAGTGAGGTGAAGGTCTCAGTAAAGTTTATCTGCTCAGGTCATCAAAACATCTTGACGGTGATCTTAGAGAAAAGAGAAAATCCAACAGTTTTGGAAATGTCTGCTGTGGCAGAATGAGAGCAGCAACAAGCCATGGAATTAAATAACGGGTTTGATTAACAGCAGGAAACAGCTTCTCATTAAGAAAGTGGTTGACATTTGAAGCCCCAATTTAGCTGGTTATCTGTTGGCTCGTTTCACATCTCATTTCTGTTTGGCTGCCATGTAATGAAGAAATTCAGAGGGCTGAATTCTTAAACAATGAAGGGGAAAAGGAGTTCAATATCAGTGAAAACTGGTCACTGATTAGGAAAAGGGTTAGAATGAAAACCTGCAGCCACTGCGGCCCTCCAAGGATTGGAGTTCGACACCCGTGTTCTATGGTATGATCAGGATGGATGGAGAAACAATGGAAACGGGTTCTTTTTATAAACTATTGAATTTAAATATAGTGTCAATCAATGCATACATTTTACTCTGGTTGGTTCATTGGTTTAAACATCAGATAACGTAGAAAATAAAAGTCTACTTTTGCTATACCCTGTTCTTCCTATATCGTTAGGGTTAGCCATTACCATTGAAATTTCCGTGTATGTGGCAGCTGTCCATTCTTGTTGTTCACGGGACATCTGCTGACTTCTTAGTCATCTCTTAGCACAATCAGTGTATTACATCTTTGTCTCTGTTATTCACTTGACCTTTATCTGGTTTCCTGATTTGCCTTCTGACATTTATTAACCCTTTATGCTATTTCTTTAAGATGGATGCTAGATATTAATATGGAAAGCATATTTCAAAACTCTTTACCCTAAATGTCTATGTGACCCCTAAGTCTGATTTTTCTTCCACATTACATTCTTAAAACTTCTCGTTCTTTAACAACACTTTGCTTCTTTACTTGTTGTGTGGTTCCTCATAGAGTCATTGCTCGCCAAATCACCATTTCTTTTTGGGGGTGGGATCTTTGCATATGAAGTTGGCTGTTTGTGCTTTGAAAAACTTCCTACTATGTAGAAACAAGAACTGAAATCTTGAATGCTTGGTAGGCTACCTAACAGGTCAGAAACATACTAAGAAAACATGAACTTAGACTGTGTGATGGTATGTAGCAAATGTCCTTTTAACATCAGGAACCCATTGATATTTCACAAAGCTGTTACCATCTGCACCTGGCTATTTACTGTATGGAGCCTGTTACAGATATTGAAAGAAAGAAAGAAAGAAAGAGAAAGAAAGAAAGAAAGAGGTTCTTTTTGGAGCCGTTATGTGGCTGCGTCTTTTGGGAACTAAACATGGTTCCCCTATGGCAATGCTCTAAAGTACCACTCTGGCACTTTTATTTTTAAAAGTACACAAATCTTCAACAATCCTCACATACTTTCAATGTTTTCTTTCCTCCCTCACGCATCTGTCACAAATACACACACATAGTCCATTTGATTCAAGCTGCTATCAAATGAATACTTCAAGACCACAATGGGGACACTGATGGAAACTTGTTCAGCACAGACTGCATACAAACATTTTCTTTACACTGAGAATCGTAGAAACATGAAATAAGTAGGCCAGATAATAACAGCACTTCATTTGATATCCACTCTGCACAAACAAACATGTATTAGGCAGAAAGGCAAAAGATTTAAACAAAGGGGTTCCTCCACTGCCACCCTGGATGCGGTCCTTCACTCCATCACATTTTTAGAACTGGATTTGATGTTCTAATGAAAGCCTTCAGTTCTCATTTAATATTCATTGAATGCAGACCTGGTGTGCCACTGAAGTCTAGCAGAGTGGGCAATGGCAACTTCACCCTACATAACATCAATATTTGTTTAATCATTATTTTAATCAAATCTTCTTTCAAAAAAATGAAGAGCAGCACTCACCATAGCGAAACAGGAACACCTCATCAACAAAACCAACGCCTCACCCTGTTTGTTTCAATTGACCTGAGCAGCTTTCTGAATAACTCATTGTGGTAACTTCTCCCAAATGCTTGTATTAGTGAGCTTTCTGATGCTGTCCTGAGGTGACTTTTGACGGTCAGGTCTGTGGACAGGTGAGTGACGGCACAGTGAAGATGTCATTGCAGATTGCAGTACAAGAGACTGGCCCAGTAATGGCACTTCATTCACCATGTGTGCGTTTGTTAATTCATAAACACTAAGTCTATAAATGGTGCTGTACCAATTGGACTGAAGATTTTTTGCACTTGTTCTTCCAGAAGTGGGCGGCATGGTGGCGCAGTGGGTAGCGCTGTTGCCTCGCAGTTAGGAGGTCCTCCCTGCGTGGAGTTTGCATGTTCTCCCCGTGTCTGCGTGGGTTTCCTCCGGGTGCTCCGGTTTCCTCCCACTGTCCAAAGACATGCAGGTTAGGTGCATTGGCGATCCTAAATTGTCCCTAGTGTGTGCTTGGTGTGTGTGTGTGTGCCCTGCGGTGGGCTGGCCCAGGGTTTGCTTCCTGCCTTGCTCCCTGTGTTGGCTGAGATTGGCTCCAGCAGACCCCCGTGACCCTGTGGTTAGGATATAGCGGGTTGGATAATGGATGGATGGATATCCCAGAAGTGGGAGACTGTGAAGTATTATCAGTAGGTACAAATAGACTTTGATAAGCAAATAATACAAATTAATTATTGCTATTTTCATGGTGTTTTGAAACTACAAAAAAGGCACACGTGAGCAAACAAGAGAAGACGAATAAGGAATGGGATAAGACGGCACATTTGTTTGATGCAAAACACTCATGCGGCAGCGTAAAATGTTCTAATAAATTGATCTGACTGACACTCAAATTATGAGAGGATTACAAGCCTTTACATATAATGTGATGTTAAATATCCATTAAGCATAAACGTGCAGATTGACTGCTAGCATAGGCCGAAAAGCAAGAACAAACCCAAGACAGGCAGAGCCATTTTAACAGCACTTTAGGCCTCCGGGCAAAGCAGTGCACTGGGGCCTCTAGCTACACAGGAATAAAAATGTAAATGGACGATAAAATGAAACATATCTGTATTGTATTGGTACTTCCAACAAAATCAGTGTTTAAACTTTAAAAAGCATGCTGTACAGCAAAGATTAATCAACCCAAACGTTTGAACAATATAGCATGAAAATTTCAACATATAAATTAAACTCAATTGGTAAACCATACAGCATGGGGCTCCTATGTTAATGAGGCCCCCAGGCAACTGCCCAGCGTGCCCATGCGTTAAGACAGCTCTGGAGACAGGGTGCCAGTCTATCACAAGGCAAACACACACACCCATACATACACACGTACGCAAGAGCCAATTTAGTATTACAAATCCACCCAACCTGCATGTATTTGGACTGTGGGGGAAACCAAAAGTACCTGGAGGAAACCCACAGAGACACGGGGAAAACGTGCAAACTGCAAACAGGGAGGACCCCGGACGCAAAAAAAAAAAAAAATAATAATACAAAAGCTACATTCAAAGTACTTGGAAGACAATAAATGAGATGTATAATGCACACTTTTCAGGTTTTTTTCTCCACTACTCTTGGGTATGGAAGAATCACACATGTCGACTTAAAAATGGTCACACCGCTCAAGCCACAAGTGGAATTCTGGGAAATGATTCTAGGAAAACACCCAATTCCAAACCATGAAAAATGGCACCCTGATAATTAAACAAAGATGCCTTTTTTTGGCATAAAGATATTCATTTTCAGCTCTTTTAAATCACCATGCAGGAAACTGCAGTTACATTTGGAGTCCTTGGCCATAATAAATCCAAATATGCTCAGGAAGCCTGGAAAATTGAAAGAAAAACCACAGATCATACCAGTGGGCAAATACAGTATAGTAACATCTCAGTGAGTGTTCCAAATCAAAACACCGCTGTACTTGAGGTCATTATGATATCATATTTAATTTGGAAAATTCAAATACAGTAGTGCAATAATGAACTGGTCATCAAAGTGCAAGGAAGACATGAAAAAGTACCTGAAGTGCGTCTCTTCCTCATGCAGGTCCCCCAGTCAGAGAATATTATACACTTCCCTCTCTTTCTCACTTTTGGTTAATGGGTCTGACACTCCTCTTCCTCCTCCTTTCTCCTGTAATAACGGGCACATCTCTTCTGCCATCAGTGGGGTATAACTTCCTCTGCTGTTAAATTATTAGGTGTGTGACACTGACCAAACACTGTCACCTGCTGACTAGGCGAATATCAATGCACCGCTCGACAGAGCCGTAACAAGTATAAGTGCAACTTAGTCGCTGACCGTGTACTCATGCACTTTGCATTATGGTCTGTACACAAGTTTCACATGGTAAGTTTAGTCGAGGGTTAACTCCCACTGTCGTCCGCAGTCAATGCCTGCACGTTCATCCCAATCTATGCTGTTCAGCTTTGCACTTAATTCTGTCTCCCCTTGCTTGTCTTATACAACAATATGTTGATAGAGCTTCATTTTGTGTGAATTTTTCCTTGTTTTTTTAATTGCATGATTCGGCTAACATTTTATCATTGTTGATGTTGTTCTTTGTTATTTGCCTACCAGCCATGCTGATCTCTGATTCCATCTCAGGCACATACAATTTATAGGCAGAATTTTGCCACCTGCAGGCCTGAAAAGATATCAAAAATCAGAAAATAGATTCTACTGTGTTCTGATAGGTGTGATCATAAAAATCATAGGGGCTTAGGAAGAACGGGACTCTTAGGCTTGAATCAGTGTGCAGACCCCACCTAGCTGTATTGTGGGAAACAAAGAAAAACAAGCATGTAGTGTGAAGGTTAGGGGTGGTGAGACTTGAACAGCCAATTTATAAGAACAGTAAACCCTTAATGAGCAGAACAAGAGCAGATAATCTGTGTATGGACAGGCACAAAATGACAGACACAGCATCTCACATTAGGAACAATATATACATTATCTAAACCAGTTTATCCAGAGCAGGATCACACGAAACCTGGAGCGTTTGGATGCAAGGCTGGAAAAATCCTTGGACAGTGCGCCAGCCTATTGCAATAATACTACAGTATACAGTATGTATGACATGGCTGATGTTAAGAACAAGAAAAGAGTGTAATATTTCAACTATCTATTTTGAAAGAGAGAGATGGAGAGATTGAAAAGAGGGAGACAAATATTTTAGAACATAATTCGGCCAACAGATTATTTTCATAATATCAGATACTTTGAGCTGTGAAGGTAAAACTAAAAAAGTTAAATTAATAAATACAGAATAAATACAAGAACACATTAGAAGGTTTAGTTTTTCACCATTTGGCGGACTCTATTCACCCACCTACCTGTAGTTCAGTAGAGACATTGCCAACTCATGAACCTCTCATAATTGTAAACACTTCAGTCATGTCACCTCTTAATCTTCTTTTGCTTAAACTGTAAAGGCTCAGCTCTTTTAATTTTCCCTCATAACTCATCCCCTGTAGCCCTGGAATCAGCCTAGTCGTTCTTCTCTGGACCTTTTCTAGTGCTGCTATGTCCTTTTTGTAGCCTGGTGACCAAAACTGCACACAGGACTCCAGATGAGGCCTCACCAATGCATTATAAGGTTGAGCAGAACCTCCTGTGACTTGTACTCCACACATTGTGCTATATAACCTGACATTCTGTTAGTCTTCTTAATGGCTTCTGAACACTGACTGGAAGTCGATAGCTTAGAGTCCACTATGACCCCTAAATCCTTCGCATAAGGTGTACCCTCGATTTTCAGACCTCCCATTGTGTATTCAAACCTAACATGTTTACTTCCTATGTGTAATATTTTACATTTACTGACATTCAATTTCATCTGTCACAAATTTTACCAAGCCTGTATGCTATCCAAGTCCTTCTGTAATGATATAATGGATTCCAAATTATATGCTAATCAACCTATCTTGGTATCATCTGAACATTTAATCAGCTTGTTACTTATATTCCTATTTAAATCATTTTTATATATTAACAATAGCAGCAGCCCTAGTACTGACCCCTGTGGAACACCACTCTTAACATCGTCCAATTCTGATGAGGTTCCTCACACCATCACCCTCTGCTTCCTGTGTCTGAGCCAATTCTGCAACCATCTACAAACATCACCCTGAACTCCCACTTATTTTAATTTGATGCCCAACCTCTCATGTGGCACCTTATCAGATGCCTTCTGAAAGTCCACATAAATAATATCATAAGCTCCGCTTTGATCGTATCCTTTTGTTGCCTCCTCATAAAATTCCAGCATCTTAGTAAAACACGACCTCC
This sequence comes from Polypterus bichir lapradei, assembly GCA_026402145.1. Lineage (NCBI taxonomy): Eukaryota > Metazoa > Chordata > Cladistia > Polypteriformes > Polypteridae > Polypterus > Polypterus bichir. Next base: position 216,658,032 of record JANRMT010062791.1, read on the forward strand.
CTCTTCTGAACCCTGTCTTTGCCATGTGTTGCTCAACCTTATCCTTAATAATTCCTTCCATTAATTTTCCTGTGATGCATGTTAAGCTTACTGGCCTATAGTTGCTTGGATCTGCCCTGTCACCCTTTTTATATAATAGGATGATATTTGCCATTTTCCAGTCCTTCGGAATCTCTCCAGTGTGCAGTGACTTCCTAAAAATTTGCATCAAGGGTTTATATTTGTACTTGCTAACCTCCTTAAGAACTCGAGGGTAAATATTATCTGGTCCTGGTGATTTGTTTGATTTCAGCTTATTTAATCTGAGCAGCACTTCTCCCTCTACAATTTCCAAATCCTTCAGTACCTTCTTAGTAGTCACGTTTACCTCTGGGAGGTTATCCACTTGCTCACTTGTAAACACCTCAGAAAAATGCAAGTTTAGAGCATCCGCTGTTTCATTGTCTGTATCTTTTAATCCCCTTTACTATTCCTGATGCACTTGACCTCCTCCTTGACTGTTCTTTTACTACTAAAATACTGAAAGAATCTCTTGGGGTCTTCTTTCGCCTTATCTGCTCTATTCCTCTCCAGTTGTCTTTTAGCCTCCCTGATATCCTTCTTAATGGTTTCTCTCATGTTCTCATATGCTCTACGATTCACTTTGCAGTCATTAGTCTTATATGCCTTATAAAGCAGTTTTTTCCTTTGCAGCTTCTTTTTTAATTCTTTATTAACACACTGTGGGTTTTTAAAAAATTCCTATTAATTCCAATTTTAGGTATGTATCTGTCCTGGATTATATTTTTAAACCTGTTTCACTGCTCCTCAACTGTCTCCACACTTAAAAGCTTATCCCAGTCTTTTCTCCCTTTTCTTTGTTGCATCTTTGTTTCAACTTATCAATTTTAGTCTTTGCATCTGTACTCTTACAAAATACTGAGAATTGTATTATATTATGGCCACTTGACTCTGGTGGTTCTACATTCCATTCCCAATTCTATCCTGATTATTACAAAATACTAAATCTAGACAGGCTTCACCCCGTGTTGGTGCTTTAACATGCTGTGTTAAAAAACAGTCACTGATTACTTCTAAAAACTCCTGCTCTTGTGCTCCTCCATCTGCAAGGTTATCCCAGTTAATATTTGGATGATTAAAGTCCCCCATGACTATAATAACTCCCTGTAAACTTGCCTTTTAGATAGTACTAAAAAGATGTGTGTTGAAATTACTGTCTGAATTGGGTGGTCTATAACACACTCCTAAAATAAGACCTCTTTCCCTAATATTTTCCAAGCGAAGCCACATGTCGTCATTAAGATGGGACTCATCTGAAGAGGACTTGCATTTAAATTCTGTTTTTCATAAACAGCAACCCCACCTCCTTTTCTGTTCTGTCTATCCTTCCTAAAAAATGTGTATCGTTCTATGCTACACTCATCCCCATCCTTGTTATTTAGCCAAGTTTCCGTTATTGCTATAATATCACAATTATGCTCTGCTACATACAGCTCCAACTCACTTACCTTATTTTTGATACTTCTAGCATTAAGGTAAGCTATTTTTAATGTTTGCTTAGAATTTACATTACTACACATTTTTATTTCTACACCATTGTGTGTACCATCATGCATAGATGTAAACCTGACCTGTCCTAAACACCCTGACCCCCCCCCCCCCATACCCTAGTTTAAACAATCCTTGACTAATCTACTTAAATGCCTCCCCAACACATTGGTTCATATCCACCATGGTGGAGCAGGTCCCATCTGTTCCAAAAGGAGTCCCAATGCCCCATACACCTATAGCCTTTTTCGCTACACCAAGATTTGAGCCACACATTAAGCCTTCTAATCTCCTTATTCTTACCTTGACTGGCGTGTGGCACAGGCAGGACTTCAGAGTAGACTACCTTGTCAGTTCTTCTCCTCAGCTTGGCACCTAACTCTTTGAATTTGGATCGCAGAACTGACAGACTACCCTTATGTATGTCATTTGTTCCAACATGGACAATGACAACTGGATCCACCCCTGCTCTGGCCAAGAGCCTATCCACCCTTCCAGTGAAGTCCCCCACCTCTGCACTGAGAAGGCAATACACTCTTTCTGGGAACTGGTTTTGGGGTGTCCCTTTGGGAGTTCTCATCCCTGCCTACCACCTCAGAATCATCAGAGACACCGTCCAGCTCCTCAAGGACGTGAAAACAGTTTAACTCTATGTTAAGTGATGTTTTTAGTTGTACTTCTCACTTCTACTCTTTTCAGTCTACAGGTAACAAGGAAGCCACTATCTCCAGTTATCCAATATGGAGAAGGAGTGCATAGCTGTCCAGGAACATCATTATGTGAAAAACAAATGTGAAGAGGGGGTCTTAGAAGAAGTGTGTAATAGCAAGGAGGGGATAAATCCCACACAACACTGGGGACTCCTCTTAATGAATGGAATAGATGTTGATGAAGAACACTGTATATGGAGGTCTGAACATCTTGAAGACGAGAGTGTCTGCATGAACAATAAGGAGCAAGAAGATTTTGAAGATGGACCTATGGACTTTACGGTAGATCCCAAGCTAATGCCTTACTGCCCCAATCTGCAGAAAAACGAAGCTGTCAATGACATAAAGGAAGAAAATCTCAAATGTAAATCTGCAAGGCAGGATTTTTATTCAGATGAAGAGGCTCCAGGATTAGGATTCACACCCAGCAGTCACCGTTCCCTACAGCATCACTCAGTCCATGAGAAGCCGCAATCTGACATGAAGAGGTCTGCCAAAGAATCAGGTTCAAGGCCTTCTGAAGAAGGTAGGTGTTAAAATATGACAGTTAACCTGAGGCTCTGGGCTGATAGGATTGACCCGACACACACACATCCTTTTCTTAATCACTAGTTTCAGAATTCCAGGCTTGTTTTGGTCTGAGCATTCTGGGGCAACAAGTTAAACCATTCATTTCATGTTTTGTGAGAGAAAAATCAATTCTTTCCATCAGAATTCATCACCTTTACTCTTCTTAAACAGTAACATGGTTGGCATTGACTAGCATTAAGAAAAATAAAATGTCAGTATGAGTGCAGTCAGATGGGCAGCCAGCAATTGTTGAAAAAAATTGTTAGAGCAAGTTGCTTATCAGGACTGGAGATACACAGTACAAGTTAGATAGATAGATAGATAGATAGATAGATAGATAGATAGATACTTTATTAATCCCAAGGGGAAATTCACATAATCCAGCAGCAGTATACTGATACAAAGAAACAATATTAAATTAAATAGTAATAAAATAAATAAATAAATAAATAAATAAAAATAAAATGTTAGCATTAAGTTAAGATGCTACTGCCATCGAATATCATTTCCTAGTAATGAAGTGGTGTCTCTATCCAGCAGGGGGCACTCGCTCCCTTGTTGGAATAAGTTCTTTTGTAATTGCAGCATGTTACATAACCCGAAACTATACAAATATAATATAATAAAGTCAATACAACTCCCTTAGTGATACAGCGGTAAGAAATCACATAGGAGAAATAACTTAGCTTTCTTTAATGACAGCTAACGCTGCATAACAGATGAAGGAAGCCAATGGCAAGAACCCAGTTTAAGAGTGGGGGCCCAATGTGTAGGGTCTGCCATTTTCGTCACTGCTTTGGAAGGATTTTCAGGATTGGATGACGTTATCTCCCATCCTTCTGTTGGCTTCAAAGGTGTACCAGGCAATGTTCCAAGGCTTCATACTCTTTCTCCATGTGCAGGTCCCCACTTAGGTAAATCATGCCATTCCAAACAAAGCAAAGAAGATCCAATGTCATGCTGAATCTGACACACACAAATAGTACAATGCCCATTTTTGTAGTTGTCTCTGTCTTGTCTTCTAACGCTTGCCCATCCATCCATCCATCCATCCATCCTCTTCCGCTTATCTGAGATGGGGTCATGGGGGCAGCAGCTTGAGCAGAGATGCCCAGACTACCCTCTCCTTGGCCACTTCTTCTAGCTCTTCTGGGGGAAACCCAAGGCGTTCCCAGGCCAGCTGGGAGACATAGTTCCTCCATCGTGTCCTGGGTCTTCCCCGGGGCCTCCTCCCAGTTGGACATACCTGGAACACCTCACCAGGGAGGCATCCAGGAGGCATCCTGATCAGATGCCTGAGCCACCTCATCTGACTCCTCTCGATGCGGAGGAGCAGCGGCTCTACTCTGAGCCCCTCCCGGATGACTGAGCTTCTCACTTTATCTTTAAGGGAAAGCCCAGACACCCTGTAGAGGAAACTCATTTCAGCCGCTTGTATTCACGATCTCGTTCTTTCAGTCACTACCCATAGCTCATGACCATAGGTGAGGGTAGGAACATAGATCGACTGGTTAATTGAGAGCTTTGCCTTATGGCTCAGCTCCTTTTTCTCCACAACAGACCGATACAGAGCCCGTATCACTATGGATGCCGCACCAATCCGCCTGTCGATCTCACGCTCCATTCTTCCCTCACTCGTGAACAAGACCCCGAGATACTTGAACTGTCCAAGCTGTGCATCGAGGTGAACCCTAACCCTAACCCTATATCTAGCCAGAACCTTTCGACCTTGTGCACTAGTCCAGGCTTCTTCCCCTTCAGAGAGGTGACATTCCACGTCCCAAGAGCCAGCTTCTGTAGCCGAGGATCAGACCGCCATGGTCCCCGCCTTCGGCCATCACCCAACTCACACTGCACCCAACCTCCTTGGCTCCACCCATAGGTGGTGAGCCCATGGGAAGTAATGATTGCCTAGCAGTTCTAGCCCCTGTGTGCTAAATCTGGCTTTGTGTTAGCTGTACATGTGAGAAAAAAAGAAAAGCAGATATAAAATAGTTGCACAGAGCACAGTGACATATTACACTTTTATTCTGATTACAGTGTGTCATGTGTCAATGTTTAAATGTGGGAGTCACCAAATAGATATGACTGTGGGAATATTGTTCTGGAGTAAATAATCTTTTAGTGGGACTGCACCGTGATAGACAAAACAGGAAACATTTGATTCACAACTCACACTGAATTTTGCTTAAGAGGTGATTTCTCAATTGTTGAATTACATCAAACTCGTTATTGAGGGGCGTCAAGAGATTTTTAGATTAACAACAGGGAAGTTTGCTTCTCAGAGCCTCATGCTGTGTTATTGTGCTATCAGACAGATGATAAATATGATCAAAAGTGTATAAATGCCACATTAACAACCTACAAACTCAAAGTTTCAAGTCGGATAATTCAGAGAAAGAAAAGCTTCTTGAATTCTCCTGACCTGTCACTGTAGTCAGTTTTATATAATAATAATAATAATAATATGTGCCCTCCATGATGGTTGGGACAATGACACATTTGTGTTCGATTTACTCCTCCGCTCCACAGTTTAAAATTCCAAGTCAATCAGTTCAGATGTGATTAAAGTGCGCATTTCAGACTTCCGTTTAAGGAGACATTTTAGTCACACCATGTAGAAATTACAATACTACTGGGAAACAGCAATGGCAGTTCTATTAAAGCTATTGTCATATTCAGGACTTTGTCACCTATCCCTCGCATGCAATGTCTGTTTGAAGTCTGCGATTCACAGACACCAGCAGATGCTGAGGATTTTCTCTGGTGATGCTCTGCCAAGCCCCTAGTGCAGCCATCTTCAGCTCCTGTTTGCCTCAGGGGTCTTGTCCCCTTAAGTTGTCTCTTCAGCAGTGGTGACTGGTGAAAAAAATGTTGGCATGGGTGCAGTTTTTGGTGGGACAAGCTGAAGCAGCATTTCATAGCTCTGGAGTAAAAAAAAGAAAAAACACCTACACAAACTGTAATGTGGCCTGCACTCAGAACACTTTGAGTAGTGAGAAAAGCCCTACATAAAAGTAAATACTAATAATTAGTAGTAGTAGTAGAAGTAGTGGTAGCCTAGCCAGAAATTTGTTGGTGGGTGGACATATATGAAACGAGGCAGGTGAATAAAATTTTACCGAGATAAGATGGTTTATAGAACTTGACCATCAGCAGCCGAATGAGGGGGATCCTTAACAAACAGTAGGCCAATTAGTAAAACACACAAAGTATAAAAAGAAAAGCATGTTTGAATGTTTTGTAATTATACAAGATAGTGTTTCATACTACAGTACACTATGAATTATGTAAACATGAACAGTTACTACTTCGTCACGTCAGCAATAAATATATTAACGTCAACATTGTGATATACTGGAAATAAGTGGATTTCAGAAATTCGATTTATGGTCAAAATTATATATTGTCAAAATTATGACAAACAAAACACAAAATGTCAGACATAGCTGTAACATTGCTCAAGGCCACTGTCGTTATTTTTCCTTCTTAACAGTCAGCCAGTTGCTAAGGCACACAAGTTTGTTTGCACTTTCTGATGCCAGAGTAGATCTGTTTTTGTGCTGTGAACTTGAACTCCGGACACAGACAGACATGGACATCAATTGTCCTAAAGCACACGTTTATTCTCTTTTTTTCTTCTACAGCACACACAGTGTATCAATCACCACCATACACAGTTCTTCTTCTTCTTCTCTTTCATTCTGCCGCCTCCACTCCACTCTTGCACGCTCTGTTCCCTGCCTCCCAATTTCGGCTCCCTGAAAGGAGTGAGGTGGCCTCCTTTCTACTGCACCCGGAAGTGCTCCAGATGTCTTCCGATTGACATCCGGCATCACTTGTGAGTGTGGCAAAAGTGCTGCATATAAAGTCAGCTCCTCCTCTGGCAGCACCTCTGGGTGTGGCAGAAGTGCTTCACGCCCAGACTCCAGATCTGTCCAGGCACCCCTTAGCGGTGGTCACAGACCCCTGCTGGGTTGAGCTTCCAAGCTCCAGTTCCGTGGCCCCTGTGTAAACCAAGGGGGCTGCCCTCTCATGTCCCGGGGGAAGTACTGCTGGTCATATGTTCCTTCCCCTGGTCTTCTCTTTAATAGGGCATCCTGGCTGGGCAAGATCCCCAGCCATCCATCACTGTGCACAATATGAAAAAGGAAACAAAAAGGTAGCTGCACAATACAGCATGGAACAGGAGCATCAAAGGCTGAGTTTAAAATGCTTGCAAGAATAAAAAAACACCTGAATCACGATATTGCAAGTCTGTTGTCAGGTGGTGTGCAAATAATTTTGATCGTGTCTGTTTATTAATATTTAGTTTCCACTTTATGAAATGAATAACAATACTTAGCATAGCATTAAATTGTTTCTGTGAGTACTTGTGCATATTTTGAATGCTTATACCTGCAGGAGCTGTAGAATGTCTAGTAAAAGAAGGCCCTTTGTTACCGAGATAACTGTTGTTACATTACAGGTTTAGGCACCACAGCGTTCTCCACCTTTTCAATGCATGGTTTAGAGAACTGATCACTTTGGGCTTATAGGAGCTCCTGCTCTCATCATGGCCACACAAAGCCAATTGAAATGCGCCACAAAATTCCATAGTCTTTTATTCTGGACAGGATGTATCCATTTTTGGTCACCTCTTTGTTGTGCATTCTAACGTCAATCCTTCAGCCTTCATCTAGCTATTCAGCAATACTAAGTCTGCCAAAATATGTAGCCTCATGCTATAGTCTAGACAATTGCAGCTACATTCCTGCCGCTTGCATTTTTCAAAAAGATGTTATAGATCTCGCATCCCCATTGTTATCCACAACGCTTTGGTACCAACACTTTGAAACAGCAAACAGGGAAAGAAATAAAAGGCATCATTCACAATATACCCGGTTAGCCAACTCTGTTTGTCATAAGTCGTGCTCACTCATCTGTAGTTACGTAACGTTAAAGGCAGGTGGGAACTGTGAACCATTGATGTCAACATGACATAGTGCTTTGAAGATTGTCCAATCACATTAGATTAAAAAACCTAAAGCAATGCTAATTCACTGGCAATAAATGTGGGCGTGTCCGGAGCACACAGAGCTTGTGTCCCCAGAAAAATCTGAAAGCAACCAATTAAAGGGCAGACTCAGGTCACCTGCTTTCCAAAAAACCAAAGACTTGCAAAGACTTTCATTGGTATTCACACAGATTTTGTTTTGTTTTTTTCCACACAGAAATTAAACAAATTCAAGTCAGAACTAATTTTCAATGGAGGTTGACATTCACTGACACCAGGCATGTTGCGCCAATAAACAAATTTATTTCATGATTATTTCAAATAGCCTAATTAATGTAAGTGTTTTTTTTTTTAATATCTGGGAGGGTTAGGGTTAGATTTAGGGCCCCAGCACTCCGCTTTACAAACTGCCACTGCTACTTTTGTAATTCAACACTTTCCCCTCTCTTTCACATCTACAGTAAATCCTCTTTACCCACAGATTCCATTTCCGCAAATTCACTGATTTGAGTAAAGGAAAGTGTAACCCATTATGCGACACCTGAGGTCTACTTACACCTCTTCTCAACAATATAACACAGAAAAAAAATTCTGAGAGGTTTATCATGCAGTAGTAGCACATAACGTTAAGGAAGAACAGATCTGTAATGGCATTAGCTGTATGTGCTCTACAAAAAATGGTTCAACTTTTGTGTAATCTATTGAACCCCGTTGGTGAGGAGGATCCAGGCTTGCAATTGCTTCTCACAAACAAGGTGTTCCCAGAAACGCACACCATCAGTACTGCTGCTGAGATGGTTTAGTGAGATCCTCGGAGCAGCCATGTCCTGGTGGAATCTTGGAAAATGATTGAACCAGACTATTGAGGAAGTAAAAGTTGTGACAAAATGAATCTGACAAAGGATCGTTACCAAGTTTTGAGGAGTGAGATCCTTCCACAGCCAGTTCTGCCACACCCTGCTTTCCGCTTTGGGGCTGCATCCGCGATGGGACCTGAGCCAGTGTGCCATCAAACTTCAATTTTCCTGCACCCAACCCAATGATACCTGCTTACTCTGCCCACGTGAACCCTTTCCTCCCTCCATTTTCAGTCATAAGGGCCCAAGTACACTCTTAAAATCCTTGTTCTTTAATTGCATGCTATGGTTCCTTATTGGGAAATGTGGTTCCTCATAGAGTCGTTGTGTGACCAAGCACCAATTTATTGATTATTTGCATATTAAGTTGGTATTTGTGCTTTGCAAACTTCCTAAAATGTAGAAAAAGTAAATAAATAAACAAATCCTTAATGTATGGTGGTAGGCAGGACACTAACAGATTAAGAAACCTGGACATAGCCTTTGTTACTGGATGTATGCAGCAAGAGCCCTAAACTTAGGAACCATCGGTAGTTCACACATCTGTTACCATCTATTCATGATTATTTAATTTATGAACTCGGTTATGCATCTAAATAAATAAATGGTAAATGTGGAGGGGTCTTTTGGGGAACCAAAAATTGTTCCCCTATGGCATTGCTCTGAAGAACCGCTCTGGCACCTTTACAGAATATATTAGAGTGTTTATATCTGTCTGTGTTGAGTTAAAAAGCCTTCAAGTTCTGATATCATCCCACGTGCTATCAGTGTTTTACTCTCTTTTTCAGTTACATTTATTACATTTCATCAATGGCTGCAAAGCATAGTGCTAATGAAAGTGTTTTGTCTGACGGACAGCAGTGCAAACACATTATGATTAGCTTAGTTAATTTTCAATACACAAAGTAATGTGTTCTTGGTAACAGCAAAAGTGTATAGTGAATATGATCCACTGAAACCTAACCCAATTATTCTTCAGAATTTGCGGTTTCCTTTTCCACTGGCTTTTTAGGGGGAAAAACCCACAGACAATGAGAATTGACTGTATTATCCTAGGCAATTAGACAGAGTACCTGAACAGGCAGTGGAGAAACCCCTTTCTTATGCAGTCCCTCTGTGTTCCAAGACTAGTCCAACCTGTCATTGCAGAGGTCCCGCGAGTACTTGTAGGAGTGGACCATTTCTACATCCATTCCTTGAATAGTGAACGGACATAGAGTGTGCCAAAAGTCAATGAACATCTCCTTGGTTTTGCTGATGTTAAGATGCAGACAAATGACTTGCACCAAGAAACAAAGTCCTCCATCTGACTCCTGTCCTCCAATATATCCCAAAAATGTAGAATCATGTTAGATTTTCTGCAGTTGACATGACCTGGTGTAAGGTGTACAGAGGTGAAACAGGACTGTTCCTTGAGGTGCCCCAGTTCCTCCCACAGTCCTTGAGTCCCACAAACTGCGGTCAGACAGTCCATCATTCAGGACACCATTGGCTCATCCACCTGCATTTTTCTGAGATTACCCCTTAACAGGTATGGTGGGATGGTAATGATGTATATTTGTAGATATTATAGATAATATCCCCAAAATATAAGTGTAGTTCAAATGAGTGTTGGCAAAATAATAATACAACCAAAATAATAGTTAATTCATCTTGCATAGACTTCCAGGTAGCTTTTTTGTCTCGGTATGTTGATTAGCATCTGGTTCAACACAATCCATTGCCTAAGAATGGAGTAGCATCCCAGTGGGGGCTGGATTGTCTCGTGGCCTTGGAACCCCTGCAGATTTTATTTTATTTTTTTCTCCTGTCCTCTGGAGTTTTTTGTTTTGTTTTGTTTTGTTTTATTCTGTCCTCCTGGCCATTGGACCTTACTTTACTCTTTGCTACTTAGTGTCGCCTAATTTATTTTTATATATTTTTTTTCTTTCTTTATCTTGTAAAGAACTGGCATCTTCTCTAGTTTCAAAAGATGAAATTAAGTTATAAACTGGACTCTGGTCAATTTTCCTCCGACCCACCACATCAAAGATGGTTATTGCATTTCTGGGAGGGAAGTTACAATATCGTACTTTAGGAAAGCTTCCTTAAAATTCCTGAATGACATTATAATATGCCATTACTTTAATATTAGATCTTACAAATTCACAGCTAAGTGAAACAAGAGCTAAATGCAATGTTTCAGAAAACAAATGCAAATGTGCAGTCCTTTACCTCAGCTTGTTTTCATGTCTATGCAGAGTTTAATCCCAAATGCACTCATTTATCTTCATCTGCTTTTCTGAAAACTATACCCAAAATGGTGTACAAATACATTACTGAATTATAAGAATTGCCTAAGTTTCATTTAAATATATTAATGGAAGACGACTCACAACTTAAACAATTTCCATTCCCTTTATTATTTCTCCATAACTGAATATTTGCAAAGTTTTTATTTATTTATTTATTTTTTGCTTTGCAGATAGGATTGCAATCAAATCAAAATCAATAAAATGAACCTGGGTTAATATTTGCAGTAAGCAGTTGTCTCTTAACAGATGTCTTTCTTTCAAAATCTCACTTTTATTTCCATATTTCATTTTCCACAGTTTCACAAGACAATTACAACTTCATTTTATCCTCATTGGCTCAGACATCTCCTCAGTACAGATCTCAACAGACATCCGGTGATGAGGATATGAAGAAACTGAAATCTGGATCAGAGAGTGTGACACCTGCTTCTTTTCACAATGTTTCTCTGTCAATGATGAATCCACAAATTCAGATGCACAATTTAGACTCAGCCACCATCCACCAAGACCAGACGAAAATGATTAAAAGCAAATGTAAATCCAGAAATGATCATCTGAGTCAAACACAACAGAAACTTTACCAGTGTTTAGAATGTGACAAACGATTCACACAAATAGACAGCCTTCACATCCATACAAGAATTCACAGTGGAGAGAAGCCATATCGTTGTTCTGAATGTGACAAACAATTCACCACTGCCTCATACCTTCAAGTCCACAAAAGAATTCACACTGGAGAGAAGCCATATTGTTTCTCTGAATGTGGTAAAAGATTTAACTGCACTAGCAGCCTTCAGAAACATAAAAGAATTCACACTGGAATTAAATCATATCGTTGTTCAGAGTGTCGTAAAGGATTGGTCTCCAGTAAATCCCTTAAGAAGCACAGAAGGACTCATACTGGAGAGAAGCCATATTGTTGTTCTGAATGTAACAAACAATTCAC
>JANRMT010062791.1:216669962-216692965 GCA_026402145.1 Polypterus bichir lapradei
GGCCTTTTGTATCACAGAAGAGTTCACACTGGAGAAAAGCCATATTGTTGTTCTGAATGTAACAAACAATTCACCACTGCCTCATACCTTCAAGTCCACAAAAGAATTCACACTGGAGAGAAGCCATATCGTTGTTCTGAATGTGGCAAACAGTTCACCAGCAATATTGGTCTTTGCTATCACAGAAGAGTTCACACTGGAGAAAAGCCATTTTGTTGTTCTGAATGTGGCAAACACTTCACCAGACATAGTAGCCTTTGGAATCACAGAAAAGTTCACACTGGAGAGACGCCATATTGCTGTTCTGAATGTGACAAACTATTCACCACTGCCTCAAACCTTCGACGCCACAAAAGAGTTCACACTGGAGAGAAAACATATTATTGTTCCGAATGTGGTAAAGGATTTAACTTCATTGATCGTCTTCAGGAGCACAGTAAAATTCATACTGTAGAGAAGCCATATTGTTGTTCCGAATGTGGCAAACAGTTCACCAGCAATATTGGTCTTTGCTATCACAGAAGAATTCACACTGGAGAAAAGCCATTTTGTTGTTCTGAATGTGGCAAACAGTTCACCAGATATAGTAGCCTTTGGAATCACAGAAAAGTTCACACTGGAGAGACGCCATATTGTTGTTCTGAATGTGGCAAACAGTTCAACAGCAATAGTGGCCTTTTGTATCACAGAAGAGTTCACACTGGAGAAAAGCCATACTGTTGTTCTGAATGTAACAAACAATTCACCACTGCCTCATACCTTAAAGTCCACACAAGAATTCACACTGGAGAGAAGCCATATTGTTGTTCTGAATGTGGTAAAAGATATACCAATGCTAGCCATCTTCTTAGGCACAAAAGAATTCACACTGGAGAGAAGCCATATTGTTGTTCTGAATGTGGTAAACAGTTTACCAGCAGTGAAGGCCTTCGGTACCACAAAAGAGTTCACACTGGAGAAAAGACATTTTTGTTTCCGAATGTGGTAAAAGATTTACCAGGGTTAGCATCTTTCAAAGGCACATAAGAATTCATACCAATACCACCTGATGAAAAAAACATATACTATAAAATGAAATATACTTTTAAAAGAAAAACAGTCTAAGAAAGCATGGATAATAGGAGTATCAGCTCCTAATGGCTACTCAGTACTAAGAATGGAAAGGAATAAATAACAGAGTATCAGGAAACACACTCCAAGACATTCCAAATGTAGAAACAAACAACAGAAATAGTGCCCATTGTGCTGAGAACAACAGGACTAATTAAAAAAGAAACTTTAAGACCCATCTTGACATCGGACCAACTATCATTACTCCATATGAATTGCAAAACAAAGCCTTATTAGGATCAATGCAGGTACTACGCCGAGCCCTCGCTGCAAACTTAAAAGGGTAAGAAATGAAGCAGTACAACTGAACAGTAATCACTAAAGAGTGAGGTCCACTCCTGTCTTGATAGAAACAATACCAAGAATATTTGAGAGAGACACTAAGACAAATTGTTGTTAAAGAGTAAATTTGCAAAAATAGGAATATCCTCTGGCTTGCCTTCACTGCAGGCAACAAAAGTCAAGCCTTTGACCAACTAACAAGCAACGTTCTACCCTACAGCTTTGGAATCCATGACTCTCCACAAAATGACTTCCATAAACTGAACTGTATAAAGCAAGAAATGTGCTGCAATTAATGCCATGATTCTCGAGTATATCAATACATTACATCAAATCAAATCAAATCAAAATCTTTATTGTCATTGTAGCAATGAGACATTGTACAACGAAATTTAGGTGCAAGAAAAACACAAACACTCAAGTTAAAACTAAAATAAATAAATATATAAGAGGGAATAAATAAAATAAGTGCCAAAATAGACCATAACAGCAGAACACTGTTTTCCATTCATACATACGTCATATTTCACTTATCCCTTACCCAATATTGACTTAGAGCTGTATTGTAAACATGAAGGTGCACTCGGTCAGATTGACCACTTAGCAGCATTCAGCATGGCGATGGCTGAAGGATAGAAACTGTTTCTCAGTCTATTTGTCTTAGTCTTTATGGATCTGAAACGTCTGCCTGAAGGCAGGCGTTCAAACAATACATATCCTGGGTGAGATGGGTCCTGAAGAATTTTCTTGACATTCCTGAGACAACAGGAACTATGTAGTTCTAGTGAGGCGAGAGGACAACCAACTATCCGCTGGGCGTCCTCAATGACCCTGTGGAGCTCTTTCCTCTGTGCTACTGTGCAACTGGAGAACCACACACAGAGACAGTAGACCAGGATGCTCTCTACTGTGCAGCGGTAAAAGGACACCAGCAGTTTCTCAGGGATGTTGTTCTTCCTGAGAACCCTCAGGAAGTAGACTCTCTTTTGGGCCTTCTTTACTACCTCAGCAGTGTCTGTTCCCCAGGCCAAGTCCTCCCTAATGGTGACTCTCTAGAAGTGGAAGTCTGAGACCCTCTCCACACAGTCCCGGATGATGATGAGTGGCTGGATGTTGTCTGCCTTCTTCCTGAAGTTCACGATAAGCTCCTTGGTCTTGGCTATATTTAGGAGCAAGTTGTTATTTCTACACCATGTTGCCAGCCGCTCCACCTCATCCCAGTAGGCAGACTCATCCCCCCCCAGAGATGAGCCCTACTACCATGCTATCATCAGTGAACTTAACAATGGTGATACTGTGGTGGACAGGAATACAATACAATCATGGGTGTAGAGGGTATAGAGCAGGGGGCTCAGCACACAGCCCTTTAGGGAGCCAGTGCTGAGGCTGATGGGTGTAGAGATGTAGGGGCCCACTCTAACCCTCTGAGTGTGATCACTCAGGAAGTCCTTGATCCAAAGTCAGGTGGAATGTGGAAGTCCTATGTCTGACAATTTGGTCACCAGTCTGTGGGGTAAGATGGTATTAAAGGCAGAGCTGAAGTCTATGAAGAGCAGCCTTGTGTAGCTCCTCTGCTGCTCTAGATGGGACAGAACAGCATGGAGAACAGTGGCCACAGCATCCTCTGTAGACCTATTTGCTCTGTAGACAAAATGGTGCGGATCAAGTATGGGAGGAATGGATGACATGATGTGGTTCCTGATGAGCTTCTTGAAGAACTTCATAACCACAGGGGTCAGTGCAACTGGCCTGTAGTCATTAAGACTGGTGACGGTCTGTTTCTTGGCCAGAGGCACTATGACAGAGGATTTCAGGCAGGATTGCACAGTGGACTGAGGCAGAGACTGCTTGAATATCCTGGTGAATCCCCCAGCTAGTTGGTCTGCACAGTCTTTCAGCACACATCCTGAGATGCCATCAGGTCCAGCTGTTTTCCGTGGGTCAACAGCCTGCAGAGTGCATCTCATCTCGTGCTCCCCCACTGTGAAGATGGGACTGTTGTTGGTTTCTGGATGGGGTCTGGCTTTCTCTGCTGAATCCACTTCAAACTGGGCAAAGTAGTGGTTCAGTTCCTCAGCCAGTGATAAATAACCCCCCACAGCTCCGGGACTACAGTAGTCCTGTAGTTGGTCATATGCTGGACACCCATCCACACTTGCCTACCGTTGTTGCTGTCCAGGTGTTCCTCAATCTTCCTTTTATAGTCTGGATTGGCCTCTCGGATGCCCCTCTTTAGGCTGGCATGGGCTGTACTGTAAAGGACGTTGTCACCAGAAATGAAGGCAGTGTTCCTCTATTTCAGCAACCTTTGGACTTCCTTGGTCATCCAAGGCTTCTGATTGGAGTAAACCTGGATACGTTTATCCACTGTGACAATGTCTGTGCAGTTCTTAATATAGCACAGTACACTATCACTAAACACTTCAAGGTCTGGGCGTTCAAAGATGTCCCAGTTGGCCCTACTGAAACAGTCCTGCAGCTGCTGAGAGGCTCCATCTGGCCAAGTTTTAACTGTCCTTGTGCTGCTAGGAGCAGTTTTCCTGAGTGGGATGTATGCCGGAATTAAAAACAGTGATGGGTGGTCAGATTGTCCTAGGTGAGGTCGCGATGTAGCCCTGTAGCCCTGTTTAATGTTTGTTTAGACTTTATCCAAAGTGTTAGCTCCTCTGGTGGCACACTTGACATGCTGATGGAATTTAGGGAGCACAGGATTTAAATCCACATGGTTAAAGTCCCCAGCAACGATATACACTGCATCAGGGTGCTTGGTCAGCTAACTGCTAATACTGCAGTGTAAATGTTCAATAGACAAGTTTGCATTAGCGTCTGGTGTTATGTAAACAGCGGTAATCAAGACTAAACTCCCTAGGGAGAGTAAACTCTCTAGTAAGCTATCTAGGGAGATATATGGGTCTGCATGTAACAGTCACATACTCCAGGTTCGGGGAGCAGTGACTGTCTAAAGTCACTGTATTTGTACACCAGTTAATTATTTACGTACACACACAACCTCTGCTCTTACCAGCTCACTGGTCCTGTCATGGCGCTGTGCAGTGTAGCCTGTTAGCTGGATAGCAGAGTCCGGGATCAATGAGTGAAGCCAGGATTCCATGACCAAAAGAACGCAACTGTTCTTTACGATGTTATTTGTTGCCACCTGTAGCCTCAGTTCATCGATTTTGTTGATGAGAGATCTGGCATTGGTGAGGAAAACACTGGGGAACAGTGGTTTAACAGGCTGCCTACGTAACCTCGCTAACGCGCCAGGCCTGCAGCGTAGCTTTTGTTTTCGCTGTCTATGCCACCTCTGTCGTCTGCCCGCGGGGATGATAATCCACGGAGAGCCAGGACTCCTCACTATGTCTGCCGAAATGTCGTGGGAGGGGAAAAACTCTGGTGAAACAATCCCCTGGCTGCACACTCCGACCTTGAGAAGTTCTTGTCGGCTGTAGATGTTGTCGGCTCGACAAGACGTAGGTAAGACGAGAAGTAATACTAGCACACACATGCACACTAAACACTGAAATGAACAGCACCGAGCCGCTGCGTCTGTGCACACCGCCATAGCTTCTCAAATTACATCCCAAGATCTGAATGAGATATGGGTCTGCTTGAACCAGACATCATGAACAGTTCAACAATCACTGAATTTCTAGCTTGCCCGATGCTCTCCAAAGACCAACGTGCAAAGACGTATTGAAATATAACAGAAAAAGCCAAAAAATAACCTTAATTATGAAGTTTGGCCAGCAATTCAAAGGAAGTAAAGGTGCTCCTTCACTTCATGCAGACATAATGATCGTACAGACTTGGTAAATTGCTGGATAAGCAGAAAAAAAGGACAACTGGCCAAATTACAAATATAGTGGGAAATACACTGCCCTCCAACTCTGACCCCCAAGCAGATCACGATCTACATCAGCAAAAGAAAACGTGTTCCAAAATAAATTTAATGTTCCCATATTTCAGATTTTCCCACTTTTAATGTTATTTGGTTGCTGTTGAGTTTGTTTGGCCTTTTTTTAAGTCTACAAGTCTGTTAGGGCTTCAGTGATACTGTAGCCTTCATTCTGTTGTGATTGTTTCCTCCATCCAGTTCTTTTTTTTTTATGGACTTCTCAAATTAATTTTGCAAATGATTTAAATCAGTTGTGTACTGATGTCTGTCCTGAACATATCTGAATGAGTAAAGTGAATAAAAGTAATTCGTTCAGATGGCGGCAACTTCAGAAATGGATGCCGGTTGCTGTGCTACTTTATGAATTTCTCTGGAGGACGTCTTGTGATTTCAAGAAACTGATCGTTCTTGAAGTTAGATTTGAGTGCCGCCGTCACTGCCAGATCTGTTTACAGAAACACCAGATGGGACAAGACTGGAGATGGTGCAGTGTATAGAGGATTTTATACAAAGTGGCCTTTACAAAAGGGTTGAAGTTCCTTCTGAAAATGCTTGATTCCATGCTGATTTTTTTACTAATCACACATCAGATAAGTGAGGAAATGGGAATGGAGTTGTCATGAACAAAGACTTTGTTTTTGGTTTTTAAAACCAAAAGCAATGTTGTACATATCATACTGCAGCTGGGCTTCAGACTCCAGTGCAGGTGCAACACAACACAACAGCATTCACGAGAATGACTAACAAACTCAGACAACAAGGAGGACAATAAGAATTTCACAAGTGAAACTGAGCAAAGGAGAACATTATTTGTAACTGATAATCCTGCAGTGAAACAATAAACCTAAACCCAGCAAACCCAGACCTGCACCATTGGAATCCTCTCAAATCAGAAACTTCCTTCAATCATTTATTTATTTTTTACTCTCTTTTGTCCATCAAAAATGCTACATGGATATTCTTCTGGATTTTGAACCTTGCCTGCCTCTCCTTTGAACTTAAACTATTTAAATAAACAGTTTTACAAAGACCAAATTAAATTTGTGTTTCGCCTGGCCTATTTGTCACAGTTTTGTGGGGAAACAATAAGACTCCAATGTCATTGTTTGCTTATTTCTATTTATATGTTGCATATTGTTATTTCTCCCACCCTCTCCCTCATTATTTGTTAATAAACTTGTAGCGCTGCCACATAAATGAAAGTAATGTGTTTTTCTGGTGTCGATAGGTTTTGTGTGGATAGTACTTACGGACTGTGATGGACAGCGGTGTCCCAGAAGATGTCCAGAAGGTAGGACATCCGGTTTTCCTTTTTTGTTTTCTGGGAGTAATCTGCATAAACTGCACCATTTTAAAAGGAGAGAGGACAGCCAAGAAGAAGACGGTAAAATCCAACGATCAGCAACAACAACATTTATTTATATAGCACATTTTCTTACAAACAATGTAACTCAAAGTGCTTTAAGCAGAAGCAGATCAGCATCTGCCTGGGCCATAAGAAGAGGTCCTGTAGCATCCTAAAGACCTGACTGTTAGGTGGAAGTTGGTGATTCTCTTTTGATTTGTGAATTGGGGATTCCGTTATTTCCCACAGACTCAGGTGAGCTCACAAAAACCTTATTGTTCTTTATCATGGTGCAGACTGACTGGATTGCATTTTACAGTTAATACTTTCACTACTTGGTGTCGGCATCCAATTATACTCTTTGTTTCACCTGCTGAAAACAGGGCCAGGAACTTTTGACTTACATGTGAGCTTCGGAAGGGGAACTGGGGGAGTGATATTGCTACTGTATATATATACCATGCCCAGCCGGGACACCCCTTCTACACATGTTCCAGGGCAGCAATCATGGACTGCTCAATACCTCCCCTGGGACGCTTGGTGGCAGCCTCCCTGGCTGAGGATGGTGCCTCAGTTTCCCGCAGGACTCCATGGGAGATGGAGTTCTCCACAGCCCTGTTGGGATCTGGGGTAGCCCCAGGGGGTGCTGCATGTGTCCCTGAGCCGGCCTGGACAACTCTACAGCCCCGTCCAGATGTGCAATCAGAAGCAGGTGATCAAGCACCTGGAGCACTTCTAGGTGGGCTACAAAAAGGGCCAGCAACCACCACTCAGGGCCAGAATCTGGAGGAAGAGGATGAGGTTGCCAAATGGGAGTGTTGTGGACATTGGAGTTAAGTGCTTTTGGGGACTGTGTATTACCTGTGGGATTTACGGGGAAGACGTGCTCCACAGATGAAGAAAAATAAAAGTCTTGTTGGGATTTACATGTGCCTCTGTGTCAGTCGGATGTTTGCCGAATGGCAGACCAACCACATGTGTTACCTGGTAGGTAACCACCCATACAATCAGGTCAGGATTCAGAATATGAATGCAATGCATATTATATACCTGTATATATATACACTAGGGGGCTTCACCCCCTGCTTGATTCGCCGGATATACAATTTAAAGAGGTTATTTTTATTTCATTCATTTTCATATTCTTGATATTTACCAGTAATAAAGCTGTAGTGAATGAGTTATTCCCCCTCCCCGGCGGCACACTTTAAGCCAGCTGCCTCTTGTGCCGTACTGTGTGATCTGCATGTCACGCTGCACGTCGACCATTTAAAAGCCTATACAGCAGCTGTCCTTTTGTCTCGCGGGACATTACAGTGTCCCCGAAAAATTGTTTTTAAGTAGGGCGTGATGTGAAAAAGTCACCGTCTCACGGGTCTTGTTTCCTAAGGTTGTGATGTTTAGTCTCGTGTGACGTGAAAGTGTCTATCCGAGACCCAAAATTTTTTAGATAACAGATATATATATATATATATATACACATACAGGTAGTCCCCAGGTTACGGACATCGACATACGAACAGGGCCGCAGCTGCGATGCATGCGCCTCAGTAACTGTTGCTCCATCATGTTCGGCCTGGGGATGCTCGAAGCGGTGGCTGGACGGAGGCTGGAGGGGGGCGATTTCGCTCCTCGCGCAGTGTGGTGTCTGTCGGGCGGCTCCCGATGGCAAGCAGTTTCACTGCCCGCCCACCACACATGGCTGCCCCATTAGTTCTAGGTGGGCGGCTTGTAATGCTGCAAGCGGCGACCCAGTTGTGGCTGAATGGAGGCCATTGAGGGTGAACAGGATGGTGGGGGGGTAGCATTGTAGTGTGCCTCAGATGGCTGAGTGTTGAACGGGGGTGGTGGTGTTGCATAAGCTGCAAGCAGCATACTGTAGTGGAGGTGACTGTGAGGTTGACTGATAATGAACCACCCCTCGCTGCCCCCATTCATTCTCAATAGCATGTCTGCTTGTACTGTTACGCACATAGCAGGAAGTTGTCTCGTCAGTACAGGGTGGCCCAGATCGAATTATGCAGATCCAGATTGTCTGGATGACTTTGATTTATGCAGGGACGATTCCAGTTTGGCGCGAAGACGATTCTTCATGTTGTCAGTTTGCACACTTCTCGATGGTCCGGGATTTTTCGGGTGATTTTCTATGTAATAAACTGAATAAGTTATAGCATAATGAAAATTGCATAATTAGATCTGGACCACCCTATACATCAGACGTGTTAATGTTTGGTGCCTTCCCGCTGTGATAACGTGTACAGTGCTATGCAGAAGAGCTCATCTTAACCTTTTGTCTTCAACCTTCAGGAATGTCTCTGAAACACAAATCTGATGCAAGTGCTGGTGATGTAGTAAAGAAGAGAAAAACCATCACCATTGAAAATTAAGTAGAAATAATAAAAAGGTCAGAGAGAGGTGAAACTCCATCATTCACTGGCACTGCACTTGGTTACAGTCGGTCAACAACAGCATTTATTAAAATAATGTACCTGTTCCGACTTACATACAAATTCAGCTTAACCTACAGTTCCTATCTCGTACGTAACCCGGGGACTGCCTGTATATGATATATATATTGTATCAGCGCGTATAAGGGTTATTTTTAGGTTTGAGGGAGCAGATAAAAGGGATTGTTATTGTTCTTTTCTCCTCCTGTCTTTTCTTTAGTATATTATATTTCTCAATGTTTATGGATATTGATCACTAGCTATTTTTTTCTCTCTCGTTCTGTAAATGCTCAGTCATCAGGTTTGAACTGAACATTTTAAAAAGGTGTGTACGGTGTTGCGATATTGGCCTGTCCTTTTTATCATCTGCCTTAAAGTAGGAGAGGTTAGCGGTAACGATCGACCCATTTTGGCATGGCGGGCAGATTTGTTACAAACTTGTGGTTAGTGTAATATGAAGGGGTGGGCAGACAGGACCAGGAGAAGAAGTCACTTCCGTCGAGCTTGCCAAGATGCTCAAATCATCGAATGTGATCAGCAGTGTTGATGACACTGGTAGCATTTCGCCAGTTCCCTCTTCTGCTGATGCTTTAAGCAGATAAGCTGATTTCATCTGCAATGACTTGGTGGGACAATTGCTTGCTTTGAGCACTGGTTAGATATTTTCTTTGTCTTATCATGATGGAACACTTTGTTAGATGCCAGGTAAGTTTTGCAGAATTCAAGTATTAATTTGCCTGCCTGTTGTGGTCAGGTGCAGGAATGACACCTCCACTCTTTGGAAAAAATTGGGGCCCCAACCGGGTCGTCCCATTTATCGCCCAAAGGCAGACCAGATAAAACAAAAAAGGTGTACTTCTTGTTATGTGGAACAATGAACATGACAAAGGCAAAGTTCTTCGGACTGGACAGTCAAGTCGTATCGCAGGCAGAGCTCCGTCCAGCTGGTCACTCAAGCCAGTAATGACACCTCCTTCCCAGAGGCCTGGTTGTTTATGGTGGGGTCAGTTGTCTGCACTGGGCAGCTTCTTGCCACTGTGGAGAAGGAAGGCGGGGCCCCCTCTCATCCCAGTGGGTTATTACATGTCTTGACTGAGCCCGTAAGGCGGTCTTCCAACGCGCGTGTGTCACACCATCTATGGACTGTGATATCACACAAATCAAATCAACACTTTCACAGTATTTTATGTAGCCTAAATATACGTAAAATATTTATTTGTATTTTGAAAAATTAAATAAATATTTTTGTAACTGGATTAAGTAAGGGAGTCCTTTTGGTCTGGATGGCCCCTTGCCTTGAAGGGGTTCCAGGAGTGTCTCTTATTGCCAGTGGGTGGTTTATAAGGGACAAACAAAAACTAAGAGATCAGTGCCTAATCATAGTTACACGAGATTATGAGCTGTACACAAAGTAGGGACGAGACGCTTGATACTTGCGTATTAATGTTGTGTTGAGCTTTTGATGTGCAGATGTTTCAAAATGCTGCCCTCGAGGTGTGCTTCACATATCATGTGAATATTAGGCAGTGACGCTCCATTATTTCTCAATACATTACCGACACCATCAGAGTCAGAGGCTGTAATTCCTTTGGCTTTCTGAAGGTGGTTGCCTTTGGCTCTGCTGGCACCCCTTTGCATTTTGCACATATTGTGAATCCTGTAGGTTTGCTGGCCAATCAAAGAGAATACATTTTTTCAACACTTGTAAATGAACTAAGCTAACAAATAAATTAGGAAGACACTATGAAAGGTTCCTGCAAGACACCTCACACTCTGCTGTGGAATAATTTACATGGACAATCCAATGGTCATGCTGTCAAGAATTCCTATATGAATAATTACTGACGTCACTCTGCAAGGACTCCATCTAAATTTCTTTTATTACAACTGATCTTGTACAGAACACTTGCAAGAGACTAAAAAAGCATATGAAAGGTCAAAAAAGAAACCAATAAATAAATTATCAGTGAAGCTAAAACAAACAGAAAGCACATTTTTCAGTACTAATCCAGTAAAAAAGACAAGAAGAGATCATTTGAGAAACTTTAGGTTTACAAAAGGTGAAATCATTGAAGGCAGGAAGGAAATGGGTGGCATGGTGGAGCATTAAGCAGACCGGAGTTCTTCTTCTTGCAGGTTCGTTTCCTGGGTCCTCCCCATGTGGAGTGACTTGGCAATGCTAATTTGTCTGTAGCGTGTGTGTGTGTGTGTGTGTGTTTGTCCTGCAATGGACTGGTGCCCAGTCCAGCACCCTGATAGGCTCCCGTGCCCCCTGTGAATACGGTCTGAGTTAAGTGGGATAGAAAATGAGATGATATGAGAAGGAAATGGCAAATGAACTGAACACATATTTCCCAAGTATTTGTAAAGACAGTGTGAGACATGCCCAAACACCACCAGACTGACACCACATCTTTATAAAAAAAGCACACGTTTATTCACAGTTCTAGCACCAATCACCCCTACTCCGGGCTTCTTTCCCACTGTCCGTGGGCAGCCTTTCCTCTCTCCACGGGAGCCTCGTCCTGCTCCCACTCCCGACTCTAGCTCCTTGACTGTATGGAGGCGGCCCCTTTAATAGTGACCGGGATGGGCTCCAGCTGCTCCATCTGATGACACTTCCTGGTGTGGCAGAAGTGTCAGGAGAGCACCTGGAAGCACTCCAGGCATCCCTGAAGTCCTCCATGTTCCCGGGTGTGGCAGAAGTAAATGTTTCCTGGGCTCTCTGAGACTCGGGGCGCCCCCTGGCGGTGGCCATGGGCCCCAATGGGCTTGAGCCTCTTTGCTCCTCTCCCGTGGTCGTCTCCAGATCTAGGGCGGTTGCCCTCTCGTGGCCCGGAGGACGAATATGCCACCTCCCGGTCCTTCCAGGCATCCCGGTTGGGTCTGTCCCCTAGCCACTTGTGACAACGGAAATAAATGGAAGACCTCATGTAGAAGTAAAACCAAACTCTAATCGAAGAGTCAGACACGCTTTAAGACCTCAATGTGATGAAGACTAATAAAAACCCTGAACATGATGGGATTTTAACAATTGGAATGAAAGAAATAAAAGAAATCATCTACAGTGGGTATAGAAAAGAATCCCCTCCTTCGAAATATTCCCATTTATTTTGCTTTACAGCTTTAAATGAAAACACACACAAACCAATATTTCTTCCCAGCTTTACTTACTCACTGCAACCTATAACATCCAAGTGAAAGATATCACAGCTACAGTTCAGAAGAATTATTAAAAATCAAAAACAAGACATTCTGAGATTAATAAAGGATCACCCCCAATGTCAAAGTCATTTTGTTGACCCACCTTTTGCTTTAATGACAGCCTTTAGTCTGTTGGGATTCTTCTCTATCAACTTTGCACATCTAGATTGAGCCCACTCAATATTTGCCTCCCACTCTTCTTTACAATTTAACTGTTCACGTTTGGTCAAATTGGATGGTGAAGCGTTGGTGGTCTGCTATCTTCAAATCTTTCCACAGATTTTCAGTGTGATTTAGGTCTGAGCTCTGACTGGCCACACCAGGACATTCACTTTTTTCTCCTTCACTTTTGCTGTGTGCTTTGGGTTGTTGTCGTGTTGAAAGGTGAACATTCTGCCCATCTTCAACTTTCTGGCAGAGGGTAGCAGGTTTTCCTCCAGAATTTGATGGTATTTTGCCCCATCCATTTTTCCTTCTACCCTAACGAGAGCCCCAGGCCCTGCAGCAGAGAAACACCCCCACAACAGGATGCTGTCCCCTCCATGCTTTACTGTGGGTATGGTGTGTTGTGGATGGTGAGCTGCATTGGATTTCTGCCAGGTGCACCATTTAGTATTGAGGCCAAATAGTTTGATTTTGGTCTCGTCTGACCATAAGACCTTTTTCCACTTGGCATCAGAATCTTCAAGGTGCATTCTGGCAAAGCTCAAACGAGCCTTAATGTGGCCTTTCTTGAGAAGTGGCTTTGTCCTTGCAACCCTCCCAAACAAGCAACAACTGTGGAGTGCTTGTGAAATTGTTGTCACATGCACACAATCACCACTCTTTGCCATCAAATCCTGTAACTCCTTCAAAGTGGCCATTGGACTCTTGGTAGCCTCTCTTTGCTCTTCCACCCAGTTTGGATGGACGGCCAGATCCAGGGAGGGTCCTAGTAGTATCAAACACTTGTCACTTCTTTATTATGGACTTTACTGAGCTCCTTGGGATTGATAAAGCCTTTGAGATTTGTTTGTATCCATCTCCTGCCTTATGTCTGTCCACAGCTCTATCCCTGAGATCTTTTGAAGGTGACTGGTCACCCATAGTCAGATGTTTGCTGTCAGTTGCACTACCAAGCAAGGGAATGAATGCTCCAGGAACAGCTTCACTAATCACACCGATTACAATTGATCACAGGTGAAAGGACGCCAGTAACCGCAAAGGAAATGGAAATGGTGGGCACTGACACCTGATTGAGTTTAGGAGGGGGGGGTTGGTCCTTTATTCATCTCAGTAGGTCTTGTTTTTGATTTTTTTTTAATTCTTCTGAACTGTAGCTGTGATGTCTTTCACTTGGATGTTGTAGATTGCATTGAGTAAGTAAAGATGGAAAAAATATTGGTTTGTGTGTTCATTTAAGGCTGTAAAGCAAAAAAAAATGGGAATATTTTGAAGGGGGGGATTCTTTTCTATATCCACTGTATAAACACTTATTAGGAATATCTGAGCAATCATTTAAAAAAAAGGAGAATGACCTGAGGACTAGGAAGTTGCAAATGTGACTCCAATTTTTAAAAAGGGAGACAGACCAATTACAGATTGTGACAGATAGGGGGCGCTATCACTCCCTTGAACCCTTGTCCAAGACTCCAGACACCAGGAAAAAGTCCAATAGTTGACTTTATTCTCACAGTACAGTGCACAAAGCACCCTCTCCTCCACAATACTCATTCAATACAATAACAATAATCACAATAAACTCTCCACCACTCCCAGACGCATTGCCCTCCTACCACCCAGCTCAGCTCGCCATCTGGGAGCTCCCACAATCCTTTTATAGTCCCTGACCCGGAAGTGTTCCAATCCCCAGTCCATGTGATCTTCTATCACTTCCGGGTCAGATCAAAAGTCCTTTTCTTCACCCCGGAAGTACGTTATTCCCCTTGTCCATGTGACTCGGACGTACTTCCGGGGCGTAGGGTAAAGAAACACTGTTCCTCCCTGCAGCGTCTCCTAGTGGTCCCCATGGTATCCAGCAGGGCTGTGTATAAAAACTCCAATGTCCATGATGCCCTGCTGGTCTTCGGGGAACCTCCATACTGCAGGGAGGGCTCCACCTGGCAGCTTGGGGGTATTGGCCGGGATGAACAGCCGGCCATACACCACAAGATCAATAAGTCTTACATTTGTGCCATCATAAATTTTACAAATTAACAAATTAGAAATATACCTTCTTGAATGTAAATAACAGCTAGCATGGGTTTATGAGAGGAAGGGCCTTCCAAACCAGTCATTTAGATATTTGTGAAGAAGCAACATACTGTAGTTGACAAAAAAAAGCAAACAACATTTTCAAAAAAAGCCTTTAACTCACTCATCTCACACCGATAATTCATTCTAAAATCAGAGGTTACAGGCATCAGATGTAACTTGAAAAACAGAACCTCAAGTTGGTTAACTATCAGGAAAGAAAGTATAGCGCGTGTAACCTTTTGCAGGCCTTATGCCTCTCGCAGCGTCTTTTTAAAAAATGCAATATGCAGAAAATGTTCCACATGAAGACACAATAAAATACACCATCAAGCTTACTAATGTGTGTTCTCCACAGGCCAGTCTCGCTCTCTGTGAGGCCCCTTCTAAACTAAATCCCCCCCCCCCAGTGAAGCTGTGGGACACCTTAAATTAGGGTGTGTGTCCCTGATGTGGTCATCACCGGACGCCATGTGTCCAGCACATCCTTCGGTAAGCATTTGTGCTTCTCAATGGTTTCTTGCCAGTAGCCGATAGACACTGTAGATTTAAAATGTAATGTTCTTCATCACTAAGCATAGCTGTCTGTAAAGCTGTCTTTGCCGCCAACATGAGCTTCGGCCCCATGATTAGCATCGGCAGTAGCAATAGCATATCCAGACATTTGTGGGAGTCACAGAACATCCATGTTAGTGATACACAAAAGGTCCAAAATCCTAATAAGTCACCAAAGTTGTGAAGAGATGCTGATTCAGACAGAAGTCAGCATGAAGTCCCTCTCGAGTACTTCTTAGATATGCACATCTAAACGTACTTCCAGAAAAGCATCTGCCTTTTCCAGCAACATCGATTTTTAGTGAACGCATCTTTCGATGTGCTGAGTGAAAGACCAGTACAGCCACACATCACAATGAATCATTTTCATACATACAGTACATACGCTGCTTTGCAATATGTACGTAATCTCAAGATGCAAAACAATTTAAGTAGCATTTTTGACTTGAAATATGGATGTACTTAGGTATATCTTTTTAGAGTTTCCCTGTGATGGGACTCCATTACTCTTTATCTTCATTATAAAAGACAAGAGCAGGCTTGTTATATTTTTTCAAAAGTAAAAATATAAAATATGCTTCAGTTAAGACTACTGCTTTATGAGGCAAATTAATTTACCCTTTGACTTATAAAATACCCAATTCATCCTCTAGTGATTGACCTTTACATTTATTAGACTACTGGCTTGCATCTGCAAAATTATTTTTATTGCAATACCGCCCTCTAGTAGACTCTGTCATAATTTACAGGTGTGATTTTTATACCTCATTTGCTGAGCACACCTGCATATTCTGATTGGTCTGCCATTTTAAATGTCTGATTACGTTCATCTTGTCTACTAATTTGCCCCCTTATTCACAGTGCGGGACTCTGTGTGCATGAGAGCTGGAAACCAAGTCATATTCATCCAGATATACAATGCATATAATTCAGTGATGAGGAATAAGGTACTTGGGTGTTTTGGGCCTTAAAAAACAAAACAGAAGTTTTTCTGTGTGATATCTCATGCTTTATGTACCATGAGAGAATGGAAAAAAAGAGCAGACACTGTGCCTGAACTTGTCATACTTGTTAATGCTTTGCATAGCACCAACTCTATAAGGCAGCACACTACTGGCTATTAGAAAAAGATGCAAGCAAGACTGTGCTGGAAATTCAGGACAAAGTTATGTAATTTGACCTGCTCAGCAATTTCAGTTGTGTAAATTGGCACGGTCAGGTGATGACATCAGAAACTGCGGTCTGCAATTTTGACACTCCCAACGACTAGAAGTCATGTAATGTGACATCAGCTCAGAGATGAATCAGCTCTTTCGAACTGGCTGTAATATACGTTCACCTTCTAATGGACTGGTGCCCTTTTCCTACCTTGCACCTAGGATGGACGCCTGGATAGGCTGCATCTGCCCTGCAGCCCTGTTCAGGAATAAGTGAATTTAGTAAACAGGTGAATATATACTGTCACAAACACGAGACAGAGTCGTATAAAGGTTTGGGGCAGCCACCAGTATAATCTGGTATCCTGCCTGCAAAAATAATTCTCAGCAAATACAGCACTGATGTTCACAAAACTGAGCCCAAAACAGAACTGAGGGACTAGGGAAAAGGGGTAGCTTTTTAAAGGGGAAGACAGGAAGTGAGATCATATGGATCGGGCTGATGGTCTTCAGCCATTGGTTCGAGTCCGAATGTGACATCACAGGGGCCGGGGCCGGCAAGGTCTTCTTCCATAGGCTCGGTCCCGGAAGTGACGTCAAGAGAGCCAGGTGGGATCTCCCGTGAACGGTCTACAGGAAAGGGAGAAAAAGAACCAGTGCACTCTGCCACATCCCGGCATTCTTCGGAACTGCCCTTACTCAAGCCCTTCAGCTGTCCCCCATGCACATGTGTGTGACAATACGTATATGCATATAGAGAAGCTTTCTTTAATGTTACTCTGTTATTGTTCTCCTCTGTTTATCTCTTTGCCATTTTACTTTACTAAAGCTACTTAGTGAGAGAGAGACTGGGCTATCAGAAGGGGCGGAGCCTGAGAGGGTTTATGTCTTTGTGTTCCTATCTGAGTCACACAGTATGTAGCACTTGGAGAGCAGTGCTGATTAGAACCGTTTCACTGTTTAATTCCATTAGGCTGGATAAGCGACCATCACAGGAACCCTAACCCTAACCCTAAGCCTAACCCTAACCCTAATTAAAAAAAGACAAAAAAGTGAGAGCGTGAAATTAACAAGAAAATATCAGAGCATGAAATTAACAAAAACTCACACCATTAAATAAAAATCGGGAGTGGTCTCCCCTTGACTTTCTCTTATATTCAGATATGGGGATGGATATTTGAGGAGTAAACCGCAAGACAATGATTATACTTTCATATTACGTTCAATAAAGAACCATCAACAACTAATCAAATCAAATTAATAATATATTGACCAATTATTTAAAAAGTAAAGTTGAATAAATTGAACCCTGCAGCTGCATAAATAATATATATATATACTGTATATGTCTTCAGGTAAAGTACCACATCTGGTTGATGGATTTGACCCAAAAGTTAATACAGATCTACAATTCTAGTGTAACAACCACATGCCAAATTTCATCCATTTATCTCACTGCATTTTTGAGTTATCATGTTTACACACACATGCATAATTTCAAAAACCATATTTTCAGACTCAGGGAGGTCTAACACATTAAGATTCAACAAAATCTCAAGGTTGAATTTTTTTCATGATTACTAAACTTTCTCTATTCTTCGTATACGAGAAAGTAAAAAAGAGTGAGAAATTAACAATAAAACATTACAGCATGAAAGCATCGGCAACATGAAATCAACATTAAGAAGCTACAGCATGAAAGCATCAAAATTGAAAATAGAAATGTCCACACCGGAAATGAAATCGCTGCAAGCGTACTGGGTTTAGAAATCTGTGTGACGGACGGACTAATCTTCAACTGATTGCATTTAGAGGTGAAGTGCAGATTACGCTCTATATTTTATACCATATATAATATTGGGGGGGGCCACACCCCCTGGCGCCTTTGGCCTCCAACCCCAAGTTACGGCCTGACAGCCCCCCCACTAGCAGCCAAAATCATGAAATTCTATAAATATGTAAAAGAAAAATTATTATTTAACGCAGTAAAAATCATGAAATGAGAATAAAATATTTAATCTCTTACCGATTGGAGTATTCCCGTTAAACTGAGGTCCACTATGCTCGATGAGTATTTAAATAAACGATCCAATCGTTTTAACTGACATTCTTACAGATAATAAAACTTTTTAAAAAAAAATGACTCATTTAATAACAGGAAAAATCACGTGAAAACTAAAGTGGCATGCAATGGGTCATTTTAAGTCGACCTTTAGCTAACTAAATCACCTAAATACAAAGAAGCTTCTTGATATTTTAGTTTATAATTTAAAAACGGAACAAGAATCTGAAAATCTAACAACACCATATTAAAGTTCGATAAATTCTGAAAATAATGATACCAAACATATACAGTGGAACCTCGGTTTGCGAGCATAATTCGTTCCGGAAACGTGCTCGCAATCCAAAGCACTCGTATATCAAAGCGAATTTCCCCATAAGAAATAATGGAAACTCAGATGATTCGTTCCACAACCCAAAACTATTCATATAAAAATGATTAATACAAAATATAAAGTAAAATACATAATACAAATTAACCTGCACTTTACCTTTAAAAAGAATCATGGCTGGTGTGAGTTTCTAAACTCATGTGGGATTCCACCCAACGGGACGACATGCGGAAGAGTGTCCCAAAGCAATCGCAGTCTCCCAGCGCTGTAGCAGTTTGCCGTATAAGCGCATCCAAAAAGATCGTAGACATGCTATAAGCGCCTGTCGTCAATGGGTCATACAAGGAACATTATAAAGATCCCGCTACAATAAATAACAGCGCTGTTGCTGTTTCAAGCTGAATAAAGCTGGTGTTAAAGTACTGAGACTCAGCTTCGTGTTTTGGGGCGCAAGATGGGGACTCGCACTTCACAGCGCACACACAATGCTGTAGTAAACAGTATACGCTCGTACGGATGTGGACTATATGAGTGAAGCACACAGACTCAGACGGAGAATAGGAGACGATTGCCAGAGAGAGAGAGAGACGCGCTGGGCGAGCGAGATAAGGAGAGAGAGAGAGAGAGAGACTCGCTGGGAGGGCGAGAGAGCGAGATAAGGAGAGAGAGGGAGAGACGCGCTGGGAGGGCGAGCGAGCGAGATAAGGAGAGAGAGAGAGAGAGACGCACTGGGCGAGCGAGCGAGATAAAGAGAGAGAGAGAGAGAGAGAGAGAGAGACGCGCTGGGCGGGCGAGCGAGATAAGGAGAGAGAGAGAGAG
This sequence comes from Polypterus bichir lapradei, assembly GCA_026402145.1. Lineage (NCBI taxonomy): Eukaryota > Metazoa > Chordata > Cladistia > Polypteriformes > Polypteridae > Polypterus > Polypterus bichir. The sequence continues at coordinate 216,689,405 of JANRMT010062791.1, forward strand.
AGAGAGACGCGCTGGGCGGGCGAGCGAGCGAGATAAAGAGAGAGAGAGAACCATCATCAGCTCAGTTCTGATCACATGACGCTCAGCAGACAAAGTGTATCCATACTACTCGTATTGCAAGACATCGCTCGTTTATCAAGTCAAGATTTATTAAAAATTTTTGCTCGTCTTGCAAAACACTCATAAACCAAGTTACTCGTAAACCGAGGTTCCACTGTATTGTCACGCACGCGCGAGTAGGGGGCCGCGGACGGACCTTAATACGATCGGGAAGTCATACGCCAGGAGGGAGTGGCGGGGTACTAACCTTTCTCTCTTTGTTTCTTACAGAAAAAAAGACGCACTGCCACCATGAGCCTACCTCCTACAGCTTCCCACAGTGCGCTACTTCCGCCCTTCCTCTGTCCATTACCCATGACGTCAGCAATCCCATCATCCACCACGGCTCCTACCCAGCATTCCTCCACTTCCGGCCCCTCCTACATAAACACTCCTCCAACGCCATCTTTGACTGTCAACCATATACTGTTTATTCATGTATTTTTTGACCTGAATATTGTGTATACTGTGGATAATTTTTCAGTATACGGGGCCGGAAACCCCAACCTTTATGTGTGTATTTGATCTCTCTTTTACAATATGTATGTAGCTTTGAAAATAAGCCTGATTTAAAGCGTGACAAAAAACGTGACATAAAATCATTGCAGAAAATCGTTGCAGTTTTAAGCTTAGAATTTAATATATAGAGAGAGTAGATTCTGTACACCCCTAGTATGGGGATTGCACGGGTCTGTTTACAAGCTTTTATCTCCTTCTGAACATTCAACGTGTTAAGTGTGGGAAAGTCCGTTTCAGCAAAAGGTGTTGATGGTTGGTTGCAGTAACTGCCTGGATTTCATACAAAATGACTTAGATATATATAGGGTTGTTCTTATTAAGTATAATACCTTCAGAAATACAGTTTTTGTGACTTCGTAGTAATTTAAAAAAACAATAGTGTTTCCTTGGAAAACTGAACAAAACGTTTAACATCTTTACAAACTTAAAATAAGAATGTAAAAGTTATCTATAACTGCAGCTGCTCCCCGTTGCATCGGCTTCTTTCCATTCCTCGTAATGTGTTTTAAGTAACGAATTTTCTTATAAATTTTAGAGTGCGATAACATACATGAATATCTTTCCTTTTATTTGGTTGTGGGTCCCATTTGGTGGTTTGGGTGCGCAAACACATGAGGCATTGCAAAGGCGGGTAAGAGGGAGGCATGGAGGGCACGGAAGTTGGGTTTGGGTCCCCTATAGGGAGGTCAGAGCACGATGAGCCACTTCTCATTTTCCCTGTTTTATTGGAAAACAATGTGTTTAAAAAGTGTGCAAATGCGACTGCGAGACCTGGCATTGTCAACACGTAGGAATTCCTCCAATATAAGTTAAGTGCGCTTGGCCACGGACATCGAGATATGAGGGTGGGATTAACTTCTTGGATCACGTGATGCAGAAATATAAAACTGTGCGTGTGGTGACCACTCACTGGGTCCAAACTCTGTTTATGGTGTAGATGGATATGATAAATTAAAGCCTTATGGTAGAGAGGTAAGTGGGGTGCATCGAGTGGTTTTCAAGAAAGATTTTATGGCTTACATATGGACCAAAGAATAATAACCCAGCAGGTAAATGCAACAAATTATGTGTTTTGTGTATCAAAACTTGTGATTGTATCGATTAGACTGAGAAAGTACTGTGGAATGGAAAATACCGTGATGGCAGCAATGCAGTGCACGTTGCGCTCTCAAGTACACAACCACTTCACTGGGCAGGTAGCCATGTTTATGGAACGTCTGATAACGTCAGAGATAAGAATCCTGGTGGTCGCATTTCAGAAAACAAAAGTAAGAATATCCATCCATTTTCCAACCCGCTGAATCCGAACACAGGGTCACGGGGGTCTGCTGGAGCCAATACCCTGCCAACACAGGGCACAAGGCAGGAACCAATCCCGGGCAGGGTGCCAACCCACCGCAGGACACACACAAACACCAAGCACACACTAGGGCCAATTTAGAATCACCAATCGACCTAGCCTGCATGTCTTTGGACTGTGGGAGGAAACTGGAGAGCCCGGAGGAAACCCACACAGACACGGGGAGAACATGCAAACTCCACACAGGGAGGACCCTAACTGCGAGGCAGCAGCGCTACCACTGCGCCACCGTGCCGCCCAAAAGTAAGAATATCTGTATTTGTATTTTGTTATAATAATTCCAATCGTAACTTACTTAAACAGTCATTGTAAAATATTTATGAATAATATAAAAAAGAGCTTGCACTGTGCATCATGGAATTTTAATTTCTTCTAAATGTGTAACTGTGCGCAGTTTGCCAGTCCTCGTAGCCTTTCTAGTGATATATTTTATTCATTGGCCTTCATTGTAAGCTTAATTGCGCCAGTAAACAAAACCATTTATACAATGCAATTTAAAACAATGTAACCAAAGCTATATTTAAGTTATTATTGCATGTCATTTCATTCAGTTCACAGCTCCTGGTTGAAGTGCTGGAAGATCTGAGAGATTCTGGCAATTTCAATGGTAGCCATCAGCATACATGTTTGCTGCACTTTGCTTTACTTGAATTGATGCAGAAGGCTTTGAATGAATTTAAAGACCCCTGGAACCAACACAGAATTAGACCCTCGAGGAAATCAGTTCCAATGAAATGTTCAGCCCACTGCACAGCTAGGAATAAATGGATATATGTAAAGAAGCAGCTTGAGTGAGTTTAAAATAAGTAGAACATCCATCCATCTATCCATTATCCAACCCGCTATATCCTAACTTCAGGGTCACAGGGGTCTGCTGGAGCCAATCCCAGCCAACACAGGGCGCAAGGCAGGAAACCGACCGATCCGGTATGGAAATTTGTATTGTTGATCACATATTGATTTGGAAAAATTTTACACCGGATGCCCTTCCTGACGTAACCCTCCCCATTTATCCGGACTTGGGACCGGCACAAAGAAACGCACTGGTTTGTGCATCCCCTGTGGCTGGGTTCGCTAAATGAATAGGTAGCCTATATAAAATGTGTCGTTCTCATTCAACAATGTTGGGTTGTGAGGAGAGTGAGATTTGGAGAGCTTTGGTGACAGATGGCGACCAACAGTGGAAAACGGCCTTCAAAAGTTAAATAGTATAAATAGACAAGGACCTTAGCAGAATAAAATGAACACAGACTTGTCTGGCCTTTTACCGGTGACATGAGGCAGAAACAGTGAAGTGCTGCTTCACTTGAGCGCTTGAGAGGTTGCCTTGACCTCAGTTAACCACCAGATGTCGCTGTTCATACGGGGGCTGAGGCTTCAAAGCTTCGAATCTTTATCGGCACAAACAGAAAGAAAGCTCGAAAGCTTCACGAGGCTTCATTTTCCCATCGCTAGTACTCAGTTAATTTGACAGACTTTTGAATATACGGTATTAGCAAACGTCATATTTACATTTGTTTTTATTTTAAACACATTACTTATTTGTCCAGATTCCAATCAGGAAACTTTGGATTTGTTGTTTC
>JANRMT010062791.1:216697965-216733518 GCA_026402145.1 Polypterus bichir lapradei
TTAGTGCGTCTCTCACAGAACCAGTAATGGGACACTTTACTGCCATTCGCTGATCTGTGCATTTCACAGGGGCACTCATAATGAGATACTCGGCCCAAAATGTTTAATATGTCAACAGAAGGCACTGCTATGAATGTACACAATCTAAATACGCTCTAATGAAAAGAGCGAGTCCTTCTAGTGCACACACACACACACACACACACACACACACACACGTGGATAACAAAACTAACAAGCATCTGGACTTCCCTGTAGTGCCATTGGATTATGTTTGCTGTTTAAACAGGGTTACTGTTTTTCTGTGCCACTCTGCAAATTTCCTACGTTCAGAAATAATACAAATTAATATATTAAAAGTGCTGATTTATATTAACTTTAAAATAATGCCAGCACTGTACAAACAGTTTAAGAATAGTCACCATTACAGGGTGGCATAGTGGGGCAGTGGCAGTGCTGCCGCCTGACAGTGTGGAGACCTCGGTTTGTATCCAGGGGTCCTCCCTGCATGGAGTATGCATGATCTCCCCGTCTCTGTGTGGCATTCCTCTTGGTGGACCTTGGGCTTCTTCTCAGTGTCCAAAGCCATACAGGTTAGGGGGGTTGGTGACGCTGAATTGGCCTGTATGTGTGTGTGTGTGTGTGTGTGTTCACCCTGCAGTGTCCAGGGTTTGTTCCTTCCTTGCCCCCTGTGCCCGCTGCGATAGCCTTAAGCTCTCATGTGACCCTGGTCTGAATTAAGCAGGTTAGTTAATCTCCAGTCATATCCACCATTATCTGATATCCTTTACTGCTGAGCTGCACAGATCATGTCATTCTGTGTTCAACATCTTCTGCCAACTCCTCCTGGGGAATTCTGAGATGCTTCCATGCTGGTCAAGAGGCACAATCCCTCTAGTGTGTCATATGTTCACTCCCAGTTTAATGGAAATGTTATTTCATCATCTTGGTCAATTTCAGTATTCATATACAGGTGCCAGTCATAAAATTAGAATATCATGACAAAATTGATTTATTTCAGTAATTCCATTCAAAAAGTGAAACTTGTATATTAGATTCATTCATTACACACAGACTGATGTATTTCAAATGTTTATTTCTTTTAATTTTGATGATTATAACTGACAACTAATGAAAGTCCCAAATTCAGTATCTCGGAAAATTAGAATATTGTGAAAAGGTTCAATATTGAAGACACCTGGTGCCACACTCTAATCAGCTAATTAACTCAAAACACCTGCAAAAGCCTTTAAATGGTCTCTCAGTCTAGTTCTGTAGGCTACACAATCATGGAGAAGACTGCCGACTTGACAGTTGTCCAAAAGACGACCATTGACACCTTGCACGAGGAGGGCAAGACACAAAATGTCATTGCTAAAGAGGCTGGCTATTCACAGAGCTCCGTGTCCAAGCACATTAATAGAGAGGTGAAGGGAAGGACAAGATGTGGTAGAAAAAAAATGTACAAGCAATAGGGATAACCGCACCCTGGAGAGGATTGTGACACAAAACCCATTCAAAACTGTGGGGGAGATTTACAAAGAGTGGACTGCAGCTGGAGTCAGTGCTTCAAGAACCACCACGCACAGACGTATGCAAGACATGGGTTTCAGCTGTCGCATTCCTTGTGTCAAGCCACTCTTGAACAAGAGACAGCGTCAGAAGCGTCTCGCCTGGGCTAAAGACAAGAAGGACTGGACTGCTGCTGTGTGGTCCAAAGTTATGTTCTCTGATGAAAGTAAATTTTGCATTTCCTTTGGAAATCAAGGTCCCAGAGTCTGGAGGAAGAGAGGAGAGGCACAGAATCCACGTTGCTTGAGGTCCAGTGTAAAGTTTCCACTTTGTTGACTTCAAGGAGGCTTTTGACTCCATGTGGGACCCCGGACTGCTGCTGTGACTATTGGAGAGTGGCACTGGAGGGGAGACATCTGATGGCTTCAAAAGAATGGACCAGGAACACCAGAGACAAGAGAAGAGCTTGAGTTTTGCTTTGCGACCTCCCCCACCATAACCTATCATCTGTGGTGGAGGGGAAAAAGCTTTAGTTTCGTTAAAAATTTTGATTTCCAGTTTTCGACTGGCCTTGACATTTTAGGGTCTCGTGATACTGAAAACATTGATGTCTCAATGATGGGTGTGTGTTTGTGTGTCAGCGTGTCACAGTTTCTTGAGGATGGTCTAGAGGTAAAACGGGTGGACGGAAAAATACCAAACTCGAAACGCAAGACTGTTATGAGATGACGATGTGCGGATTAGTTTTTGAGCCATGAGAAAGAGGCACTCCAGTGGAACCCTCAAATACTGTAATTCTACAATTAATTATGAATTCTTCTCATCAATTGTTATCGTAATGACCTACTTTATGATCAGAAAGATCAGCATCAGAGTGCTAAATAATTACTGAAATGTTAGAGAAGAATTTGGGTAACCTGGTTCCTAGGGTAACGCTGATGTCTGAATTTTTTCTATGAGGGCCATGGAGTCAGACAGGGTTGCAGCCTGTGCCCCCCATTCTTTATATCACTGAGCTACCCTTAGCACTGGAGCAGACCCCTAGACCTCACAAATCAAGTCTGATGTATGCTGCTGATCTCCTCCTGATCTCTCCAACAAAGCTTGGATGTGCTTTAGCAATGGGGCTGAGGCGGCATCCTGGCTGTGAACATGGACAAAACCAAAATGGCAGTCTTCCAGAAGAAGAGCCAAAACTCAGTATCAGAAATGCCAGTTCATCTTGAACGGTACCCCAATTGAATGAACATCCACAGATCTGGGGCAGACCATCAGTGTTTCAGGAAGATTCCTATCTGCCATTGAAGCCTTCCGATAAAAACCATTAAGAGCTTTCTATGCCATTAAGAAGAGGCACTGTCACGTAAAGCCACCAGGATCGGGGTGCAGATTTTTTGATGCTGTCATCTCATCAATTCTCCTGCATGTCAGTGAGGTTCATGCCAGATAACATACCTGGAAAACGCTAGAAAGGAGAGCAACACACCAGAACTTGTCACTGCAGGGGTGTCACTAGCAACGGCTGAGGGCCTGAATGGGACCACATCCCCCGTTACTTACAATATAAAAGAGAAACGTGAGATAAATATAAAGCCAGTTGCCATCACCAGTAACAGGGGAAAGAGTGTGTGCATCAGCTTCAGGGAAACTGCAGATGAAAAAAATACAAGATGCTACGTACGTCACTCAGTGGCAACAAAAGATGCAGCCACAAAACTGGAATGCATCTACACCTTGGCACCAATGTTCCCTCTAAGCTGAGCACGAGAGCGATCGCTCACACGAATTCAGAGCGTCACTCATACTTCCCGCATGATCGCTCCAATGGTGTCGCTAGTACTTATCGTGAAAATTGGTGCTCATTAATTTTTGGCTTAAACAAAATGTCGCTCATAAACAATGTGTTTTGCTCACTATATGCTACTCCTTAGAGGGAACATTGCTTGGCACCATACCTGGTCACAATAAAAGTCCCCAAGGAAAGACAGATACTGAACCAACACAAATGGAGTTGTCACAGTCTGACAGTAGAAACTGTCCATTGTCATGAAACATGGAGACCCACGTAGGAGATACAGTGTGAGTAGTGGGGTTTAGGAGAGATGAGTACATTAGAACAGTCTAGATGAGAACAGGCCGTTCAGCAAAGCTCGCCAGTTCTATAAACTTAATTCTTCTGAAATAACATCAAGTTGACTCTTGAAAATCCGTAAAGTCTTACTGTCTACCACACTACTTGGTCGCTTATTCCAAGTGTCTATCGCTCTTTGTGTAAAGAAAAACTTCCTAATGTTTGTGTGAAATTTACCCTGAACAAGTTTCCAACTGTGTCCCCGTGTTCTTGATGAACTCATTTTAAAATAACAGTCTCGATCCACTGTTCGAATTCCCTTCAACAACAACAACAACATTTATTTATATAGCACGTTTTCATACAAAAAAATGTAGCTCAAAGTGCTTTACAAAATGAATAATAGAAAAATAATTTTAAACACTTCAATCATGTCTCCTCTTAATCTTCTTTCATAAAGGCTCAGCTCTTTTAATCTTTCCTCATAACTCGTCCCCTGTAGCCCTGGAATCAGCCTAGTCGCTCTCCTCTGGACCTTTTCTTGTGCTGCTATGTCCTTTTTGATAACCTGGAGACCAAAACTGCACACAGTACTCCAGATGAGGCCTCACCAGTGTGTTATAAAGCTTGAGCAGAACCTCCTGTGACTTGTACTCCACACATCAAGGTGCTATATAACCTGACATTCTGTTAGCCTTCTTAATGACTTCTGAATACTGTCGGGAAGTCGATAGCTTAGAGTCCACTATGACTCCTCAATCCTTCTCATAAGGTGTACTCTTGATTTCCCGACCTCCCACTGTGTATTCAAACCTAACATTTTACTTCCTATGTGTAATACTTTACATTTACTGACATTAAATTTCATCTGCCACAAATCTGCCCAAGCCTGTATGCTATCCAAGTCCTTCTGTAATGATATAATGGATTCCAAATAATCTGCTAATCCACCTATCTTGGTATCATCTGCAAACTTAACCAGCCTGTTACTTATATTCTTATCTAAATCATTTATATATATTAAAAATAGCAGTGGCCCTAACACTGACCCCTGCTGGTCACCACTCTTAACATCGTCCAGTTCTGATGAGGTTCCTCGCACCATCACCCTCTGCTTCCTGTGTCTGAGCCAATTCTGCACCCATCTACAAACATCATCCTGAACTCCCACTTCTTTTAATTTGATGCCCAACCTCTCATGTGGCACCTTATCAAATGCTTTCTGAAAGTCCACATAAATAATATCATAAGCTCCACTCTGATCATATCCTTTTGTTGCCTCCTCATAGAATTCCAGCATGTTACTAAAACACGACCTCCCTCTTCTCAACCCACGCTGATTGTTCAGTTAAACTCCTGTCCTTGCCATGTGCTGCTCAATCTTACCTTTAATAATTCCTTCCATTAATTTTCCAGTAATGCACATTTAGCTTACTGGCCTATAGTTGCTTGACTCTGCCTGGTCACCCTTTTTATATAATAGGATAATATTTTCCAGATAGAGGATGAACAGCAGCACCCCAAATACAGGGGCAGTGAGGGACGCCAGCCTCACCACACCATGAGAAGTGAGCCCAGAGTTCACAACACTGGATGATAAAATATGAGATGAGAGGGGAGGACCAGACAGCAGGGGCAGCAGCCAGATACAGAGTGGGCAGAAGAAACAGAATGGGTGCAAATTACATGGATAGTCCATGTCTGCATGTATTTTTATATATATATACACTTATTTGTAATTGATTGATATGCTAAAGTAAATCGTCTATATAGAAGGGTGTCATGGTGCTTCCTTGCAGCAAGGAGACTGACTCTGTATGGGTTTCTACCAGGTGGTCTGCTCTCCTCCCACAGTTGAGGCCATGTCACAATAGACAACTTTCCCAGCAATTTTATTTTTTTTTTATTTTATTGATTTTATTGTAATCATTCCATGCGAATAGATACATTTTTACAAAAAATAGGATTGGAAACAAATCAACCCCCACCCTTGAGAAAGAGAGCATGGCCAACGGAGTAACACTTAAAGCTAGTAAAAATGAAAAAAATTGATGAGTTTAATAAGCGGATAAAGATAAATGGAGAAGAAAAAGAAGCGGGAAGAGAATCTGCTTCCTCAGTGCTTTAAAAGTTTATTCTAAAATATTATTGATTAGATCCTGCCAGGTTTTGAAAAAGTTCTGCACAGATCCTTGCCAGCAATTTTCAGTCATAGCCTTCATTACACAATCTCAGAGAGTCGGAGGTGGTCGATGGTGTACTCACATGACTGCCAGATGTCCGGTGTGACATACCCCATTACTCACTCCAACTAGTCCACGACTTACCCCATTATATACAGCGTTGGGCTCTGTGTGATTGAGAGCTGACAACCAATGAATGCTCATCCAGATGTACAATGCAATAATGCCTAGGATGAGGAATAAGCAAAATGTGTGTTTTGGATCTTTTAAACAGACGAGAAGTTCATCTTGGTGATATCTTATGTTTTATGTACCAAGACAATCCTGACATCCCCAATGACTAGAAGTCATGTAACGTAACATCAGCATATTGGTGAAACGGTGCTGTTAAACTGGCCCTGATATACAGTATGTTCATCCTCTAATGGACTGGTGCCCTGTCCAAGTGTTGTTCTTGACTTGCACACATGTTGGGTTTCTGGATAGGCTCTACCAGCTGTGTAACCCTACTCTGGAATAAGTGAATTTAGTAAATGGAGCAATATACAGTATGTATGTATATAGAGATGCTTTCTTTAAATTTATTCCATTATTGTTCTCCTATGTACTTCTGTTTATCTTTTTTGTCATTGTAGCCTAGTAAAGCTGCGGTGAATCTTTGAGAGAGAGAGAGAGAGAGAGAGAGAGAGAGAAGAGGGCTGTGCTGTCAGAAGGGGCGGAGCCTGAGAGGCCGAGCAGAGGGATTCTGTTTGTTCGTGCGGGAGTCACAAAGCGTGAAGCTCTTGGAGAGCAGCGCTGATTAGAAGTGCTTCGTTGTTTAAATCCATTAACATGGATACGTGACCACCGGAAGAGTAAAAAGAAAATACATCATCGGGGCCACGTGGAAATGCTGCTGCTGTACTGCTAGTTAGTCACATCGAAGACAAGATTCGAGGAACAGGAAAGGTACGTACTCGTGCCATGTACGAGTGGAATAACTTGAGAATAAGAGAGCACTGAGTATCTTGCGGGGGTCCCAATCGTCAGAGAGCCTCGTCTGCTCCCTTCAGCTCCCCAAAGTAAATTTCAATAAAAGTCCGTAGGCTGCAGTTGATGCTGCTACTGGACACTCCAATTCCATGATTGTCCGCCTGATGTCCGCACAACTACAGCTCGCTGCGATGGCAGCTTTCTTAAACAGTAAAAGTTCACTGGCGCTCACTGTTTCTTTCTCTCATTAATCCGCAGTGTCATCCTTGGCTTTTAAGTGTGAAAACCCGCCTGCCCTTTACACAGACCACCCCACATGGTCTTTTTGTCGTCCTATACAAGCGTCTGAAGACCCCGTTATGAAAACCGTTATGTTTCCCGTGGAGCTCAGTGAATCCACGTGGATTTTCGGTAGGAATATTGGGAGAATTGCGAGGTCGCTGTTGATTTGCTACTTAGTCCGCACGATGTTAAATGTCTTTTAAATTATCAGTGGAAATTCTTGGTGATTCGTGGGTTCTTTTTATTCCAAACCAGGTATCCCGGCACAATGCACAAATACTGTACTTATAATCTTTGGCATCGTATGACAGTTTAGTTATTTCGCATGTATGTGTAAAGTAGGATTTCAGTGAAGGAGAGCTTCTTATTCCATTTTCATGCTGCGAGTCCACAATCTTTCTAGGTTTGCTGCGACATTGTACCGAGCAGGACGTACTTGTTCTTCAGTTTCTCACGTATTGTACACACTTGAGCTGCTGCAGGGCCTCTCGCTCAGCCTGTCAGCTTCTACAAAACACAGGAGGCGCGTCTGCCTGACATTTTTTGAGACTTATTAATAAATTCTGTTAAGTAAAACCTTGTTAGTACAGTTAATTACATTTCTTCTTCAGTAAGAACAATTTAAGATAAGATGCGATTTTAATGAAAACAAGCACGTTAAAAGTAGACCTCGTCTTTCAAAATTAGTTTGACCACAAAAATGCCATTTCTGTCTAACCGAATTATTCTTTTCTATTTTTTGTTATTGAATGCGGTGAAAAGTCAGCGTTATGTGCCAAATCGGAAACAGTCTTCACAAAATCGCTCGACTCGGAACTCCCACTGTGAAGGACTTTCAGGTAAAGTTTCTTAATCGTGACAGTGACGTAGCTCGAGTTCGTGCCGCTCGGGGCGGGGCAGGGCGGTGCTTCAATTTGCCGCCCTCCAACATATCTGAATATGTTAAACTATTTAAATAGAAAATTAAAATGACGTATAGAGAAAAATTAAGATACATTTTGCATAGATTTATTCATATATAAAGAAACAGCAATATTTTTTATATACATTTATAAGCATCAACTAGACAAGAATATAGTATAGACGCACTGATAAGCCGTGTTCTAATTATTAGTGTAATATAATTACGCTACGAAAACCAGAACCAAAGTAGGGTACAAGTGATAGGTGGGGATGTTTTCTGCGCAGAGCAAGAACGCATTCGGATTAATAACGAAACAAAATAATAAATTGTAAATTAGTTGTTTATCTTCCTAGAAATTATTATCGGTGTAACGTTTATGTTTATTTTTGTTATTGCCTCATAAATTTCAACTGCTGTGTCTGCTGCAGAAGGACAGTCTGAACATTATTTTTCAAGCATTTGTGGTTAAAAATCAGAGAATGACTTTTTTTATACATGACTGATATTTTTCCGAATCCTGCTGCTTACACACGAATTGTACTGAGCCTTTTGGCCAATAATGCCGCCCCCTCCGCCCGCCCCTAGCTACGCCACTGAATCGGGAAAGTCGTTATCTCTATCCGATGATACGTGATCGTGGACAGTGCATTGAGAAAGAAACGCGTTGTCAGGCCCCTTCTGCAGCCAGGTACTCGTGACTGTTTCTGCTTACTTTTTTCTCTCTGACTTCTGCGTAACGTTTCGAGAAAGCAATAGCCTCAGAGCCTGCCGCTTCGCTTTTTGAGCTTACGCATGTTCCGTTGCCACCGGTAATGCGCACGCGCAGCCGCTCCCACTCCTTTGGTTGCTCCCTCACCGTCATTTAGTATGCAGTCTGTTCGCCTCGTTGTAACGGGGTGCTTTGTCCTTGAATACGTTAGTAACGTTTGTGAAAAGGGTGTAACAATAAATAGAAAGATCACATAAAATGTTCAGTTTTATCATCGCTCAGTTCTTTGCAGCCGTTTTGCTATTTGATTTAGTGCAGAGGCTAAAAGCAGTGCTGGGTTAAACATATAAGCAAAGTAAACACATGCTTAGGGCATCAAGGGTAAAGGGGGGCACCACAAAAAATTTTCATGGCCGAATTTATCACATAAATTATTAAATAAATTAAATCTATAGCCATTTTTCTAAATTTAATGAAAAATGAATAATGCCTCCCTGTACCTCCCTATGCCGTCACTGTTCATAGATGGCACCTTACACAGTGCGTTTTGCATACTGGTGCCATCTACGATGGGGATTTCCCGTTTCATGGTGATTCCCTTAAACGCCAGGTTATGTCAAAATATTATGAAAATAATTCGATTCAAAACAATGTTTTTATATTTTTTAAATAATAGCTAATAGTTGATTAAACATTATTATCACGTAATTGTTGTTTCATGAATTATCTGTTATTTAACTTAAAATAAATTTCTAGTGCGTAGAAAGCATTATTTTCTGTTTTAAGCAAAAACAAAAAATCATCCCAGTTTGAGGAAAAATATTCTGCTAAGTCTATTTAATTCTATTCTTGGATATTTTTAAATTCATTTACATCATGTAAAAGTGAAAATTGTACAGCTGATTACTATTGGATAAAATTGTTAATCTTTAATAGTAAAAAAGTTATAAACAAAATTTTCACAAAATATTCTTCAAATCTTGTACTAAGAATATGTGTAATGTGGTATTTGGCCAGCTTGTCATCCCGGCCAATACCCCCAGGCTCCCAGATGGAGCCCTCCCTGCAGTATGGCGGTGCCCTGAAGACCAGCAGGGAGTCATGGACTTTGTAGTTTTTATCCTCAGCCCTGCTGGGTACCACAGGGGCCGCAAGAGGGAGCTGCAGGGAGGACCGAAGACTTCTTTGTGCCCTATAACCCGCAAGTGCATCAGAGGAAGAGCGACGTGCTTCCGGGATGAAGAAAAAGGACTTATGCCTGACCCAGAAGTGATAGTGAATCACGTGGACTGGGGATTGGGAACACTTCTGGGTCAGGGAGAATAAAAGGACTGTGAGAGCTCCCAGACGGTGAGCTGAGCTGGGTGGAAGGGAGGCAACACGTCTGGGAGTAGTGGAGAGTATTATTGATTGATTATTGTGATTGTTTATGAGTATTGTGGAGGAGAGGGGGCTTTGTGCACTGTGCTGTAGAAATAAAGTCATCATTTGGACTTTTTCCTGGTGTCTGGAGTCGTGGACAGGGGTTCAAGAGTTCAAGGGAGCGATACAGCCCTAATCTGTCACAGTAAATAGATTTGCTAAATTGACACAAAAGCCATAAATAAATTAAATAATCAAAATGTTAAATCTACGGTTTTCATGTCAAAATGAAAACCACACATTTAAAAAAAAACCTTTAAAATCAACCCCAAACATTAAAGTTTGTAAAATTTCGGATGCCATTTTCTCTTCAAGTAATGATAAAAACACAATCAGATCTTTATCGAAAAGCAGTGCCGCACAAAATAAATTTTTAAATCAATTTTGGGGTTAAAGTCAATTTTTACAGGTTTTGGCAGGAGATTGGATAATTTGTAGTCCTTAGAATAATGGCAGATAAAATTAATATTTGTAGCCATTTATCTTAAATGACTACAAATATTAATTTTATCTGTCATTATGTAAAAAATGGCATGTAAAAACAAGATTTAGTCATGCAGAACTTTATAAAATAATTTTAAAAGACAATATTGACTGTTCTTTTCCAAATGTAGACATTGCCTTTCGTACATTTTTAACATTAATAGTCACAAACTGCTCAGCTGAGCACTCATTTTCTCGGTTGAAATATAATAAAAATCCCCTCAGAACAACTATGCATCAAGGCAGGCTGGATGCCTTATCTCTATTATGTATAGAAGCAGATGTGTTACGTAAGATTGATTATGAAGATCTAATCAAAGAGTTTGCAAGGAAAAAAAGTAGGAGAAAATTATTAAGATAAAAAAAATGAAGCATACAAAAATAAATATTATTTTCCTTCTTACTATGTTTTGTTTAATTTCGAATTTTCGATAATAAAATGAAATTTTATTTTCTAGTTTGTTATTGTTTTAATATTTTGAAGTACTAGTGTAAGGGGGCACCAAAATTACTTAGTGCTTAGGGCATCTAAGGGTCTTAATCCGGCCCTGGCTAAAAGACATGTCACGTGCTCACTTTGCCTGGACTGGGGTCAAGGTGACCAAGTCAAGTCAAGTTGGGGAGCATGCACTGGTACAGTGCGTTATCGTACCCACTACACGACGAAACAACTCGGGATCCCGGTTTGCAACCCCCCCAGACAGACACGCAGTCCAGTCCCACCCTCCAGAAATGACCCTCTATCTGCCGCAGCCAGGTATTACGTGGGTGACCCCTTGGCCTGGTCCAGGCAACCGGGTCCCCAACAATGAGCATCTTATGAGCCGGATCACCCTCGGGGGAAACGCGCCACATGGCCGTAGTGCCGCAACTGACGCTCCCTCACAATGCAGGTAATGTGCCTCATTCGGGACTCCATGAGTAACATAAAGTCAAACCAACGGTACCCAAGGATTTTCCAGAGAGACACTGTACCAAAGAAGTCCAGTCTTCGTCTCAGGTCACTGGATAGTGTCCATGTCTCGCAACCATATAGCAAGACAGGAAGCACCAGGACTCTAAAGACTTGGACCTTCGTAGTTTTTTTCCAAAAATTCCATTTCGAGATTTTGATGAACCTCAATATTTTAGATGTAATACCATTTTTGGAATTGTGTGTATGTAAACACGATAACTTGAGTATGCTAGTGCTCAGGTCAACCAAATTTTGCATAGAAGTATTAGGTACAAAACATCTATCAACTTCTGGGCTATTTCCATAAACTGGAAGTGGTACTTTACCTTTTATTTTTTCTGCCTTTTATCCATTCCGTTCTTCCTATTTTGAACTGTAAACAGTAATGAGTGAAAGAGCAGAGTTTCATTTCACAATCAAATTCATGAAATTAACAGTAAAATTTGTTTTGCACACAAGTTTGCAATCATGAAGAGGTTTGTTGGGCTACTTTTTTTGTTGTGTGAAAACAAGAGAAATAGCTTCATCATCTATGATTACCTGCATTTTGTATGCAGCTGCATATGCAAGTAATTAGGTATTAATATCACTGGAGAAGAGTGCAGTGACCACAAGACACGGTTGCCATCCATTTCACAGCAAGTGCACATTGTCGTTTCTTAACTTCTTCAGATGAAGCTTAGGACATGCATACTCCAAACACCATGGAGGAATGATCCAAATCATTACGGCCTATTAAGCATCTTTGCTGGAGATTTAGAACTGTAATCACAAAAACTGTCATCATAATTGAACAATTAGGCATAGTACTACCAGAACAACCACAACACCAGCAAACTGGAACTCTAAACTTTACTGGGAATTTCATTTTGTTCAAATCACTGGTACATCATTAGTAATTAAAAAACCCACAGGACAGAAAAGTGAAAAATGTGACTCCAGTCCACAAGAAAGGACACAAAATACATTTTAATAATTACAAACCAATATGTCTTACTTCTATAATGTGGAAGTATAACAGTAAATAAACAGAAATAGATTTTTTATAGAATAAGAAGAGTGCCTATATGAAAACACCATCAAGGGCTTATACAAGAGGGTCCTGCCAAACCAATCTGTTTTGACATTTTGAGCAGGCGGCTGGAATACGCTGTAGCTGACAAACACATTGCATTTAACCAAAATTACGTCACCTTTCAAAAAGCTTTTGAGACAGTCCTGGAGCAAAGATTAATTTTAAAACCAGCAGCTGTTGGCATCAAAACTACAAAAACTGGATCTCAAGTTGACTAACTGGCCAGACAAAAAGAGAACAAATAAGAGGAAAATGGAGCAAGACCATCAGTGGAGTCTGTCCTTGGGCCCTTCGGTTTTCTGAGTTATATTAACGTTACGAATTTCAGTGCAGTTAGAAAACTTGTGAAATTTGCACGTTCCTAAAACTGGAGGAGTGGTGGACACGGAGGAGGAAGCAAAAGCAATTCAAAGAGTCCGGGACAAACTTCAGAAGTAGATGAACACTTTGAAAAATGCAGTTTAATGTAGAAAAGTGTTGCATGTGGGCAAAAGGAACATCAGTTATAAATACAAAATGGGAGAGAATGACCTACAAGAAGAGACCTCTGATAAGGATTGAGGGGTTTATGTTGATAAAGCATTCTCAGCATCTAAGCAATGTGCACAAATGATTGAAAAAGGCAAATCAAGTGCCAGGTTATGTTGTAAAATATCTCTGAATGTAAAATTGTGGGACAGTATGCTCAGCCTATACAAAGCACCAGTGAGACTGCGTCTGGAGTATTTTGTGCAGTTCTGGTCACCATACTGCCAAAACAAAATCCAAGCAGCATTTGAAGGTGTGCAGAGAGCAACCAGGAAGGTGCATCCCAGGACTTAAAGGCACGTTGTTCTCCCATAGACTCCGAGAATTAAACCTGTTCAGTCTCAAGCAGAGGAGACTGTGTGGAGACCTAATCCAGGTCTTCAACATTCTTAAAGGAGTCGGTGCAGTAGACCCAGTAGACCCAATAGGATTCTTTCAACTAAATAGGGAGTCTTCCACTCAGTGAGACTGCTGGACATTAATGGTGTATTTCACAGTGAAGCCAAGAAGCACTTCATTTACTTATAGAGTTCTGATAATCTGACAGATGGAGACATGGAGTTGAAACACAAATCTTTTGAACCTTTAAGAAGTTTCTAGATGAGCTATTGGCACAGCTAAGTTATACAGATACACATCACCGACTACATTACAAGTGGATTGTTCACAAGCTCAGTTTTTGCTTCCATTTGTTACAGAGAGTACATACCTGTTAAGCATTTTGCAGCTCCTCTCCTGTAGTGAAGATGTTGAGGTCTTTAACACTAGATTTGCCAGAGGCTACGAAAAAAAACTTGTAGATCCGTCTCACCTTAAAACACTTCACACCTCTCCGTCAGCATCTTTTGTCCTTTAAATGTGTTGATAAGCAGAAAGCAGCAAGCAGTCTGCTATCACATCCCCCACCGGTGCACAGTTTTCTCAGCTCAAGTCGGTTTACCTGTGTGAAAGTTGCTTGGAGTTGTATAGAGTGAGAAGTCAAGCAAAATCACACCTTTTATAAATACTATATCGTTATTTGGAACACATGCATTTCATGTGTGTTTCGTGTCTACAACGATCTATGTAAACACATTGTTAAAAAAGAAACGTTTTTCATGTTTTAGTAATAATTGACAAAATGTAGACATTAAGTTTATAATGTGTGAAGCCTGAAGCCCAAATATCTAAGAAACACTTTCACAAAAGGTACAAATATAACAGAACAAGTGCGCTTTTATTCAAAAATATAACTGCAGAAAAAGAACATACGTTAGGGTATGACATTGACATGCATTTACTACGACTGCTTCAGTGGCGCAATGGCATCAACTGTTGACTGGTAATCAAAACTTCACGGGTTCGATCCCCAACAAGTCCGTTTTGAGAAGTGAGCTGCTTTTATTCTTACTATTTTAGAATAAAAACATACATTTGATTTTAGTCTGTAACAGCTGGTGTAAATGTATGATACTTGTAAAGGTTAGCTTTGTTTTTTTTATTTTTTTTTTATTCAGTTTCATTCTGTCAGTCGCGTTCTTGTCTTGTTTTCCGAACAAAGATTTTTAGGGAAGCAGTATTTAGTTGTATGAAATTAAATCAAATGGGAAAAACTGGCTGTGCAAAGATTTGGGTCCCCTTGTAATTTTGTTGATTTGAATGCCTGTAACTGCTCAATGCTGATTACTTGCAACACCAAATTGGTTGGATTAGCTTATTAAGCCTTGAACTTCATAGACAGGTGTGTCCAATCATGACAAAACATATTTAAGGTGGTCAATTGCAAGCTGTGCTTCCCTTTGACGCTCCTCTGAAGAGTGACAGCATGGGATCCACGAAGAAACTCTCAAAAGTTCTGAAATCAAAGATTGTTCAGTCTCATGGTTTAGGGGAAGGCAACAAAAAGCTATCTGAGAGGTTTAAACTGTCAGTTTCAACTGTAAGGAATGTAATCAGGAAATGGAAGGCCACAGGCACAGTTGCTGTTAAACTCAGCAAGTCTGGCAGGCCAAGAAAAATACGGGAGCGGCACATGCACAGGATTGTGAGAATGGTTACAGACAACCCACAGATCACCTCCAAAGACCTGCAAGAACATCTTGCTGCAGATGGTGTATCTGTACATCGTTCTACAATTCTGTGCAATTTGCACAAACATCATCTGTATGGCAGGGTGATGAGAAAGAAGCCCTTTTTGCACTCACGCCACAAACAGAGTCACTTGTTGTATGCAAATGCTCATTTAGGCAAGCCAGATTCATTTTGGAACAAAGTGCTTTGGACTGAAGAGACAAACATTGAGTTATTTGGTCATAACAAAAAGCACTTTGCACGGTGGAAGAAGAACACCGCATTCCAAGAAAAACACCTGCTACCTACTGTCAAATTTGGTGGAGGTTCCATCATGCTGTGGAGCTGCGTGGCTAGTTCAGGGACTGGGGCCCTTGTTAAAGTCGAGGGTCGGATGAATTCAACCCAATATCAACAAATTCTTCAGGGTAATGTTCAAGCATCAGTCACAAAGTTGAAGTTACGCAGGGGTTGGATATTCCAACAAGACAATGACCCAAAACACAGTTCGAAATCTACAAAGGCATTCATGCAGAGGGAGAAGTACAATGTTCTGGAATGGCCAGACACTCATCAAAGGCTATAGGAGGACAGTGTCTAGAGGCTGTTATATTTGCAAAAGGAGGCCCAACTAAGTATTGATGTAATATCTCTGTTGGGGTGCCCAAATTTATGCACCTCTCTAATTTTGTTACGATGCATATTGCATATTTTCTGTTAATCCTTTAAACTTAACGTCACTGCTAAAATACTGCTGTTTCCATAAGGCATGTCATACTGTATATTAAAAGGAAGTTGTTACTTTAAAAGCTCGGCCAATGATAAACAAAAATTTTAAGAATTTCCCCCAACTTTTTCATATGACTGTATTTTCAGTCTTCCATTCCTCCTATTTTGAAACAGCATTAGGAGGAATATTTTAAAAAGCAGGTTCAAAATGACACAACTGGCACTTGTCCTGGGCTGCTCCTCTCCACCTTGTACCCAGTGCTGCCAGGACAGGCTTAAGCCCACCCAACTTATTACCCCCCCACAAGAAACACTGCATTAGATTAAGTGAGAATGAGAGATTCTTTATGTTACAAATGTAATGCAAAATGACATATCATTGAAACATATATTAAACTGCAAAGGAATCTTAACACAGCTAAGATAGTTTAACATATAACCAATTGTGAACAGGACACTGTGGAAGGAGACAAAGGTCTTCTTCACTAATACTTCAAAACTCTTATCAAAAACAAATCAAAAACTAACTAATGGAATAACAAACAGCACTAACTAACTAAAGAGTACTTTAGGTATCACCTCTCATATGTTGTGTTCCTTTCCAGTCGCTATGGCCCAAGTCATCAGCGCCTCTTCACTCTCTATTATTTTTTATGCCTTGTGGTTCCAATGTCTCTTCAGCACATCCATCCATCCATCCATTACCCAACCCGCTATATCCGAACTACAGGGTCACGGGGGTCTGCTGGAGCCAAGCCCAGCCAACACAGGGCGCAAGGCAGGAAATAAACACCGGGCAGGGCACACACACACACACACACCCCCCCCCCCCCCCCCCCAAGTACACACCTGGGACAATTTAGAATCGCCAATGCACCTAATCAGCATGTCTTTGGACTGTCAGAGGAAACTGGAGTACCAGGAGGAAACCCACGAAGACACTGGGAGAACATGCAAACTATATGCATGGGTGGATCCAGGAAGCGAACCCGGGTCTCCTAACTGTGAGGCAGCAGCACTACCCATTGCGCCACCGTGCCACCCTTTTCAGCACAAACAGGTTTTTTTTTTTTTTTTTTTATAAATAAGGTCCCTGATGCAGCAGAAAGTTTGTGAGTCTTTGTGGCATTGTTCTGTGTATAAACCCTCAGCCATGTTGTATCCAGATGCATGAGAGTTCAGCCATTTGTGTGCAGGCCACTGATCAATTTTCAGTTCACCTCTCTTCATCTGTATGTCAGAATGCTGCAACAGGTCGTCAGCCATTTTGTTCTTTTAGCATATTTCGTTTAATTCATTCAAGATGCCATTCATCCTCCATTAATGCAGAGAATTTGTCCAAGCCTTACGATGGAGGTTTATTTGGACACACTTTTTTTTCCCCACACTGGAGTACTCGGTGTGGCATCTCAAGAATTCAAGAAGAAAGTCTGCAGTTCACAGATTGTTGACCCGTGCTTGCCGTCTGTTTGTCAAGGCCCAAGACCACCTTCAGCCCCCGAGATGTCTATTCCAAGAAGTACTGCCTTTGCATACTAAATGCAGTCATTTCATTGTTTCGCGCCCTGACTATGCAAATCATTTGTGATTAATTGACAAGAATTGCCAGAGGATTTTCTGTCATAGCGTTACGCGTGTTCTTTTTTTTCTCCCAAACCCTCACATATCTTTGTGTATTAATTACTTTCCGTTTGGTCTACAGTTCTGACTGCACATTTGCCATCAAACCTGATTTCTTTTCCCAGTGTATAATAATGACCATTAGACAGAGTTTGCTGTGACACGTATCAAACCCAAAATGTAAGTCAAGATGTCCTGTGAGGTCAGTTCGGAGTGCTGAAGTTAAATCAGTGACTCTCAAATCAAACTCTTGTCCAGAAAAACAGCAGTGTACTGAACTAACATGGCTGCCCTTTCATTTGAACTTCTCTGTTTACATCATGACAGACTTAAACCTTACTTATTATTGTCCTCACTTATGGACAATTTACTGAGCTTCTTTAATTATCGAAAATTTGCTGTGAGGGCTTAGCATAATACCTTTAAGTAGCCCTAGGGATATCTCAAACCAACAACCTTCTGATTGCTGGCACAGATCTCTAGCCTTAGTGCCACCATTCCGCAGTTTGTATGGACTGACAGAAATTGGTCCGGATGGACTTGGAAGTTATTTATATATAAATAATTTTTTTTTGGTTAGTACGGTTTTCACATGTTCTCTCTGCATTCCTTTCTCAACAATGGCTTGGTATGCTTACTTTCAGGACAGGAGCGAACTTCATTCTAGAGTTGTGAACTAACTTTTGCACTACTACCGTTATTCTTTTAAATTTGCAGACAAGGTTTAGCATAGCACTTGCATTGTCCCTAAAGGTGCTTCCTTCTGCGGTTCATATGAAATGATGGTAATTGGGAGGGAGTCCAGGTGGGACTGCACTTTTTTTTTTTCTTTGAGCAAGGCCTGTTGATCTCAGCACCACTGCCACAACATTAGTTATTTTATACCACATCTGGCTCAACTTAGATTGAATTTCTGGATACTTGGTTATTTTTTTTTTTTCTTTTCAATTCGGAATATTCACTTGGGACTGAGACTTTGACGATCCTTGCTTTGTTACTGTTTTTCTTTAATGACTAAATCTAGTTTCCTGTCAGTTGCTATTGGTATGCCTCAAGTATCTACCTCCTCCTCATTTTCTATTATATAGTCTGTAGTGTGGTCACAGCACATCTGTGGTACTGGCAAGTTTTATATTTTGCATACTTTCCAGTGATGCCATCTGGCAATTTTGTTATGTCTCTGTGTGTATAAGCCAGATGATAAACTGATTCCATTTCCATTTGGTAGAATCAGCACCAGAACGAATTGCATTGCGTGTTTGTGAACCTGGAGAAAGAATATGACAGGGTGCCTCAAGAGGAGCTGTGGTATTGTATGAGGAAGTCGGGAGTGGCAGAGAAGTACGTAAGAGTTGTACAGGATATGTACGAGGGAAGTGTGACAGTGGTGAGGTCTGCAGTAGAAGCGACGGATGCATTCAAGGTGGAGGTGGGATTACATCAAGGATCAGCTCTGAGCCCTTTCTTATTTGCAATGGTGATGGACAGGTTGACAGACGAGATTAGACAGGAGTCCCCGTGGACTATGATGTTTGCTGACGACACTGTGATCTGTAGCGATAGTAGGGAGCAGGTTGAGGAGACCCTGGAGAGGTGGAGATATGCTCTAGAGAGGAGAGGAATGAAGATCAGTAGGAACAAGACAGAATACATGTGTGTAAATGAAAGGGAGGTCTGTGGAATGGTGAGGATGAGGGAGTAGAGTTGGCAAAGGTAGATGAGTTTAAATACTTGGGATCAACAGTACAGAGTAACAGGGATTGTGGAAGAGAGGTGAAGAAGAGAGTGCTGGCAGGGTGGAATAGGTGGAGAAGAGTGTCAGGGGTAATTTGTGACAGACGGGTATCAGTAAGAGAGAAAGAGAAGGTCAACAGGATGGTAGTGAGACCAGCTATGTTATATGGGTTGGAGACGGTGGCACTGACCAGAAAGCAGGAAAAAAGAGCTGGAGGTAGCAGAGTTAAAGATGCTAAGATTTGCACTGGGTGTGACAAAGATGGATAGGATTAGAAATAAGTACATTAGAGTGTCAGCTCAAGTTGGAAGGTTGGGAGACAAAGTCAGAGAGGTGAGATTGTGTTGGTTTGGACATTTGCAGAGGAGAGATGCTGGGTAAATTGGGAGAAGGATGCTAAGGATAGAGCTGCCAGGGAAGAGGAAAAGAGGAAGGCCTAAATGAAGGCTTATGGATGTGGTGAGAGAGGACATGCGGGTGATGGGTGTAACAGAACAAGATGCAGAGGACAGAAAGATATGAAAGAAGATGATCCGCTGTGGCAACCCCTAACGGGAACAGCTGAAAAAGAAGAAGAATCAGCACATATCCGTTTTAACATTTTTTTTCTTCTTTTTTCTTTTGCTGCTTCCCTTTAGTGTGAATTCTAGCGTGTTGCTGAAGATTACTACTGCTGGTGAATCCTTTTCCACATTCTGCACAGCAATACGGCTTTTCTCCACTATGAACTCTGGTATGTCTCTTAAGGCTGCTACTGCTGTAGAATCGTTTTTCACATTCAGAACAGGAATATGGGCGTTCTCCAGTGTGAATTCTTCTGTGTTTCTTCAGATTAATTTTTCTCGCAAAACATTTTCCACAGTCTGAACAACAGTGTGGCTTCTCGCCAGTGTGAATTGTTTGGTGAGCCTGAAGATTGCCTATTTGTGAGAATTTCTTGCCACATTCAGTACAGCAATATGGCTTCTCCCCACTGTGAGTTCTTAAGTGTGTTTGAAGACTGCTACTGTAACCAAATTGTTGGCCACATTCAGTACAGCAGTATGGCTTCTCTCCAGTGTGAATTCTTGCATGACTCCGAAGGTAACTCATTAGTGAAAATCGTTTACCACATTCTGAACAACAATATGGCTTCTCTCCAGTGTGAATTCTTTTGTGGGTCTGAAGATGGCTGATTTGTGAGAAGCGTTTGCCACATTCTGAACAGCAATATGGCTTCTCGCCAGTGTGAACTCTTCTGTGTTTCTCAAGCAGGCTGCTGCAGAAGAAGCGTTTGCCACATTCGGTACAGCAATGTGTCTTCTTTCTTGGAGTACTGTCCTGCTTGTTATTGTCATTAGATTTTTGATTAAACTTTTTCTTCTGCTCTTGTAAGAGTAACAAAGCAGATGAATTTGTATTGTTCATCTGTTGTCGAGCGAGCCTTTTACCTGTCTTGGTTAGTTTCACAACAGGCAGAGACTTCGAGTGCAAAGTGGATGGTGGCAAAATCTCATGTCCAGTAATCAATGCTATAAAAACATGAAACAAAAAATGTTGAGACATCAACACAATAGAATATAAACAAACAAATACATGTGGTATATAAAGTACAGTATTACATAAAGCTCTGACAAAGACATACACTAGTTGGAATAAATATATTTGACATACATCTTACCCACTAAGAGAGCTTCAAAATAAAAGACTCTGGGCATCATAATAGATTTGGGGAGCCAGATACACCAGCAAGTTTACACACAATCCCTAGTTAGAAGGGAACAATCATTGCCAATTCAGGCTAGTTACTTATCGGGCGGTTCCATCTGTCAGTTCTCCTTATTCACAGGGAAATCATTAAGTTCTCAAATAACAAGCCAGGGGTTTCTTGGACATCAGCATGGGTGACCCTATAATAATAACAGATTCCTCAGAGTCCATATGTGCAAAGCAGATGACTTTTCTTTATTAGGCTAAAGCACAGTGTCATTTACACTCGGCTCCCTTAATATGGTATGGTCCCTGCCTACTTTATTGTGGTGATGGACACAAGGAGCAGGTTACCTGGCTTAAATTTATGATCTACGCCATGCAGTTGCACAGCCATTTCTACTTTTGATTTATAAGAGACGATAAAAGTTTTGACCTACGACCTGAAAATGTAATTTTGCAATGTTGATTTTGTAAGAGATCAAAGATTAGCTTCTGTCGACACAGTTTAATTACGAGTTTAAAGCTTTTGTCTTTCATAGTACAAATGTTTTGTTTCAATTCAATATGGATTCCAAAAATCAGTAATATCAAGTATTATGCTACCATTGAATGTCTAATTCAAAAGAACAATACTGTTGGAGATTCAGTCTCACTTCCTCAAAATTTACTACCACCAGTGCGCTTCATATAACACAGTCAAATCAGCTGCAGAATTCCACGATAGCAGGACATGCCATGGTGATGTCCCAAACTCTGCTCAGTTGTCGACAGTGACAACAGACAAAAACATTTCCGCCATAGCTGGAGAATCAAAGGGAGACATGAGGTAACAGGCAAGATAGGGATCAGGTCTGGTTCTGCCAAATCCATTCTTCATGAACAACTGAAGAAGGTCTGTGCACATTGGGTGCTTAAGATGTTGGCCTCTAGAATGAAACACCACCAAATATACTATTATGGAACAATTGAAACAACATAAGCATGGTGATTGTTCAACACCAAAGAAATTCATGGTTCAAGCCAGTGGAAGCAACATTATATGCCCAAGTGTTATGATAAGGGCTGTCACACACGTGCAATTAGGGGACAGTCAGCAGGCTCAATCGTGTATGTAACTCCAAGGAATGGGGATCTGAATCATGGTATTAATGCTTTTCTCTCCTTTTCATCTACAGAAAGATACCTGAATAAAAAGTCTGTACCTCAATGAGTATACCGATCTCCAACGCATTTCCGCACCACAAAGAAAACGCTCTGTTCCAGCCCAGGGAATCACCTCACTTCCGGTCCCATCCTGATGACTTCAGTTCTGTCCCTCCACTCCCGACATCATCTGCAGCTCCATCCCTCTTTGTCACTTCCTTTATTTTGATTTGTTCCTCTATAAAAAGCTTCCTGACCCCTTAGTTTTCGTCAAATGTGTCAAACTTTTTGTTGTACCCTTGACCTTGTTGCTTATTACTGGAACCAACAACCAGTATACATGGGAGGCTCCCCAACCTTTAATCTGTCTCACTTGCTTGATTTATCACAGGGCATACTGCATACTAATTATGTGCTTCATTCATCCCATCAGCTTGCAATCCTACTAACCTAATTTCTCCAATACTGAGCACATTTAAAACCTGACTCAAAGTGTTTCTGTCTACAATATTATTTGGTAGTTTATTTCTGGTGTCAATGGTACTTAAAATGATGAAAAAACATTTGTTAGAAATATACCCTTAGCATGCTTCCATCTGCATCCCGTGTTCTTGTTGAACTCATTTTAAAGCTACAGTCGGGATCCACTGTACTAATTCTCTTCATAATTTTAAACACTTCAATCATATCACCTCTGAATCTTTGTTTGCTTAAAGTTAAAACATTCAGCTACATCAATCTTTCCTCACAACTGATACCTCTTGGACTGTGGGACAGCGAGTTACAGAATTAAATGATGTTGCATAAAATAGAAATGTAAACATTGGCAAGCATGTAAAACTATAAAGAGACTACAAAATGTCTTCTTTCGGCTGCTTCCGTTAGGGGTCGCCACAGCGAATCATCTTCTTCCATATCTTTCTGTCCTCTGTATCTTGTTCTG
Organism: Polypterus bichir lapradei; assembly: GCA_026402145.1. Classification (NCBI taxonomy): domain Eukaryota; kingdom Metazoa; phylum Chordata; class Cladistia; order Polypteriformes; family Polypteridae; genus Polypterus; species Polypterus bichir. The sequence continues at coordinate 216,720,973 of JANRMT010062791.1, forward strand.
TTACACACATCACCTGCATGTCCTCTCCCACCACATCCATAAACCTTCTCTTAGGCCATTCTCTTTTCCTCTTCCCTGGCAGCTCTATCCTCAGCATCCTTTAACCCAATATACCCAGCATCTTTGAAGACTTTGCCTTCTAACCATCCAACCTGAGCCGACCCTCTAATGTACCTAATCCGATCCATCCTCGTCACACCCAATGTAAATCTTAGCATCTTTAACTCTGCCACCTCCAGCTCTGTCTCCTGCTTTCTGGTCAGTGCTACCTTCTCCAACCCATATAACATAGCTGGTATCACTACCATCCTGTAGACCTTCCCTTTCACTCTTGCTCATATCCATCTGTCACAAATCATTCCTGACACTTTTCTCCACCCATTCCACCCTGCCTGCACTCTCTTTTTCACCTCTCTTCCACACTCCCCGTTACTCTGTACTGTTGATCCCAAGTATTTAAACTCATCCACTTTCGCCAGCCCTCCTCCCTGCATCCTCACCATTCCACTGACCTCCCCCTCATTTATACACATATATTCTGTCTTGTTCCTACTGACCTTCATTACTCTCCTCTCTAGAGCATATCTCCACCTCTCCAGGATCTCCCTACTATCGCTACAGATTACAATTCCATCAGCAAACATCATAGTCCACGGGGACTCCTGTCTAATCTCATCTGTCAACCTGTCCATCACTATTGCAAATAAGAAAGGACTCAGAGCTGATCCCTGATATAAACCCACCACCACCTTGAATGCATCCGTCGCTCCTACTGCAGACCTCACCACGGTCGCACTTCCCTCATACATATCTTGTACAACTCTTACGTACTTCTCTGCCACTCCCAACTTCTTCATACAATACCACAACTCCTCTCGAGGCATCCTGTCATATGCTTTCTCCAGGTCCACAAAGACGCAATGCAACTCCTTCTGGCCTTCTCTATACTTCTCCATCAACACCCTCAGAGCAGACATCGCATCTGTGGTGCTCTTTCTTGGCATGAAACCATAATGCTGCTCACTAACCTTCACCTCACTTCTTAACCTAGCTTCCACTACTCTTTCCCATAACTTCATACTGTGTCTCATCAATTTTATTCCCCTGTAGTTACTGCAGTCCTGCACATCCCCCTTATTCTTAAATATCTGCACCAGAACACTTCTGCTCCACTACTCAGGAATCCTCTCACAAGATTCCATTAAACAATCTGGTTAAAAACTCCACTGCCATCTCTCCTAAACACTTCCATGCTTCCCCAGGTATGTCATCTGGACCAACGGCTTTTCCATTCTTCATTCTCTTCATAGCTGTCCTTACTTCCTCCTTATAAATCGGTTGCACTTCCTGATTCACTATCGCCACATCATCCAACCACTTCTCTCTCTCATTCATCAGCCTCTCAAAGTACTCTTTCCAACTACTCAACACACTCTCCTCGCTTGCGAGTACGTTTCCATCTTTATCCTTTATTACCCTAACTTCCTGCACATCTTTCCCAGCTCAGTCCCTCTCTCTAGCCCATAGGTCCTTTACTCCCTTCTTAGTGTCCAACCTCTCGTACAACTCACCACATGCTTTTTCTTTAGCCTTCGCCACCTCTCCCTTCACCTTGCGCCTTATCTCCTTGTACTCTTGTCTACTTTCTGCATCTCTCTGACTATCCCACTTCTTCGCCATCCTCTTCCTCTGCATACTCTACCATATTTCCTCATTCCACCACCAAGTTTCCTTTTCCTCCTTCCTCTGTCCAGATGTCACGCCAAGCACCCTTCTTGCTGTCACCCTTACTACATCTGCTGTAGTTTCCCAACTGTCTGGTAATTCTTCACTACCACCCAGTACCTGTCTTAACTTCTCCCTAAACTCAACCTTGCAGTCTTCCTTTTTCAAATTCCACCATTTGATCCTTGGCTCTGCCCTCACTCTCTTCCTCTTCTTGATCTCCAATGTCATCCTACAGACCACCATCCTATGCTGCTTAACTACACTTTCCCCTGCCACCACTTTGCAGTCTCCAATCTCCTTCAGAATGGCTCTTCTGCATAGGATGTAATCTACCCATGTGCATCTTCCTCCACTCTTGTACATAACCCTATATTTCTCCCTCTTCTTAAAATACATATTCACCACAGCCATGTCCATCCATTTGGCAAAATCTGCTATCCTCTGACCTTCATTCCTCTCCTTGACACCATACCTACCCATCACCTCCTCATCTCCTCTGTTCTCTTCACCAACATGTCCATTGAAATCTGCTCCAATCACCACTTTCTGTCCCTTGGGTACACTGTTCTTCACTTCATCCAACTCAGTCCAAAAATCTTCTCTCTCATCCATTGGACACCCAACTTGGGGGCATATGCACTAACAATACTCATCATCACACCTCCAACTTCCAGCTTCATAATCATTAGTCTGTCTGACATTCTTTTCACCTCCAAAACACTCCTGACATACTGTTCCTTCAGAATAACCCTACTCCATTTCTCCTCCCATTCACACCACGATTTGAATCCACCTCCGATCCACCTGGCCTTAATCCCCTTCCATTTAGTCTCTTGCACATGCAATATATCAACCTTCCTTCTCTCCATTATATCTGCTGACTCTCTCTCTCCTTACCAGTCATACTGCCAACATTCAAAGTTCCTACCTTTACTTCCATTCTTTACCTTCCTCCCCTCCCCAGACACGTCTTCTCCCTCTTCTATTTCTTCTTCTTTAGCCAACAGTAGCCCAATTTCCACCAGCAACCTGTTGGATAACAGTACTAGGGGCGGTTATTGTTAACCCAGGGCTCGACCGATCTGGTATAGAAATTTGTATTATTGTCCCCTTCCCTACGTAACCCTCCCCATTTTTCCGGGCTTGAGAACGGCATGAAGAAACACACTGGTTTGTGCATCCCCTGTGGCTGGGTTAAGAGAGTAGAAAATGTCTTCAGTAAAATCTTAGTGAAGCCAGGAAAGTGCTTACACTAGACAGGTGTAGCAATGTCACATATTTGGTTTATTCTGAAGAGGGAGAGAGAAAGGATTTTACTGAATAGGATATACCAAAATGGGAAGAGCCAAGTTACAGAGAGTGAAACAGACACAGAGGGATGTGAGTAGAAAAAAAGGAAAATGTGAAGAACTAGAAATATGAAAGTCATTTAACTGAAGACCAGACAGCAGACAGAAAAAATAAGCACATAACACCGAAATCATCTTATATATAAACATCGACACGTGTCTGTCTGTGCGGCCTGGAAGTATGAGGCTACAGCATGAAGCTGAAAGAAAGCAACTCTGTCAGCAAAGTGTAACCGCTGACGAAAGACAAACTCGCTTAGACCACTAATTCACAAGTGAGGCAAGTACATCGGCAAAACGAAACCTCTGAGGAGAGAGAAACCTGCTTAGCTGCTGATATAGACAAGGGGCTTGAGCTTGTCCACAATACGAAAACGGGGGCTCTGCATTTCAATTTTTTTTTTTTTTTTTTGACAATTTCAATTGTTTCTAGGAGCCCGGGCTTTTTACAGCATGAGCTTACACAGCTAGTTTGAAAATATAAAATCCATTAGGAACAACAAAAAACTAACACATAACAACATCAAGCAGGTCTGTAGCTTTTTTGAATATACCAAACCATTTAAGATTCTTTTAAGAGTCACCCTGGATTTACTAAGGAGCAAAAAGGTCTCCTGAATGAGAAAAAAAGCACTCAAATCCAGTGACAGAGGTTGTGAAGGCCATTCAACGAGTGCAAAAGAAAAAAGTTGAGTGAAGGAAAGGCAGCTTACAAAGCTAAAATAGAAAACAAACTTGCTCAGAATAACATGAAGGATGACTGGAATGGACTGGGCATACTTATTGGACTCGAACAATCCAGCGCTCAGGTGCTAAAAGGGAATGTGGAGAAAGCTAACACCCAGAACCAATTCTTTTATAGATTCTCCCTCCCACTGCCACCTTCTTCTAATGACCAGTCTCCACAAGCCATCCCTACTACTTTAACAGCTCTTACTGTTTCAATTAGAATGGCCAGTGATGAGTCCACCTCAGACCATCAGTGTGGGCTGATTTGAAGTCTAAAACAGATGAGTAATTCTCAGTCCTTCACTTTCTTGTATACGAAATATAGGTAAAGTATTGTAATTATCCAAAAATTCGATGTTGAGATTTTCATGAATCTTGACGTTTTAGACCTCCCTGACTCTCTTGTATACAAAGTATAAGGAAAGTATTGTAAGCTTCCAAAAATTCCATTATGAGATTTTGATGAATTTTAACGTTTAGACCTCCCTAAGTCCAAAACTACCATTATTGGAATTGTGTGTGTGTGTATAAACACGATAACTTGAGTTTGCTTTCACTTAGGTCAACTAAATTTTGCATACAGGTATTAGGTACAAAACGTAGATTTCGACCAACTTTTGGGCTATTTCTGCTAACCGGAAGTGATACTTTACCTGAACACATACTGTTTTTTTTTTTTTTTTATTCATGCAGCTGCAGAGTCTGATTTATTCAATTTACTTTTATAATAATTGTTCAGCAATAAATCAAATAAATAATATGTTGATGGTTCTTTAATGTATACAAATATAAAAATATAAATCATTATTTTGCGGTTTACTCCTCAAATATCTATCCCATATCTGAGTATATGAGAAGTCTAGGGGAGACCACTCCCGATTTTGTTTACTTCTCTTCACTTTCCTTCCAAGTATTTAATTAAACCAAATAGTGCATGATAAATACACACAGGTCTGAATGGTAACAAGCTAAATGGAGAAATGCTGGTCTCTTTTGTCATTTGCCTGTTATTGCCAATTAGGAGCAATTAAAAACCAAGAATACAGCTGTTTAAGACTAAAGTAAGCAATAAGGGTTCAAAATCTTAACGAGCAAGACAACTAAAGTGAAGCAGAAGTGTTACTGAAGCACCAAGTGCTTTGTATTAAGCAGTAGGGTCAGAAAAAAAAAACCTGCAGCCACTGCAGCCCTCCAGGAACGAGTTTGTCCACCCCGTTATATACCACCAGTAACGGCGTACTGCATGATAACGTACAGTGAATACACTTGACTTATAGTTTCTAAGTTAGTTTTTGTGTTGCAATTAATTAGTGCATTTTTCTTAATTTTTCACTTAATCTGCCTCAAGAATGATTAAAGATATGAAGAGGTAGGGGAAGTGACCGCAATGTTGGCAAGGATGAAATCGGTGCACATATGCATGCGCTGCACGGCCGCCCTGCTGCACACTGCCGAGAGTCGATTTTACAGTAAAATAAAAATCATCACCACAAAAGTGGATAGTAGACATCACTTAATATATGTGTACTAAATTTCAGGTCAATAGGTGAAACAGTTTGCAAGCTACAGGTGATTTAAAATCCTGGACAGACAAACGAACAGCCACGGTAGCGTATTATATAAGAAGATAGTGTGTGTCTGTGTATACATATTTATTTAAGAAGCTTATATATAAAGTCAAATTTCCGTCATGGATAAATAATTTTCTGTCTATCTAGTTGATCATGAGGTGTAATGTAGCTTCAGATATTGTTAACAATATTTACCCATCCGGCACATTTAATCTATGATGGCAATTGTCAAGTACTTCTTTCTACAAGGCACTGTATTTGCCTTTATTTTCTTGTCGTATATGACATGTAGGTAGGCACCTTAATTCATCTTTGGCCTCCTTCAATTAATTCTTAGCTACTTTGTTCTAACACTAGAATTACCAGAGCCTACAAAAAAACTCGTAGATCCGTCCCACCTTAAGTCGCTTCTTAAAACCGTTCTCACCTCTCCACCAGCGTCTTTTGTAATCTAAATGTGCTGATAAAGAAAAGCTGCAAGTAGCCGGCTATTCCATCCCCCACCGACTGAGAACATGCACGAACTTCTCCCAGCTCATGCCTTGATTGATTTTCTGGGAGTGAAGTGGAGTTTTAGAGTGGAAATAATAGATCATTACTTGGAATTCATGCATTTCACGTGTGTTCCGTTTCTACAGTAATCCGTGTAAACACATTTTTAAAACAGAAACGTTTTTCATATTGTAGTAGTAAATGACAAAATGTAGGCATAAACTATATAATGTATAAGGCTTGAAGTCCAAATATCAAAGAAACACTTTCACAAAAGGTACAAATATAATAGAACAAGTATGCTTTTATTCAAAAATATAACTGCAGAAAAAAAAGCCACCTTAGCATGCCACATTGACACACACTTACTACAACTGCCACGGTAGCGTAATGGTATCAGCTGCTGACTGGTAATCAAAAGGTCATGAGTTTGATCACGCACGACTCAGTTTTGAGAAGTAAACTGCTCTTATTCTTACTATTTTAGAATAAAAACATACACTTGATTTCAGTGTGTAACAGCTGGTGTAATTTATGATACTTGTAAAGGTTAGCTTTGTGTTTTTTTTTTTTTTAATTCACTTTTCATTCTCTCAGTCATGTTTAGGATCCTTCCCTACCCCCCCCAAGTTCCCCCGCCCCCCCCATCTGACACTGCTGTTTTCACATAAAGATGCGCTATATCTCTGAGGTGTACTTGTGACTGCATTCTCGTACCAATGCTTGTGAACTGAAGTGCCTGCGTGCACTTTTCGTGGCATTACACATCTATTTTTTGAGCATGCCCGTGTCGCTCAAACACAGGAATATATGTTGGAGTACAAGTATAACAAAACAAGTGTACTTTTATTCAAGACTTTAACCGAAGAAAAAAGAAAGCAAGTTACAGTAGGCTGTTGTTATGACAGCTTGTGTGGTGCAATGCTAAGGACTGCCGATTTCTGATCCGTGCTATATAAAATCATCACATTCAAATATTAACAGTTGCCACACACCCTTCCTACATTTACGACATGTGTACTTGTTGCAGTGTACACACCTCTCTGTGCTATGGTTCCTATTACACTGAATGAGCACCTGACACTGTACTTTCTTCCCTACATAAATAACATTCGAGCTATAGCGTGTCTCCAAATAAATAACATTCAAGCTATAGCGCGTCTCCAAATAAATCACATCTTTATGTGAAAACAGCAGTGTCAGATGGGGAGGGGGGGGGGGGGTTGTGAATGCGACTGAGAGAATTGAACCGAATTTAAAAAAAAAAAAAAAAAAAGGCTAACCTTTACAATTATCATGCATTTACACTGGCTCTTACAGACTGACTGAAATCAAATGTATGTTTTTATTCTAAAATAGTACAGTACATGCAATATTATTTGAAAATGAACAGTGTCAGATCGGGTTTGAATACACGCTGACGCTGTTACAGAAGGCATCAGCTTATTCAGTGCAGCAGTTTCAAAGCACAGTACATGCAATATTACTTGAAAACGAACAGCGTCAGATCGGGTGGATATTCAAACCCGATCTGGTGCTGTTCGTTTTCAAATAATATTGCATTAGTGCGATGATGTTTTTACATATATTGTCTCTTTCATTCACCTTGCAGTTTGTAATCAGTGACCGCGTGTTTTTTTCCCCGATCTTTCCAGTTTGCACATGTTGCTGTATGGTAGTGTTTCTTTTGTACTCCAGGACATGCAGAGGATAGAATAGTACAGAGCAGTAAGTTCAGCTCTATATGCAATCAGACAGAGAGACAGGCAGAGAAGGCACTAGATATATAAATAAACAGGGAAGGCATTGTATAATAGATATATAAAAAACAGCTAAGGGGATAGATATATAGATAGATAGGAAGGAAAGGCACTATATGATATATAGGAGCTTCCCCATCTGCCTAATAATAAAATTACTGTTATTACTATATAGATAGACAGGGAGTTCAGGCAGGCAGAACACCAAAGGTTAAAAAAAAAAAAAAAAAATTTCTCTTCAGCAGGGAATCGTACTCAGGTCTCTGAAGTACAGCAAGTCTGCTGCGCTCCAAGAGACGAAATCTTACCAGTACGCCACGGAAGCTGTTGTAACATTCTTGAACCTTTTATGAAAGTGTTTATTTGATCTTTGCCCTTCAGGCTTTACACATTTTATAGCTTATGCCTACATTTTCTAACATTTATTACAAAAATATGAAAAAGTTTCTGTTTTAACAATGTGTTTACACAGATTACTGTAGAAACGGAACACACATGAAATGTGTGTGTTCCACATAACAATCTATTATTTCCACTCTAAAACTCCACCTCACTCCCAGATAATCAATCGAGGCATGAGCTGGGAGAAGTTCGTGCACATTCTAAGTTGGTGGGGGGATGGAATAGCCGGCTGCTTGCAGTTTGCTTTTATCGGCACATTTACAGGACAAAGGAGGCTGGCGGAGAGGTGAGAGCGGTTTTAAGAAGCGATTTAAGGTGGGATGGATCTACGAGTTTTTTCGTAGACTCTGGTAATTTTAGTGCTAAGGACATGTGTTTGGAATGGTTTTTCCCTTGTACTGTTTAATTATTTGCATTCCCTTAATCGGTTTCCATAATGTGTTCACCTTAATAGTGTGAATTACTGTGACTGCCTTGTTTAAGTCATTAATTTTTAAAAAGTTGTTAATCACTACTCTTGAGGGATCAGTGAGGTCCCTTATCATGCCTAGTGAATGGATGAAACTGAAGACTTATATGATGTGTGTCGATTATTTTCACTATGAGCTACTGTATGTTTACTTATCAGTTATGTGTTTTTACTTCTTTGGAGAGAATCTTGAGTTCATTGTTCAGTAAGGACAGTGGACACATCAAGTAAGTTTTTTATTTTCACCACTGCCTTTGGTCTTGGTTTGTGGGACTGGAGGAGTTGTGTTTGTCATCTGGGATGGTAATTTAGAATTGCTGCCGCTGGAACTGACAATTCATAGGATACATTTAAGGAGGTATTCCCAGTAATCAACAAGTCAGTGATTGCTGGGGATTGAGCTCACTGCTCTGCAGCACTGCCCTGAAGCTTGCTCTTTCTTTCAAACTTTGTGCTGCCTTCCGCCCTCCTACTCTCCTCTGATGGACAAGGACTAACCTCACTCATCTGTACTGCAAGATACAGGGGTTAGCAGTGAATATAAAATTGTAAAAAGTGATTTTTGATCAGTGGTCTCAAAAGGTAAGGTCTCTACTTAAGGACTTATGTGAACAGCGTGTAAAATGCCTGACTACCCCTTTAAGAATATCACCCGGAGTGATGTGTGGTTCAACTTACTGCCCTGTTTGCTTGGCTCTGGCGGTAGAGTGAAAGTGTGAGTAAGTGAGTGGCCATACTTTTATCATTTTGGGAGAGGTGAATGGAATCCTTCTGAGTTTTTTAATAAATAAAATTCATGCCTAGCTGCTCAATTAATAATTAATACAGTTCTTGATCATAAAAAACAGCATTTACATGTCCAATGCTACTCCCACAATCTCAGATTGCATTCCCACACTCACCTGAAGCATCACTACTTGTACAGAATTTGTCTGAAATCCTCCTTTACAGAAGAAAAGCAGCCTAACTGAGCCCAAAGAACCAGAAGAGACCTCCACCACCACCGCTGAGGCCTGAACCCTGACTAACCTGTGATCTCGGACAAAGCCAGTTGAGTGTCTGTTACGCAGTTTTAACAGTGGTAGTGCATTCTCAGAAAGCATGTGTGGGCTGAGCATGAAAATGTCTGAGGTGTGGCGGATGGCTGGGGCCCATGCCTGGCCAGGATGCCTTTATTATGGAAGGACTGGGAGAGAAACAATATCTCCCCGGGACACGGGAGATCAAACCCCCTGGATTGCATCGGGGCCACAGGCTTGGACGCTCAGCCTTGCTGGGGCCCGTGGACACCGCCTGGGGGTACCTGGACAGTTTTAGAGCCCAGGACTGCAGCACTTCCACCACACCCGGAAATGCAACCAGCAGAGGATCCAGGAGCACCTGGAGTGCTTCTAGGTGCCCATGCAGCAGTTCCGTCACACCAGGAAGTGGTGCCAGATGATCGTCAGGGAGCATCTGGAGCATATCCGGGTGCAGTATAAAGGAGGCTGCCTCACTCCATTTCTGGAGCCAGAGTCGGGAGGTGGAGGACAGAGCTTGTGGGAGAGGAGTGGAGGCAGCAGAAGAAAAGAAAGAAAAAGAGAGAGAAAAGGACTGGGCATTAACTGCTGTGGAGAATTGTGAGCATTGTGTGCTGTGAAAAGGCAACAAAAAAGAAAATAAAAGCGGGTGCTTTAGAACTTGTGTAGTCTGCCCGTCTGTATTTGGGTTAGAGGGCTGTCAGACCCCCGATCTTCCACATGAGGTTTTTCGTTTTTCCTGAATTAAATGTAATTATTTCAAAGTGCTATAGTGGTGGAAAATGACTGGTTATGGCATCCAAAAATAAGCCTATCATTGCACTTTGATCAGATTTACACTACAATATGGGACTATTCAGTGGTTCAGTACAGTATATCATATATAAACGTCTATGCGTGCATGCATGCGTGCGTGTGTGTGTGTGTGTCTGCCCGTCCCGGAAGTGACAGGTGGAGTTGGGGTAAGGGCTCCTCCTCCGAGGAAACAAATTGTCTTAGCCGCTAATACACAAGCTACATGAGCACATCAGCAAAACGAAACCACCGAACAGACACTCGCTTAGCCGCTAATGCACAAGCGACGTGAGCACACTGGCAAAACAAATCCTCTTGGAGAGAGATGCCAGAGTAGTTTCTTTCAATTTCCTGATATCTCTACATTTCAATTTATTTTCTGGCAATTTCAACAGTTTCTAGGACCCTGGGGTTTTTACAGCACGGGCTTACACAGCTAGTGAATACATCAACATACAAATTATGTCAAACATACAGTAAAATAGAATTAACTTCAATTTTAATATAAACAGATCATGGCTTTGCTCTTTATACTATTAAAACAAGATATGGACAGTTGGCAATGGAGGACAGAAAAACTTTTAACAGACAGCTTTAATAAAGTAAATAAACTTGCAGGAAGTATTAAAAGACAAGGTCACAGTGCTGATGATCTCTAGCCTATCCCCCGGCAGGCACTCTCCACTATTATAAATACATATATCTAATTAAAAAAAAATCAGTTAGGTCCCAGGCTCACAAAATCTTTAGGATTACTTTAATAAATACAAACAAGAGCTTAGGCTGTTCAAAAATGGCTACACTTACCTGAGCAATTTACTAAAACTGTCCTCAGTTTTACCCATAAAGTTTTAAACTTCACTGCATTTCCAGTGCTCAGCTATAAAGCTTGAGACCTGCCTTACAGACCACACCGACTGAACCTAAAACTTAAAGGTATTTTTAATTTGCGCTTACCTTCTCCAGACTGGTTTGGTGATGGCTGATCTTCCTCGGTTCTAACAGATGAATTTTTTTCAGTCCTCATCTCAGGGATGATAGATATCTCCTCAGCTTCTTCTTTAATGCCCACAGTCACCAGTTCATACTCCTCATCCGAGAGGCTGAGACTCTCCTGTTCAGAGTGGTCAGACTCCCACTCACAGTCCTCTTCCTTAACAATCACAGTCATTACCTCCATGGTGTTTATGTCATGCGTGTCCTCTGTCACATCCATCCCAATGCTGCAGAAAAAGGCAGCAGATCTTCCTTCCTTGCTGTTGAAAAAACAAGATTAAATTTCTTAAACATTTCTCCATTAAGATATAAACATATGAATTTCTTTTTATAGCCAAATCATCAGACATTTCAGAGAACTCACACTGTGGCAGGGGAATCTCAATAGCTCATCAATTTTCTTATCAAGTTATCAAGAGAAAAAAAAAAAATGGCCATAGCCTTACGGAGGACCACCTCACGCACTTGGGGCCCACCAGTACTCATTACTATGGTGTTTTATGGTAAAAGTACAGATTTACTTTATGCATTTGTTTAAAATATGCTTATTGATTTTCTATGACACGGTTGTAGAAAAGAAAAAAAAAGGGAAATTACTGGTGTGACAAGCCATCTTTCTCTTTTTCTCTCTCGATCTATACATACATATAAAAGCAAAGCCCTCACTGACTCATCACAAATTCTCCCACTTTCCATATAGGTGAGAAGCTAAAATTTCGCATGCTCATTCTTTGCAGTGTAGTTACAAAAGTTAGGTATGTTTCATGTCCTATTGTAACACCCAAGGGGGAGAAATGGGTGTACCCCCTAAACTGTATATAAAGATAGGGGAAACTGCTCCTCACTATTTCTGCAACTTCTAATATACCTAGGAAGCCCAAATTTCCCATGCTCATCCTTTACACTGTACTTACAAACGTTAAGTATGTTTCATTTCGCGCCATGCCCCATAACAAACTTTCAAAAAAAACTTCTTCTTTTGTCCCAAAAGGAACACATGCCAACAAAGTTAAAGCATGTCTAAAGTCTTCATACCTATGGCCTAGGACCAACGTGCTTACCTTAATAAACTGTAAAATCAATGTTCCTAACAGTCTCTGTCTCCTGGAGCCTCATGTATAAATGGTGCGTATATATATACACACATACATACATACATACATACATACATATATATATATATATATACATATATATATACATATACATACATACATACATACATACATACATACA
>JANRMT010062791.1:216755737-216785333 GCA_026402145.1 Polypterus bichir lapradei
TGTTCGGATTCAGCGGGTTGGAAAATGGATGGATGTATATATATATACTGTATATAGCAAAATCCCCGAGCTTCGCAGTGGCGAAGTACTGCTTTTAAATTTTTATTAAGAAGAAAAGTAAACCTTTTTAAACTGAGGGAAAATTTACCAATAATTATTTGTTAAGGATCTCTCTGTATAGCACGTTGTCAGTTCAGCACTCCGGTTGTAATATGACCAAGCTGTGCGAGCTTACTCTTGAGAATGCAACGTATAGTTGTCCAGGAGAAAAGCAATCTTGCCTCAAATCAATGGTAACCTTTTGTAGGGTGTGTCCCTGAGACTTAAATGTCATCGCAAAGCAGAGCCTTACTGGAAATTGGAGGCATTTGAATTGAAATGGGAGATCAGACGGTGTAACGGGGATGTGAGGAACACAAACTCTCTCCCCTGAGCAACTGCCAGTAAAAATAGTTGCCTCAATTATGTTCTTTTGCAGACATGTGACCTCAAGTCTCGTGCCGTTACAAAGTCTCGGTGGCTGTAAGGTTTTCAGTAACATTATTGGTGTCCCAATTTCAAAATTAGATTATGCTCAGTAGTGCCTGGAGGATTCAGAGTGTGGAGAAACTCTAGAGACAGTGTGTGTATTAATTTGTGGATTTTTCTGTGAGTATTTGGTGGCAGCGTCACGAAGTTGCTTCCGCAAGACCGCGTGAGCCGCAGAGCTCAGCACGGAGCGAAATGAAGTGAATGAAATGAGGTGAATGGGAGGGGAGATGATGACGTGACTCCCCCACCCGCCTTAACTGTCAATCTCTCCACAAACACAGTCTCTTGGAATTTGCATAAGCACAGTCCTTCACCAGCAATTTTAACTTAGTTACAAAGTGATCCAAAGTCTCGTTTATACCTCGTGTCTTCTCATGAAACTTGTATCTCGTGAATATCGTATTCGTTTTAGGCATGACAAACGGCAGTGGGAGCGTGTTTATAAACTTAATTTAAACTTATGGTTTACACCGTGCTTTGTTTCCGCAGTAGCTGCACTTATGAATATGCTTGAATGCGTCACTCGCTTGATATTCTTTTACTGCCTTCTCAATTGTGTAATGAGTTTTTTCTTCAGCGCTCTTTGGAGCTCTTCCTTGTTCTCTATGTACTGCATTCACAGTTCACTTGATTACGTGGGAGGCGTGATGATGCGAGGCGCAACTCCGCCTCCCACGGCCATCAAGCTGCAGTCTATTACAGTATATGGACGAAAATAGGTTCCAGTTATGACCATTACGCGTAGAATTTCGAAATGAAACCTGCCCAACTTTTGTAAGTAAGCTGTAAGGAATGAGCCTGCCAAATTTCAGTCTTCTACCTACACGGGAAGTTGGAGAATTAGTGATGAGTGAGTGAGTGAGTCAGTCAGTCAGTGAGGGCTTTGCCTTTTATTAGTATAGATCAACTAACTAAGATCACAGCTCTTGAGATCTGAAGATCAAGTTACATCTAATCACTATTCTGATATGAGAGTAATTAGTCAGTCAGTCGGTCATTATCCAACCCGCTATATCCTAACACAAGGTCACGGAGGTCAGCTGGAGCCAATCCCAGCCAGCACCGGGCACAAGACAGGAACAAACCCCGGGCAGGGCGCCAGCCCACTGCAGGGGGCACACACACCCACACACCAAGCACACACTAGGGACAATTTAGGATTGCCAATGCACCTAAACTGCATGTCTTTAGACTGTTGGAGGAAACCAGAGCAACCGGAGGAAACTCACGCAGACACAGGGAGAACATGCAAACTTCACTCAGGGAGGACCCGGGAGACGAACCCGGGTCTCTTACTGCGAGGCAGCAGTGCTACCACTGCACCACCATGCTTTCCCGAGCAATTAGTCATACCCATAAAAACCTCAATCCCAGAACCAAGCCTGGAACTGGTGATCACCGGTAAGTGCATTGTGGTCAGGTTGTCCATGTAAAGCAGTTGGGCGTAGTGGGGCAACAGTGTGAGCTGCCAATGTAAAGGATGAGGGTTGAATGCAATGGCAGTTAGATACTATAAATAGGGCGACTAGACCTTGGTGGTTTAAACTGGCGTCTGGCACTACTTCTCTCGTATTGTGTAGGAGTTCAAAGTTATGGAGGAGGTGGGAAATCCTGATGAGATATAGCGAGACTTATCTATACAAAAATGGCTTAAGAACCAAACTTCCTCATCAAGAGTCAGCTCAGTTTTAGACAGAAGTTACCTTTGGGATTTGTGGGTGCCTACAGTTTTGGTTTCTTCCTCTATATTAAAAAATTTGCCTTAACAAGCTTTCAAGTTGTATAGAGAACTTTCATCATTGTTGTGTGTGTGTAAAATAACTCTTCTCAGTATTGGCCTCTTCAGAGACTTTGGATTCTGTGCTGAACACTCTGTCATCAAGTAGTTGTGCAGGCCTACCTAAAAACTCCAGCCAGCTTGTGGATATGTACAGATGGGAAAAGAAGTATTGAACTTGTCAACATTTTTCTCAGTAAATATATTTCTAATGGAGTTATTGACATGAAATTTTCACCACATGTCGGTAAAACCCAAGTAATCCACACATACAAAGAAATCAACACAAATAAAGTCCATAAATTAAGTTATATGTAATAAAGTGGAATGACATATGAAGAAAAGGAGGTGCAAAAAGGCATGGAAAGCCAAGAAAGCAGCTGACATCTGTCAATCCTGATAGCCCCCTATCAGTGCAAATGAATATCAGCTGGTTTAGTCCTAATTGATGGCCTATAAAAATGTTTCTCCTTACCAAGGTGTCACACATGATGTAACTCATAATGGGTAAAAGCAGAGAGCTCTCTCAAGACCTTCAGAACCTTATTGTTGCTAAACATCCTGATGGCATTGGTGACAGACGTATTTCTAAACTTCTGAATGTTGTAGTGAGCACTGTTGGGGCCAGAAGTGGAAAAAAAAATCATTTCACCATAAACCGGCCACGACCAGGTGCTCCTCACAAGATTTCTGACAGAGGAGTCAAAAGAATAATCAGAAGAATCGTCCAAGAGCCAAGGTCCACTCACTCGCAGAGAGTTTCAGAAAGACCTGCAATTAGCAGGTCCAATTGTTTCAAAGAAAACAATAAGTAATGCACTCAACCGCCATGATCTCTACGCACGCTCACCGAACAAGACTCCTCTGCTGGAGAAAGAGCATGTTGAGCTTATTTAAAGTTTGGTGAACAGCATTTGGACAAGCCAATTAAATACTGGGAGAATAGAGTCTGGTCAGATGAGACCAAAATTGAACTCTTTGGGTGTCATTGCACACACCATGTTGGGAGGAGAAAAGGTACTGCACATCACCCCAAAAACACCACACCAACAATGAAATTTGGAGGTAGGAACATCACGGTGGGGGGCTGTTGTTTAGCATATGGTACTGACAGGCTTCATATAATTGAAGGAAGGATGCAAGGAGAAATGTAGCGGGACATTCTTGATAAGAATCTGCTGCCATCTATTAGGATGCTGAAGATGAAACGAAGGGGGACATTTCGGCAAGACAAGGATCCCAAACACACAGCCAAGGAAACTCTCAATTGGTTTCAGAGAAGGAAAGTAAAGCTGCTAGAATGGCCTGGTCAATCACCCAACTTGAATCCAATTGAAAATCTGAAGATGAGACTTCATAGAAGAAGCCCCTGGAACCTTCAAGATATGAAGACAGTTTGTGTGGATGAATGGGCCAAAAATTACACCTGAGCAATGCATGCGACTTGTTTCTCCATACAGGAGGCGTCTTGAAGCTGTCATTACCAACAAAGACTTTTCTACTAACAATTAAATAAATGTCAGTAAGCGTGTTCAATACTTATTCCCTGTGTCATTCCACTTTATTACACAGAAATTAACTTATGGACTTGTTTATTTTGATTTCTTTGTATGTGTGGATTATGGTATTATACGGTATTTCATGTCAGTAGCCCCATTAGAAATATATTTACTGAGATAAACATTGACGAGTTCAATACTTATTTACCCCGCTGTATGATTTGAGCCCAAGTGATCAGTTGTTAGTGAATGTCTGTGCTGGTCATGTTGTATACATAACAAACCCCATGAGTGCTGAACGGTGGATAGAATATCCATTGGTCAGTGCTTGACTGTGGAAGTGTTGTCAGCACTGAGGCCACACGTTCTGGACATGCAGATGGTTTGTGAAAGCCCTGGTTTATAAAGCGTTTGACTCCAGTGGAGCTTCTGAATCACTTATCAGGGGTGTAGAGTTTGAATAGACCTGTTTAAGACTTCAGTAGTAGAGAGAGAGGCCACTGAAAGGATCTTTAGTCAGGTATTTGTTGGTGCTTATCATGGCAGAAGTCCTAGGAGTCATTTGAGGACCACCAGCATTAAGGGGAGCTGTCACGCTTAACAAAGAGGCCTTCCATGCATGTAATGTTAGTATTGTGATGTGACTGAAATGAACCAAAACACGTGGCAGACGCTTGACTTTGATTAAAAAGAACCTACAGAAAGGGTGCACTACAGAGGATTGTGTATTAATGGCAGAATTAAATAACTTTTTATTAAATAACATTTTTGGTCAATTTAATTTTTTATACAAGCCACAGTACCTTTTAAAGACAGGTAATAGAATAATTTAAAAATATTTGCTATCTCTAGCCCTATGTGTGTGTTCAGGGCCTTTCCTCTGTTTTTGCGCGTGTCTGATCCCTTTCTCATGCGCGTTCCCATACAGCACACTACTCAAACTCTCATTATTTTTTCTCCGCCTTTCTCGTCTGCTGCCCAGCTTAATACCTGCCATCTTTAAAGGCGACTCTCTTAGCATGCGCCTTGACTCCTCCTCATGCGTGTCACACTTCCTCTTTTGTCGTGTCACCAAAGACAAACTGACCAATTGGATTCCTCTGAGGAACTGGACAGACAGACCTTAGTGTTTTATTACATAGTACATAGCGTTCCTTATTGACTACAGCCTTTGAGGGCTTCAGATTTTCAGTTCTAGTGCTATAAGAGAAAATAATGAAACCAGGCATCATTAACATACACAAACACACAAACTGCACTAAATATACAGCAAGAAGTCAAGCAAAATGACACCTTTTATGGGCTAACTAAAAAGATTACAATTTGCATGCTTTTGCTTGATTTGTCACTGCATTCATAATGGCTAACAAGGTACAACACCCTAGTACTAAACTAAACTAGTACACAGTAAAATGGAGCAGATTTCATTTTGTTAAATAAATCATGATGGTACATGACCAGGAACATGAGAGCATGAATGGAACCAGTGTGTCACAAAGCTGACCAGTCCTGGTTTCACAAAGCACTCCCATTTCAGAGTAGACACAAATATCTGTGTCTTTCATCTCCTAAAATATTTCTTCCACTTTACTTTGAGCTACTTTTTGTATGAAAATGTGCTATATAAATAAATGTTGTTATTGTTGTTTACATTAATGTCATCTTCTCCCTATCCTCTATTTTTATGTTTAGGTGATTTCAAATAGGCCATTTTGATATAATTTGATGATTTAAATAGGCCATTTTGATGCATATTTTGGAGTCCAGCGGCATTAGTCTAATTGTGAAGAAATGTCAGGAAGCATTCTTATCATTAAAAGTGCATTTCACATGCTTGGCATGGCACTTGGTTTCATTTATAAAACAACTTCCAATATCACCATAAATTAATATTATTATGACTTTTTAGCTACATTAAAAAAAAAAATAAGAGCAGCATAATTTTGAATGATGCAAAATGAGGATTCAGTTCTCTAATGTATGACCTATAATCTGGTCAATTGGGCCTCTCCCAATCTGTTTAGGTTACTGTTTCATCTTTTTGGTTCCAGTGATTGTCCTCATGTGGTAAGTAGTTGTAATGGAGAAGGCACAATTAACAAGTTTAGTGACTTTGTATGTACTGTTAATTTTTGAAGATTGCTTGATTATAAAAAGTTTTTCATAATTTAAAACAGCATTTATTTAAAAGTGTGAATTAATGTCAATTTTAGGGGAGTGGATTGAAAATACGTTTTTCTTTTTCCTTTTACATTTTATACAGATGACAAATCTCACTGCTGTTCTGACTGTGGCAAACAATTCTGCTACAGGAGTGCTCTGCAGAGACACACTAGAACTCACACCGGAGAGAGGCCATATTGCTGTTCAGAATGTGGTAAACGATTCTCTCACAGGAGTACTCTTCAGAGCCATACTAGTGTTCATACTAAAGAGAAGCCATATTGCTGTTTGGAATGTGGCAAACGATTCTCTCATAGAAATAGTCTTCAGAGCCACAATCATGTTCACACTAAAGAGAAGCCGTATTTGTGTTTTGAATGTGGAAAACAATTCTCAGAAAGGAATACTCTTCAGAGACACATTAGAATCCACACAGGAGAAAAATCATATTGCTGTAATGAATGTGGCAAACGATTTCATTATGGCAGTAATCTTCGCAGGCATATTAAATTTCACACTGGAGAGAAGCCATATTGCTGTGATGAATGTGACAAACGATTCTGTAGCAGGCAAAATCTTCAGAGCCACAAAAGAATTCACACCGGAGAGAAGCCATATTGCTGTAATGAATGTGGAAAACAATTCCGTGAAAGAAGTACACTTCAGAGCCACAAAAGAATTCACACTGGAGAAAAGCCATATTGCTGTTCTGAATGTGGCAAACACTTCCGTGGTAGGGGTAGTCTTCATACCCACAAAAGAATTCACACAGGAGAGAAGCCATATTGTTGTTCTGCATGTGGCAAGGCATTCTCACGAATGAAGTATCTTCAGAGCCACGAAAGACTTCACCTAGGAGAAAAGCCTTATTGTTGTTCTGATTGTGGCAAACAATTTGTGCATATGCACAGTCTTAAGAGACACTGTACAGTCCACACAGGAAGGAAGCAGGAAACCTTGAAGAAGTAAGTTGGCAGGTAAAGAAGGAAGAAATGGGAGGAAGGAGTGAAATGTCATCTTTCTAAATACTGAAGTCTTGAATAAATACTGTCACGTGGTGAGGTTTAATGTGCAAGATTCATAATAAGGATGTGTAAAAGTAATTTATAGTTGTCGTTAATTTCCCTTGGATAAAAAGGTGCCCACCCTATGCCCGGACATTCTGGTCCAGATGAACGGTGTCACTGGCCCCACCAGAGTGGAAATGATCAGACCACAAAATGGAAATTGAGCAAGAGATCAAGAGGACAGGACACAGTCCAGGGTCAGTAGAAGATAAAGAGGAGGTCATACACTGCTGCTTTAATTCAACAAATCCAGCATTTCCAAATAAAGGATATGGAAGAAGGGCTTGCACAAAACTGGAGTTCCAAAAAGTAATCTCTACATACAATGTGTATTATTGTGGACATTCCTTTGTTTTTTTATTTTGGTTCTCTTATTCTACTGAGTGATAGTTAACTATGAGTACCAGCTGTATCTGCTTTATAGCACCCCCATGTGTAGAGCTTTACCTGTATTTGGACAGTGATCTTAAGCAAAATGAGACTTAATAGGGAAATGCCAAGAAATATTTTTAAAGAATGTTACACAGGGGCACCCTGGAAGTAACTACAGCACCAGGAAAAAAGGAAATAGAAATATTTTGGAGAATCATAATCGAGGATACTCAAGAATACAATAAAGATGCAGACTGGCTTAGCAAACAATAGAGATAGTCCAAGCAAATGGGGAAATTAAAGAAATGTGATGACCTCAGGTGTCAATTGAAGAAACAGAAACCAGGCTACTAACTGGAAGACACCCAATTGAGATGATATACCCAGTGTCTGGCTCAGACAACTAAGAGCACTGCACCAGAAAACAGCCGAGTGAAACAAACATGTTAATGAAACATCTGAATATGACACCACAGCGACTCACCACAGGAATGACATTCCTACTTTCAACATCCGAGTAAACCGACACACCAAAAAGCTACCATCCTATAACCTGCCTCTCCACCATACATAAGTTCTTCACAGCAGTAGACGGAAATTATATTTACAGTCACCCGGATCTAAATATCGTAAATGCAGCAGAGGAAAAGGGCAAACAAAATTAGGTCATATGGCACAAAATTAATTTTAAATAAAGTACTTATGGAGTGCTGCAAGAAGGGCCAACACCTGAATATGGCATGGATCAATTAAAAAAAAAATGCCTTTGATAATATACTATAAACCTGGATCCTTAAATGCTTGGAAGTGTATAAAGTCCACTCTGCTCTCATAAGTTTCATCACAATCACTCTGCACCATTAACAGAAAATCCTGCTGCTTCATGCCAAAGGCTGGATCACAACCCTTAATGTACAGTCATGGCCGAAATTATCGGCACCCCTGGAATTTTCCCAGAAAATGCACCATTTCTCCTAGAAAACTGTTGCAATTACAAATGTTTTGATATACACATGTTTATTTCCTTTATGTACATTGGAACAACACAAAAAAACAGAGGAAAAAAAGCCAAATCTGACATCATGTCAAACAGAACTCCAAAAATGGGCCGGACAAAATTTTTGGCACCTTTTCAGAATTGTGGGTAAATCGTTTTATTTCAAGCATATGATGCTCGTTTGAACTCACCTGTGGCAAGAAACAGGTACGGGCAATATAGCAATCACACCTGAAGCCAGTTAAAATGGAGAAAAGTTGACTCAACCTTTGTGTTGTGTGTCTGAGTGTGCCACACTAAGCATGGAGAACAGAAAGAAGAGCAGAGAATTGTCTGAGGACTTGAGAACAAAAATTGTGGAAAAATATTAACAATCTCAAGGCTACAAGTCCATCTTCAGAGATCTTCATGTTCCTTTGTCCATTGTGCGCAACATAATCAAGAAGTTCACAACACATGGCACTGTAGCTAATCTTCCTGGACGTGGACAGAAGAGAAAAATTGATAAAAGACTGCAACGAAGGATAGTCCGAATGGTGGATAAACAGCCCCAATCAACTTCAAAACATATTCAAGCTGTTCTGCAGACTCAGGGTGCAACAGTGTCAGCTCGAACTCTCCGTCGACATCTGAACGAAATGAAATGCTATGGCAGGAGAGCCAGGAGGACCCCACTGCTTACACAGAAACATAAAAAAAACAGACTGGAGTTTGCCAAAATGTACTTGAGAAAGCCAAAATCCTTCTGGGCGAACATCTTGTGGACAGATGAGACCAAGGTAGAGCTTTTTGGTAAAGCTCATCATTCTACTTTTTACAGAAAATGGAATGAGGCCTATGAAGAAAAGAACACAGTACCTACAGTCAAACATGGTGGAGGTTCTAAGATGTTTTGCGGATGTTTTGCTGCCTCTGGCACTGGATGCCTTGACTGTGTGCAAGGCATCATGAAATCTGAAGACTACCAAAAGATATTGGGGTGCAATGTAGGGCCCAGTGTCAGAAAGCTGGGTCTGCATCAGAGGTCATGGGTGTTCCAGCAGGACAATGACCCCAAACTTACCTCTAAAATCACCCAGAAATGGTTGAAGACAAAGCGATGGAGAGTTCTGAAGTGGCGAGCAATGAGTCCGGACCTAAATCCGATTGAACACTTATGGAGAGATCTCAAAATTGCTGTTGGGAGAAGGCGCCCTTCAAATCTGAGAGACCTTGAGCAGTTTGCAAAAGAAGCGTGGTCGGAAATTCCACTTGAGAGGTGTAACAAGCTTGTTGATGGTTATAGGAAGCGCTTGATTTAAGTTTTTTTCAGTCAATCAAATATTAATTCGAGGGTGCCAATAATTTTGTCCAGCCCGGTTTTTGAGTTTTGTGTGAAATTATGTCAGATTTGGCTTTTTTTCTCAGTTTTTTTGTGTTGTTCCAATGCACATAAAGGACACAAACGTGTATACCAAAAACATTTGTAATTGCAACAGTTTTCTGGGAAAAATGGTGCATTTTCTGGGGAAATTCCAGGGGTGCTGATAATTTCAGCCATGACTGTATAAACAAGAGGAATATTCCAAGGAAACTTATGTCATCCAAATTGGAATTATAAGAGAAACTTATAAATACTTTTAGAATAATGAAGGTAGACTATTTGCAAAGTGTACATCCACAGAATGAAGAAAATCCTCCAGAGTTTTTATGTATGTATGTATGTACAATGCATCTGGAAAAGTATTCACATCGCATTACTTTTTCCACATTTTGTTATGTTACAGCCTTATTCCAAAATGGATTATTCATTTTTTTTCCTTAGAATTCTATACACAACACCCCATAATGACAACATGAAAAAAGTTTACTTGAGGTTTTTGCAAATTTATTAAAAATAAAAAAACTGAGAAAGCACATGTACATAAGTATTCACAGCCTTTGCCATGAAGCTCAAAATTGAGCTCAGGTGCATTCTGTTTCCCCTGATCATACTTGAGATGTTTCTGCAGCTTAATTGGAGTCCACCTGTGGTAGATTCAGTTGATTGGACATGATTTGGAAAGGCACACACCTGTCTATATAAGGTCCTACAGTTGACAGTTCATGTCAGAGCACAAACCAAGCATGAAGTCAAAGGAATTGTCTGTAGACCTCCGAGACAGGATTGTCTCGAGACACAAATCAGGGGAAGGTTACAGAAAAATGTCTGCTGCTTTGAAGGTCCCAATGAGCACAATGGCCTCCATCATCTGTAAGTGGAAGAAGTTCGAAACCACCAGGACTCTTCCTAGAGCTGGCCGGCCATCTAAACTGAGCGATCGGGGGAGAAGGGCCTTAGCCAGGGAGGTGACCAAGAACCCGATGGTAACTCTGTCAGAGCTCCAGAGGTCCTCTGTGGAGAGAGGAGAACCTTCCAGAAGGACAACTATCTCTGCAGCAATCCACCAATCAGGCCTGTATGGAAGAGTGGCCAGACGGAAGCCATTCCTTAGTAAAAGGCACATGGCAGCCCGCCTGGAGTTTGCCAAAAGGCACCTGAAGGACTCTCAGAGAAACAAAATTCTCTGGTCTGATGAGACAAAGATTGAACTCTTTGGTGTGAATGCCAGGCGCCACGTTTGGAGGAAACCAGGCACCACTCATCACCAGGCCAATACCATCCCTACAGTGAAGCATGGTGGTGGCAGCATCATGCTGTGGGGATGTTTTTTAGCGGCAGGAACTGGGAGACTAGTCAGGATAAAGGGAAATATGACTGCAGCAATGTACAGAGACATCCTGGATGAAAACCTGCTCCAGAGCGCTCTTGACCTCAGACTGGGGCGACGGTTCATCTTTCAGCAGGACAACGACCCTAAGCACACAGCCAAGATATCAAAGGAGTGGCTTCAGGACAACTCTGTGAATGTCCTTGAGTGGCCCAGCCAGAGCCCAGACTTGAATCTGATTGAACATCTCTGGAGAGATCTTAAAATGGCTGTGCACCGACTCTTCCCATCTAACCTGATGGAGCTTGAGAGGTGCTGCAAAGAGGAATGGGCGAAACTGGCCAAGGATAGGTGTGCCAAGCTTGTGGCATCATATTCAAAAAGACTTGAGGCTGTAATTGCTGCCAAAGGTGCATCGACAAAGTATTGAGCAAAGGCTGTGAATACTTATGTACATGTGATTTCTCAGTTTTTTTATTTTTAATAAATTTGCAAAAACCCCAAGTAAACTTTTTTCACGTTGTCATTATGGGGTGTTGTGTGTAGAATTCTGAGGAAAAAAATGAATTTAATCCATTTTGGAATAAGGCTGTAACATAACAAAATGTGGAAAAAGTGATGCGTTGTGAATACTTTCTGGATGCACTGTATGTATGTATTTATGTATATAAATATATATGTGTGTGCGTACTGTGTGTATGTGTGTACTGTATATATATATTAAAAATAGTAACAACCCTAGAAGTGACACCTAAGGAACAACAGTCTTAGCATCACAAATTTTAGGTTAGGTTCCTCACATCATCCCCCACTGATTCATGTGTCTAAGCCAATTCTGCACCCATCTACCCACAATACCCTGAACTTCCACTTTTAGTTTGATGCTCGGCCTCTAATCCAAGACCTTGTCAAATGGTTTCTGAAAGTCAAAATAAAGTATACTCCACTCTGGTCAAATCCTTTGGTTTGCTTGTTCTTATTGGTTCAGTTCTCTAAATGGCACTAGGATAGTGAATCTTACAATTATATTTAGGGAACAATTTTCTACTTGGTGACAGAGTCCAAAAAAACCTGTGGTGTTCCTGAGTCAGGTGCTTCAGACAGACAGAACTGTCGCTGGATAATCCTGGAGAGGACAAAAGGTGGACAATCTAGAGTGAAAGAAGAGTCCAGGGTTTATTATTTATGTCTTTCAGATCATTAAAGGTAAGTGATGGATTATAAGGTAGGCACCACTACTGAATATCATTTATTGGCAAATCATTTGCAGGAGGTTTGTTGTTGTTTTTTTTCTTCTTCCATATACCCTTAATTAAAGCTTTGCATTCTCAAGGCCAAGCTTGATGATGATGATATTCACTTTTAAAAGCTGTAGCAGCAGTAGGCCCTTAATTGCTTTACATTCAGGCTTATTAAAAGCACATGTCTTTGGTTTAGGAAGTGTACCATTGGGTAACACTTGAGTGGAGCAGTCCTGCTCCCTTTGTGGTGTTGATACTAGAGCTGAACTTTGACCAAAGGTATCTTGATACTCTAAATATTCATTAAGAAGGAACTTAACTTTAGAGCAAAGAAGAGGTGTCTGTAAATTCACATGCAGGTGATTGTGTTTGCAGCCACTACCCCAGTGTGTAATTTCTTTTTACTACCAGTTTCTAATGGGATCACGTGTCAAATTTGGGATTGATCAACAATGATACTGACAATTTCATAATGGAATAATCCAATTTGTAACTGCACTGGTAATTTTGTAGTATATTCCAGTAATCCATTTCGTATCGGCTCTCCATCAACTGATAACAGCTTTAGGTTAAATGTCAAAGGAATTGGAATTGTGCCTAATGTCTATGACAACTGTTTGTTAATTAAAGTTCCTGTTGCTCCGCTATCAATCACAGCTGAGACATCCACATTGTTCACTATAGCTGGTACCATAAATACATTCTTGCACAGGTTTTGACTACAAGTGTCCATCTCACCAACCGCCACATAAAGCATGTATGTTAGTTTCCCTGCAACTTTCTACAATGTGCAGGATCACCACAATGTGTAAACAGTTTTTTTATTCTTTTAATTTACACTGTTTTTGATTGTAGAGAACGGTTGTTTTCACTAGCACCATGGGCTCAGAGACCCCTTTTTGTTCAGGAGGTTGAGTGAGGGTACATCATTCTGATCTTAGCCGAGTTTATGTTCAGTCAGGCTAGTGCCTTTTTTTTCTATTCTCTTAGAGTAATATATATTTTTTGGTTTGAAAGCAGGTAAGCAGTATTTTGTTAAATATTAAGTAAAAAAAAATTACACCTCCAAAGCACCCCTTTTTTGAGACTTGAAAATAGCTTCAATGACGAGGACCACTGAGCTATCGTCTGTCTACCCCTCACACTTGTCAGGTTCGTTATTGGATTGGTCTACTCCCGCACCCTAATAATAACACACATTTACACACAGACCCTAACCACAACAGTGCCCCATAAATGACACACACACAGCTGGTTAACTTCTAACACTTTAAACCACAAAAATGTTATAAGAATAATACAACTTGTCATTCTCTTAGCACTTCAAGAAACTTACTTATTATCGGCACAATCAACATACAATGTTGATATCTAAAAGATATCTTAAAGGTATCTAAGGCCTAAATACTAGGAACATATTCAAACATACAAAGGCTCAACATCTTTAGTGATACTCCATTTATCAACCAAAGTTGTCTTACTTTATGTACCGTTCCCTACTATTGGGTAGAGCTCTAACCTTTAGCCTTAATAAACCTCACAGCACAGAGCGTATGGCAAACCTCTGGCTGCTCCAGGTGCTCATAAAAAAATACTTTATTGCTTCAATCACTCTGCATATAAAAACAAAGTATAGAAAGATTAAAACAAGTGAATATTTATTAAAGAAAACTAGCTGTGTAAGCCTATGCTGTAAAAAGCCTGGGGTCCTAGAAGCTATTGAAATCCTCAGAAAACAAACTGAAATGTAGATATGTCCGGTAATTGAAAGGAACTACTCTCTCTCCCAGGAGGGTTCGTCTTGCTGATGTGCTCACATGGCTTGTGCATTAGTGGCGGCAGGAAAAGTAGGTTTGCTGATGTTAGCGGCTAAGCAGTTTTGTCTTTCTTCTGAGGCTTCGTTTTTGATGACATGCTGGTCTCACTTGTGTTATTAGTGGCTAAGCGAGTTTTCTGTTTCCTCGGAGGCGGAACCCTTACTCCAACTCCACCTCTCACTTCTGGGCCGGACAGGCACACACACCTCCACGTGTAGACATTTATATATAAGACAATAATAAATAATAGAAAATAAGATCGATAGTAAAGTCTGGATAAAGAGTCTTAAAAAAGCTTACTGAAATGAATTGGTGATGTCAAGGATGAATGTCCTAGGGCAGCGTTTGATTTAGCAGTTGGTGTTCATGAAAATGCTGTTTACTGACAATCGGATGAAAATTCGGTCACACGTATCTTTTCATTTGACGTCGCTGTTCCATCATCGCCATTTCTCTTCTGATGTGTCTTTCAGACAAGGCATATTTATTATAAAATTTCATGCCGGGGGTTTCACAATACATGATTGTTGCATGCACCTCATTGGCTGGCTGTCGATATAATGGATGAATTTTGCTCAATCTCTTTAATCTATCTTTCCCAAATAATAAAGTTTTTTGATGTTGCCTAGTACCTACTGGCACGTCTTCCTTTTCCAGGCTGTAAACCAATTTAGCATTATGTTGTGAACAACTGTTATAAAAGTGAGGTATAAGGGAAGAGTATATGCTTTTGCTGTTACAATGCCTATACAAGTGTCCTGCATCTGAATTCATCTTGTTGGGATTGAGCAAAATATAGTGAAAATATAGAGAAAAACTTGCAGATTTTATACACCATAACAACCATGTAACAGGACAGTTTTTCATATACATCAATAGTATTGATACACTGTATGTAGTTCAGCATCAAAACAATTGCATGTCACACCAAGCTCTTTATTATTTTTGTTTTTTGTTTTTAACTAGCGAAAGGTAGTCTTCTTCTTCTTCCTCTTCCTTTTTA
Source organism: Polypterus bichir lapradei (assembly GCA_026402145.1). NCBI lineage: Eukaryota > Metazoa > Chordata > Cladistia > Polypteriformes > Polypteridae > Polypterus > Polypterus bichir. The sequence continues at coordinate 216,770,895 of JANRMT010062791.1, forward strand.
TCTTTCCCCACTTTTGTGTGTGTGTGGTCGATTTGTTTGATCAACCTTCTCCAAACAGCTCAATCCTCACCTTAATTAACCAAAGGTAGTAATGAAAAGTCAAGCAAAATGACACCTTTTATTGGCTAACTAAAACGATTACAATATGCAAGCAAGCTGAGTTGCCTCAAAAGCTTGCATATTGTAATTGTTTTAGTTAGCCAATAAAAGGTGTCATTTTGCTTGACTTTTCACTACATTCATAATGGTTAACACGGTACAACACCCTAGTACTCCAAAGGCAGTAAGAAATGCAATCTGTAAAATGGCATTGGTCCCTGAAAAAGAGAAATAAGACTTATGCTAACGTTACATTAGACCAGAGCATTTAAAGTATTTTTGAGCTTTCCAGTGAGATGTAGCTGAGCCCATGTACCTTTTGATTGGAAAAGTTGCAGATCATAATAAATCACCATGAACATTTTCTGTCTACAGTCAAGAAAAGTGCCCATATCTTACAGAGAAATAAATAAATAAAAGTATTTTGTGAATCTCCACCTTAATAAAAGGACACTTGTCTGTGTGTCATTCTGGTTGCTGTGTCTTAGTTATGTTCAATTTGGTATGGGATTTGTAAAAGCAGTGCTAATGTTTCATGTGCCACCTGTTGGAATGAAAAATGAGATGCATTTTATTACCACAAGCATAACAAAATACACTCCGGTTGATAGTGCACTGCAAATGTTAATGCTGAATACGCTGAGGTCTGCATTGATTACTTGAGATTTCAACCTGTCTTAGACATTCAGCAAAGCTAGTAAATGTAAATTAAGTAAAAAATAATTAGTTTATTTACAAAACACCTATCAGAGACTAAAGTCACAAAGTGCTGAACAATAAAACATAGAATAAAATTAAATATCAAAGCAACATACAAAACAAGGACAACATTAAAGACACCCACAGATGGCAAAGCTACCCAACAAATGCATGCTAAGTTGAAACTTAACAGTTCAAGTGATTCTGCTGATCTCAATGTCTGTGGAAGGTTGTTCCATAACCTTTGAGCAATGGCCTGAAACGTGCAATCCCCACATGTCTTTAATCTGGTACAAGGAACTGTAAGGAAATCTAACTGAGCAAATCTCAGAGCATGTCCCGTGCTGAAGGAGGTTCATGATGGAGTGGGGAGTTTGACTATGCAGACTTCTGTAAGTAATGACCAGAATTTTGACCTGGACCCTAAATTCCACTGAGATACAATGTAGAGAATGTAAAATGAGGAGATGTGGGTCCATGTGTGCGAGCAGGTTAAAAGCCTGGTGGCTGCATTTTGAACAATCTGAAGACGAGACAAACCAGCTTTACTCAGACAGGTAAAGAGGGAATTGAAATAATCCAGACCTGATGAAATAAAAGCATGTATAAGCATTTCCAAATCAGCCCTGGTAACAACACATTTCAACTTGGAAGAGTTCTTTGAATGAAAAAGACAACAATGACAGAGACACCTAACATATGCATCAAAACTCAAGAGATTGATCAAAGATGACACCAAAATTACTGTCTGTCTGTTTAGCCAATCAGTACAGGTCCTTTTCTCCCTCCTTAGTGTCCATCCTCTCATACAACTCATCATACGCCTTTTCTTTAGCCTTCGCCACCTCTCTCTTCACCTTGCACCTTATCTCCTTGTCCTCTTGTCTACTTTCTGCATCTCTCTGACTGTCCCACGTCTTCACCATCCTCTTCCTCTGTATACTTTCCTGTACCTCCCTATTCCACCATCGGGTTTCCTTTTCCTCCATCCTCTGTCCAGATGTAACACCAAGCACCCTTCTTGCTGTCACCCTTACTACATCTGCTGTAGTTTCCCAACTGTCTGGTAACTCTTCACTACCACCCAGTCTTACCTCCTCCCTAAACTTAACATTGCAGTCTTCCTTTTTCAACTTCCACCACTTGATCCTTGGCTCTGCCCTCACTCTCTTCCTCTTCTTGATATCCAACGTCATCCTACAGACCACCATCCTATGCTGCTTAACTACACTTTCCCCTGCTACCACTTTGCAGTCTTCAATCTCCTTCAGATTGATTCTTTTGCATAGGATGTAATCTACCTCTGTGCATCTTCCTCCACTCTTGTGTGTCACCCTATGTTCCTCCCTCTTCTTAACGCATTCACCACACCCATGTCCATCCTTTTTGCAAACTATCACCTGACCTTCTTCATTCCTCTCCTTGACACCATACCTACCCATCACCTCCTCGTCTCCTCTGTTCCCTTCACCAACATGTCCATTGCAATCTGCTCCAATCACTACTCTCTGTCCCTTGGGTACACTGTCCATCACTTCATCCAACTCACTCCAAAAATCTTGCACACCCAACTTGCGGGGCATATGTACTAAAAACATTCATCATCACACCTCCAAATTCCAGCTTCATAATCATCACTCTGTCTGACACTCTTTTCACCTCCATAACACTCTTGACATACTGTTCCATCAGAATAACCCCTACCCCATTTCTCCTTCCATCCACACCATGATAGAATAATTTGAATCCACCTCTGATCCACCTGGCCTTACTCCCCTTCCATTTAGTCTCTTGCACGTACAATATATCAACCCCCCTTCTCTCCATCATATCTGCCAACTCTCTCCCCTTACCAGTCATACTGCCAACATTCAAAGTTCCTACCCTCAGTTCCACCCTCTTTACCTTCCTCCTCTCCTCCTGCATCCGGACATGTCTTCCCCCCTCTTCTTCTTCTTCTTCGACCAACAGCAGCCCAATTTCCGCCAGCACACTGTTGGCTAACAGTACTGGTGGTGGACGTTGCTAACCCGGGATTCGACCGATCTGGTATGGAAATCTGTATTGTTGTCCGCATATTGATCTGGCAAAATTTTATACCGGATGCACTTCCTGATGTAACCCTATTCATTTATCTGGGCTTGGGACCAGTGCAAAGAAACACACTGGTTTGTGCATCCCTTGTGGCTGGGTTACAGAATACCATTCACAGTCCTCCTCCTTAATACTTAAGTCATTAACTCCATGTTACTTATACCAGCCTCACACATCTTCTCTTCTACATCCATGCTGGTGCTGTAGTAAATGGAAGCTGCTGCTTCTCACTGCTAAAAGAGTATGATATAATTATATCAACACTTCTACATTAAGATCTAAAAACATTTTAATATTTTTATACAGCACTACCTCAGTTTATTCTAAAGCCACCATGCATTTTTAGTACTATAGCCCCTGAGGCTACACCAAGTGGCAGTTGAATCCTTGTGGTCTCACTATTGGCCTATCAGCTCATCATGCTGGTAGCTTAACCCTAATGCTCTACCCCTAAAAGTCCTTGACAAACTGAAAAGTCTGGGTAAATAGAAAATAAATAATTGCTGTTTTTAAATTATTTTACTTACATTATTAGCACACATTTTCAGTTACAACAATAAAACAAAAAAATTACAGGGTCAGCCCACTGTTTGACAGAAAATTGCTTCAATATTTATTAGGATTCATTAATGAAAAGAAAAACACATTTCGATCAAGACCGACAAATAGACAGACCTTGTCTCAGAAGCACACCTTACAAGCCAAAATGGGAATATACTGGATAGTGGAGCCAATTTCTTTGTTTTTTGCTTGATTTGTTACCCACTATCTATTCTTGATGAAGTAATTAGGTGGAGTGCCCAGAGGTCCAAGAACCCTCATTCTGTTCCTTAATTCTCCTTTTGCAGTTGGTATAGATGCCAGTATTAAACCCAAGCAGGCCGTAGGAGAAAAAAGTGAATGTCCTGGTGTGGCCCAGTTAGAGCCCAGACCTAAATCCCATTGAAAATCTGTGGAAAGATTTGAAGATAGCAGTCCACCAACGCTCACCATCCAATTTGACCAAACTTGAACACTTAAACTGTAAAGAAAAGTGGGCATATGTTGAGTGGGCTCAATCTAGATGTGCAAAGCTGATAGAGAAGTATCCCAACAGACTCAAGGCTGTTATTAAAGCAAAAGGGGGTTCAACAAAATGACATTGACACTGGGGGGGGGGGGGGGGTTCCTTTATTAATCTTATTAGGTCTTTTGATTTTTTGTAATTTTTCTGAACTGTAGCTGTGATCAGGGGCAGTCCTAGCCTGTTTGGTGCCCTGGCCAAACACCCCCTCTGGCGCCCCCCCGCCCCCGGCACCCTACCGCATTCTAATATTGAACAAAATCAGTGCAATAAAACAAACTATTGGAAATGTAATGTCTAACAGAAACAAAATAAAAATTTTACATTTATACAGCACCAAAATATTTCGTTATAGTGTAAAGAATTTTCACTTTAGTACCATCTCCAGTCATCAGTTCACCAGGTCACTAACAACTACATAAACTTTTTCTCTCAGAGCTGCAGTCAGTTTATTATTTCGGTTTAACTTTCCCCTCCTACCACTGTCCACTAAGCAAGTCATTTGCATTAGTAAGTTAGCACGCAAACATATATATCCATACAAAAAAACTCTTACTAACTCAAATCATTTTATCAACATGTTCAAAATCTCATTGACGATATTTTACCATTTTAAAGCCTGTAATGTGCACTCCAATTATGTCGAATTTACTAACCTGTGATAAAGAATAGAGAGAGCACACGCATTGACCTGGCGTCAGCTTCACACAGGAGAATTTATTCTTCCTGTTTGCTGTACTCTATGCTGCTCGAGCAAGGAGCGCCCATCTAACGATTTCTGCGATTTCGCACAACCCAGGAAAAATTAATTGTGACATAATGGGCTTGGATTGACAATATTATGAATGAAATGGGCTTTATTGGGAAGCACCCCGCCCCCCTCCCCTTTCGACAGGTTGTGTGTGAGACTTCAGCACAGCAGCAGCAGCAAGCAGGCGCACCGAGGGCCCTCGCGCTCACTTCCCGCATATATGGGTGTGACAGAATTTAGAAAACACATCGGTGCAAATTATAAGTCTATATCATAATGTCTGGTGCTTTTGTGTTTGTTTGTTTGTTTTTATTTTGTTTTATTTTGCGAGCTGGTTATTAGATGCCGCGCCAGCCAGCCAGCCAGCCAGAGAATCCCCTGCTGCCCCGCCCCTCTCCTCCCCGTGCGGCAAGCAGCAGGTGCACCTCACAAAAGTAGGGCGCCCTTACCCCCCGCAAATGGGCAATAGAAAACCGATCGGTGCCCATGTAATCCCAAAAATGCGCTCGCATGATGTCGGGGCAGCATGGCCATGCGCAAAAAAAAAAATAAAAAAAAATTTGCCGATGCCCAAGATGCCGCCCCCACCACGATGCCGGCCTCTGCAACTGCCCATTTCGCCCATATCAAAAACCGCTACTGTCTGTGATATCTTTCACTTGGATGTTATAGGTTGCATTGAGTAAAGCTGAGAAGAAATATTTTTGTGTGTGTTTTCATTTAAAGCTGTAAAACAAAAAAAAAATTAGAATATTTCGAATTGGGGGGATTCTTTTCTATACCCACTGTATATATATATATAGAAATTTTCTGATCTTTTCTGCTTTTTGATTTCACGAGCCTTCTGCAAAACAGGACAAGTAAAATAAGTGGTGTTACGATCAGCCCCACAATTGCAACATTTAAGTCATTGCTCCCACTTCACAATTCCCATATTCATGGTCCATTCTGCATTTTTGCATATCTTAGTTTTCCCTTACAGAATGTGGCTACGTGTCCTACAAGCTGGTATTTACAACACCACAGAGGAGGCGTTTCATCCTCTCAGACTGAGAAGCCTACACATATCCTAAATGAAATCAGAGTACATTTCCGATAAAAATTTAGCAATGCAGACAGACTGTCACATTTTCTGCCTTCCCCCCATTCTTGTAATTATTTAGCTGAAAGTATTTTTGCACCTGCAAGTTCTTCCACTGAAACACAAGCTGGGACTCCAGAGATAATAATAATAATAATAATAATAATAATAATAATAATAATAATAATAATAATAATAATAATTAATTCTTTAAATTTATATAGCACTTCCTCACTACTCAAAGCACTTTTCATAGTGAGTGAGGAGGCACTTCAACCACTGCTAATGTGCAGCATCCACCTGGATGATGTGATGGCAGCCATTTATGCGCCAGTACGCTCACTGCACGTAAGCTATTAGGTGGTGAAGGGGTGAGAGAGATAATCAGTTAGAGACTGGGGATGATTAGTGGGCCAGAATGACCAGGCTGTGGTGGGCATTTTATCCTGGACATTGGGATACACACTACTCTTTATGAAGGATGCCCAGAGACCTTTTATGATCATAAAGACCCACACATATCTTCAGAAGGGTGACGCCATTTTTTACAGCACAGTGCTCCTGTCACTGCACTAGGGCAGTGGGATCCACATTCGGACCACCAGCACCAACTGCTGGCATCACCAACACCTCTTCCAGCAGAAACTCAAGCTTTTCCTACATTGGGGTGTCCAGCTCTGGTCCTGGTGGTCTACAGTGGCTGCAGGTTTTCATCCTAACCATCTTCTTCATTAGTGAGCCATTTTTGCTGCTGATTAATTTGTTTTGCATTAGTTTTAATGGATGTGACTCAGACCCCTTAGTTGTTTCTTTTTCTTTAATCAGCACCAAAAAACGAAAATGAGACACAAAACAAGCCACCACATGACCAGCTAACATGAAAAAAAAGAAAGGTGAAGGTCTTGGTCATGTTGTTCTGCTCATGTCACCCAAACATCTTGATGGATGTTAAGCAGCCTCTATTTCATTAAATTCAATGCAAATGCATTGCTGAATAATTCTGGATAACGTTTAGTTAATTATTAATGGCTTTATGATGGATATCTTTGTCGTGGACCAGTTTTTTACCCACCACACGGATGGCACGACAATATCAACAGTCTGCTGTGACAGAATAAGAGCAGCAGCAAGTCATGATATTCAATAATTAACAGCAAGAATTGGCCTCTTATTAAGAAACTGGTTAGAGTGAAATTGGCTGGAGTTTGACGTTCCAGTTTAGCTGGTCATCTGCTGGCTCCTTTCACATCTCATTTCTGTTTGGCTGCCATTGAATGAAGAAACAAATCAATCCAGAGGACTGAATCCTTAAAAACAAGGCCATTAAAATGAATGGAAAGAGAGTTTATTAGCAGTGAAAACTGGTCAGTGATTAGGAAATAGGATAGAATGAGAACCTGCAGCCACTGCGACCCACCGGGACTGGAGTTGGACACCCCTGTTCTAGATGGTCTCTAATCCAAGTACTGGCCAGGCCTGAACTTGCTTAGCTTCAGGTGGAGGATGTGAAGATCACACCTCTGCTTGTTGTTGTTGCCTCTCCAATCACTGAACATATTGCCTTACTTCCATTAAGAATCTTTAATCCTACAGCGTAAACATTTGATTGTACATTTACAGTAAGTTACAAGCTACTACAGTCACACGGGATTTTATTATATCATATTACTGTATATGCAATATAATACTATACGAAGACTTCACAGAAAACTGGGCCACAAAATCAATGTGATTTAGCAGTACCCTGCAGTTTAATTATGGTCATTTTCTGATATTTTACATGTTAACTGTAATAGTACTAAAATATGTAGCCAGTAATTTACTGTAAATTTACTAAAACGATTTCAGTTAAAAGATGCAACTTCGTCTGTAACCTAACAGTTAAAACGACTGGCAAATGAGCTACCAATCAGGTTCCTGCCAGATATGCAGACCAAGGATCTGTTAAAGCCCATTGAGGCATTTCTTGTGTGATTTTTGGGCTATACAAGAAATAAACTGTTGTTATTAATGTAGGGTGTACTACAAGTTCACTGGTTTATCAAAAAACCAGTATAAATGAGCATCCATTACCACAAAATAACCTTCTGCACACAGAAAAATGTATTTGCTAGTCATCTTTAAGTTGTTCATTCTCACAGTGTAAAAGTGCGAAAGTTATCAGGAGCAATTTAAAATGTAGATACAAAGGGGGCGTTCCTTATGCAAATATGCTAACTTTATGCAAATGTAGTTTTCTGTGCCATTATGACTTTACAGCAATACAGTGATTCACAAAAATAGTCTTGCAAAGTGAAATGATTAATTTAAATCATTGCTTTAATCATTTATTGCATTACTAAGTTTGAAGATGATGCAAAGCCAGGTGGACTGGCAAATAATCTCATATCCATTAAATCATCACAGAGGGACTTGGACAGCACACAGGCTTGGGCAGATGACATTTAACTTGATGTTTTTATGGAATAAATAAGTGGATAGGACTGACAAGCTTTCTTGGGCTGAATGGCCTGTTCTTGTCCAGATTGTTCTAATGCTCTACAGATCTTTCACTGTGAAAATATATAATTAATGTATTTTATAGGATTTTTTAAAACTGTAAAGTCACTTATTTTCCCCAAAATGTACATGAAGGTGAATTTTGAAGGTCCCTGAAGCCATCCTCCTGTCTACCTCACTATTTAGTAAATTATTCTTTGTGTCTCTGGTTCTTTGTGTGAATGATAACTTTCAAATGTTTGTACGATATTAAGCAAGTTACCGTCTGTGCCCCAGTAGTCGGGATTTCGTATTTAAATCTCATTTTACCACACAAATAAGTGAAATCGAACAATTCAGCGCGGACCTGTTCAAACACAATTTTACAGTAATTTGCTGTTTTATGATGAAGAATGTCTTAGTCTGCTGTGATTACAAAATACATTTTTCATTACAGTATTTTATTGCGACAGATTACAGTTAACTCCTGTGAAATGCTGGCAATTTATTGCAGTGTAATATTTGCTCTCTTTGCTTTTTATTAACACACTGTATCAATGCTCTCTCGTTACTGTGGCATGTTGCCGATTTTACTTGTCCAGTTTCTTTATAAATTGCCTTTGTCAATTCTTATCTGTACTATTTAGAAAATAAATCATCACTTTAAATACTGACTCGTAGTTCGATTTAGTACAGTACGTGGGGAGACCATCCGCTTCAGATCCCGATCACATGTCCTCGCAGCTCTTTTTTTCCCCTCAACTACTAGATTATTTACATTCCATCCCATCATCACTATCCCCGTCCGATTTACGTGCTACATTCAAACTCCAGTCACAATGCAGCTGTTGCGATCCGCGCTCCTCAGCGCAGATCACCTTCTGTCTCTAGATAATGTGATACTGTAGCGACTTCCGCGTCAGGCTCGAAAAGAGAAGAAGTAAAAAAACAGATAGACGTAGTAAAGTCTCACAAAAGTTTTTACTTGAATAATCAAGAAAAGGAACGCCGACCTCGTAACCCCAAACACTCCCTTTTTAGCACCCCCTTTAACCCCTCCTCCCATCCCGGGTCACGCCCGCCCCCTTACGGCTTCAATCAATACCCCGCTGTCAGTCTTCCGTGCTGTACCCCCTCAATCGAACCTAACTGTGACTCATAAAAAAGGCTTCAACCTAGCTGGCACGCTACAATACTTTTGAAAACCGACTTTCTCAGCTACCTGCTTAAGATTGCTGCGCACAAGCGACAGATGACCGAACGCCGACTTCACTGTTTGTCGCATTCAGTGACGTCACAGGGCACCGCACTCTAAGTACGTCATCAAGTGCGACGAAAACTTGTCCGTAAATTTGAGTTGTATGCAAAAGCCCGTGTTCTGTTTTCGTGGAGTGAGTCGGCTTTCTCGTAATACCCGAAGACAGAAGTAAGTGATCCGAATTCGAGACCGTCACTTTATGCGTGCGAGATTTTCTAATCACTTTAGCCAGTGTTAACGCAGTTAGGTTCCTGCTTGAGTGACTTGCTATTTGTTCACCTTTTTCAACGGCTCAATGTACTTCACGTTGTCGATTCCTATTTCTGCTACACACCTGCCGTTTCGTACTCCTGAGCCGGGAACTCCTCCAGTAAGTGTCCTCTGGGGATTGCCGAGTACCTTGAGCTCGAGAAGGCAGCAACTTCACGCGAAATAGCGCTTTGATATAAAACAATAGAAATATTTCCGCGAGTCATGTCATATAGAATAAGACATTTAGAAATATGTCTGCTTTTCCTAGAGATTTAAATACTGAACTCTCTTTTGTTGATTTCATTATATTTTGCCCTTTCTTTGTGCAGTTTTTTCCCTTCGTTGTATGACAATTAAAAATGAGCAGAGCGGACACGCTGGCAAACAACACTGAATAATCAAAAGCTGCAACTACTTTAGCATCAGACCTACTGATTAGTAAATAATGGATTAATTAGAACACCTGGAAAAATAGAATGAAAATTAAGGTGAAAATATTGTTAAAAAGAAAACAATACATTATTCCCATATAACTGCTTGGTATAGGTGTCTGTGTATGTGTATATATACACCAAACTTAGTTTTCTAATTTCTATATTGTTCCCAAAACACAGAACTTGGGAAAGAACACATCACTTAATTAACCCAGCAGTCCAGTTAAAAACAAGCTGGCTGGAACAAAAACCTGCAGCCACAGGACCGAGGTTGGGAAACACTGCTTCAAATAATAGATTTACAATACTTAATTCTTTGTTTTGGTGGCATCACAGTCTTGTCGGTGTAGTCGAGTTATTTAATCAGTGCATTCTGCCTATCTATTAATCTATATGTCTTTGTAAATGATTGTATACTTCAAGGAAGCCATATCTTCCATTCATCCATTTTCTGCCACGTCACAGGGTCAGCAGTCTAAGCAAATATACCTAAATGTCCCTTTTCTCTCCCACCTCCTCCTCCAACTCCTCCGAGGTGTTTCCAGGCCAATCGAGAGATATAATCTCTGCAGCATGTTCTGTGTCTGCCCCGAGGCCTCTCCCCTGTTGGACAAGCTCGAAACACCATCCCAGAGGGGCATCCTAATTAGATGGTGGGGTCAGCTTAACTGGCTCCTTTTGATGCAGGTGAGCAGCTGCTCCATTTTGAGCTCTTGCGAAATGTCTGCATTTCTTACTCTAAGGTCTCATTTATACTTCACACTCAGAACGTGTATGCACACGCATCATGGCTGCCACGTGTTCCCAGCGTTCATTTGATGCGTCCCCTGAGCAGGTCCTCAGAAATTAACGAGACGTATGCGGGTATTGTAGTACCAGCAAAAAGTCGGGGGGACGCAGTGTGATAAAAGTCAGAACTTGACGTCAGAGTCTCTGTTTACTATCTACATGTGAAAGAAAGCCTCTGTGCGGATCCTACATGTTCGATGTGGTGAAGCAAAATGCAGACATACGAATGAATTTGTGGTGCTTTTATAGTCAAGCGTCACACATTCCCAACCGTAATGAGACAATACATTTTAAGTCTCACAAACCATCTTCTGTGCCGTCTTGTTTTTTTTGTTTTTTTTCCTGGGGCTTCCTCCTGACCTGACAGCAGTGGCAAACAGCAATAGATCACCACACAGAACACATTATATGTATGATATTCCAACTCTCTGCACATTTAGAATCCTTAGATGTATACTTGATATCACTTACATTAAGAAATGCATTAAAGTATGTATGTTACATTTACAGATAAATCGTTAATTTCATTTAAATAATGAATACTGTTAATAATTACACACATGGTGGTGACAAAGTGGTAGAGCGGTAGCACTGCTTTCTCGCAGGGAGTCGCGTCACTGGTGTGCCCTGCTTGGAGTTTACATGTTTTCCTGGTAGGTTTCCACAGTGAGCTCCGGTTTCCTTCCAAAGATATGCAGATTTGGTGACACTAAACTGCGGCTAATGTATGTGAGTGATTCTATTTACCTTGAAATGAGCTGATGCCCCATCTAGAGATTTTTTTCTGCCTCGTGCCCAATGCTTGCTGGAATGGACACATCTCCGGATTGATGGATGTAATTATTAAACATCCTATTCAGAGATATTGCGGTAAGGTCTCATCTGAATTTAATGGGTGTTCCAGGCAATTCGCAACACAGCAAAGCCGAACCTGTTCTCACCGTGATAAAATCTCGCACTGCCACCTGGTGGATTTCTCCAGATTTACTTAAAGTACTCGCACAAGTATAAACAGTAAAACGCTTGCGTAGCAGGAGCGTCCGGTTGAGCATGCATCGTGTGAAATATAAACCTGGCCTAATGGCTGAGGCAAACCACTCTGCAAAGAAAACTAATTTCTGCGGCTTGCATCCGCAGTCTGGTTCTTTCAGTCACTACCCACAGCACGTGATCATTGGTGAGGGTAAAAACATTCGGTAGATCGACTGGTAAAATGAGAGCTTTGTCTATTGGCTCAGCTGTCTCTTCACCACAAGTGACCTGTACAATGTCCACATTACTGCAGACGCTATTCCAGTCGGCCTGTCGATCACCAGCTCCCCTTTTTCCCTCGCTCATTAACAAGACCCTGAGATACTTAAACTCCTCTTATTGAGGCAGCACATCATCCTCATCCCGATCCCAAAGAGGGCACTTCACCCATTTCTGGCTGAGCACAATGACTGCAAACTTAGAGTTGCTGACTTAGAGTTGCTGATCCACATTTTGGCCGTTTCACACTCGACTGCAAACCACACCAGTGCCTGTCTAAGATCACAGCCCAATGGAGCCACCGGGACCACATTACCTACAAATAGAAGGGATGTGATCCTTGGGTCACTGTCCTGAATACCCTCCACTCCTTAGCTGTGCCTAAAAAATTCTGTCTATAAAAAGTATGTGCAGAATCAGTGACAAAGGGCTGCCCTGTGTTGAGTTCCACACCCACTGAGAACAAGTATGATTTACTACCAGAAATGCAAACCAAGCTTAGGCCTGGTATCCCTTACTCCTGAAGCACCCCACACACTACACCCTGAGGGATGCAATCGTATGCCTGTAAATAAAGGCTGATTTGAGTGTTCTGCAACCAGGATGAAATCTGCATTGTTCCTCCTGAATCCAAGGATCAACTAACGGGGGGCGTCCCCTTTCCACTACCCTAGCGTAGGCCTTCCCAGGGAGGCTGAGAAGTGTGATTTTTCCCCCTAAAGATGGAACACACTCTCTGACCTTTTTTTTTTTTTTTTTTAAATGGAGACCATCACCCCGGCCCTTTTCCCCAACCTCCACGCAATGTTGAAAAAGTGAGTCAACCAAAACAGCCCAACAACTTCCAGAGCCTTTAAGAACTTGTGGCAGATATCCTCAAACCCTGAAGCCTTGCCACCAAGGCCACCTCAGCAGTTTCAGCTCCCGTAATAGATCAGTCCTCCTCCACATCCCCTGACTCTGCCTCCTCAAACAAAGGCATGTCAGGGGGATTTAAGAGGTCAAAGTGCTTCTTCCAGTGCTCAATATTATCCTCAGGTGATGTCAGCTGTACTCCATTACTGCTATAAACTGCATGGGCAAAGCACTGCTTCTCCATCCTGAGGGAAATACTTCAAGGCTGAGTGTTTTGTCCTTTGTTAAAGTGTGTTCATAAGGGACCTCTAGTGCCTAAGTTAGGTATTGCTTTTTATTGTTCTTAAGACTCCATCTTGAAGCAGGTGGCAGACATCCATTTCCAAACCACTGTTTATTTTCCCTTGTAAAGGCAACATCTGTGGGTATTTTGTTTATTTATTAGTACTAGGGTGCTTTGCCCACTGCTCGCTTCACTCGCCAACCCCCGGGCCTGTGCTACACGTTAACCTCTTTGCGGTTCTGCTGCTCACATATTGGGATGCGGATGTACAATTTAAACAGATTTTTATTTTCATGGGAAATGTTACATATGCATCAACATAACATATAACTGCCAATGATTGAATTTCGTTTCTTTTTCTCTATTAGATAAAACTGTTAATGTTTTAATATGAATGGCATATCAAGATGTCCTTTGTTGTGTAATGTTATTCACAGAAGATCTACTACATTACCTTTCTTGGATATATCCTTCTTTCAACAGTAATTCGTGTGGTGGAAGACCGGACGGTGTTAATGGTTTTTAATATTCTTTGGGATATTGTAAGCTGATGTTTTCATCTTCCACACAATTACCACCAACTGTTTCACCATAGTCTATTAATATGCATTTAACAAATTTGCCGTGTAACCGATCAACATTTTTGGCGTTAATTGGTTTGTTTTTATCTTTTCTCTGTGCTTGGATCGCCCGTGTACTCATTTCTTCTGTTGATAACCCTTTGTGATGAAATTCATCAATAATATTTGGACATAATATATCTTCTAATTGGGAACTTAAAGTGAGAAAAACTTTAAAATTTTTATAAGGGCTGAGAGAGCAGGAACTGTGTCTGCCAAAAGCATTCACAAGAATGAAAGGTGAGAGGGCCGTGTGCCTGGCTAAAAATGTTTGAGAGGGCGTGACTTGAAAAAATCTCAAGGCAAAAGTTTTGTCTCATGGGACTTGAAAAAATCTCTCTTCCAAAAAGTCTCGTCTCGTCAAAGGTTTTTTTTTTTTTTTTCTTATATATATAATAGAGAGATATACATTGTTTGAGTTTTAGTTGTTCC
>JANRMT010062791.1:216785733-216798760 GCA_026402145.1 Polypterus bichir lapradei
TGCCCGGAGATGGCACCTACCTTTTCCATTCTCTGTGTTACATATTGCACGGCCATATCAGGCTCACTCTTGATATCCGGAAGAACATTGTGTCTTATGTATTGAATGACTGGGACAGGTTCAAGGTGTGGACTGATGACGGTACAGGAGATAATTATACTACACAGGAGCACTAGAAGAGTGAAATGCTTAAGCCCTTCACCTATGGTTCTGCATGTGAGTTGATGGCTGCCGCTGAATTGTTCGGTTGGTGCTTTCAAGTGTACCGAAATGGCCAAATATTTTACACCTTTCGACAACCGCCAATGCCTCTTAAACACCTTAGATTTACAGGTGACGATTTCAGTAATGGACACTTTGATGTTTATGAATGTTTAAACTCTCAAAAGCTGGATGTGAAGTTATCGATGAAACCGGTTGTAAGCTTACAACGCTTGACAGATGCCGAATGTCACTTCAACACAAGTCCTGCAAATACTGTCGTAATTGAAACAAACCATGAAACTGAAATCGATTATGACAGCAGCAATCCATGCTGTGAGATTTGAAACAAGATTACTGTTCACATGGCCAACTGTAAGTTGCATGCTCAAGAGTAAGCTCAGCGCACAGCTTGGTCATGTTACAACCGGAGGGCCGAACTGACAACGTGGTATACAAAGAGATCCTTCACAAATAATTATTGCCATATTTTCCCTCACTTTAAAAAGGTTACATTTTCTTCTTAATAAAAATTTTAATGCAGTACTTCACCGCTGCGAAGCGCGGGTATTTTGCTAGTATATATATAATAGAGAGATATACATTGTTTGAGTTTTAGTTGTTCCTTTTACAATTTTAGTGTGCATGTAAATATACAGTATATGTATATTATTGTTCAGGCCTATTTTTATGCATTTGAATGTGAAGCAGCAGGGTAAAGAATCTGTTTTGTGATATTTATGCCATTTCATAAGAAAATAATAACAAAATAGTTTGTATTAAATTTGAAGGCATTTCTAAAGAAGAACTAGGGGGCTCCTCTCGCATGTACTTCCATTATCTCTAACCACCAAGCATGTGTATCGTACCATCATTTTTGAATTCTTTACGACCTTCTACTTCATCATCTACTCTTTGTCTTTTATTTCCAGCCCCGGGTGTGGTTAAATCTCTTGGCACAAAGTCTAATCTTGCGGGACATGAAAGTAGCTCTCTTCAATTCTCGTTGCAGGATAAAAAGTCTGGTCTCCCTAGATTTTTTTTTTTTTATTATAGTAGAGAGATGTGTATTAAGTTAACAAATTCTGATAAGTATTGCTTGTTACTTTACAGTTTCACACCACTTTGATTAAATGCCTGAATATCACCAGTGCCTTGGATGTTTGTCGAGGGAGTGTTTAGTCGCTGCATAACTATGTACGCAAACACATGGTGAGGGCAGAAGGCCGAGCAAAATTAATTTTCCATGGTCTCACAAACTCTTCCCACACCCGAGTTTTTGCTTCTGCAACTGTCATTGCCATGTTCCATTTGGCCTGTTGGTACCTATCAACTGCATGTGGAGTCCCACAAGCTAACCACATTCGAAAGGCCACCTCCTTCAGTCTGACTGCTTCCTTTACCACTGGAGTTCACCACCGGGTATGGGAATATTAGGTTTTACTCCCACTTCCCAAAGAAATCCAAGCACGGTGCACTCCCGCAGCAGAGCATCCATGTTCATTTGAATTTGCCTTCAAGTTGACCAATTGCAGAGCAGTGCACTGTGCATGTTTGACTTACCCATAAGCCATTGTGAGTATGTTGTGTTGTGTCAGCTTCTAACCATTGCAGTTACCACATAATTTTCAAATTGCCATTATCTTTTGATTTAACCTCATATCAAAAGGATTTTAAGGAAATTTAATCAAGCTCATTTTAATAGTGTGTTTCAGTGGGGAGAAGTCGAGCACATTAAGTCCTCCATCAGCTGTTCTATTTTTAAACACAACCTTTTCAACTCTGAAGCCTGTCCTCCTGTATCAAATAAAAAACACATCTTGACCATATTTGCATAACCTTTTTACCTCAACAGATTGTCTCCCTTCATTGTTATTCACATTCGTAAAAACATTACTGTCCAAGTGTGAGTTGCTTTCTGTGCATGGCAGGCAACCAGAATATAATCGCAGGGAAAGTGTCACATTTTATAATCACTCGTATTGTTTCACTGCATGTGATAAAGAAAATAATTGACAAATCTGGTGTAACAAACGGTCGGCAGTTCACCCCGGCCGGGACACCCATAGACTGGAAGCTACTTTGGGACACTGCCTCCCCCAAGACACTAGTTGGCAGCTTCCCTGGACTGTAGCGGTGCCCCAGATTCCCACAGGGAACCATGAGACATGGAGTTCTTTATCTCAGCCCTGTTGGGTACCACCAGGGGATGTTGTGGAACAAAGATGGGGGTGACCACTATCGAGGACGGTTTGCCGCTGTAAGGGAGGCTTAGGTGGTGGAAGCCCCAGCATGAATGCTCTGGTCACTAGGGAACCCAAGTCTCTGTCTGGTGGAGTGTTACAGAGCCAGGGACCGAAAGGCTTCCAGTCCAATGGGAGAGGTCAGCTGCAGGTAGGGCGACTCCCCTGGTGCATGGCCCAGATTGGAGAAGCAGGGGAGCCGCCAACAGAAGGCGGCTCCGGGTTTTGTTTTTAAAGGACTGCTTCCAGCCATTGTTTTAACCTTGTTTTAATGGATTTATTTATTGGATATTAACCTCCACATTTTCACCCTGTTTTTAATGGATGATTTATTTATTGACATTTTGCAGCACTGCACTTTCTTTTGGACACAGTTTTGGTTTTGACTGTTTTTAATTTTTAAAAACACTGTTTGCTCTTGCCACCTTCCCCTTGCTTCATTTTGGTGTCCTCTTTGTCCAGCTCATCCGGTTACATTACCGATGGTGTCGTTTTCAAGAGGCACCCTAAAGAAAGATGGGAGCATGAAACAAGAACCCACATCGTCACAGTAGGGTTTAAGGGGCAACAGTGAACCCCCCTAGCGTCCACACTGGAAAACTGTCATTTATTACAGTTAGGAAAAAGAATGAATATACATGTAGTTGTTTTTCAGACCATTTGGAATGTGAATTTCACAACCATCATCTATATGACATGGGGAAGGAGAACACCTAAGATGGTGCATTATGCATGAAGTAAGTCATGAGTGGAGACCACAGTGCTGAAAGACATCTCGCTCACAACGCTTTCACAAATACAGCAGACTTGACAATGTATACAAATGTAGGAATAACAGTCGGCTTGCTTTTTTTTTGTGCTACATGAAGATACTGACACATATGCAAGACTGGACCGTGCTCACGCTGTGTGACTTAGCAATGAATGAGATGCCGTTTAGGGAAAAACAAAAATCGCATGATTTTGAGTAAAGCTGTATAGAAATTCTGGTGCAGGTACTGAATCGTATATACACAGTGGTTTGACAGAATAGTCATAGGCTTTTTTCCCAAATGGTGTCTTATAGCATACTAACGCTGTATTGGACTCCTTATTATGCTGCCTAATGTCAGTTGTACCATCTACTGCATATTAAGGTTGGCTTGATTTTTTTTTTTTCCTCATACTAAAATCTACTTAAATTTTCACATTGTAAATTTGTCTTAATAGGTCCAGTCTTACTGCTTTGTTTCCACTAAGTTACCACAGAAATTCAATAAGCACATCTTAACATGAATGAACACATGAAGCAAATCCAGAGGCCTGCTATTCAGTTCTTTTATTTTAAACACAATATGTGTAAGCCTTGGAGTGAATACTTGTGGGCTACATCTATTTGAGGTGGTCCCCCTCAAGCCTGTTGGACCTTCAGTGCACACTTCCTAATGTGATACGAAGGGTAATGAGTTACCGTGAATACACTTTAATGTGATTTCTTTAGTACTAGAGTGTTGTACCGTGTTAGCCATCATGGGTGTAGCGAGAAGTCAAACAAAATGATGCATTTTATAGGCTAACTAAAAAGATTATAATATGCAAGCTTTCGAGGCAACTCAGGCCCCTTCTTCAGGCAAGATGTAATCAATTTATGATTACATAAATTACATAATTCATTACATCATGAATGATTAACGTATATACTTACGTATAAGTTCTCCTGCGGATAAGTCGGAACTTGATTTTACCGTATAATTTCTGGTATTTTATAATGTCAGTTGTATAAGTCGAATGCGGAAAACTCACGCTATTGGTCCAAGAGATTATGATATGCTAACACCCCCCTGAGAGCGTAACCACGGAGCACACTGCCCTTATTTTCTATGTATTGTGCCTATGTGCCCACACGGTAATACCCAAACTATTCAGAAGCGACGTTTGCACTGTTTTGTGTTATTTTTTTATTTTTTTTTTTTGTATCTCACATCCTCAAAAACCTTTATCGTAAGAGCATCCCTTATCTACGGTGGAGCGTTCGATCAGAAGAAAATATGTAGCTGGTTTTGAATTAAAAGACGTTGAAGTGGCGAAAGAAATTGCTGCAACAAAATTCGATGCATCTGAGAAACTGGTGTGAGATTGGAGGAGGCAAGAAGATAAAAAAAATAAATAAATAAATGTTAAGGGTCACATTTTTGAACAAGTATATAAGTCGGGGTCTTATTTTATGATCAATTTTTTGGGTTTCAAGACCCCACTTATACGCGAGTAGTTACGGTTCATCCTGCCTGCAGAAAAGGCCTGAGTTGCTTCCAAAGCTTGCGTACTGTAATCTTTTTAGTTAGCCAATAAACAGTGTAATTTTTGCTGGATTTCTTACTACATGTGATTTTTTTAAATTGTCTAACTTGACATAAACTTTGACTGAGAAAGAGTGCTATAAAAAGAAACAAATATTTTTAGATCTGATTGGTATATTTTTAATCGGATTAAATCCTTTTCTTCTGCCACAGTAAAGAATAAGAAGCTGCCATTTACCTTAACACCAAGATGGATGTAAAAGAGAAGACGTGTATGGCTGACACTAATTCCATGGAGGTGATGACTGCAAATATTAAGAAGGAGGAATGTGAATGGGAGTCTGCCTACTCTAACAAGGAAAGTGTCTGCATTAAGGATGGAAATTATGAACTGGTAACTATTGAGGGGATTAAAGAAGAGGCAGAGGAGACATCTGGCGGCATTGAGATGCACAAGCATAAAATTATGGAGCACGTCGACGTCAAGTTGAGGTCGGAATCATCACAGTCTGACACAAAGAGGACTGAGGACATTTTGCCTGTTACAGTTTGCGATCAACCACCACCTACACTTAAGTCTGGAGAAAGTAAGTATGAAATAAAAAATACATGTGAGGTTTTAATGGTTGGGATTTTGGACCAAAAAAGGTAATCTTGTGCTTTATGTGAAACATGTTTAAAAGAGAAGCTATGTTTTTTTTTTCCAGGTTGCCGTTTATTTCTTTATGAAATTTTGTTTTAAAGTGACATTTTATAGGGCCCTATAGAATCTGTTTTTACAAATTCTGTTTTTTTTTTATTTTTGGTTTTCACCGTTTTATTTTTCCTTGATTCTGATTTTTTTTTTTTTTTAACTGTAAGTACTGTAAACCAACACTAATGAAATGGCACTTTACATTCCTTTTAATGAAACCGCACACTAGCACAACTGAACCTTATTTTGCACTTCCATTCATCAGGTAGGAGCCCAGATCTTCCACAATCCTGTACGCTGAGACTGCAGTAGGCTAGTGAGTGCCCTCCAGAATTGTAAGAGCTGTTACTAGTTTGATGCATCCTTCTGAGATGAAGGTGAACTTCACTTTTAGGATCTCGGATATTTGTTACAGCCTTAGGTGATTTGTTCTTGGCCAGAAAGAACTCTTTATAGAGGTGAATATGTTCTGCAAGGTACCATACTAATTGGAAGCGGCTATTCCACCTGGTGTTTCCTGCCTCGGGGCTTCTTGAAGAAGGTAGACTTTACCCACGTCACTAGAGATGCAGCCTCACTAAAGTATTTGTTGTGCTGCCAGGTCTCTCCCACCACACTGATGACACGAACAAGCAGGTTGAATGTACACTGTTGGGCAGAACCCCTTTTAAAACTTCCTGGTATGCTTTCAGACAGTATGATGCATTGTGGGTAACCACTGCTAAAATGTCATTAAGATTCAGCTGGTTGTTGTGAAGGAACTGAAGTGCTGCCTGTAAAAAGGTGGAAAAGTTGCAGCTCTCCATAAAGATAACATCTGCCAAAAAGTACTGCTCTTCAGTACCTGTAATTATGTAAAGTACTTCTGATGATTCATAAACCTTAAATGTTCACAGATTGAAAATGTGCATCATTACATCTGCAGCTTCATCTACTGCATATCTTAAAGTAATTACAAAGCAAAAAACTAATCTGCAAGATGATAAATACGGAATTAGTAAGGGAGACCCACTTTTAAGGGCTTGTTGCATCTGAGGAGATGCCTGCTCTTCTGACCAGGTTTGTAGGTCTATCCAGCAGGGGACACTAGCTCCCTGGTTGGAATAAGTTCTTTTGGAATTGTGGCATCTTAAGTAACCTGAACCTAAATAGATATATTATAAAAAGGCGATATCCTTCCCTTCGTAATATGGCAGTAAGAAATCACATAAGACAAAATAACTTGGCTTTCTTTAATGACGGTTTACGCGGTGTAACAGACAGGAAGCCATGACAAGACCTTTGTGTAGAGTCTGCCATTTTAGTCGCTGAGCTGGAAGGATTTTCAGGATCGGATGACATTATCTCCCATCCGTCCGTTGGCTTCAAAGGTGTGCCGGGCAATGTTCCAAGGCTTTAAACTCTTTCTCCATGTGCAGGACCTTACTTAGGTAAAATCATGCCATTTCAAACAAGGCAAAGAGAAGATTCAATTTCATGCTGATTTTAACACACAGAAATAGTGCACGTTGCCCATTTGTCTGGTCTGGTCTTGTCTTATCCTATGCTTGGCCTAGCAGTTCTAAATGCTGAACCCCTTTGTACTCAATCTTAGTCAGCTGTGTATGTAGAAAGAAAAGAAATACTGATTTAAAATATTTGCACAGAGCACAGTGACATTAAACTTGTATTCTGATTACAATCCAACCTTTGTCACTGAATCTGTGACACAAAAACAATGCTTGACGATCTTATCCACAAAGCAAAAGGTACTCGATCCCCCTTTACAGTGTAGACAGTTCCTCAAGAATGTTTGTGGAGATGTGGGGTGTATTGCCCATTTGTCTAATATACCAGCATAAATAAATATTTAACAATGACAAGTTACAGTACAATTGGGCCAACAATTACATTTTAACATGGTGTTACTAAATAGTGATCACTAAATCCCACGAGTGGTGTAGATGGAGATTTCCTGTTATGTCTTTCATTACTTGCATAGTGTTGTAACTGAATATCACTGGGACCATGCAGTGGGTACCTTAGCCTCGGATTACATTATAAATCTATATAGCACCTTGATGGACTTTACTATTCTTTGGCACTCATAACATTTCTAACTACAGTATGTTAATATATGTGCCCATCCTTTGGTGTCTGATCCCTTCAAATGAGTTACAATAGTTGTAAAATAAATCCAATGCTATTCCAGATCTATATCTATGATTATTAATAGTTGTTCTTTAGACAGATAGTGTGATAAAGGCGCTATATAGTGCCTGACCCAGCACAGACTTGCTCAGAGGCACGTGTAAAAACACACAAGACTTTTATTTTCATCAGCTAGACGGCACATCTTCCCCGTGAACCCCCCCAGTCGCAACACCGTCCCAAAAGCACTTAATATAAACCACACAACTCTCCACCTTGGCACCACCACTCCTCCCAGGTAACCTCGTCCTCTTCCTCCTGATTCTGGCCCCTGAGTGGTGGGTGATAGCCCTTTTTATAGCCCACCCGGAAGTGCTCCAGGTGCTTGATCACCTGTTGCTAATTGCACTTCCGGGTGGGGCTGTAGAGGTGTCCAGGTTGGCTCGGGATCCATGCAGCACCCCCTGGCGGCCACCCCAGATCCCCACAGGGTTGTGGAGAACTCTATCTGCCATGGAACCCTGCGGGAAACTGAGGCTGCCACCAAGTGTCCCGGCCGCCCGCCACAATAAATAATTTATTAATCCCAAGGGGAAATTCACATACTCCAGCAGCAGCATACTGATAAAAACCATATTAAAGAGTGATAAAAATGCAGGTATACCTGACAATAACTTTGTATAATGTTAACGTTTCCCTCATCTGCTATGGGTGGAATTGAAGAGTCGCATAGTGGGGGTGGGGAACAATCTCCTCAGTCTGTCAGTGGAGCAGGACAGTGACAGCAGTCTGTCGCTGAAGCTGCTCCTCTGTCTGGAGATGATACTGTTCAGTGGATGCAGTAGATTCTCCATGATTGACAGGAGTCTGCTCAGCGCCCATCGCTCTGCCATGGATGTCAAACTCTCCAGCTCCATGCCTACAATAGAGCCTGCCTTCTTCACCAGTTTTTCCAGGTGTGAGGCATTCCTCTTCTTTATGCTGCCTCCCCAGCACACCACCGCGTAGAAGAGGGCACTCGCCACAACCGTCTGATAGAACATCTGCAGCATCTTATTGCAGATGTTGAAGGATACCAGCCTTCAAAGGAAGTGTCGTCGGCTCTGTCCTCTCTTACACAGCGCATCAGTATTGGCAGTCCAGTCCAATTTGTCATCCAGCTGCACTCCCAGGTATTTATAGGTCTGTACTCTCTGCACACAGTCACCTCTGATGATCACGGGGTCCATGAGGGGCCTGGGCCTCCTAAAAATCCACCACCAGCTCCTTGGTTTTGCTGGTGTTCAGTTGTAGGTGGTTTGAGTCGCACCATTTAACAAAGTCCTTGATTAGGTTCCTATACTTCTCCTTCTGCCCACTCCTGATGCAGCCCACGATAGCAGTGTCGTCAGCGAACTTTTGCACATGGCAGGACTCCGAGTTGTATTAGAAGTCCGATGTATATAGGCTGAACAGGACCGGAGAAAGCACAGTCCCCTCCGGTGCTCCTGTGCTGCAGACCACAATGTCAGACCTGCAGTTCCCGAGACGCACATACTGAGGTTTGTCTGTAAGATAGTCCACGATCCATGCCACCAGGTATGAATCTACTCCCATCTCTGTCAGCTTGTCCCTAAGGAGCAGAGGTTGGATGGTGTTGAAGGCGCTAGAGAAGTCCGCTCCCACCTTCTCTTGGTATGCGAACTGCAAAGGGTCGAGGGCGTGGCGGACCTGTGGCCTCCGGTGGTGAAGCAGCAGCCACTCCATGGTCTTTATCACATGTGACGTATTGCGTATTTAACAGTATCACTGCATTATTGTACGCTATCTTTTATCCTCCCCAACTTCACTATGGGATGTCCTATTCCATTTCAGTTTACAAGATAACATCATTGGTGGTAAATTATGCATATCCTCATACCCTTGAGCCCCTCTTATAATACTTTCAAGTATATTCCCAAACTTTCTATATACATGCCTTGTCCAACCCAGTAGTTTGTAGACAAAGTCTTTTGCCTGGGGGCTTTGCAGATCCCTCCGAACAAACGTGTGGCTGGTACAGACACTAAATAGTCTTTGCCATTACTGGAACACAAACTAAACAGTCTGATTGCCATTAGAGATCTAATGAGATGGACACATGGTGACTTTCCCTTCAGCAGAGGAACACTTCACTTGTCAAGCACTGGATACAGCAGTAAATCAATGGAGTCTTTGCATTCAACAGCTGTCATCTCTTCAGTGGCATTTTGCAGTCTATTTGTGTTAAAGTCCATAAAAACTTTGATTTTTGCAACAAATGTCTGCATAACCATATCATGGCATCAGATTTACTTAGCTGGACTTACAATGTTTGATTCCGCACTTCTTCTACTCTGGAAAAGCGAGTCATTTCTTCACCAGCTATTATCAGGTATGTGCAGCAGAGCAAGTGTCATTAGTACAGTAACTTTAAATCTTTATTTTAGAACACCACCTTTTCTTCATTGATAAAGCTCCACCACTGAGTTGGAGAGGTCTGAACAACAATTAAATTGAGTGTACAAACTAAAATACTTGCTATGCTAAATAAAGAAGGATGAAGGGTAGAGCAAATATATAATATAAAACAATGCTTTATCTAACATACAGTATCTCACAAAAGTGAGTACATTCATCACATTTTTGTAAATATTTTATTATATCTTTTCATGGGACAACACTGAAGATATGACACTTTGATACAATGTAAAGTAGTCCGTGTACAACTTGTATAACGTTGTAAATTTGCTGTCCTCTCAAAATACTCGACACACAGCCATTCATGTCTAAACTGCTGGCAACAAAAGTGACTATACCCCTAAGTGAAAAATGTCCAAATTGTGCCCAAAGTGTCAATATTTTGTGTGGCCACCATTATTTTCCAGCACTGCCTTAACTCTCTTGGGCATGGAGTTCACTAGAGCTTCACAGGTTGCCACTGGAATCCTCTTCCACTCCTCCATGACGACATCACGGAGCTGGTGGATGTTAGAGAACTTGCGCTCCTCCACCTTCCGTTTGAGGATGCCCCACAGATGCTCAATAGGGTTTGGGTCTGGAGACATGCTTGGCCAGTCCAGCACCTTTACCCTCAGTTTCTTTAGCAAGGCAGTGGTCGTCTTGGAGGTGTGTTTGGGGTCGTTATCATGTTGGAATACTGCCCTAAAGCTCAGTTTCAGAACGGAGAGGATCATACTCTGCTTCAATATATCACAGTACATGTTAGCATTCATGGTGCCCTCAATGAACTGTAGCTCCCCAGTGCCGGCAGCATTCATGCAGCCCCAAACCATGACACTCCCACCACCATGCTTGACTGTAGGCAAGACACACTTGTCTTTGTACTCCTCACCTGGTTGCCACCACACACGCTTGACACCATCTGAACCATCTGAACCAGATAAGTTTATCTTGGTCTCATCAGACCACAGGACATGGTTCCAGTAATCCATGTCCTTAGTCTGCTTGTCTTCAGCAAACTGTTTGCAGGCTTTCTTGTGCATCATCTTTAGAAGAGGCTTCCTTCTGGGATGACAGCCATGCAGACCAATTTAATGCAGTGTGCGGCGTATGGTCTGAGCACTGACAGGCTGACCCCCCAACCCCTTCAACCTCTGCAGCAATGCTGGCAGCACTCATACATCTATTTTCTAAAGACACCCTCTGGATATGACGCTGAGCATGTGCACTCAACTTATTTGGTCAACCGTGGCGAGGCCTGTTCTGAGTGGAAACTGTCCTGTTAAACCGCTGTATGGTCTTGGCCACCGTGCTGCAGCTCAGTTTCAGGGTGTTGGCAATCTTCTTATAGCCTCGGCCATCATTATGTAGAGCAACAATTCTTTGTTTTAGATCCTCAGAGAGTTCTTTGCCTTGAGGTGCCATGTTGAACTTCCAGTGACCAGTATGAGAGAGTGCAAGAGCGATAACACCAAATTTAACACACCCAAGACCTTGTAACAGTAATGAGTCACATGACACCGAGGAGGGAAAATGGCAAATTGGGCTCAATTTGGACATTTTTCACTTAGGGGTGTACTCACTTTTGTTGCCAGCGGTTTAGACATTAATGGCTGTGTGAGCTATTTTGAGGGGACAGCAAATTTACAACTGTTATACAAGCTGTACACTGACTACTTTACATTGTATGAAATTGTCATATCTTCAGTGATGTCCCACGGAAAGAAATAATAAAATATTTACAAAAATGTTAGAGGTGTTCTGTAATCTCCCTCTCTATCGCGGTTGAGCTATCGCGCCCCCGCCGTATCATGGAAAAATTCAATAAGTACATCCTACCTTTAGTGTACTTTGCAGCCAATTCATAACAAAGCATATGGTTTTCAGCAGACAGAGTTTCGTGTTACAGCACCCTCATGATTTCTTACAAAGCCCCGTTATTGGCTGAAAGAGGAGACTCAACCAATCGGAGCGGATTTTATTCTCTTGGGCTCTGATTAGCTGCTGCTAATGTGGTGTAATCTCGTAAGAACAGCGAGCATTGGTCCCCGACGAATTGCGTAATGCATAGCATGCTTGTGGTCCGACTCTTGTGAGCAAACTTTTCTGAGCTTTTCGTTTGTTTTAAGCCCTACAATGGTTCCAGAGCATCCTGCATCTTGTAAGCCTTCTGGTAGCAGTGAGCCTAAGCGCCAGAGGAAGACCTTGACCATACAGGAGAAGGTAAAACTGACGATGATTATTATTATGTTACTCATATCTTTGGCCCGGCATCCGTGTGTCATATGTGTATCCAAAGTGTGTTTTAATAAGTTTACATGTGTTTAAAGCGTGTGGGAGGGATATTTTAAGGCTTAAACTATAAAAAAAAAATGTGGTCTTTCTATATTGCGGATTTTCACCTATCGCGGGTGGGTCTGGAACGTAACTTCCGCGATAGGCGGGGATCACTGTACTCACTTTTGTGAGATACTGTATGTATAATACAATACACAGCACTATTAATGGAAATCCTAGACTCTCAGTTTTCAGTCTTATTTCATACATCATAAATAACAGTTAGAGATAAATGAATATGGCAAGTTATTACATTTTAACCAGGCTAGTAAAAATGTTTCTTCAATAGGATAATACACTAAACAAAATAAACACATTGCATCACTTATCCATTACAGATGTTGTAAATTATAACAAGATGTTACATATTTGAACTTATGAGTATTTTCATTTTTGTCTAAAAGGAAATCTTATAACATCTGTACCTTATAACAAACTGTAGCTTATCAAGAGACAAATCTCTTAAATGTAGAAGATATTACAACAGCACAGTTTATATAGACTAATGGTAAACCTTTGAATTATTCCCATGTAACATAAATTTACTGATGTATAACTGACTTAATCTATTCAACTATATTCATTATCACTGAGCACTAACCTTAATACATTGATGTAACAACATCATGAAATTATATGTATGTATGTATGTATGTATGTATGTATGTATGTATGTATGTATGTAT
>JANRMT010062791.1:216798770-216828881 GCA_026402145.1 Polypterus bichir lapradei
TATGTATGTATGTATGTATGTATGTATGTATGTATGTATGTATGTATATGTATACAGCCCAAAAGTTTGGACACACCTCCTCATTCAATGTGTTTTCTTTATTTTCATGACTGAAGGCATCAAAACTATGAATGAACACAGGTGGAGTTATGTACTTAACAAAAAAAGGTGAAATAACTGAAAACATGTTTTATATTCTAGTTTCTTCAAAATAGCCACCCTTTGCTCTGATTACTGCCTTGCACACTCTTGGCATTCTCTCGATGAGCTTCAACAGGTAGTCACCTGAAATGGTTTTCACTTCACAGGTGTGCCTTATCAGGGTTATTTAGTGGAATTTCTTGCTTTATCAATGGTGTTGGGACCAGCAGTTGTGTTGTGCAGAAGTCAGGTTAGTTGGATGATCATTTATTTTTCAACAGGACAATGACCCCAAACACACCTTTAGACTGTGTAAGGGCTATTTGACCAAGAAGGAGAGTGATGGAGTGCTGTAATGGTCATGAAAATAAAGAAAACGCATTGAATGAGGAGGTGTGTCCAAACTGTATGTATATATATATATATATATATATAAACGATCTATTATTTCCACTCTAAAACTCCAGCAGTTGAGTCACTCCCAGATAATCAAACAAGGCATGTTTGAAGGCACTTGTTTTGTAGCTTCCAGTCTTTGTCCATGTAGTGTATTGTAAGGCTCGTGTAGGGGTCTGATGTTCGGCTTGACCACATGTCCGTGGTGGACGCAAAAAACTCCACCGAAGATAATGCATTTGACACCTCAGTACGGACCTGTTCATATAAAGCAGGCAAGGTGACTTTACTGTAGAGAAGTATTTCTTGGTGGGCAGCTTGTAGCGTGGATCGAACCTTTTAAGCATCTTTGTGAAACCTTCTCTTTCCACACTCTGAATAGGCATCATATCCCTGGCTAAACAATGCGTCACTGCATTAGTTAGTTCCCCCCAGCGTTTGCTACTTTTGTCATAAGGCGTGCAGCTATTTAAAGCTACGCCGATTGTTTGTTGAGTCAGCTTCTTTGGTCTCACCACCACGCTAGTTGAAGCGGACGCCTCTTCATGTGCTTTAACAGCTTTGTTGTACTCCAACAAGTGCTTCTGCTTCAAATGATGAAATAGGTTTGTGGTGTTTCCTCCCTTCGCCACGACGGCCCGCTTGCATGTTCTACAAAAAATTGTGCTTTGTTGGGTATCTGACGGGCGAAAACCAAACCAGTTCCACACCACTGAAGTTGCACCATTTTTACAAACCAATTCTGGTTCATCTGTTTCATTCAACAATCCGCTTTTGCCCTTCTCATTCGCCGCCGCCGCCATGCTTTTTCCGCCATGTGCGTATGAAAACAAAGGCACTGCGCATGCGCGTTTTACCCATATTCTATCGCGATATTTCATTTTCTTATCATTGCCTAACATTGTACCGTGAAAGGTATAATATGGCCCAGCCCTACTATCCAGCTCTGGCATGGCAGACAAATTCAACATCCTGCACCAGGCCAAGCTTGTGGTACTACAACTATCTAAACTGAGAAACCCGTGGTGGCCCATTTTCATCTCCTAATCCCCACCCCGCCACCTTGGTTGCAGGTTTGCATCGAAAGCAGGCAGGTGAAGCTCATCTGTGCCCACCTCCTCTGCAGTGCTCTTAGCAGCCCCATGTCAGGACTCACTTCCTGAGACCCCCTGCTCTGTGGAGAGTATGGCCAGATTGTTACAGTATACATCCAAATACGGTCATGACTTAAATCAAAAATGACAAGGGGCTTTCCTTCTAATGCATTTGAGATGGTGGGTTAAAGTTGAAGGGAACTTTATTGTTATCTCAACCATATACAAGTGCACAAATGGATGAAATTGCGAAGCTCAGGGTCCACAGTGTAACAACATGAAGTGCAAATAAAAAAATGTAATTAAAAATAGAATTAAAATTTAAATTTAAATTGAAACACAAACAAGACAAGACATTGTGCCAAAGACAAGACAAAGAAGTAGCAGCAATATTGACGTGTAGATAGCAGTATGAACGTTGATGCAATGTATTTTATTATGCAATCTAGATACATATAGTCAATAAGTATGTAATATAATAAATAAATAATAGAGATAATACAGAAATTATCAGTGTATGATAATAATTGTTTACACATATCTTAAACAATGACAGGTCAGAATGTTTCACAGCAGAAGGATATCAAAGAATAATACTTAAAGGTCGGTATGAGATTCTAAATACACACTCGTTTTTACAGGAAAGTGGCTTTCATGTATGAAAGTTCTGTTTTTAGAGGTGGTTGAGGCAGTGTGGAAAATCCCAGGGGGCAACATGATTTTAAGGAGTCTGACAGCTTGGGGATAAAAACTCTTCTGCAGCCTGGCAGATCTGGCTTTGATGCTGCAGTATCTTCTCTTGGATGGTAGAAGTATGAAAAGTCCATGTGAGGGGTGTAAGGGGTCCTGCACAATGCTGTAGGCCTTGTGGACAGTGCGTTTGTAAAATATGTCCTGTAGTGAAGGGAGAGGCACCCCAATAATGTTCTCTGCTGTCTTCACTGTCCTTTGCAGGCACTTGCGGTCGGATATGTTGCAGTTGCCATACCAGACAGTGATGCAGCTGGTCAAGAACACTCTCAATGGTGCCTCTGTAGAACATGGTGAGGATGGAACAGCGAAGACTTGCTTGCTTCAGCTGCCTCAGGAAGTGTAGTCTCTGCTGGGTTTTCTTTATTAGTGATGAGATGTTCTGCATCCATGCAAGTTCCTCAGTTATGTGCACACCAAGGAACTTGGTACTCCTAACAATTTCTACATCTAAACCGTTGATGCTGAGTGGGATGTGGGCAGGATGTGATTTTCTGAAGTCCACAATCTCTTTTGTCTTGTCGACATCGAGAGAGAGATTGTTGTCTTCACCCAATGTGGACAGCTGTTCCACCTCTTCTCTGTATGTTGTTTCATCATCCCTGCTTATCAGTGCCAGCACCGTCATATCGTCCACAAAACTTGATGAAGCCGTTTGTAGTATGCAAAGACCACAATGGTTGATAAAAGTTCAGTAACTGCTACTCTGTCATCTTCGGCCTGGGGACGCTGCAAGCGGTGGCTGGATGGAGGCTGGAGGGGGGCAATTTTGCTGCTCATGCAGTGTAGTGTCCCTCGGGTGGCTCCCAGTGGCAAGCAGTTTCACTGCTCGCTCACCACACACGGCTGCTCCATTCATTCTCGGTGTGTGGCTGGTAATGTTGCAAGCGGTGGCTGGATGGAGGCTTGAGGGGGGCGATTTCATTGCTTGCGCAGTGTAGTGTCCCTCGGGCAGCTCCCGGCAGTAAGCGGTTTCACTGCCCACCCACCACACATGGCTGCCCCATTCATTCTCGGTGGGCGGACACTGCAGGCAGCATACTGTAGTGGAGGTGACCGTGAGGTGGGCTGATGATAAACCGCCCCTCGATGCCCCCATTCATTCTCACTAGCAAGCCTGCTTGTACTGTTACGTACATAGCAGGAAGTTGTCTCTTGTCAGTACATCAGACGTGCTGACGAGGGGTGCCTTCCTGCTGTGATAGCGTGTACAGTGCTGTGCAGAAGAGCTCATCTTAACCTTTTGTCTTCACCCTTCAAGAATGTCTCTGAAACACAAATCTGATGCAAGTTCTGGTGATACAGTAAAGAAGAGAAAAACCATCACCATTGAAAATAAAGTAGAAATAAATAGGTCAGAGAGGTGAAACTCCATCATTCATTGGCAGAGCACTTGGTTACAGTCGGTCAACAATAGCATTTATTAAATTTATATACCTGTTCCGACTTGCATACAAATTCAACTTAAATACAAACCTACAGTCCCTATCTCGTATGTAACCCGGGACTGCCTGTAATGTGAAAATTCCAGTAACCCTTTTTTTTTTGAAGGGTGTCAACGTAGAGATTAGTAATGAACAGTTAGCATCAGTATATTCAAGATGTGGAACAAAATTAAAAAAAAAAAAAAAAAATTCACAACACCGCACTCATTCAAAATTCACCCTAATTTAACAAATATACGTATCGTCTCATTAAAGTCCACACATAATTTTGGGCGGGAATTGATTTGTTTCGAACCTAGTTTTGTTAAACTTGACTTGCTTGTATGGAATACTATTGGATTTTAATAAAATCCATAAAATGTTTAAAAAAAAAAAAAAAAGAAATTCACCATAATATAACTAACAGACGTGTATCGTCACATCAGAGTTCACACACATTATGGGGGGCACCCTGTTTTAATAAAATGAAATGGCCTCTACTTTTATTCACAAGAAAATCTAGATGTTTTATAATATTATTATAACATGATCAAATTTTGCTTCTTAAATAATTGTTATTCAGTAACCTATTCACGTGTTCTGAATCTCTATGTAGATTCCCCCCGTTTGCCAAATTTATTTCCCTATTAGACATTTAACCCTTAGACTGCCACATACTTGGAGGTTAATGCACCACTGGACGCCAAATATTGTTTGCTGCACTTTAAGTCACAATTCACCAAGAAAAAGTAAAATTTTAATGGAACACATTTTTTTTTCATGCAGAGAGCATCATAATTACTGCAACACTGATCATTTTACACACTGCCAATAAACTGTAAACACTACTGGAACAATATGTACAAGGTGCAACTGATGCCATTGATGAAATTGAGTAAACCACGAGCCAACTGCACTTGAACTGGCTGCATGCAAGCACACAGTGGCCAACGCTGATGACTGCAGGCTAGTCTAGTGCAGCAGCTGAATCACAGAGACAGTGATGCTGCAGGGGGCGCCAGTGGTCAAGAGCTGGCTGCTCAACGAATGTACGGCACTGACTGATCAGCTGGCAAATTGCACTGGGAAGCAACTATAGCCAGTTATGGCGTTCAACAAATGTACGTCGCCGAATATACTCGGCTCCGGCGTGCTGGCAAATTGCATTGGAAACCAACTATAGCCGGTTCCGGTGGTTTAAAGGTTAAAATAAGCTTGAATTAGTCAAAATTTAAAGATACAGTGGGAAGACTTGTTCCTTTATACAGTTCTGCAAGTTCCACATATCTTCAGTTGCCATGTGTTGCAGTTACTTTAATCCATCTCGAAAATGTGTCCTCACAGTTCCTTCTCGGACAACAAGGAAGCATTTTAAAATGAGGATCTAGAGCTGATGCCTGTTGACAGTGGCATTGAGTGAATGGAATAGAAAAGATGAGAGAAATCGTGACTGGCAATGCCAGAGCTACTTCACGTCAGCTGCTTTGGTATCGCAGGCTGTTCTGAAAATTCCAACAATCGCCCGCTTCCACCGTAGCAGTACACCTAGCCACGTGCATAAATAGAAAGCAACATTTATTGGAATTGCCAACAAATGAACTTGTGATTGATGCAGTCACACGAAAGAACATCACATTGAAGATGGTTGAAAGGTTTTAGAATAACAGCCAGACATCTTTGCAGCTCTGCATATAGGCATTGAGGTTGCTTCTGGTGTGACTGGCATGTGGCTCTCTTAAAGTTAGGTCCATAAATATTTGGACAGAGACAACTTTTTTTCGAATTTTGGTTCTGTACATTACCTCAATGAATTTTAAATGAAACAACTCAGGTGCAGTTGAAGTGCAGACTTTCAGCTTTAATTCAGTGGGTTGAACAAAAAGATTGCATAAAAATGTGAGGCAACTAAATCATTTTTTAACACAATTTAGGATCGCCAATGCACCTAACCTGCATGTCTTTGGACTGTGGGGGAAAACCCACGCAGACACAGGGAGAACATGCAAACACCACGCAGGGAGGACCCAGGAAGCGAACCCGGGTCTCCTAACTACGAGGCTACCACTGTGCCACCATGCCACCAGATGTTTTTCAATTAATGCTTATTTCCAGTAAGAACCAGTTTTTAAATTTGGTAAAAGTGCCTTTTGCTTACCTGCTCGAGTTCTCCACATCAGCAGGCTTGCTGCTGTTTGCAGTCAGTTGGTGGGCAGTTTTTCATCCTTTCGCGTGAGTGTCTTCTTACTCAACTTTTTGCTGTAAAAAGCCAGTAAGCAACTGAATCCACACATGCAAGAGAAGTGAAACAGGAAAGGTGTATTCGCTAGGAATGTGTGAAATGTACTTTTAAGTTTGTTTGTGTGATTATACAGTGGGATGCAAAAGTTTGGGCAACCTTGTTAATAGTCATTATTTTCCTGTATAAATCGTTGGTTGTTACGATAAAAAAATGTCAGTTAAATATATCATATAGGAGACACACACAGTGATATTTGAGAAGTGAAATGAAGTTTATTGGATTTACAGAAAGTGTGCAATAATTGTTCAAACAAAATCAGGCAGGTGCATAAATTTGGGTACCACAAAAAAGAAATGAAATCAATATTTAGTAGATCCGCCGTTTGCAGAAATTACAGCCTCTAAACGCTTCCTGTAGGTTCCAATGAGAGTCTGGATTGTGGTTGAAGGTATTTTGGACCATTCCTCTAATCTCTAGTTCATTCAGGTTTGATGGCTTCTGAGCATGGACAGCTCTCTTTAACTCACACCACAGATTTTCAATTATATTCAGGTCTGGAGACTGAGATGGCCATTCCAGAATGTTGTACTTGTTCCTCTGCATGAATGCCTTAGTGGATTTTGAGCAGTGTTTCGGGTCGTTGTCTTGTTGAAAGATCCAGCCCCGGCGCAGCTTCAGCTTTGTCACTGATTCCTGGACATTGGTCTCCAGAATCTGCTGATACTGAGTGGAATCCATGCGTCCCTCAACTTTGACAAGATTCCCAGTCCCTGCACTGGCTACACAGCCCCACAGCATGATGGAACCACCACCATATTTTACTGTAGGTAGCAGGTGTTTTTCTTGGAATGCTGTGTTCTTTTTCCTCCATGCATAACGCCCCTTGTTATGCCCAAATAACTCCATTTTAGTTTCATCAGTCCACAGCACCTTATTCCAAAATGAAGCTGGCTTGTCCAAATGTGCTTGAGCACACCTCAAGCGGCTCTGTTTGTGCTGTGGGCGGAGAAAAGGCTTCCTCTGCATCACTCTCGCATACAGCATCTCCTTGTGTAAAGTGCGCCGAATGGTTGAACGATGCACAGTGACTCCATCTGCTGCAAGATGATGTTGTAGGTCTTTGGTGCTGGTCTGCGGGTTGACTCTGACTGTTCTCACCATTCGTCGCTTCTGTCTATCCGAAATCTTTCTTGATCTGCCACTTCGAGCCTTAACTTGAACTGAGCCTGTGGTCTTCCATTTCCTCAATATGTTCCTAACTGTGGAAACAGACAGCTTAAACCTCTGGGACAGCTTTCTGTATCCTTCCCCTAAACCGTGATGGTGAACAATCTTTGTCTTCAGGTCATTTGAGAGTTGTTTTGTGACCCCCATGTTGCTACTCTTCAGAGAAAATTAAAGGAGGAGGGAAACTTACAATTGACCCCCTTAAATACTCTTTCTCATTATAGGATTCACCTGTGTATGTAGGTCAGGGGTCACTGAGCTTACCAAGCCAATTGGAGTTCCAATAATTAGTTCTAAAAGTTTTGGAATCAATAAAATGACAACGGTGCCCAAATTTATGCACCTGCCTGATTTTGTTTGAACAATTATTGCACACTTTCTGTAAATCCAATAAACTTCATTTCACTTCTCAAATATCACTGTGTGTGTCTCCTATATGATATATTTAACTGACATTTTGTATCGTAACAACCAACAATTTATACAGGAAAATAATGACTATTAACAAGGTTGCCCAAACTTTTGTATCCCACTGTAGTAAGTGATCACAAGGAAATGGATTTCCCTTTTTTGTCAGAGTGGTACAGATCCATTGCCTTACAGCAAGTGAAGTGGAAGTGGTTAAAAAGCCCCCATGCCTATTGTGCTGTTGGCCATTTAAAAATGGTATTTCAAGCTTGTTAAGCCAGGGTGCCTGCTAGTTTTTGGAACTGCTTTACCACTGTATGAAAGATATATAATATGTATATTGTGATGGACAGCTATGTCCATTACCTGGCCAGGACACCAGCTGGATGGAAGGACCGAGGGAAAGTGCATTTGCGATGCACTGCCACCCCTGGGACACTAGAGGCCAGCCCTCCTGGGCAGCAGTGGCACCACAGATTTCTGCAGGGCAGTTGAGAGCTGGAGTTTGATACAGCCCTGTTGGGTTTCTTGGGGCCTGCCAGGGGGAGCTGCAGAGCCTTACCTTGAACTTCCATCACACCTGGGAGTTTTTCCATGTAACGCTAAATGAGCCACCTGGAGCATTCCCAGAAGCAGCATTAAAGGGGCCAGAGTTGGGAGGAGCTGGACGAAGTTTGCCGGGAGAGGAGTGGAGGCGGAGAAAGACGGATACGAAGAAAAGAAAAGGACTGTGCTTTAGTGCTTATTTGTACCGTGCTGTGTTCTGGGGAGCGAGGAAAAAGCACTTCCCAGCACTGAAATTAAACTGTGCGCGATGCATTTGTGTCTCTGCCTGTCTGTGTCGGGTTAGGGCAGATTAGACTACCGGGGCGAGTAAAAAGACGGGAATAGTTCAATCAATCAGTCTTTATTCAGTCACAGAGGAGTACATGGATTCATGCTTTGCAGAGCAAAAGAGCAAAGTTTTCCTGTTTCAATCGGCTTTTAAGATTCATTTTCCTCCCTCCCCCTTACTTGTGAAACAGCATCTAAGCATTTCATCAATTCGGCCAACCGTTTCTTTTTTGTGTACGTGTCAAGAGGGCACCCAAAGAAGGAAAGGTCATTTTTCCTGTGCCTGCCGGACGCATTCCTAAAAAAGGAAGTTACTCAACTTCAGCTTACTTTACCTTATCTTGTGACAGACGCCTGTATGAATATCCTGCTGTTATAATAAAAACGCTTTTAATCCTTAGTAGCTTGCATGCAGTTACATTTTCTCTCACACTGCCCTAGCCCGACACAGACAGGCAGAGACACAAATGCAGTGTGCACATTTTTATTTCAGATATATATACTAGTTGTGTAAGCCCATGCTGTAAAAAGCCTGGGCTTCTAGAAACTATTGAAATCATCAGGAAACAAAATGAAATGTAGAGACGTCAGGTAATTGAAATGAACTACTCTGGGCAGCTCTCTCCTAGGAGGTTTCATTTTGCCAATGTGCTGGTCCCACTTGTGCATTAGCAGCTAAGGTGACTGTCTTTCTTCGGAGGTTTCGTCTTCCCAACGTGCTCGCCTCGCTTGTGTATTAGCGGCGGGAAGAAAAGTAAAAGGAACGCTGTTTTGCCGATGTTAGCAGCTAAGCGACGTCTTTCTTCTGAGGTTTTGTTTTGCCGACATGCTGGCCCCGCTTTTGTCAATAGCGGCTAAGCGACTTTTTTGTTTCCTCAGAGGTGGGGCCCTTACCCCAACTCCACCTCTCACTTCCATCCCTGATGTTGTCCCACTAGCCCAGTTAAGTAGGCACTCATGATATTATTTTCATTGTCCCTGCAGGCTTTACATTCGATGTCATATACCTTAAAAAACTTCATGGTAAATGAGCCATTTATTTGACAGGGTGAAGAGCTGAGCATTACATTCTTATTCCGGACAGACACACACACACACACACACGTAGATGTTTACATACAATATATACACACATATACAAATATTTTTTGGGGGGTTGCTACAGAGCCACTTGATCAGTTGTCAGCATTTTTTTTTCTCCTTATTTGGCAGAATTGGACTATTTAATTTTATGGAATCCTTGCCAGTAACTGCAAATGTTGAAAGTTTTATTTATTCATTTAATTTTTGCTCTCTTTCTCAGGTGACTATTGTTGTCTTTGCTGGGATGTCCTTTTGGGAGTATTTTCATCAGTCAAGAATATGTCAGTGTAGCATATTTTTTTATTGACCGTTACCTTTTTGTTGCACCTTTTCTTGTTGAACTTTTTTATTTTATCACCCACAACTACTGGATTGTGCAATAGATTCAGGCTACGAACCCCCCACAGCTGTACTCCATTGAGGAGGTTGTTGCTTTATATTATACATCAGTGATAACACCTGGCTACATTATGGTTAAGATTAGGTTGGAGGAGGAGTTAAGTAAACCATGTGACAAAAACCTGCAATCCAATTGGTTGTCCAGCGGAGCTACTGAATCGCTGAGCTGCAGAGGTCTGCAGCTGGACCCATTGTGACTGTTCCTACCATAAACATCTATGTCTTAATTTTAGAACTACATTGTGCCACATCATTGTTTGGGGGTATCTTGAGTACCATCCAGTTACAAACCAATAGCGGGCATGGACTCGTGCCAGTGTCTCGTGACAGAGGCTTATTGAGTAAGTATGCTTCATTGAATACACCTAAGGTGACATAATTATAAACATGAACAAGCTTGATTTGTCTCATAGCTGTCTACTTTGTTTTGTGGATGGAAAAGAAGTAACACTTCGAGTCCATGAAAGACCTGCCACAGTGCACACTCATAGCGCAAGCTCTCGCGTAACTGACACTATCCTTCAGAGGAGACCCAAGTAACTCCACTCATCTTGGTTTTTCTTAATTTGTATTTTTTCTCTCAAACCACTGCAGCTTCTCTTGGACTTACCATTAATATGTCACTTTTGTCCATTGGTCTGTTTTACATTGGTAATTTAAATAAGGCATTTTGATACGTGTTTTAGAGTCAAGTGGCTTTAGCATAATTGCAGATAAATCATTAAAGCTACATTTTACAGGATTTGCATGACATTCTGTTCAATACCCTGTTAACTGAAGTTTATCACTTTTTTCTCTATTAATCAAATTAAAACAGTATACTGTATATATTTTAAATCATTTTTAAGAGATGGATGACAAAATACTGATGCAGTTCTGTAATTTTAGATAAAATGTGACCAGTAATCTTACCAATTGGATATGTCATGCGTGATCTGTTTAGTTTACTGTTTCAACTTCTTGGCTCCAGTGCTTGCACTCATGTGGTGAGTAGTTGTAATACAGAAGGGAAAATGAGCAAGTTGAGTGTCTTTCCATGTGCAGCTCAAGTTTTACAATTGATTGCGCTTTAAAGGGTTGTTCCTAATTTCAGCCAGCATGTATTGTATGATGTGACGTGAATAATAAGGCAGTGGACTGAAAAATAAGCTTTTATTGTTTCTTTTAACCTTCATACAGGAACCAAACCTCACTGCTGTTCAGAATGTGGGAATCGCTTCTCTTTTTGGTCTGAGTTTCTGAAACACACTAGAATTCACACAAAAGAGAAGCTGTATTGCTGTGATGAATGTGACAAACGATTCTATGACAGGAGCCATCTTCAGGACCACAAAAGAATTCACACTGGAGAGAAGCCATTTTGCTGTTCTGAATGTGGCAAAAGATTCTTTCGCAGGAGTACTCTTCAAAGACACAATGTAATTCACACAGGAGAGAAGCCGTATCGCTGTAATGAATGTGGCACGCAATTCTCCCATCGCAACAACCTTCAGAGCCATACAAGAATTCACACAGGAGATAAGACACATTGCTGTAATGAATGTGGCATGCAATTCTCCCATCGTAGCAGCCTTCAGAGACACACAAGAATTCACACAGGAGAGAAGCCATTTTGCTGTTCTGAATGTGGCAAACGATTCTGTCGCATGAGTAGTCTTCAAAGACACAATGTAATTCACACGGGAGAGAAGCCGTATCACTGTAATGAATGTGGCATGCAATTCTCCCATCGCAGCAACCTTCTGAGACACACAAGAATTCATACAGGAGATAAGCCACATTGCTGTAATGAATGTGGCAAAGCATTTGTACGAATGCGTGATCTTCAGCGACACGTAAGAACTCACACAAGAGTGAAGCTGTATTGCTTTAATGAATATGGCAAAGCATATTTACGAATGCGTGGTCTTCAGCGACATGCCCAAATTCACAAAGGAGAGAAGCCTTATTGTTCTAATGAATATGGCAGACAATTTTCTGAAAATGGCCACACCAGTATTCACACTGGAATCTCCTGTCTTCAGAGTCACACCGAGGAAAAAACATATTCCTGTAATGAATTTGAACGACAGTTGAAACATGTGATCAACGTTCAGACTTGTGAACAAGTTCATGCTGCAAAGAAGCCATACTGCTGTTCTGAATGTGACAAACAGTTCAGTAACAGACATATTTTTGAAACCCACTCAAAAACTCATGTAGATGCAAAGACATTTTCTTGTTCTGAATGTGGAAAACAGTTCTCTGATGATAGCTGTCTTCAGAGACACAAAAAAAGTCACACAAGGAAGAGGCCATGTGCTTGTTCTCAATGTGGAAAACGATTTGCTGACAAGACCGATCTTTTGAGACATGAAAGAATTCACACTGGAGAGAAGCCATTTTGCTGTAATGAATGTGGTAAACGGTTTTCACAAATGTACTCTCTTCAGAGACACACAAGAATTCATACGGGAGAGAAGCCGTATTGCTGTAGTGAATGTGGCAGACAATTCTCTGACAGGAGCCATCTTCAGAGTCACTTGAGAATTCACACTGGAGAGAAGCCGTATTGCTGTTTGGAATGTGGCAGACGTTTTACACGATTGAGCTATTGTCGGAGACACAGTAAAATTCATGCAAAAGAGAAGTAAGCAAACCTAGCCATTGTTGAGAATTAAAGTATGGAAAGTAGTTTTGCCATGATGAAGTTTGGTGTACATCTTGTATAACAAAGCCCACCATGTAAAGGTACTGATCAAGACTTGAGTAGTTAGGTAGTGTGACAAGAATTAACAAGAGACATCACAAAGGTTTGGGGCAGCCACCCGTAAAATATGCCCTGCCAGCAAATGCCTGTGTTTTTTGATGAGTTATGTTCAGGTTCAAGTCCAAAACAGAACTGGTTCAAACGTGTAAAGATGGCAGCTTTAAGGGTCGAGACTGGAAGTGATGTCATTGTGCCCGGAAGTGATGTCCTCATTGGCACTGGAAGTGACATCGTTGCCGCCAGAACTGGAAGCGATGTCATCATGGGTGCCGCAACAATACAATACAGTTTATTTTTGTATAGCCCAAAATCACACAGGAAGTGCCGCAATGGGCTTTAACAGGCCCTGCCTCTTGACAGCCCCCCAGCCTTGACTCCCTGAGAAGACAAGGAAAAACTCCCAAAAAAAACCTTGTAGGGAAAAATGGAAGAAACCTTGGGAAAGGCAGTTCAAAGAGAGACCCCTTTCCAGGTAGGTTGGGCGTGCAGTGGGTGTCAAAAGAAGGGGATTAATACAATACAATACACAGAACAGAACAAATCCTTAATACAGCATAATAATATAAATTTTAGAAGTACAGAGCAGAATTTAACAGTAGATGATATCCCATAATAAGATTTGGATATTTTTAGAGTCCTGGAGACCTCATCCATCAAGCTGCCTCCCCATTTGGCCATTCTACTGCTGAAACGTTGCTTGGCCAGCCAATCCGATGAAAAGACCCCTTTTTCCCCATGATTCCTGTGATCCTCCATCAGGGATGACTTTACCACAGGCAGGCAAACAACTTGGCAGATGGGCCGTGGCACCAATTGCCACATTTGAGTACCGAGAACAGAAACAGAATAGGTGAGGGTTAGTAACAAATTATAACAATCATGTTACTTTTATGTTTTAAAACCCAATGGGATTTCCCGTGAATGGTCTGCTAAAGATTGCAAGAGAAATTCAGTTCACCTCTCCACTACCTGCTCTGGTCTGGCATGGAATTATCGCTATTCAGGCCCATTATCTGGCTCCCATTCTCATATGTGTGACAGTAGGTAACTTTTGACACACACACACACACCACCCCGACCTTTTTTTTTTTTTTTGCTGCATACAGACCCATCACAAATTTGGTACATTACTCCTGTTAAAATACAGTACAGGATCACGTCATGATCCTAGCTATTGGTTTAACCCAATAAGTTCTGAAGGGTTAACAATTTAAAACCAAAAATAAATACTGATAATACCTAGAAATATTTAAATTCTTGGGGTTAGTATACCAAGACAAACGTTTGAGAGCCCCTGGTATAGATCTAATCCACCTAAACCCCACCATGTTAAGGCACTGATCAAAACCTGAGTAGTTAGACTGGTGACATTTGACCATTTCCTCCCTGCTCCCACTTCTCAGGACTTTATTATCCCCAAGAGAGGAAGTAACCAAATCAAGTCATTGTTGGCAATTAAACCATGAGCATACCTGATCTGTCAAAGTAAGGTTCACTCCTGCAAGCTCACCAAGAACATTTGGAGAAGTATACCTGGAAAGAAGCCCTGTTTCCGAATGTGGCAGACGGTTCTCACAAACCCGGATATCCTGTGGGCTACAAAAGAGGTCACATTGGGTGTTGCCTCCAGAAGCCCTGAGGAGAACATTAGAGGGGAAAGAAGGAGGAAGAAGACAAAATTCACCTGCCTAACTCTTTGAGTACCTTAACATGGTGGGTTTAATTGGATAATTAGATAAACTGTATTAATCTCATGGGGAAATCC
Source organism: Polypterus bichir lapradei (assembly GCA_026402145.1). Classification (NCBI taxonomy): domain Eukaryota; kingdom Metazoa; phylum Chordata; class Cladistia; order Polypteriformes; family Polypteridae; genus Polypterus; species Polypterus bichir. Next base: position 216,813,280 of record JANRMT010062791.1, read on the forward strand.
AGATCCTTACAGCAGCAGAACCATAAAAAAAACAAGGCTACAGACTTGCAGGATAATTAATGGAGTCAACCTATCAACATAAATAATTTAAATGTATATTGTGCAAATATTTCAAAGTGAACTTAACAAATATGTCAGGCGGAAGAATTGAATTGCCTAATAGCATTGGGCAGAAAAGACCCCCAGAGGCACTTCTTAGCACAACCTGGTGAAATAAGCCTGTGGCTAAAAGTGCTTCAGGAGAGCGCCTCCTGCAGGGGATGGAGGGGATTTTCATGATGGCATCCTCATCCTCTTTTCTACAACAGCTTCCCGTGTGTCCGGGGTTCACCCTGTGATGTTGCAGGTTTTCCTGATAAGTTTGCTCAGGCGTTGTGCTTCTTTTGAGCTCGGGTTGCTTCTCCAGGACACTGCAGCATAGAACACCACACTAGCTACTATGGATTGGTAGAACTTTTCCAGCACCTTGCTGCACACATCAAAAGCCCCGAGTCTCCTTAGCAAGCCCAGTCTGCTCTAGTCCTCCTTGTCCAGCGCCACTGTGTTGTCGGACCAGTCCAGTTTGTTGTTTATATGGACCCCCAGGTACTTGTAGCTCTGCATTTTTTCCACATCCTCCCCCTGAATGGTAACTGGTCTCGGAGGCTTCTTGGCATCTCGGACATCCACCACCAACACTTCTGTCTTACTGATGTTCAGTTGTAGGCTGTTGTCCCTGCACCACAAGACAAAGTCCTCTACCACCTTCTGTACTCTGACTCATCTCCATTATAAATGCAGCCTATGATGGACGAGTCGTCTGAAATTTTCTGCAGATGGCAAGCACTGGCATTGTGCTGGAAGTCTGTTGTGTAGAGGATAGACAGGAAGGGAGGCTGGACAGTTCCTTGAGGTGCTCCACTCCTACACACCACCATTTCTGATGCACAGGCCTTCAGCATCACAAACTGCTGTCTGTTGGTCAGGTAGTCCATGATTCAAGAGACTGAGGGGACATCAAGATTCAAAGCCTTGAGCTTTTCCCTCAGCTGATGAGACAGAATGGTGTTAAAAGCACTGGAAAAGTCAAAGAACGTGATCCTGATTGTGGTGCCAGCTTGGTCCAGATGGGAGTAGGCCCTGTGGAGCATGGATCTCAGCATCCTCCTCCACACCTATATGTGTCTGATAGGCAAACTGCAGAGGATCACGATGTTCTGAATCCAGGGGTCTTAGCTGTGTCACACACATGCACATGGGAGGCAACTTGAGGGCTTAAATAATAGTAGTACCATGCCACACCAGGGGGTGGCGAGCTAGACACTAACTTTCTTCGTCCTCTGCAGATTATCCTCGGGGGAAATCCCATTAGGTACAGGCACCATAAATGACGTCATTTCCGGTCACGGCACCATACATGACGTCATTTCTGGTACCAGTGGTCCTAGATGACACTTCCAGTCCCGAATATGGTACTTCCAGTACTGGTGCTCCGACTGACATCACTTCCGGTCTCAACGGCATCACTTCCGGTCATGGTCCAGATGACGTCACTTCTGGTCATGGCCTTTAAAGCCGCCATTTTTCCAAACTCAAATCAGTTCTGTTTTGGATTTAACCTTTAATCAACTCTACAAAAATAACCATTTTGCAGCCAAGGTATAATATGGCTGCCCCAAGCCTTGTTGATGTCTGTGGACTGTTATTGTGACAGTGGCATAGTTGGAAATAGAAATGATGACATCTATGGCACCAGCACCAGAAGTAACGTCCTCTATGGTGCCGGTACCTAATGGGATTTCCCAAGGATAGTCTGCAGAGGATGGAGAGAGATAGTTAGTGCAGCTTGCCACCCCCTGGTCTGGCATGGTACTACTATTATTTAAGCCTGCTAGCTGCCTCCCATGCACACGTGTGTGACAGCTGTTTTAGGACCACCTTCACAAAGGTGTTCAGACCAGTTGCTCTTACTTCATACATCATGAAGTCCTTGGGAACACCAGAATGCCCTGTCTTTAGCACTGGGGGCCACACAGGGTGCTTTTGACAGCCGGGGAACCTTCTGCAAATTTAGGAAGAGGGAGAACAGATGCTGATGGACCCACAGAGCTGATTTATATAAGAGCTGTACTGGGGGTTTTCAGCCTTTTGTCATGGCATACCAACCCCAAGAATGTAGATATTTCTCAGTACCAGTGTAGAATTTAGATATTCTGAGGTGCCAGTAGTTTTATTTTTGTTTAAACCTGTTAAGTCTTGAACTGTGATTGGGTAACACTAATAGCTAAGTTTTTAACAGTGGGATTGAGTGATATGATCCTACACAGAGTTTATTTTAACAAGAGGAAGGTACCAAATCTGCTTTATTTTAAAATGATGGGTCTACATGCAGCAAACGTTCTTTAGCTAACATTGCTATGCTTAACGTCTGGTAAAGCACTGGAACTACCTGATTCTTTGTTGATTGCAATTTTGATATGTAATGTGTTTAAAACTGTGTTGACTCTAAACGAGACCGCTCCATCTGGGTGCTTACTTTGCAGTACACCGGGGTTCTGACTGGAACTGTTAGATCAGAACTGAACAGCAAATGAGTAGCCGTTGAGTGGTCGACGTCCTCCCAGCTTTTGACTGTAACACTGATAACGGAATCTGCTCTCATCCTATTCATTGTTCCTCATCACTGCAGGTTGTTTCTTCTCCATCTTATCTTGCTACATCTGTCTGTACTCAAATTGTGTTATTTTATTCATGGCTTCTACTTCCTCTGCTTGTTTCATAATCTAATTCAGAACTTTGACTTTCAAACATGTAGCTGTTGTTTGGTGTTTGATATTAGTTTGTATCTCATGTTATTAATGTCATCTTTGCTTTCATTCCTATTGTATTCCTTTTTAATATTTGTGAAGGGCTGTCAGTGTGGGAACGGTGCTACATAAATAAAATGTCGCTGTCTTCTGGTTTTTTCTTTTTTTTTTTTTTTTTGTCCTGTCCGGCTGTGAAGCAAACAGAATTGATGTCTGAATACTGTAGACAAGCCTTACAAATTTACTCTCCGATGGAACGTTAAAGCTTCTGCTTTAATGTCACGCCTGATATTAAAACTTTATTGTGAATGTTTTTTGTATGCTTTTTAATTCCGACCGGACACGGAGACAGAGGTGAAAAAGAAAGAAAGAGAGAAAAGGAAAGGGGGGTTTTACAAAAACTGTTAATGATGGACAAGAATCTGCTTCTAGACCTGTAAAAAGAGAAAAACAAAACAAAGAAAAAAGGGACACACAACAATACAACTAGAGCAAAATATCAATGTGTCAAAAAATAAAATCAATATTGTTTTGCTAAGCAATCACACAATAATAAATCTCAGTGAATTTAGTACCAACCACAGCCTTAAGACACGTGTTGAGAATGCCCAAGTCCATACTTATGAGAGCACCATGTGAGCACCTGTGTGCGTACACGCGCTTGTATAAGTAAGGTTTCTCTATAGGAGCGTCCAATAGTGACTTTTGAGGGGCCGCAGATCTGCCCCCAAAGACGCGCGGTAGATGGAGGGAGCTTCAAGCCCCAGAGACCCAGGAGCTGCACCAGAGTGCAGGGACCCCAGGGAGACTGTCACTGAAGAAGCCCCAACCCCGCCCGAGAGGCGCAGAGGATCGCCCCTGGGGGCCACAACCAGCAGCCGGCAGAGTCCCGGGAGATAACAACAGCTAGCCCCCAGGCCCGCCCGCAGCCCCCCCACCCCTAAGCCAGCTGAGCCCGGGACCCAGGGGCGACCAACCCCGCCAGGGACCCAACAGAGCCCAGGGACGCAGATCCCACCAGGCAGCCACCGGGAGCAACCAGACAGATGCCAAAAATCTTAAGCCCCCCGACATGGGGAGCCGCGCACACGCAGGCAGACCAAGGCTCCACACTCAGCAGCAAATGTGGCAGGGGAGGGGAGGCGAAGATGTGTATCAGCACAAGAAGACCCAAGAGAGGGGAGGGCTCCAAAACCCCACCTGACATACACAGTCATACACAAACACAGTCACACACTCCCTCCCTCCCTCATGCTCACACATACACATACAACCGGAGACTTACAAAAATGAACGCTAGACACCCACTCACGCTCCCCATACACACCCTATATTTAGCCCCGTTCCGCTGGGGTGATGATGAGCAGGCACCCCCACCCAACGCCGAGCAAAGCAACCCACTGCCCCAGACCCCAACCAGACGGCCAGCTCCCACTCCTAGCCTCCAGCCCCGGGAAGCCAAGCGAGAGCAGAGTTGTGTTAAAACCCCTAGTCTCCCTCTGCCCGCTCAAATACAGTGTTGATGCATGTTGATGAGGTGTATTCCGTGGCCCGGGGGGGGGGGGGGGGGGGGCAGTGCAGATGTCATCTGGCCTACACCAACTGATGCCACACACAGCCCCACTCCCCCCCACAACCCTCTGTCTAAGTGCAGTTTAAAATTGGAAGTGGGCACCGGCACTCGGGGTGAGACTAAATGATCCCCCTACCGAATGCCGTTGAGTGTGCTCACTCCCAAGGCCCTAAGCGTGTGTTTGCGTGGAATGTCGGTGGAAGTGTTTAATGTGCAAGTAAAATTGGGGGGCAGGCTGCCACAGGACTGCGGAAATGGGATCCATACCCGCACCCCCTGACTTCCCCACCCCTCAAGGCCCTATGTGCATGTTTGTGTGATGATGTGAGGGAGCAGGAGGAGGAAAATGTCTGGGGATGGGTAGGAATAGCTGGGGGGGCCTAAGCCCTCCAGGGAGCCAGCTCCTCCACTGGCCCCAATAGGCACCTCTGCTCCCAAAATACCACCCGGGGCATGGAGACCCCAGCCCATCTCGCCAGGGCCCAAAACAGCAGCATTACAGAGCCCCATGAAGTGACCAGTCACCAACCTAGCCCCACCCCAGCAGAACATCTACTCCCATCCCTGCATTTGCCCAACTTCCAGAACATTTAAGACATAAGACATCCAGGTAAGGCTGGGTCCTCCCCCTTCTGGACATCCCCCTCCCCCGTGATGGAACAGAATTGTTACCATTATTTCAGAGGAGCCAAGGTCCACCTGAGGCCCCATTAGCCTGGGCCCGGCCCTGCCACGTGTTCCCGCCTTCTTCCCGGCAGCCTTCAAGTTAGGACCCAATCCCCAGGACCCCGCCCAGATCCCCGCACGGGGCTGGCCGCCCCCACATCCCGAGCCCCCAGGCCCCCCCCCAGACCCACCCAGGGGCGATGCAGCCACCAGGCAGCAACCCGTGGCCCCGCCCCGACCCCCCAAGGCTCCACTCACAACCACCAGCAGTCCACCCCCCGAGGCAACCCAAGCACCCCCAGAGCGGGGCAGCAGAGCCCCAGACCCTCCCAGTGAATCCACCCCCAGTGAACGTCCGGATACTCCAAACTCAGACCCTCCTCCCCATCAACCACAGCATCCCGCAGGACAATATCAACGACTCCCTACCATCGCTACATGATGGAACCGGTCAAAGGAGCCCAGAGAGATTGATTTGAAGTGGAAGCAGAGGCTGTCTCAAGTGTAATATGATCCAACAAAAAAATTCTATATTGGTTAATGCAAAGACTATCTCTATTTTTCCAATTTATGAGGATAGTTTTCTTAGCGATGCATATGGCAGTCATAACCACGTGAACAAATGGTGTTTCAATCGGGACATCATCTAGGTTTCCCAGCAAACAAAATGAGGGGGAAGTTGGGATATGACATTTCAGACACTTTGACAGGTCTTCACATACTCTACCCCAAAAACCCTGAACAGGTGGACAGAACCACAGTGCGTGGATATAATTGTCAGGAATGTTATCTGTGCAGTATGTACAGGTGTCAGATGGCACAAACCCCATCCTGAACATCTGATGACCTGTATAGTGTACTCTGTGCAGAATTTTGTATTGAATTAATTGTAAATTGGGGTTTCTGATCATTTTAAAAGTTTTTAAACAAGTATGAGACCAAAAATTCTGGTCAAAGCTGACTGATAGATCCACCTCCCATTTTCCTATAGGAATTGCTATTGTATTGTCCATTTTGGACATTGTCTTATATATTTTAGACAGTAGTTTGGGGTGTTTGAGATTACAGAAGTCTAATACCCTTGGAGGTGTTTGTAATTCCACTTTATTAAGCTTAAATTTTTGTTTAATTACAGATTTAATTTGGTGATATTCTAAAAATTCATTTTTGTCTATCCCAAATTGGGAGACTTTTATGTTAAATGGGATGAAGTCCGATCCTTCATATATGTGTTCCAGGTATAGCATTCCTTTACTTTTCCAGTCCGGAAAGTTCATCATTTTATTGTTTAGCAAAATATCAGGGTTATTCCAGATGGGTGTGCGTCTGCATGGTATTAGTGATGACTCTGTAATTTTTAGATATTCCCACCATGCTGTCAGACAGATGCTAATATTAATGCTTTTGTAGCTTTCATGTTTTCTTATGTTTGAGCTAATAAAAGGCAAGTCTGAGAGCGCTATCGTATTGCAGAGTGTCTGTTCTACATCTAACCAGGACTCGTCTAGTGGGTTATGCTGCAACCATCTTTGTATATATTGGAGCCTGTTGGCTAAGAAATAATGATAAAAGTTGGGAAGATCCAGCCCTCCTTTATCTTTGGTCTTCTGAAGCGTTTTCAAGCTAATTCGTGGGGGTTTATCCTGCCAAAGGAATTTAGTGATTGAGGAGTCCAGAGATCTAAACCAGTCAGATGGTGGCTTGCTTGGTATCATTGAAAATAAGTAATTTATTCTGGGTAAGACCATCATTTTAATTGTGGCAACCCTCCCCATGAGTGATATTGGTAAGGATTTCCATCTTGCAAGATCATCCTCCACGTTCTTTAAAAGTGGGATGTAGTTTAGTTTAGTTAGATCTGCCAGCTTGGGAGAGACATTAATTCCCAGGTATGTGATATTCCCTGACTCCAATTGTGTATTAAGCATATTGACAAAAGAAAAATTAATTGGTAGAACTGTGGATTTTAACCAGTTTATTGAGTAATCTGAGACTCTTGAAAATGAGTTTATCAGTTCAATTGCTTGTGAGAGAGATGATTGAGAATTCTGTAGAAAAAGTAAAACATCATCTGCATAAAAACTGATTTTATGTTCTATGTTCTTACACTTTATGCCTTTAATAACTGTAGTTTGCCTGATTGCTGCTGCTAGTGGTTCAATAAAGATAGCAAACAGTGAGGGGGAGAGTGGGTATCCCTGCCTGGTCCCCCTCTGAAGACAGAAGCTAGCTGATGTTTGGTCGTTTGTCCTGACACGTGCTGTTGGTGAACTGTATAATATTTGTAGCCAGTTTATGAAAAAGTTCCCAAAACCAAATTTATGTAAAGTTGCAAATAAGAACTTCCAATTAACTCTATCGAAAGCCTTTTCTGCATCCAGAGATAATATACTAGTTTCTATATTTCTACTGTAAGAGAAGTCTATCAAATTAAATAATCTCCGTGAGTTTGTAGACGACTGCCTCCCCTTAATGAAACCAGTTTGGTCAGGATGTATTATGGAAGGGATTACCTTCTCTAATCTTTTTGCGAGGGCTTTACAAATTATTTTGAGATCAACATTAATAAGAGAAATGGGGCGATAACTGGTAGGAAATACAGGGTCTTTGCCTGGTTTTAACAAGAGACTAATATTGGCTGAATTCATGTTTGGCTGTAATCTGCCATTTTCTTCGATTTCCCTCACCATTCTGAAGAATGTTGGAGCCAGAATGATCCAGAATTCTTTGTAGAACTCTGCTGGGAACCCATCTGGACCTGGGGCCTTCCTATTTGGCATGGATTTAAGGGCTTCCTGGAACTCAGCTGATGTTAGTGGCGAGTCCGGGACTGTAGCTTGGCTATCTGACAATTTAGGAAGTGTTATCCTGTCAAGGAACTCATTGATTTCATTATCTGATGGGTTTATCTGTGGTGAGTACAAAGTTTTGTAAAAGTCTCTGAAAGTGTTGTTTATTCTTTCAGGATCATATACTATATTCCCGGTTGAGTCTTTAACAGCAGATATGGTAGTTTTCTCTTTATTTATTTTTAACCGGTTAGCTAAGAATTTGCCTGATTTATTACTATGTTCAAAGTTTTCAATTCGTAGTCTTTGTGCTAAAAATTGTGTCTTTTTGTCAATAATTCCATGAAGTTCTAGTTTAACTTTACGTAATTTGCTCAGTAACTCTTCTTCTGTGGATGCTTCTAAAGGCTTAATGATTTCTTCTAGTTCTTGAATACGTTTGTTTTCTGTTTTTTTTCTTGTGTGATGAGAAAGAGATTATTTTACCTCTCATCACTGCTTTTCCTGCCTCCCAGAGAACAGATGCAGATGTTCCAGGCAGGTCATTATGATCTAAATATAAAGCCCACTCTTTTTTAAAAAATTCTACAAAACCTTCGTCTTTAAGCAGTGAAGTATTAAACCTCCAGTTTTTACTTGGTGGGGTTATCTTCTTATTCACCAGAGTTAAAGAAACAGGAGCATGGTCGCTGACAACTATAGGGTGTATCTCAGTGTCTGAAATGTCAGCCAACAATGAGCTGCTGACTAGAAAATAATCCAAACGTGAGTGAGAGTGATGGACGTGTGAGAAAAAAGTATACTCTCTACGGTTTGGATGAAGAGATCGCCATGCATCACAAAGCCCATAATCACTCATATACTGTTTAACTATATTAGTGGATTGCCAATTACGCTGAGTCCCAGCTGTACTTAGCCTGTCTGATAAAGTATCCATCCAAAAATTAAAATCGCCTCCAAGTATAAGTGGACAGTCCAAGTGTTCAGAGAGTACAGAGAAAAAATTATGAAAGAATGAAGGGTCATCAATATTTGGACAATATATGCTGACAATACATAAGCTTTGATTTTGTATAGATATTTTTAGCAAAATAAATCTACCCTCTGGATCTGAGACTGTGTCCAATACTGTGAAACTGATATTTCTGTGTATTAAAATAGCTACACCTCTTTGCCTAGAGTTATAGCAGGCAGAGAACATGCTGGGAAACTCCGGTGTTTTAAGTTCATCGGCAGATGTGGCAGATCTATGGGTCTTCTGGTTTTTCTTCTTCTTACACAGTCACGCTCAGAACGTGTACGCACACACATCATGGCTGCCACGCGTGCCCAGCATTCATTTGACGTGGCCTTTGAGCACGTCCCCAGAAATGAACACAATGCGTGCACGAGTTGCAGTATCAGCAAAAAGTCGGGGGGCACAGTGTAATAAAGTCGGAACATGATCTTAGAGTCTCTGTTTACTATCTACACGTGACAGAAAGCTGTTCTGAGGATCCTACAGGATTGATGCGCACGCTTCGATGTTTGATGAATGGTTTGATGTGGTGAAGCAAAATTCAGACATACAAATGCATTCATGGTGGTTTTATATTCAAGTGTCACATATTCCCAATCATAATGACACGATACATTTTAAAAGTCTTGCTTGCCATCTTGTTTCTTTCTTCTTCTTTTTTTCAGCAACACAATGTACGGCAGCGTTTTTGAGCCACAGCGAAAAAAATTAATTACATGGCTTAAATCTCGAAATGTCCACCAGTGATATTTTCATAACGAGAACTAGAACTAAAAATGTTGTTTTTCGTTTTGCAAGAACGAGAACTGAAAATAAGGCAAATGGAGAAACTAAAACTAAAATTTTCTTCTTCTTTCGGCTGCTCCCATTAGGGGTTGTCACAGCTGATTATCAAATAAAAATTAGTGGTATGTGAACGAACTAAAACGAGAACGAAAACTGAGTAAACGGGAGAAAAAAAAAAAAACAGCAATAGAATTTTTGTTCAATCTGGTTCAGTACCCCTGAGCGTTCAGTTACGTTGCGCTGTTCACTATGCGGTGATCTTGTACCTTGGGCTTACTATAGTCACGTGGCGCAACTTCCGTAAAGAACCGGTTTGTTTGTTGAGCACATTTGGTTCATCGGGTTGAAGCAGTAAACACGTGTGGTTGCCGATAGCGAGTTTTGCACAGATGTTTGCAGGTAGAAAACAAGAAAGTAACGTGTGGAAATACTTTAATTACAGCACAGATGATAATAAAGGCAAATGAAGTGCGTAAGAAGAAAAGAGTCTTGGAGTTTCAGTGCAGGGCCAACTGGATCGGTACTCAGTGGAAGTTCAGCAATTCTCTGGCACCGGGACTGCACTTCAGTACAGGGACATGCAATGGGGGAGGCATGAAAAGTAAAAAACTAATGATAACATAAAATAAATGTGTCCGCTGGTCTGTGTTATAAATTTGTTTTCTGTATGATTCCAATCATTTTTATCTTTTTTACTGTCAAAATTGCTGAATTTATGCATTTCCTGATCGAATACAAGTGATAAACGTAAGGTGCGGTAGCGATAAGCAGGGCCTCACCCCGGACTGCGCTCTCCCTCACCCACTGCATTGACGCATGCAATTGGTGTTAAGCCTGTTGCTGTCTCTCTATATGTCACCAATATAATGTGCAGACACATTTATTATACACCTTGACTTTCCAAAGTCTGGCTTATATCAATAATGAATGTGTGTGACATATTTAGTCTTGCTGATCAGATATAAAACCGCAGTGAAAAGACACAAGGTGAGGCAGACAGTACTGTGCCGCCCTGAGGAGGAGGAGGTGGAGGAGGAGGAGGAGGAGGGGGGGGGGGCATGTGAGCCCAACAGGTGCTCGTTGCTGTTATTCTAGCAGAGGCACCAGTAAGTTAGCGAAGTCAAGTCAGAAAGGGAAGTGCACTGCAGCGGTCCGTTTATTTTTATTTTTTCTTCCAACTTAAAAATGGATGACTAAGACTTTTAAAACTAAAGGAAAACACAGAAGACTTTTACAAGAAAGTGATGGAGATTTTCGTGGAGAAGGATAAGCGCATGGGCTTCATTTACAAATAAAGGTAAGACCATAAACGGTTTTCAAGTTTATAAAAAAAGGGATGAGACTACAAAAAAAAAAATCCAATATTTATAGACTACATTTTGACCTTAAATAAAATATTCTTTTGCTTTTCTTGTTATCCTTTTGTTGAATAGTCTGTATTAAAATTGATTAAAGTATAAGAATTAAAATATTTTAAAAACAACTAAATATTTCATCCATCATCCAACCCGCTATATCCTAACTACGGGGTCACGGGGGTCTGCTGAAGCCAGTCCCACCCAACCGCAGGGCGCGCACACTAGGGACAATTTTGGATCGCCAATGCACATAACCTGTATGTCTTTGGACTGTGGGGGGAAACCCATGAAGACACAGGGAGAACATGCAAACTCCATGCAGGAAGGACCTGGGAAGCGAACCCAGGTCTCTTAACTGCAAGGCAGCAATGCTGCCACGGTGCCTCCCCTATAAATTTCAATTAAGGTCAAAATTGAAATCCATTTTTTGTACACCACTCTCTATACTTTCATCTGTATTGAATGAGTATAAATGATCCAATTGCAACGGCAAATTTAAAACATATGGAGGGTGCAGAGCAAATGCGCTCTCTCTCTTGCAGCTATAAATGTAACGTTCTTTCTTAGCCAAATATGTGTGTAAAATAATGCTGATGAGACATGAAACCTAACCAGTAGTCAATGTACATACTGCCAATCAAATAGTGAATAAGATATGGATTCATATTTGTAAATCTGATTCTGAAGGAGTCACTGCCTCACGAACCTCACCACACGTCTCTGCTTCAGTACTGGTAGCAGAAATCATTAGCGTACAGTCTTGCTGGTGCCCCACAGTGCTGAGGACCTTGTCTGTGTATCTTTGTTAAAATTGTTCGTCAAGCGAATATTTTCACTGTGTGACGATCTGTGCAATGGACGTCGTCGTAGCATGAACAAGTCTCTCGAAATAAGTGTTTAAAGCTTAACGGCAACGTGCAGTCACAGCCTGGTTTCTTGGTTTGAAACTTTTGATCTTGCTGACTACACTCATTAGGCCACTTCCTCTGTTTGCTTATTGATAGTCAAGCTGTGTTTAATGGCATTATGACCTGTGAGTGTATTTTGTTGACTGAAACATAACTCGCATTGAAATATGTGTAGGCCAGCATTTGTGGTGTTGCAACAGAAAAAAAAATTGTACTAATATTATGTAAAAAGGCCAGAACTAAATTAAATAAAAACAATTTTAACACAGAACTAAATAAAAAGTGTTGACTCCACTGAAAACTAGAACAAAATAAAAATTAATTTTATAAAATAAAGTAAAAACTAAAATTAATATCAGAACTGAAATATCACTGAATTCCACTTGTATTCACCTTGCGATGAGCCGATGCCCCATCCAGAGATTGTTTCTGCCTTGTGCCCGATGCTTGCTACAATGGGCACATCCCTGAATTGATGGCTGTAATCATTAAATATCCTTTTCAGAGATACTGCGGCAAGGTGTCCATGGAATTTAATGGATGTTTCACGCAATTCACAACACTGCGAAGCCGAATGTTTTCTCATCTTGATGATATCTCGCACTGCCACCTGGTGGATTCTTCCAGATATACGTAAAGTACGTGTGTAAGCATGAACAGCACAACGGTGGCGTAGCAGTAGCGTTTGCTGGAGCATGCGTCGCATCGCGCGAAGTATAAACCTGGGGGGTATTTTTCGTATGTGGACTACTCGTTTAGCCGGATGTAATTGTTGACGATTTAGCATGATCCTGGATCTGTCGGTTTTTCGAAGCTCTTGCTGGAGGTGTTGTCATAGCAGCACATCCAAATCCTCAAACCTGCACGAAGCAGGTTTGTTCTATGTAAACAAGGATTAGCTCACACACTTAATCAGCTTCCGTGCATGGAATTCATTCAGTCATGACTTCACCGTTCATGAATGAGCAACGAATTGCTATCGGTGCGCAAATTATAAGAAGAGAATTTCATATTGAGAGGGTTTTGCGCAATCGGCAAGATCCTTTATTGCTCCCGGAGAAAATTCTTTTCGAAAGATACCGCTTTATCCGAGGGAGAATATTGTACCTCAAAGATTTATTAGCACCTTATATTCGAAGTCAAACTAGGCGAAGTCGGGCTCTCACAACCACACAGACAGTATGCATTGCTTTGAGGTTTTTTGCAAGCGGCACTTTTTTATATACTGTAGGCGATGCGGAAAATCTATCTAAAAGTGCAGTTTGCCAGGCAATTTGCAAAGTCTGTTTGGCTCTGAAATATTTCCTTCGGGTTTTCATAGTGTTTCCTGGACAGACAAAAAAAGAGGCGTTTCATGCCATTGCAGGTACAGGCAAAAACACCCACAGTTCCATAAAGAATCTCACAATCAGCCTAACATTCTCATTACCCAGGATTTCCAAATGTGATTGGGGCACACGGGACTGATCAGAGTGGAGTTTGATCAAACATTAATTGGAAAATGTACCTGTCCTCCTGATGAATAATCAGACACAGTGTCTTCATCAAATATTTGACCTTCGTCAATATCTCGTTGGTCATAAACAGGTTCTAGGAATATGAAATTCCCTGCAACTGACCCAACACTAAAAGAGGGCTATATGGAACATACCTATGGCACACATTGAGGACAAATATATGCAATGACCATCCTTTACCTGAAATGAAGTGACCACTGGTTCTGAGGAGGAGCTTCCCCCTGGAATGCCCTCAGAAACAGGGCGATGGGCATTTTGCTGGAGAGCCAACTCTTCTGTACGGGTTAGGTCTGGACTGCGTGGACCTCCACCTGATTTTTGCTTGTCTGCCATCTTATTAGCTTTAAAATTAATGTTTTTTATATTATATATGATTTTTTATGTCAACAGTTTTTTAAATAGTTATACCAATATTTACCAGTTTAAAGTATATTCTTGTACTTTACTTTAACCTGTTCCCATGTTCTCCTTGTGCTCACGTTTGATCTGGAATTATGACATATTAAATAATAATTAATCTGACACATAGGAAATTAAACGCTGCATTCAATAAGTACAATGCACACTACTTAGCGTTTAATTTGTAGTCCACTTTTTGCCAGTCGTCTTTTCTGGTTTGGGCTGCTTTTGCAGTGTTACCCCTTGTGCATATTAAATCTTGAAATTCTTCATATCCTTCGAATAAAAGGTCCTGCTCCGCTTGTGTGGAAATGCGCCCGTTCTTTCGTCATTTTGTTGCAGCCTATCAAAGACTTGCTGATCATGTTTTCTAGACTCGATATATATGGGCTTTTCAATCAGCGCGGGCGCGCACAATCATCTCGGATAATTAGATGCAGCTAAACTAATCTACTACACGGCCATGTTTGAAAAACCGACTTATCCCAGATGAGTTTCACTGGCATTAACTCATCAAAGATGAGGCATCTGATGTCGGATGATTTAAGCGATGTACGGAAAATACCCCCCTGAGGGCTGTTCCACGAAGCGAGCTTATAAAATCGAGGATTATTTGTAATAGCCTCGCTTGAGTTAGCCTAACAGTTCACTTCAGGCTCATTGAGTTCCACGAACAAAATTCAGGTGTATTTAATCTCCGCTAATTCAAGCCAAGCTTGATAAGCGAGGCTTGTGCGCGTCCGCGCGATATAAAAGGCAGCCTTGTTAATCGATGCTGGATAAGTAAGAATGGAAACTAAGGAAAGAGCTGCGTTTTTTTCGCAGGCAGAGCAAGAATTATTATTACAAGCCTATGAGAACTACAAAGCTATAATAACTAGAAAGGGGAACACGAGCTGTATTATCAAAGCTCGTGAGGCTGCATGGCAGAAAATAGCTGACAAGTTAAATGCGTAAGAACATGATTTTAGTAACTTTTGTGTTAAGGATGTCAAACTATTTAACAACTAAATGAGAACAGTTTCAAGCCTTCAAAATGTATAGTCATTAAAATTTCCTTTTACATATGCATTTTGTTACCAGTTGTAAGGTACTTTAAGGTTATTTTAACACATTGATAAACAGGACAGCATGCTAATTATATGGGTTCATCTTGGATAAAAAGTGATATATAATTGTAATTATTAATATAATTATTAATAATGCTTGGTTTCAGGAGCAACATGAGTGGAACAACAAGGTCCTGGCAGCAAGTGAAGATTAAATACAATACAGTATTGCCACATTATGCAAAACTGCACAGGTTACTACAATGTCACACGCTCTGTCTGGTGTAACTCTGAGATGCCGCAGGCAGTTAAACCTGGATTTTAACTGTCCAAATGTCATTTCAATGCGTGCCCTTGTCTTACAATGGGCATGGTTGAAATGTCTTTCTGCTTGTGTTGCAGGATCTGTATATGGTGTGAGAAGAAACGGTAGACATGGGTATCCTCTGTCACCAAGCAGCACACCAGGAAAAATTCCTATAATGGAAAGTAGACACATTAGACTGTAGTATAATAAACTATAGTATATTTGTGAATTTTAGTTGACTTGCCTTGTCTGAGGCTTTGAGCCAGTGAAGACTCGCGAAAAATTCTGGCATCATGTACTGATCCTGGCCATTTTGCCACAATGTTTGAAATTAGATGTTCAGCAGTGCATACCATCTGAAACATTTTAGGAAATGGTAATGACATACATTGCTAATATTGGACGACTACACTTTCACCTCTTGTATATAAATGTGAGATATTATC
>JANRMT010062791.1:216831259-216875588 GCA_026402145.1 Polypterus bichir lapradei
GATAATATCTCACATTTATATACAAGAGGTGAAAGTGTAGTCGTCCAATATTAGCAATGTATGTCATTACCATTTCCTAAAATGTTTCAGATGGTATGCACTGCTGAACATCTAATTTCAAACATTGTGGCAAAATGGCCAGGATCAGTACATGATGCCAGAATTTTTCGCGAGTCTTCACTGGCTCAAAGCCTCAGACAAGGCAAGTCAACTAAAATTCACAAATATACTATTAGTTTATTATACTACAGTCTAATGTGTCTACTTTCCATTATAGGAATTTTTCCTGGTGTGCTGCTTGGTGACAGAGGATACCCATGTCTACCGTTTCTTCTCACACCATATACAGATCCTGCAACACAAGCAGAAAGACATTTCAACCATGCCCATTGTAAGACAAGGGCACGCATTGAAATGACATTTGGACAGTTAAAATCCAGGTTTAACTGCCTGCGGCATCTCAGAGTTACACCAGACAGAGCGTGTGACATTGTAGTAACCTGTGCAGTTTTGCATAATGTGGCAATACTGTATTGTATTTAATCTTCACTTGCTGCCAGGACCTTGTTGTTCCACTCATGTTGCTCCTGAAACCAAGCATTATTAATAATTATATTAATAATTACAATTATATATCACTTTTTATCCAAGATGAACCCATATAATTAGCATGCTGTCCTGTTTATCAATGTGTTAAAATAACCTTAAAGTACCTTACAACTGGTAACAAAATGCATATGTAAAAGGAAATTTTAATGACTATACATTTTGAAGGCTTGAAACTGTTCTCATTTAGTTGTTAAAAAGTTTGACATCCTTAACACAAAAGTTACTAAAATCATGTTCTTACGCATTTAACTTGTCAGATATTTTCTGCCATGCAGCCTCACGAGCTTTGATAATACAGCTCGTGTTCCCCTTTCAAGTTATTATAGCTTTGTAGTTCTCATAGGCTTGTAATAATAATTCTTGCTCCGCCTGCGTAAAAAACGCAGCTCTTTCCTTAGTTTCCATTCTTACTTATCCAGCATCGATTAACAAGGCTGCCTTTTATATCGCGCGGACGCGCACGAGCCTCGCTTATCAAGCTTGGCTTGAATTAGCGGAGATTAAATACACCTGAATTTTGTTCGTGGAACTCAATGAGCCTGAAGTGAACTGTTAGGCTAACTCAAGCGAGGCTATTACAAATAATCCTCGATTTTATAAGCTCGCTTCGTGGAACAGCCCTCTGGTAACGTTGAAAAATCTTAGCATTAATGGCTAAGCTGCAGTACTGAATTTGGTCACTAGATGCCACTATTGTTAATAAATACTGTACTTGTCGACTGGTTAGCGATTTAGATTTGTAGATTTTCTTTAAGAAGACGCCGCATTCACTGTGTTTCCCAGTCGACATGATAAGTCAGCGTGTCCGTCATATTGCGAGTGGCAAAAGTGCCATTTAAACTAATACAGGTAGACGTGGAAACCGGGTTTCCTGATGAAAAAACAACAACGTTTAAAACAGTATCGTTTACATACAACAGATTTTGGCGAATCGTTTATTATTATTATTATTATTAAATAATTCCTCCCATAGAAGTAACATTTCTCGGACTGCCTTCTTCCATCTCCGAAACATTTCTAGACTTTGTCCTGTTCTTACCCAGCACAGTACTGAAGTATTGGTTAATGCCCGAGTCACCTCACGTATAGATTACTGTAATGCTATTCTATCTGGCATCCCACAAAAACGTATCCATCGCTTACAATTTATTCAAAATTCTGCTGCCAGGATAATAATCTGCTGTTCTAAATCCACTGAACATATTACACCTATTCTCTCTCAACTTCACTGGCTCACTGTTAACTACAGAATACAATACTAAATACCGCTCTAAACATTTAAAGCTCTCCACAACCTCACTGATCTTCTACAGACTGACACTCCTCTCGCTCACTCAGATCCTCATCTGCGGCTCTACTTTCTGTACCGCACATCAGTGCTATGGGAGCTCGAGCATCTCTCTTAGTGCTCCTCAACTCGGAAATTCTATTCCCTCAGATATACGTCAGCTCGCTTCAATAACACATTTTAAAACTGCCCTCAAAACTTATCTTTTCAAACTGGCATACCAATTGTGAATTTTACACTGTTACTGCCAGTTATCTTTGTTTGCTAATTATTGCTTTTTGATTTATCATTCTCTTGTTTTAATTTTACTAATGTTGTTTCATTTTATTGTAAGTTGACCTTGAGTGCTAAGATTATAAAACGGGATTTTCTAATGGCCAAATATAACCAAAACAATTGTTCAGCCTTACCTATGAAATGTAATCCCCCGGGATCTGGTTTGGAGCGTACAGCGGTTTGTAAAATCCCAAGCAGCACATTATTCATTACTTCACTTCACAGCAGTGCCACTCGCAATATGGCAGAGACGTTGACGTACGATGCTGCTGGTCATGCAGCATCTAGTAATTCTATGTCTATGCTTTTTTTCCCCAAAGTCATTGCCTTACTGACCACCTTTTTCAATCAATACCCTCATGAAGTCATAAAAGGGGAGCCAATGGCAAAGAGTGGGGACTCTAGGGCCCGCCCTAAGCTGAGGTGATCCAATCTCTTAAACTGGGCAGCATCAGGTGACTGGCTGAGTTATTCAGATGCCCCGCCCCCTCCGGCTCAACGTGAAGAGTAAATGACAAGAAACAAAGGGAAACAGGATACCCTAGAAATAATTATAAGATAACTTTGAAAGCTTAGTTAAACAGAAGGTGCTAATGAAAGTTAATTAGTTAAAGAAAATTAATGAAATGACCTGTCCCTTATTGTGCGTACATCACTGGTCATGGACGGGACACCAAGATGTGAAGCCAGACATAGGATCAATACATTGAGGTCTGTTGACATTATGCCCCCAACAGTGAGAATCTGGTGGTCACCCTGATCTACCGCTCCATTCACATTCGCCAATGACTGAGGCTAATTTTGCTTTTTGTAGAAATTTGATCATCACTGCCATTTTGACAAACAGACCTGTCCACTCCAATCCAGTCATCTGGTGCTGGGTATTCAGTGTTGACTTTTTGTGTCCTTGCAAACCATTCTGCCTGTGTGTGTGTGTGTGTGTTTAGGTAGGACTGTGTCAATACCTTGTGACAAAGACACATAGATAAGCTTTGATCGTTAACACCTCATCCTCCAGAGCACACTGATAGGCAGCATAATCACTAAACTCAACCTCTTAAACATCAAATCTTTCCTTCTCTACAAACGATGGAGTGAAGAAGAACACCACCACCCCCAAGTAGAAAGGACGGCGAGAGACTCAAAATCCTTAGGTTGGTGAAGGAACAATGGCTTCTCTGGAAACATAAGAAATGTGACAAATGAGAGAAGACCATTCAGTCCATCAAGTCTGTTTGTTTGTTTTGCTAAGCTGCCCCAATAGCTCATCGAGATTCTTCTTTAAAGCTCTGAAGGTTTCTGCTTCAACTCCATAGCTTGGCTGTTTGTTTCACAATTCTTTGTGTAAAAAAAGTGCTTCTTGTCTTCAGTTTTAAATGCTCCTTCCCTTCATTTTCACTGATGCCCTCAAGTACATGATTCACCCTTCAGCTGTAAGAATGTGGCTGGATCTGCTTTATCAGAAAACCGAAGAGCAGTAGAAGAAGGGTCTGCAGGCTCACCGCTTGCAAACTCAAGGAGAGCAGAATGGATCAGGGAAACACGGTGGGCAGGAAAGAGAAGGCTTGAGCAAGCTTCTTCTGGGACCCCATCAAGTATGCCTGGAAGAGAAGAGAGCAGAGAAGAAGTTTGGGAAACTTGGGATGAGTGGATAGGAGCTGGAGAAGCACCTCGGAAATCAACAAGAACTTCCTCTTGGGTTCACCGGGGCGTGTGCCTCATCCTCTGGAAATCCAGACAGCCAAACACGAGGAGTCAGATCTCCACCAAGTTCTCTTTCTCAATTATTTGTCCATCTGCTCAGTTAACAAGAATCAGAAAAGGAAAAGAGAATAAAAAGTAAATTGAAAAGTTCACAATCTGATGTGATGTTTAAATGATGGGGAAAAAAAAGATTCCTATTTCTGTTGATAGAAGTCAAACCTGATATTAAGGATGAAGTAGGCCCTCATGTTCAGAGGCCAGCACAACGTTACTACAAACATGACTGGAGGGTTTCTGTTTTCTATTTTTAAACACATAATGTTTTGCAATTCAAGATCATTAAATGTAAGAGACGGGTTGTTGTTTTCTACATTATGTCATTTTTTCTATCCCCCCCCCCCCCCCCCCCAATCATTCATTCTTATTTTCTTGTTCTTTTTGTTGTTCCTCCTCTTCCTCATACATATTTTCTGAACTCCTTTTCTTCCCTTCTCTCCTATCTTACTCATCTGCTCTCTCTTATCCTTCTCTGACTTTTCTTATCATTTTCTTTTTTTCCTTTTCTTTTTTTGTTGTTGTCACACCCCAGTTCTCCCCCTTCTTTTTCTTTGGCTGTTTGTGTCTCTTCTAGCTCTCCCACTTCTCTTCATTCATTCTTCTCTTCCTCTTTCTCCTGATCACCACTTTCTTCTTTTGACCCTTGGGCTCACTGTGTTTGTTTCCTCCATTACAGCTAGTCACTCATTTCAGAACTCCTCTTCTACACCCACATCTCATAGCATAGAAGGACAATTCACCCCTGATTGTAAAGGTTGAGGTGGCTTCCTCTGCTGGTCCACATGACCTCCACACCTGTGACTCTCTGCACTTTAGATGAAATTTTCATTTTAGTTGTCTCAGATATTTGATCTAAAATGGACTCGTTCGTGAAGGTCGCCAATGAAATCCTTTGTGTTTTATGCTCTACTGCTTTCAGGTTCAAGTCTCACAATCTCCACAGATTACTTCACTTTGATTTTTTTCTTCTTCTTCATTCAGACTCCTGTCTGCTCACCTTGGACCACGGCACAAAGATTTACCATTATTTCTTTGGCCAAAGATTTTATCCAAAGCAACTTACAACATTTGAGATACAATTGGTTGCATTTCTTTTGTTTTTCCAGTTGGAGCACAGGTGGGTGAAGTGACTTGCATAAGGTCACAAACAGGGTCAGTGGTGGGATCTGAACCTAAGACCTCATGGTTTGAAGTCCAAAGCCAGAGCCAATGCACCACCCAGATGACTTGAGCTGTGTGAAGAGAGCATGAAAGTGATGCAAAAGTGGAAAGAGACCCGCGCCCCCCACCCCCTACCCTGACCATCTAGACAGGGTTGACTTCTGCCACCTGGTTCTTTGTAGAAAGGAGAAGAGGATGGACCATTGAAATTGGAGTGACATACACGTCAATCAACAGGAAAGGAGAGGGTAGGAAGTAATGACACGTCCTGCAGTTTGTGCTTCCAGTCTCTTTGTGTGGCACAAAGACTCGAATCAATGTCGCCTTCAATTGTTTAAGCACAAAATATCACTTATTGCATGTGCAGTCTCTTTTATATATTCAATTTCATGAAGGTGCTGATATTTCTGGAGTTGAAGCAATAAATCAATCTGTTATATAGTGCCTTTCACATCCATCTATCTATTATATAGTGCCTTTCACATCTATCTATCCATGTATCTGGATAGATAGAAATAGGATAGATAGAAATATAGTGTGTTATTTGTGCGAAATTTACCCTTAACAAGTTTCCAGCTGTGCCCCCGTGTCCTTGATGAACTCATTTTAAAATAACAGTTTCAATCCACTGGACTAATTCCCTTCATAATTTTAAACACTTCAATCATGTCACCTCTTAATCTCCTTTAAAGGCTCAGCTCTTTTAATCTTTCCTTCATAATTCATCCCCTGTAGCCCTGGAATCAGCCTAGTCGCTCTTCTCTGGACCTTTTCTAGCGCTGCTATGTCCTTTTTGTAGCCTGGAGACCAAAACTGCACCCAGTACTCAAAATGAGGCCTCACCAGTGTGTTATAAAGCTTGAGCAGAACCTCCTGTGACTTGCACTACACACATCAAGGCGCTATATAACCTGACATTCTGTTAGCCTTCTTAATGGCTTCTGAACACTGTTGGGAAGTCAATAGCTTAGAGTCCACAATGACTCCTAAATCCTTCTCATAAGGTGTACTCTTGATTTCCCAACCGCCCATTGTGTATTCAAACCTAACATTTTTACTTCCTATGTGTAATAATTTACATTTACGGATATTAAATTTCATCTGCCACAAATCTGCCCAAGCCTGTATGCTGCCCAAGTCCTTCTGTAATGATATAACGGATTCCAAATTATCTGCTAATCCACCTATCTTGGTATCATCTGCAAACTTAACCAGCTTGTTACTTATATTCCTATCTAAATCATTTATATATATTAATAATAGCAGCGGCCCTAACACTGACCCCTGCTGGTCACCACTCTTAACATCAGCCAGTTCTGATGAGGTTCCTCGCACCATCACCCTCTTCTTCCTGTGTCTGAGCCAATTCTGCACCCATCTAAAAACATCACCCTGAACTCCCACTTCTTTTAACTTGATGCCCAACCTCACATGTGGCACCTTATCAACTGCTTTCTGAAGGTCCAGATAAATAATATCATAAGCTCCACTTTGATCGTATGCTTTTGTTGTCTCCTTATAGAATTCCAGCATGTTAGTAAAACATGACCTCCCTCTTCTGAACCCATGCTGATTGTTCAGTAAAACTCCTGTCCTTGCCATGTGTTGCCCAATCTTATCCTTAATAATTCCTTCCATTAATTTTCCTGTGATGTACATTAAGCTTACTGGCCTATAGTTGCACCTCCTCATTCAATGTGTTTTCTTTATTTTCATGACTGAAGGCATCAAAACTATGAATGAACACATGTGGAGTTATGTACTTAACAAAAAAAGGTGAAATAACTGAAAACATGTTTTATATTCTAGTTTCTTCAAAATAGCCACCCTTTGCTCTGATTACTGCTTTGCACACTCTTGGCATTCTCTCGATGAGCTTCAACAGGTAGTCACCTGAAATGGTTTTCACTTCACAGGTGTGCCTTATCAGGGTTATTTAGTGGAATTTCTTGCTTTATCAATGGGGTTGGGACCAGCAGTTATGTTGTGCAGAAGTCAGGTTAGTTGGACGATCATTTACTTTTCAACAGGACAATGACCCCAAACACACCTCCAGGCTGTGTAAGGGCTATTTGACCAAGAAGGAGAGTGATGGAGTGCTGTAAATGGTCATGAAAATGAAGAAAACACATTGAATGAGGAGGTGTGTCCAAACTTTTGGCCTGTACTGTATATAATTATATATATATATATATATATATTATATATATATATATATATATATACACACACACACATACATCCATCCATTTTCCCACCTGCTGAATCCGAACACAGGGTCACGGGGGTCTGCTGGAGCCAATCCCAGCCAACACAAGGCACAAGGCAGGAACCAATCCCGGGCAGGGTGCCAACCCACCGCTATATATCATTTTTAATGTAGGTAGATCATTTCGACCTGGTCATTTTAAAAGTAAAGCCGAAAAAGTGTGGGCACCCCTGGTCTAGGGATTAGCTGGTTCAGTCTTAAACAATTTTTTGATAAAATTTTTTTTTCCTATTTTCACCAAAGTAATAGTATTTCATAGACTAGTAAAATGTGATCTAACATCGGCTGACAAAAACTATTTCTCTCTATTATATAAAAAAATCCTGAGATGAGACAAGACTTTTTTCAAGAGATTTTGTCAAGTTCCGCAACACAAGACTTTGACAATGAGATTTTTTCAAGTCCCGCCCTCCCCTCCTCTCGTATTCAACCACGCCCACGCTCCTCTCACCTCTCATTCCTGTGAATGCTTTTGACAGACTCGGTTCCTGCTCTCTCAGCTCTTATAAATTTTAACGTTTTCCTCACTTTATGTTCCCAATTAAAGAAGACATATTATGTCCAAATCTTATTGAAGAATTTCATCGTGAAGGGATATCAACAGAAAAAATGAGTACATAGGCAATCCTAGCACTGAGAAACGATGAAGTCGAACAAATTAACACAAAAAATGTTGATTGGTTACACTACAGATTGGTTGAATGCATATCAACAGAAAATGCTGAAACAGGTGATGGTGATTGTGAGGAAGAAAACAACAACTTACAACATCACGAAGAATATCTACAACCGTTAACACTGTCCGGTCTTCCACTGCATAAATTACTGTAGAAAGAAGGATGTATCCAAGAAAGGTAATGTAGTACATCTTCAGGGGATAACATTAGACAACAAAGGAGATCTTGATATGCCATTTGTATTAAAACGTTAACAGTTTTCCGTTAGAATAGCTTTTGCAAAAACAATTAACAAATCTGAGACAAACATTCGAAAAAGTCATTTTATTTAATAGAGTGAAAGAAACAATATTCACTCACAGGCTGTTATACATTGCGTTGTCACGATAAAAGTCCAAACACAGAATCAAAATTCAATGTGATATTGATGAAAATTTGATTCAAAAAATTGTTTTTACTAAAGTTTTACAGTAAAAGTGTAAGTTTAAAAAGGATTTGTGTGTTCATTTCAAAGCCAAACAGAACAAAATCGTATTACACAACGAATACCTCTAACACAACATGAAACATAATTTTCTTTAAATTTATTACGTTTTACTATTTTTTAATATGGTTAATTACTCTCTGTAATGTAAAATAGTTAGTTCTATTATGCATATGTAACAATTCCCATGAAAATAACAATCTGTTTAAATTGCACACCCTCATCATACAGACCAATTTCACTTCTGAATAATGATGTTAACATGCTCTCCAAAGTCCTAGCTAGAAGGATGGAGAAAGTGCTGCCTTCTGTAATATCACAAGACCAAACAGGATTTATTAAAGGTCGACACTTAGTTTCCAATCTTCGACGCCTGTTTAATGTAATATATTCACCCGCAAAGTCAAACATCCCAGAGATGATATTATCGTTGGATGCAGAAAAAGCATTTGATATGATTGAATGGAACTGCCTTTTCACTACATTGGAGAAATTTGGGTTTGGCCCGAACATTTTTGCAGGGATCAAACTACTGTATATCAATCCAGAAGCTTCAGTTTGTATCAACAACATTAATTCAGTGTACTTTAAACTAGAACATTGTACCAGACAAGAATGCCCCTTGCCACCACTGCTTTTTGCAATTGCCATTTAGCCACTGGCAATTCACTGTCGAAATGTTAATCAGATAAAGGGAATCATCAGAGAAGTACTTGAACAGTAACTTTTTCTATACGCAGATGATATGGTACTGTATATATCAGACCCACAAAATACTGTGCCTGCAGTCCTAACAGCGCTAACAGAATTTCAAAAGATTTCTGGTCTCAGAATCGATTTAAATAAAAGTGTGCTCTTTCCAGTGAATTCTCAGACACACAATATTAGATTGGACACCTTCCCTTTTATTATTGCAGATCAGTTTAAATAACTAGGGGTAAACATCACAAGTAAACATAAAGCTCTTTATCAACAAAATTTTGCCATCTGTATGGAAAAAATTAAGCAAGACCTGCATACATGGTCAACCCTTCACTTCACTCTAGCTGGAAGAATTAACATGGTTAAGATGAATATCCTCCCTAAGCTTCTCTTTTTATTTCAAAACTCCCAATATACATCAATAAATCATTTTTTTAAGAAATTAGACTCAACCACAGCCACATTTATTTGGAATTCAAAACATCCACGTATCCAAAGAGCGACCCTACAAAGACCTAAGACAGCAGGTGGCATGGCTCTACCTAACTTTCAATTTTATTACTGGAAGGCAAATACACAAGCTATAAAAACCTGGACACAAATAGATACAGAGACACAGCCTTGGTCCACAATAGAAATAAAATCCTGCAGTACTTCTTTATATTCCTCGCTTTGTACCCCCAATAGATACGAGTAATCGCCAATATACTAACAACCCAATTGTGCTTCACTCACTCAGAATATGGAACCAATGTGGGAAGTATTTTAAGATAGAGAAGCTTTTATCTGTGGCACCTCTGCACGAGGACCACCCTTTTCCACCCTCGCAAACGTACACAGTTTTTAATATCTGGAAAACATCCAGGATTAAATCACTTAGAGATCTGTACATGATTAGACAACGTCTTTGCATCCTACGAACAATTACATTCCAAATTTAACTTTCCAGCAACACATTTCTTTCACTATCTTCAAATTAGCAACTTTGTTAAACAGAACCTGCCCAATTTTCCTCACCTCCCTCTATGCTGAAAAAAAGATTGCTCAGTTTCGACAACTCAGACAGCATTTCTGTAATATATAAAACCATTTTACAGTCCCTTCCTTTAAAAGATCCAAGAGGACAGTGGGAAAAGGATCTCTCACTCAACATCTCAGAAAAGGAGTGGAAGGTAGCAATGCAGAGAATTCAATCGAACTCCATATGTGCAAAGCATACAATTATTCAACTCAAAATTATATATCGAGCACATCTGTCTCATTTAAAATTGTCCAAAATGTTTCCAGGGCAAAATCCAACCTGCGAACGCTGCAATCAAGTCCCAGCCTCACTGGGTCACATGTTTTAGGCCTGCGCCAAATTAACATCATTTTGGACCAACACCTTTTAAAGGCGTATCAGACAGCCTTGGTGTCACAATCCCTCCTAACCCACTAACAGCTGTGTTTGGTGGGCACAGAGAGGGGCTTAAAGTGGAGAAGGACAAACAAACTGTGATCACCTTTACTTCACTATTGGCATGCAGTAATTTCTTGCTCAACCGGAAGAATCCGAACTCTCCTCTTTTTTAAGTCAGTGGGTAACTGATAATTTATAATTTTTTGAAATTGGAAAAAAATCAAATTCTCAGTTAGACGATCTGTGTAGAACGTTTTCAAAACCTGGCAGGATCTAATCAACATTTTAGATTAACCTCTTAAAGCACCGAGGAAGCAGATTCTCTCCCCATTTCTTTTTCTTCTCCATTTATCTTTATTCACTTATTAATTCATCTATTTACTTATTTTTACTAGCTTTATGTTTTACTCTGCTGGCCATGCTCTCTTTCTCAGGGGTGGGGGTTGATTTGCTTTCAATCCTATTTTTGTAAAAATTGATCTATTTGTATGGAATGTTGTGCAATTACACATAAAATATTTTAAAAAAATTGTACATCCGCATCCCCATACGCGAGCGGCAGATCCACGAAGAGGCTAGCACGTAGTGCAGTTAAGGGGGTAGGCGAGCGAAGCAAGCAGGGGGCAAAGCCCCCTAGTATTACTAATTATAACTTTGCATTTTCTATTTGTATATGCGTGTATTTCTGGGTCAGTATAAATGTTACATATTTTTAGGAAAAATAAAACATTGAAAGATTTTTTTTTACTTGTATTTGCTGTTCCTTGCAATTTTTATATACTTTTCAATTTATTTAAGATTGGGAAAAAGCTGTACAGTACCTTTGCTAAAAAAAAACAACATTTAAAACAACATAGGAATGCTGTGGCCAAAGTGCTTTACAATAATAGAATAAAAGCAAACAAATAACATTAATAGAAATAAAATATAAGAACATAAATAAAATAAATAATAAATAGAAGTAATGTTACATATAGTAATCACAATGAGGAAACCATCAGTATTACTGAAAGTCACGGAATGCAAGTGAATAGAAATGAGTCTTTAATCTCGTTTTGAACAGTTCAATTGCAGACGACTCCTTTATGTGATGAGGTATAGAGTTCCACAGGCGAGGGGCAGCAGCTGTAAAAGCCCTGTCTGCCCCCCTTAGTTTTACACTTGGTACGAGGGACAACAAGAGACACCTGACCAGAAGATCTAAGCACTCTGGATAGCCATGTAAAGATTTAAAAACTAGCAACCAGATTTTAAAATCAATTCAAAAACTGACAGGCAGCCCGTGTAAAGAAGCTAATATTGGAGAAACAGAGTCATACTTTCTTGCCCCAACCAGAAAGCGAGCTGCACCATTCTGGACCAACTGTAACCTGCGTATCAGGGATTTGGTAATCCCAGAATACAGTGAGTTGCAGTAATCAAGGTGAGAAAAGATAAAAGCATGAGTAGCTTTCTCAAGATCTCTAGAAGATAAAGAAGGCTTGATCTTACCTAATAGACGAAGCTGGAAAAAGCAACTCTTGACTACAGAATTTACTTGTTTCTCAAAAGAGAGGTTACTGTCAAAGGTAACACCAAGATTGCAGACTTGAGGTTTGCAAAAGACAGAGAAAGAGCCGAGAAGTCCAAGACCAATTTGGGCTTTAGCTGATGGACCCACTATAAGCACCTCCATTTTATTTTGATTCACATCAACAAAATTATTAGCCATCCAGGTGTTATAATAAGTTTGTTATAATATTAAGAATTGTGTCACTGTATCTGTTTAAGATCTCTTTAAATGTATTTTTCATTCTTTTTCTGTGTAACATGCCATGAAGAGCTGAGCCAGCTTTAGCACAGAGTGTCAGCTTTCAGAATTGCTGGGCCAAGCAAAGCATAAAGACAGACAAGGACAGCTGTTGTCAGCCCTAAAAGGACTAAATGTTATTTGACCTGCCTGGGTGATGCTCAGCACGAGTTTGTCTGCCTTGTTTGGTACTTGTACTGGGGATTTGGTCGTGTGGACACAATATAAAAGAAGCTGGAACCTTGCCAAGCTTTGAAGACCTGAGGGAGTGGAAGCCATAGACTCCAAAGCCACCTCTGTTGTGACAGAAAAAAGCAATTTCTACACGACCGAATCCCCAAGGTTTACAGATGAAATTTCGCTGGTCTTCCCTGTCTTTTTATAGCAACGTAAGCCGCATTAAACAAGCTAAGTATATTCTGTCTTTTCTGTGACTTTGTCGCCGCCTATCGCCGAAAAGAGGGATATCGCCGTTATAATTTATAATTATTTAAATAAAGGGTTATTAAAACGCCGCAACATAAAAGAACATATTTCCACGGAGCTAACACTCCCATCGGAAACACCAGGATCTTAGTTCTGATAGACAGTTGTGGAGTTGGTTTATTGCAGCATTACAGACGGGAATATAAACCTGTGTATCATCAGCATAGCAGTGAAAAGAAATGTTCCATTTCCTAAAAATAGCTCCAATAGGGTGAAGGTATATAGAGAACAAAATAGGACCCAAAATGGATCCCTGAGGAACACCACATTTAAGAGGAGCAGAAGATGAAAAAGAGGAATTTAAAGTCACTGAAAAGTGTCTACCAGTTAGATATGACCTGAACCAGTTAAGAGCGGCCCTTTTAAGTCCAACAAGTTCAAACTGAGTTGTTCCTGCCATTAATTTCTGTTACAAGGATACAAGTAAACTGTTCAACAACCTACTCCTTACCTCACATTGCAGCCCAGTGCTTCTATAATACGCTACCGTGGCTGTTCGTTTATCTGTCCAGGATTTTAAATCAGCTGTAGCTCGCAAACCGTCTGACCTGTTGACCTGAAATTTTATACACATATACTACGTGACCTCTACTGTCTGCTTTCAGGGTGATGATTTTTATTCCTCTTTTTATTTTTATTTTATTTTATTGTAGAATCAACTCTTGGCAGCACGGCAGCCATGTGGCGAATGCGTATGAGTGCCGTTCTCATCCCCACCATCTTCACCGTCGCTTCCCCTACCTCTTCATATCTTAAATCATTCTTGAGGCAGATTGAAGACTTAAGTGAAAAATTAAAGAAGACGTACTAAGTAATTGCAACACAAAAACTAACTTAATCAGTTTTAATGCGAAAAGATGCTGATGAAAGAAGAGAAGCAGCAGACTGCTAGGGTAGAGAAAAGAAGAGTTGCTCAGGAAGCAGCAAGCGCATCAACCTCTGAGCAAACGAATGTTAAACATACAGAGAAAAAGGATGGAAACTAGGAATGCTCAAGTCAAGGGTATTCACTGCACGTTATCGTGCAGTACGCCGTAACGGTAAATGTATTAATGACCCATTTACACCCCTGTATGATGCGTGAGTACTTGCTGCTATAGTTGAGGTACTGCAAAAACCTCCCCAACTAATGAATAAATGGTTTATAAACATGTGCAAACCTACAGTGGCTTGCAAAAGTATTCGGCCCCCTTGAACTTTTCCACATTTTGTCACATTACAGCCACAAACATGAATCAATTTCATTGGAATTCCACGTGAAAGACCACTACAAAGTGGTGTACACGTGAGAAGTGGAACGAAAATCATACATGATTCCAAACATTTTTTACCAATAAATAACTGCAAAGTGGGGTGTGCGTAATTATTCAGCCCCCTGAGTCAATACTTTGTAGAACCACCTTTTGCTGCAGTTACAGCTGCCAGTCTTTTAGGGTATGTCTCTACCAGCTTTGCACATCTAGAGACTGAAATCCTTGCCCATTCTTCTTTGCAAAACAGCTCCAGCTCAGTCAGATTAGATGGACAGCGTTTGTGAACAGCAGTTTTCAGATCTTGCCACAGATTCTCGATTGGATTTAGATCTGGACTTTGACTGGGCCATTCTAACACATGGATATGTTTTGTTTTAAACCATTCCATTGTTGCCCTGGCTTTATGTTTAGGGTCGTTGTCCTGCTGGAAGGTGAACCTCCGCCCCAGTCTCAAGTCTTTTGCAGACTCCAAGAGGTTTTCTTCCAAGATTGCCCTGTATTTGGCTCCATCCATCTTCCCATCGACTCTGACCAGCTTCCCTGTCCCTGCTGAATTGAAGCACCCCCAGAGCATGATGCTGCCACCACCATATTTGACAGTGGGGATGGTGTGTTCAGAGTGATGTGCAGTGTTAGTTTTCTGCCACACATAGCGTTTTGCATTTTGGCCAAAAAGTTCCATTTTGGTCTCATCTGACCAGAGCACCTTCTTCCACATGTTTGCTGTGTCCCCCACATGGCTTGTGGCAAACTGCAAACGGGACTTCTTATGGTTTTCTGTTAACAATGGCTTTCTTCTTGCCACTCTTCCATTAAGGCCAACTTTATGCAGTGCACGACTAATAGTTGTCCTATGGACAGATTCCCCCACCTGAGCTGTAGATCTCTGCAGCTCGTCCAGAGTCACCATGGCCCTCTTGGCTGCATTTCTGATCAGCGCTCTCCTTGTTCGGCCTGTGAGTTTAGGTGGACGGCCTTGTCTTGCTAGGTTTACAGTTGTGCCATACTCCTTCCATTTCTGAATGATCACTTGAACAGTGCTCCGTGGGATGTTCACGGCTTTGGAAATCTTTTTGTAGCCTAAGCCTGCTTTAAATTTCTCAATAACTTTATCCCTGACCTGTCTGGTGTGTTCTTTGGACTTCATGGTGTTGTTGCTCCCAATATTCTCTTAGACAACCTCTGAGGCCGTCACAGAGCAGCTGTATTTGTACTGACATTAGATTACACACAGGTGCACTCTATTTAGTCATTAGCACTTATCAGGCAATGTCTATGGGCAACTGACTGCACTCAGACCAAAGGGGGCTGAATAATTATGCACACCCCACTTTGCAGTTATTTATTGGTAAAAAATGTTTGGAATCCTGTATGATTTTCGTTCCACTTCTCACGTGTACACCACTTTGTATTGGTCTATCACGTGGAATTCCAATGAAATTGATTCATGTTTGTGGCTGTAATGTGACAAAATGTGGAAAAGTTCAAGGGGGCCGAATACTTTTGCAAGCCACTGTATATAATGCATGAAGAGTATAGATTGGGTACTGCAAAAAGATTAACAAAAAAAATGAATAAATAATTTAAAAATAAGTGTGAAAACCGGCAAAAATTCTGAGAAGTGTCCAGCTGCAGTCAACAGAGTTTTAGGCCTCGGACAGATCCGAGCACTTCAGACACTATGAGGTCCATAAATGTACACCCTCTTCTGGAGCCATTCCCCTGTTTCAGTGGTGAACTGACGGCCCTCATGACAATTTCAATTCCCTTTAGTTCCTGCACTCAAACGTGTATTCAGCACTTATTACACTTCTAAACTATCAAGGTCTCTCAGTTCTGCATCTGAAGCAGTTGTTTTGGTGTCATATATCAGAAACAAATTGAGCAAAAAATCTTAACATTTTGTATTTTATTGTTTGCGTTTTAAATCTGCGTTTCACGGGTCTCATTCACGAGACTGCACTTCTTAATATGTTAGTTATATGCTGCGCTCAACGGAGTGGTGGCTCTGTGGCTAAGGATCTACAGTGCATCCGGAAAGTATTCACAGTGCATCACTTTTTCCACATTTTGTTATGTCACAGCCTTTTTCCAAAATGGATTAAATTCATTTTTTTCCTCAGAATTCTACACACAACACCCCATAATGACAACGTGAAAAAAGTTTACTTGAGGTTTTTGCAAATTTATTAAAAATAAAAAAAAAGAGAAATCACATGTACATAAGTATTCACAGCCTTTGCTCAATACTTTGTCGATGCACCTTTGGCAGCAATTACAGCCTCAAGTCTTTTTGAATATGATGCCACAAGCTTGGCACACCTATCCTTGGCCAGTTTTGCCCATTCCTCTTTGCAGCACCTCTCAAGCTCCATCAGGTTGTATGCACAGCCATTTTAAGATCTCTCCAGAGATGTTCAATCGGATTCAAGTCTGGGCTCTGGCTGGGCCACTCAAGGACATTCACAGAGTTGTCCTGAAGCCACTTCTTTCATATCTTGGCTGTGTGCTTAGAGTCGTTGTCCTGATGAAAGATGAACCGTCGCCCCAGTCTGAGGTCAGGAGCGCTCTGGAGCAGGTTTTCATCCAGGATGTCTCTGTACATTGCTGCAGTCATCTTTCCCTTTATCCTGACTAGTCTCCCAGTTCCTGCTGCTGAAAAACATCCCCACAGCATGATGCTGCCACCACCATGCTTCACTGTAGGGCAGGTATTGGCCTGGAGATGAGCGGTGCCTGGTTTCCTCCAAACGTGACGCCTGCCATTCACACCAAAGAGTTCAATCTTTGTCTCATCACACCAGAGAATTTTGTTTCTCATGGTCTGAGAGTCCTTCAGGTGCCTTTTGGCAAACTCCAGGTGGGCTGCCATGTGCCTTTTACTAAGGAGTGGCTTCCGTCTGGCCACTCTACCATACAGGCCTGATTGGTGGATTGCTGCAGAGATGGTTGTCCTTCTGGAAGGTTCTCCTCTCTCCACAGAGGACCTCTGGAGCTCTGACAGAGTGACCATCGGGTTCTTGGTCACCTCCCTGACTAAGGCCCTTCTCCCCCGATCGCTCAGTTTAGATGGCCAGCCAGCTCTAGGAAGAGTCCTGGTGGTTTTAAACTTCTTCCACTTACAGATGATGGAGGCCACTGTGCTCATTGGGAACTTCAAAGCAACAGAAATTTTTCTGTAACCTTCCCCAGATTTGTGCCTCGAGACAATCCTGTCTCGGAGGTCTACAGACAATTCCTTTGACTTCATGCTTGGTTTGTGCTCTGACATGAACTGTCAACTGTGGGACCTTATATAGACAGGTGTGTGCCTTTCCAAATCATGTCCAATCAACTGAATTTACCACAGGTGGACTCCAATTAAGCTACAGAAACATCTCAAGGATGATCAGGGGAAACAGGATACACCTGAGCTCAATGGCAAAGGCTGTGAATACTTATGTACATGTGCTTATTCAGTTTTTTTATTTTTAATAAATTTGCAAAAATCTCAAGTAAACTTTTTTTACATTGTCATTATGGGGTGTTGTGTGTAGAATTCTGAGGAAAAGAATGAATTTAATCCATTTTGGAATAAGGCTGTAACATAACAAAATGTGGAAAAAGTGATGCGCTGTGAATACTTTCCGGATGCACTGTACACTGGTAATCAGAAGGTTGACCCCATATAAAAATGGGAAATGCTAAGGAAGAAGACGAAGAAGAATAAATTATATGCTGTACTCAGTTACGATTAACAGTATATACTATTATGTATTATGTATCATAAAATTTGTGTAAACAATCAAAAAATGCAATACTATGCGACGAATGTCTAGGAGCTCTTTAGAGTACTGTCTTCTCTGTGTCATATCATTAGTACTGTATTATTAGTGGTGTACAAAATTTTAATGTTTATATTAACGATGCATTAATTGTGATGGAGTTTATACTCTAGAGGAATGATGCTGTCACCCTCAGAAACACAAAGAAGTATAAAGTAGTCATTTGAGCTGAGCGGCTTTGCGTACCCGTTGGGGATGATGGCTCGCGACCTCGCAGCAAGTCCAAAGAGACGTTTATTACATTAGCACGACAGTTTATCCTGGTGAAGCTTTTTTTTATTTATAATAAATAGTTTTTGCACACACGCTCAGTTTGCCATCATTACTATAATAGTACATTTAGCACAAAAGTGTACCCCCAACCCCGGGGGCGGGGGGGGGCGTGAAAAGAGATGCAGTTGACAGGGCCGTCACCTTACGGGCTTCAGAATTTCTCAGATCGCTGAATCTCTCCGAGGCCTAAAACTGTCCTGACTGCAACTGGACTCTATTGGTTAGAACAGGGGATTGGGTCCTGGAAAGTGGGTGGAGTTAAAAGAGATGCAGCTGATAGGAGCATCAGCTTATGGGCCTCAGAATGTCTCAGATTGCTGAAACTCTCCGAGGCCTAAAACTGTCCTGACTGCAGCCGGACTCTATTGGAAAATTCTTGCAGCGTTACAAGCAGGCAGAACATGAAATAAGCAGTTTTACAGACTGTGTTCCAGTATTCTAGGAAGGCATTAGATGAGAGCTCCATCATAAATCTTAGTGCGTCACCTTTGCTCTTGGTCTGAGATTTCAGATACTTCGACACAAAAAGGGGGTAAGCATTTTTTAATTTTTGATCCATGGAATTTTTTGTTTTGGTTTCTAAAAGCTTATTTTTGTTGAAAATAATTTTTGTTGCCTTCATAAAGCCTTGGCTTGACTTCAAGAATTTGCTTACCGTATATACTCGCGTATGTCAAGTCTTGAAACTCGAAAAATCGTTCATAAAATCAGACCCCAACTTATACGCCTGTTCAAAAATATGACACTTAAATTTTTTTAACATCTTCTTGCCTCCTCCAGTCTCGCATCAGTTTCTCAGACACATTGAATTTTGTTGCAGCAGCGCAGTTACCAATTTCTTTCACCACTTTGATGTTTAATTTAAAACTAGCTACATCTTTTCTTCTAATCGAACGCTCCATTGTAGGTAAGGGATGCTCTTACGATAAAGGTGTATGAGGGTGTGAGATACAAAAAACACAAAACAGTGCAAACGATGCTTCAGAATAGTTCGGGTATTACCGTGTGATCATGTAGGCACAATACATAGGGGAAAAAAAGGCCGTGTGCTCCGTGGTTACTCTCCCAGGTGGGCGTTAGCATATCATAACCTCTTGGACCAATAGCATGAGGATTCTGCATTCGACTTAAACGACCAACATTATAAAATACCGGAAATTATATGGTAAAATCATGCCCTGACTTATCCGCAGGAGAACTTATACGTGAGTATATACGATAATTTATTAAACTCAATTGAAAGTGTCCGTCATTAAAGAAAACTGAACTCAAAGATGAAGCCCCCCAAAGTACAAAATAAAAAGCAATACCAAATTACTAAAATGAACTAGTCCAGGGGCAGTGGGTGGGCATGTTTGCATCCTGGGAGATGTGCAGCCAGTATGATGGATGTTTCTCACCTTGACGAGACTTGGTATTGATCTCATACAAAGAAGCTCACCTTGTGAAAGTAATCATCAACACTTGGAGTTAGGAGAGTGAGTTTGAGCTCCTTCTTACCTCACTTTTTTCACCGTCCCCCAATTTACTCCTGCAGGACTTCTCTTGATACTGTGGCTCCGAAGAGGACTCCTGTTAGAGAACAGTTTACCAAAATTAGAGCAAGAATACGGCTTTACCCCAGCATGAATTTTTACGCGGTTCTTCAACATGACCATTTTTGAGAACAATATTTATGTTGTGATTAAGAATCCCAAACAAAACAAAAGGGTTGTAATGCTTTCTGAAAGGACAATAAAAGGCCTAAACAGCCTGCCCAAGCAGACTAACCCCGAATCCATGTAACTGAAGGCTTTTGGCATGGCAGACCCTAAAAATAAGAGGCTGGATTAAATAATGAGAAATTCCCAAAATAAAGCAAAAGATCAACAAGAGGAAGAATTACCAGTAACAGTCGGGTTTTAAGAGCAGAACAAACAAAAGAATCTTTATAAATGAATGATTTATTAGAAAAAAAAAATAGAAAATAGAATAGAATGCGAGCGAGATGCTCAAAACAGCACAAAAATAGGCAGAAAGGAGTCATGTTAAAGGCAATCTTAAGCAAACAAGTCCCATGCCACAATCCAGAAGAGAAAACCAGGGATAGAAGCAAAGTAAATCAAGAAAAGCACAAAATTTGAAGAAAACAGCAATACTCACAAAACTAAATGTCACCCAAACTAAACGTTCTCCTAACTGCCTGCTCTGCTCTGGTTAAACAGCCATTGGGAAGGCTCAGAAATGGTGACATCAGAGTGCCTCCTGGAGCTCCACCCACAAAACACAAGACATTTCAATGAACATTACATAATTATGGACATCACTGAAAATACATACAAATATGAAAAATAATAAATCAAAATCAAAAACAACAATAAAGCACATAAACACAAGTTATTATAGAACAATTTACAACAGCAGTGAGGCTCCACACCTATGAATGGGTTAAAAGACTACACCTGTAAAAGGAAACATTTGTCATGTTCATACAAGCAATATAGCTTTTCATGGGATTTACTTCTTCAAACCTTCTGGGTGTATTCACTATCAAGACAGGAGTGAACCTCACTCTTTAGTCGAAATATTTCTTTTATATTGCTATAGCTCTTACTTCCTTAAATTTGCAGTGCTTAGTGTCAATTTGTATGTGGGTCTACAGGCTGATCATATGGAAGAATCGTTTTCCATATTCATTACAACAATATGGTTAAGCCCTAGTGAGAATTCTTGTGTGGCTCTTAGAACAACATAACTGCAAATAGTTTGCCACATTTTGTACAGCAATGTAGATTCTCTCCTATTTGACTCCTGAAGGCCGCTCATTCACAAGAGTCGTTGGACACATTCACAAGAGCTATATATCTTCTTTTCAGTGAGAATTTTTTTTGTGCTTGTGAAAATGGCTGCTGTCAGAGAACTGTTTTCCACATTCAGAACAAGAATATGGCTTCTCTCCAGTGTGAATTCTTATGTGGGTCTTAAGGTTGGCCATTCGTGAGAACTGTTTGCCACATTCTGAACAGCAATGTAGTTTCTCTCCAGTGTGGATTCTTTCGTGTCTCAGTAGATGGCTGTTGTCATAGAACTGTTTTCCACATTGTGAACAAGAATATGGCTTCTCCCCAGTGTGTCTTCTTTTGTGGATTTGAAGGTAGCTGATGCTAGAGAATTTTTTTCCACATTCAGAACAAAAATTTGGATTCTCCCCAGTGTGACTTCTTTTGTGTCTCTGAAGATAGTCGTTGCTGGAGAATTGTTTTCCACATTCAGAACAAGAATATGGCTTTGCTCCTACATGAATTCTTGAGTGGGATTCATAGCTATTCCTGTTACTGAATTGTTTACCACATTCAGAGCAGCAGTATGGTTTCTTTGCAGCGTGAACTTGTATGTGAGTCTGAAGGTTGATCATATGTTTGAACTGTCTGCCACATTCATTACAGGAATATGGCTTTTCCCCAGTGTGACTTCTTGTGTGACTCTGAAGATGGGAGATTTGTGAAAATTGTTTTCCACATTCAGAACAGCAATACAGCTGCTCTCCAGTGTGAGTCCTGGTGTGGGTCTGAAGATTGATGATTTGTGAGAATGTTTTGCCACATTCAGAACAACCATATGGCTTCTCTCCAGTGTGAATTCTTGTGTGTCTCTGAAGATGGGCAATTCGTGAGAATCGTTTGTCGCATTCCGAACACTGATATGGCTTCTCTCCAGTGTGAATTCTTGTGTGAGTCTGAAGATGGCTGATTTGTAAAAATCGTTTTCCACATTCAAAACAACAATATGACTTCTCTCCAGTGTGAATTCTTGTGTGTCTGTGAAGATGGGAGATTTGCGAGAATTGTTTGTTACATTCTGAACAGCGATATGGCTTCTCTCCAGTATGAATTCTTGTGTGGGTTTGAAGATGGGCGATTCGGGAGAAACGTTTGCCACATTCAGAACAGCAGTACGGGTTCTCTTCAGCATGAGTTCTTCTGCGACTCCGAAGATCGGTTAAATGTAAAAATCGTTTGCCGTGTTCAGAAGAGTAATGAGGTTTCTCACCTGTATTAAGAGGAAAAAAATGTTTATTTTCAAACCATTGTCCTGTTATTTGCTTTAACTCATATCATTAAATTAACGATGGTTTAAATTTTTAATAAGTAATTAGAAACATTAACCTGCATGTGGAAAGACACTCAACTTGATCATTTTGCTTTCTACATTAAAACTACTCGCAACATGAACACAAACACTTTTAGCCAAGAAGTTTCAATAATAAATAAACTGATCATGTGTGATAGGGTTATTAGGCTCATTTTGTAAAAATTACTAACAATATCTTTTAGGGAGCTTATCAAATGCAAAGAACTAAGTAACAGGGCAATTTTTATACAGGGTGTCCATAAAGTTCCTGTGTAATTTAAAATAGTTGTAACTTTGTAAATATATGTGATAGAAAAGAATCTGTAAGAAGGATTAGAAACGAGAAACACATTTTTTATTGTTCTTGTTAATTTTCAATATGTCCACCATCATTACTAATACAAAGGATAATATGATTCTGTAGTTCTCACAAAACATTTTCAAGCTGATTTTCAGTAATACCAGCAATCACATCGCTTATCCTAGCTTGCAAGTCTTCTAAAGATCAAGGTTTGGTTGAATAAACATTAGTTTCCACATGTCTCCATAAAAACGAAATCCAATGGAGTCAAATCCGGTGAACTTGGAGGCCAAGAAAATGGTCCATCTCTTCCAATCCATCTGTTAGTGAATTTCTCATGTTAAAACTGTCTAACATGCAAAGCAAAGTGACAAGGAGGACCATCTTGTTGAAACACTATATTCTCTATCAGTCCTAATTGTTCAAGTTGAGGAATAAAGTAATTTTGCAGCATTGCTAAATAGCTATCACCATTAACAACATTCCCGTTAGGGGTTGCCACAGTGGATCATCTTGTTCCATATCTTCCTGTCCTCTTCATCTTGCTCTTTTACACCCATCACCTGCATGTCCTCTCTCATCACATCCATAAACCTTCTCTTAGGCCTTCCTCTTTTTCTCTTGCCATGCAGCTCTATCTTTAGCATCCTTCTCCCAATATACTCAGCATCTCTCCTCTGCACATGTCCAAACCAACGCAATCTCGCCTCTCTGACTTTGTCTCCCAACCGTCCAATTTGAGCTGACCCTCTAATCTCCTCATTTCTAATCCTGTCCATTCTCATCACACCCAAAGCAAATCTTAACATCTTTAACTTTGCCACCTCCAGCTCTGTCTCCTGCTTTCTGGTCAGTGCCACCATCTCCAGCCCATATAACATAGCTGGTCTCACTACCGTCCTGTAGACCTTCCCTTTCACTCTTGCTGATATCCATCTGTCACAAATCACTCCTGACACTCTTCTCCACCCATTCCACCCTGCCTGCACTCTCTTTTTCACTTTTCTTCCACAATCCCCATTACTCTGTACTGTTGATCCCAAGTATTTAAACTCATCCACCTTCGCCAACTCTACTCCCTCATCCTTACCATTCCACTGACCTCCCTCTCATTTACACACATGTATTCTCTCTTGTTCCTACTGACCTTCATTCCTCTCCTCTCTAGAGCATATCTCCACCTCTCCAGAGTCTCCTCAACCTGCTCCCTATCACTACAGATCACAATGTCATCAGCAAACATCATAGTCCACGGGGTCTCCTGTCTAATCTCGTCTGCCAACCTGTCCATCACCATTACAAATAAGAAAGGGCTCAGAGCCGATCTCTGATGTAATCCCACCTCCACCTTGAATGCATCAGTCACTCCTACTGCAGACCTCGCCACTGTCACACTTCCCTCGTACATATCCTGTACAACTCTTACATACTTCTCTGCCACTCCCGACTTCCTCATGCAATACCCATGCTCCTCTCTAAGCACCCTGTCATATGCTTTCTCCAGGTCCACAAAGACGCAATGCAATTCCTTCTGGCCTTCTCTATACTTCTCCATCAACACCCTCAGAGCAAACATCGTATCTGTGGTGCTCTTTCTTGGCATGAAACCATACTGCTGCTCACTAATCATCACCTCACTTCTTAACCTAGGTTCCACTACTCTTTCCCATAACTTCACGCTGTGGCTCATCAATTTTACCCCCCTATAGTTACTATAGTCCTGCACATCCCCCTTATTCTTAAATATCGGCACCAGTATACTTTTTCTCCACTCCTCCATTCCATTAAACAATCCAGTTAAAAACTCTACTGCCATCTCTCCTAAACACCTCCCTGCTTCTACCACAGGTATGTCATCTGGACCAATGGCCTTTCCATTTTTCATCCTCTTCAAATATACAGGGTGATTCAAAATTATGTTAACATTTGAATGGTGGAAACAATTTACTCACAAAACAAACTTCATATGTGCCAGATGATTTACAGGAATGTTTCAACCTATGTACCATTTGTGGCACACAAATTGTCTACAGAAATTGTATATAAGAATATGCATAGCAGTACCATTAGTGTTAACATAATTTTGACTCATGCTGTATAAGGTTTCATTAATGTTATTCTAAAATAAGGTTGCTGTGCCTCTGCCTGTGCTTATAATATACACTATGGGTTTTAATTTATAAGAATCCGTATAAAGAATGGATCCCACTTCATTGTTATTAATTAGCTCTCTGGTGCGGAGGTGGTCTTTTAGCATGTCTTCTGTGATGTGTGGGATGAACTGTGTGATGTCTTTAAATCTTGTAGTTTTATTTTACTGAAACTTGTTTGACTGTCACATAATAAAACTTTTTCTGAAATGCACAGATTTAGTACAAATTTTTTTAAAAATTAGAAAGCAAGGTTGAAATATTGCTATAGGTGTCCCACAGTCTGACGTTACATTTGTTACAAGTGGATTGTATAGAACTTGTGCTAGTGTGTAGTTTGCTCTGGGATTAGGCTTTCTTTACAAATATTGCTCAACATCTCACAAACTATTCTATACCTTTTGTTGATGCTTGGATTGTTAACCTTATAAGAGTAAGCTGTGCATATCAAGGCACACAAGTATCAAAATTATCAGGTACTTAGCAACTGGCTATGTCACCAGCTTTTGGGAAGTGAAAGAAAAGGGGCAACGATGCCAAAAATACGATTTATCTCAAGTGTAACTAACTATACAATTGCTAGACAAGACTGAATTTTCTAATAATGGTGACAATACACAGTTAGTCTCTGGCTCTAGTGATTAGAATGGTTCAACTTTAGAGTTTAACATACTAATACAGTATTAAGTCGATTGATGTGTTGGGAGTATCAAGCAAGATGATTTATTTTTTCATTGTTGCATTTATTTTTTTTTTTTATCTTTTATTGAATTTATTAAAAGCATGTAACATTCCATACAATCAAATCAAACTTAACAAAACTAAATTCAATTCAACCCCCATCCATGAGAAAGAGAGCAAGGCCAACTGCCAGAGTATAACTTTTGAGAGTGTTAAAGAGAGAAAGACGTCCCTTTTCCCCCCAATATAAATGCTTATTCTAAAATATTATTGATTAGATCCTTCCAGGTTTTGAATTTTTTTTGCACAGATCCTCTAAGTGAGAATTAAATTTTTTCCAATTTCAAATAGTATATAATGTCAGTTACCCACTAACTTATAAGAGAAGAGTTAGGATTCTTCCAGTTGAGCAAGATAAGTCTATGGGCTAACAGTGAAGTAAAGGCAATTCCAGTTTGTTAGTCCTTCTCCACTTTAAGCCCCTCTATGAGCCCACCAAACACAGCTGTTAGTGGGTTAGGAGGGATTGTGTCACCAAGGCTGCCTGAAAGGGATTTAAAAATTTTGGTCCAGAAAGATAATTTGGCGCAGGCCCAAAACATGTGACCCAGTGAGGCTGGAACTTGATTGCAACGTTCGCAGGTTGGATCTTACCCTGGAAACATTTTGGACAATTTTAAGCAAGACAGATGTGCTCAATATATGATTTTGAGTTGAATAATTGTATGCTTTGCGCATATGGAGCTTGAGTGAATTCTCTGCATTGCTACCTTCCACTCCTCTTCTGAGATGTTGAGTGAGAGATCCTTTTCCCACTGTCCTCTTGGATCTTTGAAAAGGAGGGACTGTAATACAATTTTATATATTGGAGAAATGCTGTCTAAGTCCTGAAAATTGAGCAATATTTTTTCCAGCATAGAGGTAGGTGGGAGGTGATGAAAATTGGACAGGTTCTGTTTAACAAAGTTTCTAATTTGAACATAGTGGAAAAAAATGTGTTGCCGGAAAGTTACATTTAGAATGTAATTTTTTTGTAGGATGCAAAGACGTTGTCTACGTAAAGATCTCTAAGCAATTTAATCCCAAATGTTTTCCAGATATTAAAAACTGCTTAATTATGCTATGTATACAACAAAACAAAATTAAATTCAACTGTTAACATAAATGGATCACAGTAATGCTCTTAATAGTGATAAC
The DNA here is from genome assembly GCA_026402145.1 of Polypterus bichir lapradei. Lineage (NCBI taxonomy): Eukaryota > Metazoa > Chordata > Cladistia > Polypteriformes > Polypteridae > Polypterus > Polypterus bichir. The sequence goes on from JANRMT010062791.1 coordinate 216,857,950, forward strand.
AGAGATATAGATAGATAGCAACAGTGGAACAAAAGAAAACAAAAATAAAAATAAAACTGGAGTCTGTGGTCTGCAGTCAGAACACACAGAGAAGATCACAGTTCTGATGACCACCTAGCCTACCCCACCAGACAGTCTCCATTAACGTAAACACATGCTAGTCAGACTAATAAGAAGCAAATTTAATTATTTGTTAGTCTTTCCAAATCTTTCCAGTTACTTTAATGAATGCAAACCAGTGACTTGTCAATTCAGTAATTTACTTAAAAAAAAAAAGTGCACTCACTTTCATCACTGAATATTAAGCCTCACTGCAGTTGTAATTTTCACATAACAAGTATGAGACGCCCTTTTCAGGCCCTTGCCTAACCCATACGCTTTTAACTTTATACTTACGTTCTTCAGACTGATGTGTAGGTGATGGTTGATCTTCCTGAGATGTAACAGACGACACTTCCTCAGTCCTCTTTGTGCCAGGCCGTACTGATTCGGACCTCATATTGAGCTCGACAGGATCCACACTTTTATGTTTGTGGGTCTCGATGCTGACTGATGACTCCTCAGACTCTTCTTTAATGCCCACAGTTACCAGTTCATAATCCTCATCCTTAATGTCCAGACTCAGATGGTTTTGGTGTACAGGCTCCCATTCACAATCCTCCTCCTTAATACTTACTGTCATTATCTTTATGGTATTTATGTCAGCCTCACATGCCTTCTCTTTCACATCCATGTTGGTGCTGAAGTAAATTGTGGCTGCTTCTCACTATTAAAGAAACAGGAGAACAAGATTTCATTCCATGAAAATGTCTCCAGTAACATCTAAGACACATGCTGTTTCTCACTAGGACCACCATGCACGTTTAAGTTCTACAGACCCGAGACTACAGTACATGAAGCGGTCTCACTTGGCATGCTGGTAGCACATCTTTCATCTCCTGTTTACGCTGCCTTTTAAAACTCTACACCAGGGGTGGGCAAAGTCAGTCCTGGAGGGCCGCAGTGGCTGCAGGTTTTTCTTCCAACCCGGTTGCCTAATTAGAAAACAATCTTTGCCAGTAATTTCATTTCATGGCTTGTTATAGTGCTTTAACACTGCCATGTCAGGTCATTCTCATATCCGAGATTTTCTTCCCCTTTCTAAGGATATCATCCAAATACTTTGAGGTCTAAAACAGACGAGTTATTCTCAGTCCTGCACTTTTCTCTCTTCACTTTCCATCAAAGTATTTAATGAAACCAAATAGTGGATGATAAATACACACAGGAGTAAATGGAAACAAGCTAAATGGAGGACTGCTGGTTTCTTTTGTTGTTTGCATCTTCTTGCTGGTAAGGAGCCATTAAAAAAACGAGAATACAGCTGTTTAAGACGAAGATAAGCAATAAGGGTTCAAAATCTTAATGAGACAATTAAAGTGAAGCAGAAGTGTTACTGGAGCACTAAGTGCTTCGTATTAAGCAATCGGGTTGGAACAAAAACCTGCAGCCACTGCGGCCCTCCAGGACCGACTTTGCCCATCCCTCTCTACACATTAACAAAACTTTATTAACACCAAAATGTAAACATAAAAATATGTGTAAACTACATAGCCCTCCCCAAACCTTCTTTGCAAAAATGTGAGCGAGTGAGCTGCTGATATGATATCCAGCTTCCAAAGCGAACTGATAACGGGGCCAGTAATGAAGGAATAAGGTCCAATACGAGGGGGGACCCAAAAATAACCAGAAATATTTTTAAAACGTTTAATTTAATTTTCTGTACAAACTACAATTAGTTTCCTTCAAAGTACTCTCCATTGGCGGAAATACACTTATATAACCGTTTGTTCCATTGTTTGAAACATTTTTTAAATTCGTCTGATGTAATGCCCATTAATGCTCTGGTCGTTTCTTGTTTTACCTCTTCAACGTCAGCAAAACGCCTTCCTTTCAAGTCGTTTTTCATCCGAGGGAACAAAAAGAAATCACACGGAGCTAAATCCGGTGAGTAGGGTGGGTGGTTCTGGGTTGTCATACCGTTTCAATAACAATAGTTTCTGTAACACTTTTTTCAAGAAGAAAACAAAATTTCACTGCCGCGCATTGCTCACGATAACCGGCCATCGTAAAAAAAACGACGCTTGCACAAAACTACTTTTACAAAAAAATTCACTGAACACAAGCACAACCTTCCAGACTGATGGCACTTGGCAGACTGACTTGTGAGGAGTGTAACTAGATCGTCCTATTGGCCCAACCATGTACTACAAGTACCAACCTAACAACAACAAAATTCCGGTTATTTTTGGGTCCCCCCTCGTATATCACAGCTGAGTTCTTGGGATTGAACTCTCAGATGGAAGTCTCGACAAGGGAGCCACACCACACCACACCTATTGCCAAACCTTATTATACACAGGAGGGCATCTCCATGTCCTGTCCTCCTAGCTCTTGGCAGAGGCTCCAACTGTCAACAAGTGTTCTCATCCTCTAGTCCAGCTAGTACATAACATTTCTAAAAATTCAGATAATGAAAGGATAATCAATTCCACAGATTCACACCTCAATACTGGAGGTAGAAAAAGCCACAGTGACACTCCGCAGCTGTTATTATCAGTCATTATAAAGAGAATGACAAGAAAATTCTGCCAAAGGTAGAACGTCATACCAATCAGTTTGGAGCGACTTAACCATACCTGTACACCTTAAAATCTTTTTCAAGTCTTTGTTAACTCTTTCTGGTACACCGTTACACTCGGGATGATAGCCCAAGGTAAGTTTGATCCGAGTTCCCATTCTAGAACAAAACTGTTCCCAAAATTTAGAAATTCACCTTTCTTTATTTTCAGATATTGTAAGATCGACAAGGTTGGTCATGTTTTTGGTTCATTTTGTTATCTCGTTATTGTTTGGCTACTAATTATGGAAAAAGAAACAATTAAGGCATCTGAGTCTTAATTCAAAAGAAGTTCAATAGCAGCAAAAACAGGTTAACAATTTCTTAAACAATTAAGAAATGGGAGAGAATGAAAACCTGCAGCCACTGTGGCCCTCCAGGACTGGAGTTGGGGACCTCTGCTGTAAATTAATCAAGTAACGAAGAGATCAATGAGCAAAGGTAATTATTCAATAACATATTGTGTTTTTAGCTCATGATAGATAATACAAGGAAGTAAAGTTATGTCTTTCTTAAAAATGAAAAAGAGACCAATAAATTTAAAAGAAAACAAAAAACAGCCCCAATAGGACTATTAGAGGGGCAAATAAACCCCACAGTCAATTTTCAGTAATATAATCATCCATAACCTTGGTTTCTGTATGTTACAGAGCATAAATGTGACCTTTGGGTATCAATAACCCTGGTAAAGTTGAAAAGCGGAGTTGTAAGCATCACAAAGAGGAAGAGACGGCAGTGAGCAAAAGACTTGAGAAAATGTTTAAATTCATAAGCGGTAATATAGTGACTTGAGCACAAGAGAGTCTAATGTATAGGAGGTTGAATAAAAATAGAAAAACAGTTTTGGCCCCACGCAATAAGTTCACGATTCTCCAAATCAGGGCTAGAAAATGGTGGAATGAAAAGAGTAATGTCTTCAGTGAGAATAAAACCCACTACAAGTTTAGCTGGTGCAGTAATAAACGTCACCAGGTCTACACAGGTAATACAAAGTGACAGTTTCAAAGGTTTTATCTCGTGGCTACATTTCCATGCAATGTCAAAACTTACAAAATTTTGACAGACCCCGAATCAATAAAGAAATTAACTGATTTGAGATAAGATTTGACTACAAAAGTCCTAACCTACCAGTTTATGAGATGGCCGGATTAATTTTCTTGCAATATGAGACACTTATTAATGTGGTGCGAAGACTGAAGTCCCACTCACTGGATGAGCACATTTTGTTATTCTTTAATCACTGCTCTATGTGGTTCAAATTTATATATGAAAATGTCTCTTTTTAAATTTGTTATTCCCTTCCTATTTTTTGAAATTAAATTAAAAATTGATTAAAAAAAAAAATCAGCAGACCCTGAATCAATGAAGAAATTAACTGACTTGACATAAGCCTACTAATCCATTTATGAAATGGGCGGATTAATTGTCCTGCAATTTGGGACATTTAACCTGCAGTCACACTTGCTGGGTGCATCACATTTTCCTCTTAAGGACTTTACTCACTGTAGCAGGGGTCCCCACCTCCGGTCCTGGAGGGCCGCAGTGGCTGCAGGTTTTCATTCTAATCCTTTTCTGAATGAGTGACCTGTTTGTGCTGCTAATTAACTTCTTTTGAACTAATTGTAACTGACTTGCTCTTGAAGACTCAGACCCCTTAATTGTTTCTTTTTCCTTAATTAGCAGCTAAACAATAATGAAATACAAAATGAGCCAAAACAACTGGTGTCCATCATGCAATATCTGAAAATAAAGAAAGATGAAGGTCTCAGGAATGCTGATCTGCTCCGGTCCTTGAAACATTTTACAGAAAAGAAAAAATCAGCAATTACAGAAATGTCTGTTATTGTACAACAAGAGCAGCAACAAGCCATGAAATTAAAGAACGGGTTTAATTAACAGCAAGACTCTGCACCTAATTAAACAACTGGTTGGAGTTTGAGACCCTGACTTAGTTGGCCTTCTGTTGGCTCCCTCACTTCACATTTCATTTCTGTTTGGGTGCCATTTAAGGAAAAAAATGGCAAAAATATAAGTCTATTAAAATGAAAGGAAAAGGAGTTAATTATCAGCAAAAACTGGTTACTAATTAAGAAAACGGTTAGAATGAAAACCTGCAGCCACTGGGGCCCACCAGGACCGGAGTTGGGGACCCCCTGGCCTGAAGGAATCTCTGACTAACTAATCTATCAATATGTGACCAGCTCAACAAGGAACAATAAACCTCACGAATCTCTGCTATGGAACAATTAAAAGAGCTTACAAATCGAGAGCTAAACCACTGATAGGCTTTTCGGATCATCACTCTGTTTACGTTCTCCTCGATTTACAGAACAGCCTTAAAAAAAAAGAAAATTTAAACAAGAAGACAATGAAATTTGGGAGTGAAAAAATGACGAGGTTGCTTTCACTGTACAGACTGGGATCTAAAAAGATACAAGCACCGACTTAGACAAACCTTTGCATGTTACCAGCAGTTACATTTATTTTGTGAAGACATGCTTAACCCAACTAAAAGCATTAAGGCCCACCCTAATGACGAACCCTGGATCAACAAATCTGTTAAGCCATTAAGACATAAGTAGAAAAGTGCCATTAGACATGAGGTGTGTGCTGCACAGAGGGATTTAAAGCTTGGTATCATAAAAGCTAAATTGGAGTCTAGAGATAAACGTGAACAGCAGTTCTCCTCGTGTAATCTGAGCTTGGTGTGGTCAGACCTTAAAACCTTAGCTGGCCAGCAACAATGAAAAAGTCATCACCATGGAAGGGCTTCAGGTTTTGAACTCCAACTCTGACTTGGCTAATGGATTCAGTGAATACAACTTGAGATTTGACTGAGCGATGGTTAATACAGTTGGTTACTGATAAGACAGAGAGAGATTTGTTGCCCACAAAGATTTAGAAAATAAAAAACAAGTGCTGGGCTGGACCATCTGTAATCAGAATATAAGTTTAATGTCACTGTGCTCTGTACAAAAAGTATTTTATAAATCCACTCACATGTACAGGCCAGGGGCTCTCAGCATTTAGAACTGCTAGGCAAGCATTTGAAGAGAGAAAGTGACAACTACGAAAATAGGCATTGTACTATTTCTGTATGTTAGAGAGGAATTTGAATCCTCTCCTTGCCTTGTTTGGAACATAAGTAAGGGCCTACATGTTGAGAAAACAGTATAAAAGACTTGGACAGCAGCCAAACACCTCGAAACCGATGGAAGTTATCGTCATACGTCCTGAAAATCCTTCCAGCGCAGCGACAAAAATGGCAGACTGTATACATCGAGATCCCACCTTGATAACAGTCTTGCTATGGCTTCCTCGTCTGTAATTCAGCGTAAATCATCATTAAAGAAAGCTATGTTATCTTCTCTTATGTGATTTCTTACCACCGTATCACTATGGGAGAGGTAACGCCTTTTAATATTATGTCTATATAGGTTCGCGTTACTTAAAACACCGCAATTACAAAAGAACTTATTCCAACTAGGGAACTAGCGACCCCTTCAGGAAATACTATCTTAGTGGAAGGCTCTTAAAATCTTGTGCAGAGCAGCTCAGCCCCATTTTTTTAGTTTTATTTTTACCTTGACATCAGAACAACAAAACATCTCAGACCACAGTAACTCCAGTAGCTAAAAAAACAAGACCCAAAAACCTTAAATGATTTCAGACCAGGGACTCTGACATCACTAGTTATGAAATCATTTGAAAAACGTATAAAGATGAATTTGACAGAGAAAACTCAGGGGGTTGATTACATCTGCTTCAGTTTGCCTAGCTGTCTACGAGAGGGACAGAGGATGCCAATTTGATGGCTGTCCGTCTGACATGCTGTCCTCATCCAGAGGGTCCCCTCGGGGGTCTATTCTTTCACATCTCGTGTACATTATCTACACTTGTCATGTAAACAAGTTTATCTATAAAATGTACCGATGACTCAGTAACTATAAGCCAACATAATGAGAACGTAACCAAGTCCTGGTCCAGTGGTAGATGACTTTATTAAGTGCTGTGATGAGTCCTTCCTACAACTAAACCTTACAAAACCTACGCAACTAATAATCAGTTTCAAAAGAAACACCATTAGCCCACAAGAAACAATTATTAAAGACCAGATAGTGCAGATTGTTGACAATTATAAATATCTGAAGACAATTGGAAACTCAAAACAAAATTGTAATGACAAAACCGTAGCAATCTGCTCAAAAATGGACAACAGCAGCTTGCCTGTCTAAGGAAGCCAAGTACTTTTAGAGTGAATCCTACCATCATGTCACTCTGTTACAAATCTTGCATTGTGTCGGTCTTTACTTACGTTCTGTGGGCCAGGTTTAGAAATCGTAATGTCAGCAACAAAATCTGAATAAATGAAACTGTGAAGTGGAGCAGTAAAATCACAAAGTGCCAACACTCAAACCTGACACACCTATTTAATAACTAGCAAGTGACACAGAAAGCAGAGGGTCTTCTCTCATGCAGGACTGTGACGATGCGGGTTCTGCTCCATGCTCCCATCAGCTGTTCGGAGCCCTTGTACCCAACACCGTCGATAGATATAACCGAGGGGAGCTAGACAGTGAGGCAACAACAAAGCAAGAGGATGATGTAAAAAGTGCATAAGTGCTTTTATTTAAAATAGTAAAACAAAACAGTGTTCAAAGTTAAAGTGCAGTGGTTCAAAAAGTCTTCTTCAAATAAATAATCCATTAAAACAGAGACAATCGTGGAGGTTAAAAACAATACAAAAACAAACAATCCTTTAAAAACCAGAGGTTAAAACCATTGCTGGAAGCACTCTTCTAAAATCAATAAGCCCGGTGCCTCTTTTAAACTAGTGCCTCACCTGCTTCTCCCGGTTGGGCTTTACAGCAGAAGAGATGCTCTCTCAGCAGCTGTCCATTCTTTCTCCCACACACACACACACAGGTCTGGAGTCCTCCCAATCCTGGCTTCGGTCTGGCACTCATCCCAGGCCTGAGACTTGGAAACCTTGGCATCCAGGACGCCCACACCAAGGACTTCACCCCCAAGCCTCCCGACTCCCGCTGCCGTCCCGCCTTATGCAGACAGTCTCCTTCATTGGTCACTCCCGCTACATGATCACTCAGCGGGAGCGACTTCTACTTCGACTCCCGGGTGTCGGCCTAACACCCAGGCTTCCACACAGCCACCTGTGAGCACTCGTTCGCTCGCTCGCCCACTTGCACCATCTCTCTCTTTCTCTCCTGCTTTCTCCAGCCACCTCCGTCTTTCTCTCTCTTCCTTGTTCCTTTTTTTTTTTACTTGTTCTCCCCCTAACTGACTCGCGCTTCTCTATATATGCAAAGAGGACATAGCAGCTGCAGCACATTAGCCACAGGAACAATCACGGATGTGGGCAGTCCCTCACCTGTGCACTAGGTGAGAAACGCCCACACCGCAGATCGCCCTGCGGCTTGCTACAGCCACCATGCCCCCTCGCTACACCACGAGCGTGGTGTTTATTTATTTAAAAACTGGCCCTTGCTGAGAGGGCTGTGGACCCGCTATACCACATTCCACCCCCCATAAGACTCCAGTTGCACGGGAAGACTCCACACCACTGCCAGCCCAGTGCAACTGGCACTCAGGTCCGCAGCTTGGCCACTCTACACTGCACTAAAACAATACAAGCACCTAAACAATCCCACCATAAAACCAACCCAAGCCCCCTTCATAAAAACAGGACATTAAAAGAATAACAACTTTAAAAGACATAAAAACCCAGCAATAAATAAATGTCCTTAAAAAGCTCCATCCAATAAAATGTCTTTCTCAGGACTTTCTCAGTTGTAGTAACTGCCATCAGGTCATGGGATCCAAGAATAAAAAGCAACCGGTTCAAATACTCCACCAGCCCAACTGCTATTAATCCACTAAATACGGTGGGTATAAAAATGAATCCCCCCTTCAAAATATTCCAATTGTATTTGCTTTACAGCCTTAAATGAAAACACACAAACCAATATTTTTTCCAGTTTTACTTACTCAATGCAACCTGTAACATCCAAGTGAAAGATATCACCGCTACAGTTCAGAAGAACTTAAAAAAAACCAAAAACAAGAAATCCTGAGATGAATAAAGCATCAGCCCCCTCCTAAACTCAATCAGGTGTAAGTGCCCACCATTTCCATTGCAGACTGGCGATGGTTACTGGCGTCCTTCCACCTGTGATCAATTGTAATCGGTGTGATTAGTGAAGTTGTTCCTGAAGCATTCATTCCACTGCTTGGTAGTGCAACTGACAGCAAACAACTGACTATGGGTGGCAAGCCACTTTCAAAAGATCTCAGGGATAGAGTTGTGGACAGACATAAGGCAGGGGATGGATACAAACAAATCTCAAAGGCTTTATCAATCCCAAGGAGCACATTAAGGTCCATAATAAAGAAGTGGCAAGTGTTTGGTACTACTAGGACCCTCCCTGGACCCGGCCGTCCCTCCAAACTGGATGGAAGTGCAAAGAGAAAACTGGTAAGAGAGGCTACCAAGAGGCCAATGGCCACTTTGAAGGAGTTACAGGATTTGATGGCAGAGAGTGGTCATTGTGTGCATGTGACAACAATTTCACAAGCGCTCCACAATTGTGGCTTGTTCGGGAGGGTCGCAGGGAAAAAGCCACTTCTCAAGAAGACTCGTTTGAGCTTTGCCAGAATGCACGTTGAAGATTCTGATGCCAAGTGGGAAAAGGTCTTATGATCAAATGAGACCAAAATCAAATGGTGCACATGGCGGAAATCCAATTCAGCTCACCATCCACATCACACCATACCTACAGTAAAGCATGGAGGGGGCAGCATCCTGTTGTGTGGGTGTTTCTCTGCCGCAGGGCCTGGAGATCTCAATAGGGTAGAAGGAAAAATGGATGGAGCAAAATACCGTCAAATTCTTGAGGAAAACCTGCTACCCTCTGCCAGAAAGTTGAAGATGTGCGGAATGTTCACCTTTCAACATGACAACAACCCGAAGCACACAGCAAAATGGACCACACAGTGGCTGAAGGAGAAAAATGTGAATGTCCTGGTGTGACCGAGTCAGAGCCCAGACCTAAATCACATTGAAAATCTGTGGAAAGATTTGAAGATAGCAGACCACCAACGCTCATCATTCAATGTGACCGAACTTGAACATTAAACTGTAAAGAAGAGTGAGGGGCAAATATTGAGTGGGCTCAATCTAGATGTGCAAAGCTGATAGAGAAGAATCCCAAAAGACTCAAGGCTGGCATTAAAGCAAAAGGTGGGTCAACAAAATGACATTGACATGGGGGGGGTCCTTTATTAATCTCAGTAGGTCTTGTTTTTGATTTTTTATAATTTTTCTGAACTGTAGCTGTGATATCCTTCACTTGGATGTTATAAGTTGCATCGAGTGAGTAAAGCTGGAAAGAAATATTTTTTGTGTGTGTTTTCATTTAAGGCTGTAAAGCAAAAAAAATGTATATTTTGAAGGGGGGATTCTTTTCTATACCCACAGTAAGTTTAATTTTAATAAACATTCACAGGCTTAAATCATCGGACTGAGCAGTTAGCATTTGCAGCACTCAAGTCTAAATGCCGGTTTAATTATTATGTCTAATATGTTTAATGTAATATTTCACTATACGTTTTACACTCAGTGCTAAATTTAATTCATTTGTACCATCTTTACGTTTCACGGCTTTAGTCTTTGAGGTGTGTTTTTGATTGAATCTCCCCGTAAAACCTGCTGACAAACCCAAACCCACATAGCTAATAGGTAGTGAATTGGCGAGAGAGATGGCTAATTAGGGACAGGGAATGATAGGAAAAGTTGACTGGATAAAAAAGGAGCTAACTAAACCTTCTAATGTGAATATACAAGACATTAAGTAAGATGTCTGGATTGTGACAAAGATTGTGGGACACTTGAAGTGAATTTGTAGAATCTGTGAAAATTTTTAACCCATTTTACCCATAGATCCAAAAAAGAAAGAAATTATATTAACACACATTAGAATTGTACATACGGTGTTAAATTATTTATTTCTGATCATAACACATCACTCTGGATGATGTAGACATTGTAATCATTATAAGCCAGTTGGACATATTTTGTTATAGAAGGTGGAATGCAAAATTAAAAATAGTAACAGATTTATTCAAAATCTTTAAGGATTAATGTAAAAATATCAAATATAAAAACATCAAAAAAATATCAAAAACAAATATATCAAATTACTGAGAAAAGTTGAGACTAATTTACTGAACTGTGTTAAATTATCTGATATATATATACAGGTATATATATATATATATATACACAGGTATATATATATATATACAGGTATATATATATAAATATATATATATATATATATATATATATATATATAAACGTCTACATGTGGTAGTGTGTGTGCCTGTCCATCCCGGAAGTGAAAGATGGAGTCAGGGTAAGGGCTCTGCCTCCGTGGATACACAAGCAAGGCCAGCACATCAGCAAAATGAAACCTCCAGAGAAAGAGTCACTCACTTATCCACTATTACAGAAGCGAGGCGAGCACCCCGGCAAAACGGTATCCCTTTTACTTTTTCTCCCATCGCTAATACACAAGAGAGGCGAGCATGTCGGCAAAACAAAACCTCCAAGGAAAGAGACACTCGCTTTGCCGCTAATGCACAAGTGAGGTGTGCACGTCAGCATGATGAATCCTCCTAGGAGAGACACACCCAGAGTAGTTCCTTTCAATTACCTGACATCTCTACATTTCAATTTTTTTCTGACGATTTCAATAGTGTGTAGGACCCTGGGCTTTTTACAGCACGGGATTACACAGCTATTATATAAATATATGGGATAATTTAGATGAATGATATAAGATATGTTTAATTAGGTATTCCAGATAACAGTATTTTTTCCCTCCTCTTAGCCAGCATTATACTCTAAATCACCTGGTAGTGATGAGCTGGTTTGCCAACAGCCATTAAAAAGAAGAAGAAGAAGATGAGGAAGAAACTCCCAATCTGCCATTGGGCTGAGGAGTTCACCTTAACCAAAACTCAGCTACCATTTATTTGTTACTCAGAGGTCAGGGATTGTGGCCAGACTCTTCATGAGAGGGCATAAAAAAAAGAGAATTTCCCCTCAGGGATTAACGAAGTACATCAAATTAAAAAAAAAAATGAAACGGAGATGAATGTGACCCTGGGCGATTCCTTGCTGATGACAGTGCTGGCTTATCTGTCAGCCTGCCTAGGATCTAAAAAACACTCCAAAACACTTAACAGCAATATATGGAAAAATAACAAACAAAAAAAAAAAAAAAAAAAAAACTTTGAAAATCAATTGTGGTGTCCTATATGACAAACACGCTTCTTGTTTATTTTGAAGAATCCAAATCCAGCTGTAAGAATTCAAAGGGAAAAATATACTATAATGAATTGGAAAAAACTAAATTGTCTCCCTAAAGCCGGGGTCCTCAATCACGGTCCTGGAAGGCCGCAGTGACTGCAGGTTTTTGCTCCAACCCGATTGCTTAATACGAAGCACTTAGTGCTCAAATTAACACTTCTGCTTCACTTCAGTTGTCTCGTTCGTGAAGATTTTGAACCCTTATTGCTTATTTTAGTCTTAAACAGTTGTATTCTTGGTTTTTAATTGTTCCTTATTAGCAAGACCATGCAAATGACAAAAGAGAGCAGCAGTTCTCCATTTAGCTTGTCACCGTTTCCACCTGTATGTATTTATCATGCACTATTGGGTTTAATTAAATACTTGGAAGGAAAGTGAAGAGAAAAATGTGAAGGACTGAGAATTACTTCTCCATTTTAGCCTTCAAATCATTTGGATGATATCCTTAGGAAGGGGAAGAAAATCTTGGATATGAGAATGACCTGACATGGCAGAGTTAAAGCACTAACAAGCCATGAAATTAAATTATTGGCAAGAATTACTTTCTAATTAAGCAACCGGGTTAGAACAAAAAACCTGCTGCCACTGCAGCCCTCCAGGACAGTGATTGAGGACCCCTGCTCTAAAGAAACTTTTTTTATTTTTTTTAAATCTGGCAATAAATCATCAGTTTTAAAATACAACAGCGTTTTCCTTAGTGCTCTGTGATCGAGTAACAGAAGGAGGTTGTGTGTGTGTGTGTGTGTATTTTTTATTATTTATCGCTGTATCGCTTAGGTGAGTGAGTGTATGACTGAACTGTGTGTGTTACTGTGTGTATTTTAAGCTCTTAAAAAATGTAGTTTCTGAATGAAATCGTCTCTTCCTTCTCGACATTAAAGCAATTACACAAGGACACTAACAGAAGGAATATGCGGCAAGAATGGAATATTAATCGGCATCGGCGGCTGCTTCTGGGCGATTAAAGTAGACATTGGAACCGAAAACATAACGTGCAGGAATCGAGGACTCAAGGCAAATTGGGACGAAGGACACAAATCCGTTGGTCGCTTATGATTTAAATTGCGTGCCGTTAACTCCTGCTGTATCAATGAAAACCTCATATTCATAAAGCGACGGCCTCGAACTCGGATCGCCGAAATTCTGCCTCCAGGTGACATTACACTTTTTAACGCTGCCTCACACACTCAACAACAACCTAGACGTTTTTAATGCCTTAGTTAAATAATTAAAGTTCACATACCGTTTTTAAGTAAAGTACAAAAGTGCAGACTCGAAACAACATCTGTTTAAGCGTTTTCGTCGCTCTTAATGACGTCACACGGCACGTCTTGCTGCCAGCCGTTCATGTGCACGCGCGGTCGTTTGCTCTTGTTTATGCGAAGCTGCGCGCGGCCGACACTCTTTCCGTCTCTGCTCATCTATAAAGGAAAGATGAGTGATTAGGTAAACTCATTTGTAAAACGACTATAAAAGTGTAGTCTATGTAAACGTTTTATTGTACTTTAAGTCAGAAAATCCACTCTTTTTTAAACGTTTGTATTAATTGAAGCCCCAATATAAGTTTCAAGCGTCTTTATTTTCTCAGCTTTATAAACTGTTCGATTGCATTGTCACTGTTTAGTTTCTCCGCAATATAATAAACGTATATAGAAAAATCAGTTCTGAAACAAGCACCAAATAGAATAAACCCTTAAACGAATGGTCCGATTGTTCTCATAAAGCCGCTATGGCAACCCCCTCACGTATGCTGCAAATTGGGGGAGCTTGGTGAAGCTTCACGGCGCATGATCGTCATTTTAAAGGCGTGCTGAGTGACGTCATCCGAAGTGACGGAAGCGGAAGACATGAGCAGCCTCGCACTGACAGGCTGTGCACAAGACGCTTCGGCATGTTATCGAATGTTTGCAAGTGAACTTGGACTGTGAACGACTTTAGACAAAAAATCCCATCACTGAAATACAGAAGGTAAGTGCTCAGGTCTTATGTATGACACTTTATGGGTGTGAGTGTTCATTCGCTCCACTGAGAGTTAATATGATCAGAGGCGAGACGCGCGTTCGTGTTCCTCAAAGTATCCCCGGGCTTGAAACCCCATGCGCCCCGCTGTCTTTGCTGTTCATTGGTCTATGTTACCCTGGTTCGCTTCACGTTTTCAAATCCCATTTCTACTTCACACAGTTGCCGCCTCCTCCTCCTTTCCGTGTATTCCTTAAGTCGCGTAAACACTCGAATCGGCGAGCACGAAAAGGCGGCTACTCCATAAAGCGCGCTGATATCTTTATTCTTTCGATTCTCGGTGCCCTGTTAGAATAGCAGCGAAGAGTCAGTCAGGCATTTGCACTATTAATTAGTAAAAGAGAGAAACGAACCGAATAAACTGGAGAAGAGTCGAAGTGGATACGTAGTGTAATTATTCTGTTCTCGTTCTCGGCTCGTAATTGTAGTGCTGCCACGGTATTCTGCCTCCGTTAACTTTGTTATAGACGTATACCTTGAATGTTAATAAGTGGCCAGGATTGGCCGCCATTATTAGTATATGTGTATTTATATACACGGCCTAAAATTCAGAAACTTTCTTAATCCAATTTAGACAATACATTTGCAAACGTTGTTTGGATGAAAAAATGTGTATTTTTAACATTAAAATATGTAAAATTTGTCAAAGTCTTATGTTTCTATGCTAAAGTCCAAACCGGTAATGACCGTTAATGTGTATTAGAGAATTTAATTTAGATGTTTGGTCAGTGTTACAGCCTCGTGGCTCCAACTGTGTGTGTTTTTGTTTTGTTTTTACCTCTTCCTCTTCTTAAAGACATGCAGGTTTAATGGATTGGCAAGTCTAAGTTGATTTGTAGTAGCAGACTTAAATGTGAGTGTACCCTGTTATGGCCCATAGTGGATTCTTGTCCTGTATGGGTACTCTAGGTTTCTTATCACATCCTTGGATTTAACTTTTGTTTTTGTACTGGACTTTGATTGTGAGGTGAAAGCCAAGACTGGTAGCTGCTGTTACGCTCAGACCAACCAGGCTTTGCAGATCAATTGAATGCGCCACCATGCCCTCTTAATTGAGCAATAATGCCAGGAAGATCTTGCCTGAAGAAGGGGCCTGAGTTGCCTCGAAAGCTTGCATATTGTAATCTTTTTAGTTGGCCAATAAAAGGTGTCATTTTGCTTGACTTTTCTCTATCAGGAGCACAAATCTCCAGGCGACAGAGCTCTGAAGATGACTGAGGCAAACAAGGTCACTACCACACCAATGTCACCGTACTGTCAGGAGCTGGGATTTAATAGAAGTTTATTACCAAGTTAAATATTTATGATTTTATCTGTTTTTATGCAATGTTTACCTCCACAATTTCTGTTTTAGGAAATATTAAAATAAAGTCTGCAAATGCTCATTGGGACTCGTATCTTGCAAGTGTTGTCCTCCATTATTAAGCACCTTTTTGCGGACAGTTTTGCAGTGTTTATGAACCCTCTCCTGATGCCTAATGCCTCTGACCCTCCATTAATCTTCAAAGTGTGAGGTGAAAATGTTTGTTGTGTCTTTGGACACAAGCAGTTCATATTAGAAATGAATTGGACTAAGGGAGTTGGAGAACTTATTCTTCTGTAGCTATTCCCATTTTTATATGGGGGCAATTTTTTTGCCTAGACTTGAGAACATTATATTAATCTTAGTTATTTAAAAGTACACAATGGCTCTGTTTTTTTGGGTGTTTTACTACATGTTCATTGAGGTTGTATATTCTAGTTCTTTTTGATTTAGGTAGAAAAATGTTAGAAAATATACAGTAGTTGTTGTTGTTATTATTATTATGATGAAGTTGGGCTGTTGAGTGAGGCACCGCTAATATTTGTGTTGATCTGCCCAGTTAAATGCAGGCTGCCGTCAGTTCATTAGTGCATATCTGGTTATTGATGGGATATGTCGGGTGCCATTACAGCAACAGCAGACCCCCATGAGGTAGCAGGTGAGCTGACATGCAAGTAACATATAGAGTCAAAGAAGTACAAACCCTTAGCTATTCACAATGTCCTCTGTTTATTTGATTTGTAAAACTCCTTTGATGCATGATATTTAGATCTCATTTCATCATCTCTTTGCTTTTCCCTGGTGAGGGTCACACTGCTCTTGAAATCTGTGAGGTAGATTTCAAGCTCCTCCTCACATCTGCTGTCGTTAATTTGTTTTTTCTCTGTTTGCTATTTTCATTGTATTGTTCTGATCGATTCAAATTTTCTTCCTGATTTCTGTGAATCTTCTTATGATGGCTCTCACTGTTGACAAAGTTACTACAGTATGTAAAGACTCTCCGATTATCACCCCATATGCTGGTCTTCATGTGTCACACTATTACAGTTGTCCCCCTCTATTTATAATTTCTCTATCTGAAAAGGTACAACTCTTGGCAATTTGTAGTCTGAATTCATAATCCAAATTGAAAACCTGCTCTTGTGTATTTACATCTGCTCACATGGCCAAGTGCCCGCCAGTGAAGCCCTTTAAATGGGTTGACAGTCCAGAGAGGGTGAGGAGCGCGCTGGGGTCAAGGATCAGCTAGTCATATCATGACGTCTCGTGCTTTTGTTGTTTAAAAGTGTTGTGCTTTTTCTTTATTACTATATTAAATGTAGCCCCCAGACACCAATGAATAAAGGCAACAAGACGCACCATAATTGAAATAGGTGGACTTACCACTGTATGCACTGTGGCCCGTTTACAGAAACGGGCATTTTGCTACACTAGTGTAAATAAATATGGTAAATAAAACCACACACAGTTAATAATAGTAACTTAATATAAACAGACAAAAGAAAACATTCAAATTTGTTGATGTGAATTACAAATGGAGGAAGCAAACAGAAATTCACACCCAAACTAATGCTCATATACAAAAGGTATAAAGGAAAGTGGCGCCAAAATAAAACTTCAAATGTTACTACCAAGTGACGAGCCACCGTAGTTTAAAAGCCAGTGAACAGTTAAAACCTGAGGAAATGGCAGCCAACAACAAATACTGCAAAGAAGAAAAAGAAAACTTGTAACTCTGTGATAATCATGTTGTTGCATAGCAGGCCTACCAGTCCAGTGTTTGCAGAAAAGATCACATCAGCAGCTTTAAATACCAACCAGCCAGTCACCCCACCCCAAAAAGCTTTTGTGTCTTCACTGTTTCAGTATTTTATTTTGCAATCTGTTACTTGAAGTCATGCAGTGTTTTCAATGTTGAATTCAATTACAGCGTGCACTCATTCAGAATTATTTAGTAAAACTGTAGAGTATTGCTGAGCTTACCTGTGTACCTCACACAAACATACACACTAATACTAATAAAACTATTAAGTGTTAAATTATTAGTTAATTGTTTTGTTTTATACAGAAGTCTTGTAGTGATATTTAGGGAGGTTGTTTGGGGGACCTGGAATTTTCTGAGAACAACTTCATAATTAACAATTGAAGACAATAAAATGGAGGCTGAAAACTCTGTGTCAAATGTTTACTAAGTTTTATATCTGGATAACAATCAACCACTATACTTTGTCTCCACTAAGTTGTCATAATTTTTTATATATTTATAT
>JANRMT010062791.1:216875688-216906798 GCA_026402145.1 Polypterus bichir lapradei
TAACCATTAGTCAAATATAACACAAGTAAACACAAAATGCAGTTTTTAAATGATGGTTTTTATTATTTAGGGAGAAAAAAAAATCCAAACCTACATGGCCCTGTGTGAAAAAGTAATTGCCCCCTGAACCTAATAACTGGTTGGGCCACCCTTAGCAGCAATAACTGCAATCAAGCGTTTGCGATAACTTGCAATGAGTCTTTTACAGCGCTCTGGAGGAATTTTGGCCCACTCATCTTTGCAGAATTGTTGTAATTCAGCTTTATTTGAGGGTTTTCTAGCATTAACCGCCTTTTTAAGGTCATGCCATAGCATCTCAATTGGATTCAGGTCAGGACTTTGACTAGGCCACTCCAAAGTCTTCATTTTGTTTTTCTTCAGCCATTCAGAGGTGGATTTGCTGGTGTGTTTTGGGTCATTGTCCTGTTGCAGCACCCAAGATCGCTTCAGCTTGAGTTGACGAACAGATGGCCGGACATTCTCCTTCAGGATTTTTCGGTAGACAGTAGAATTCATGGTTCCATCTATCACAGCAAGCCATCCAGGTCCTGAAGCAGCAAAACAACCCCAGATCATCACACTACCACCACCATATTTTACTGTTGGTATGATGTTCTTTTTCTGAAATGCTGTGTTCCTTTTACGCCAGATGTAACGGGACATTTGCCTTCCAAAAAGTTCAACTTTTGTCTCATCAGTCCACAAGGTATTTTCCCAAAAGTCTTGGCAATCATTGAGATGTTTCTTAGCAAAATTGAGACGAGCCCTAATGTTCTTTTTGCTTTAACAGTGGTTTGCGTCTTGGAAATCTGCCATGCAGGCCATTTTTGCCCAGTCTCTTTCTTATGGTGGAGTCGTGAACACTGACCTTAATTGAGGCAAGTGAGGCCTGCAGTTCTTTAGACGTTGTCCTGGGGTCTTTTGTGACCTCTCGGATGAGTCGTCTCTGCGCTCTTGGGGTAATTTTGGTCGGCCGGCCACTCCTGGGAAGGTTCACCACTGTTCCATGTTTTTGCCATTTGTGGATAATGGCTCTCACTGTGGTTCGCTGGAGTCCCAAAGCTTTAGAAATGGCTTTATAACCTTTACCAGACTGATAGATCTCAATTACTTCTGTTCTCATTTGTTCCTGAATTTCTTTGGATCTTGGCATGATGTCTAGCTTTTGAGGTGCTTTTGGTCTACTTCTCTGTGTCAGGCAGCTCCTATTTAAGTGATTTCTTGATTGAAACAGGTGTGGCAGTAATCAGGCCTGGGGGTGGCTACGGAAATTGAACTCAGGTGTGATACACCACAGTTAGGTTATTTTTTAGCAAGGGGGCAATTACTTTTTCACACAGGGCCATATAGGTTTGGATTTTTTTTCTCCCTAAATAATAAAAACCATCATTTAAAAACTACATTTTGTGTTTACTTGTGTTATATTTGACTAATGGTTAAAAGTGTTTGATGATCAGAAACATTTTGTGTGACAAACATGCAAAAGAATAAGAAATCAGGAGGGGGGCAAATAGTTTTTCACACCACTGTGTGTATATATATATATATATATATATATATATATAAAATTTTTTTTTTTTTTATATATATTTTTTTATTTATTTTATATTATATTATTTATATTATTTTATATTATAAAATCTTGAAAGTGCAACGATTTTGTGTGACATTTTTATGTCACGGTTTAAATCAGGCTTATTTTAAAACCAGCATATATATGTTTGGTATCATTCTTTTCAGAATTTATCAAACTTTAATGTGATTTTAGTAGATTTTCAGATTGTTATTCCATTTTTAAATTATAAACTAAAAAAATCAAGAACTCGCGTCCCACGAGATTATGTAACAAGAGATTTAGAGATTTAACCAAGCCCGGGCCCGGAAAAAAAAGACAAAGAGTAGGACAGCTTCTGTACAGGCTTTTAAATGTTCGAAGCGAGATGCAGATTATGCAACGGCAAGCCACCAGCTGATTGAGCAAAGAGGAAGTAAAAAAAAACAAAAAAACTGAGGGGGTTTCAGAGGAGCAACCACGTCTCCTTGGAGTGTGTTCATCCCCCCTCTTCACTGAGCGGCAGAGGCGCAAAGTGGCTGGTGCGTAGTGCAGGCCAGGGGGATTGGCGAGTGAAGCGAGCAGGGGGCAAAACACCTAGTAAATAAATAAACCTACTTTGAAATGCATTGTGGGGTATAAAGGGGTTTATTAAAATCAGTTACTACAGTTAAACAGTACAATTGGCTCAGGAGGTAACTGGGGGAATGGCTCCATTTTAATTTTTTTTTTTTCTCTATCAGTTACCATGCAAAGGTTTTTGTCCAACCTGTGCCAAGTAAGTAGAAGGTAAGCCTCATCAGCGACATGTGTCAACTTAATGTAGCAGACTCTTAATTTTAGCTTCTTGTCATCTTCTGTTGCGGCCTGTGTGCTCTTTTATCCAAGCCCCCAACCCCCCCAAATCTCTCTCCCATACATCCTTTATATGCGTCTTTTTCTTAACACAATCCTGAGGCCCTCCTGGTATAAACATTTCTCAACATAATTTAAACCACAATTCTAGGACCCAAACAGTATGTCTGTGTTTCATCCAAGTAGTGAATACTGCAGATGGGATTGATTCCATCGTTAAGATCAACAGTATTCACTACTTAAATTAAACGCAGATGTACTGTTTGGGTCCCTGAATTGTGTTGGGATAACAGACAGTTAGAGGAGGTCAACACCAGGGATTTTCTTGAAGTCCTTACCTCTTTGATTTGGTTATGAATGTGTTGAGACATGAGATAAAAGCTCAATCCACCCAGTGTGTGTGTGTTTTTTTTTTTTTTTGGATGACATACACTGTGTTGTGTAGCAGAAGAAAAGAGGACATTAGAAGAATGGAGAAGGACTTTGGAAGACATAGGGATGAAGATAATTGTGAGAAGATGGAATATCTGAGGTTTAATGACAATTAGGATTCAAAGGTTAGCCTGCAGGGACAGCTATTGAAAAAAGTGGTTAACTTTAAATATTTAGCACCAGGGGTTGCCCAGATTGGAGAATCAGATGCAGAGGTAACCCACAGAGTGCAGTGTGGATGGAACACATGGGAGAAGGTATCAGGAATATTGTGTGATAAAATAATTAAGGTGATGGCTAAAGGTGAGTTTTTTAAGACCAGAAATGATGTATGCATCTGAGACATGGTGGACAGTAAAGGAAGTGCAGGAGAAGAAGTTAGCTGTGACAGAAATAAGAATGTTGAGATGGATGTGTGGAGTTATCTAAAAGGACAGAATAAGAAATGAGACAATCAGAGAAACAACAAAAGTGTGAGAGAAATCTAAAAGTACAGGAAAGGAGGTTGAAGTGGTACAGACATGTGATGAGGAGAGACAATGAATATGTGAGCAAAAGAGTGATGGGATCTGAAGTAAAGGCGAAGAGAAAGATGGAGGCCAAAGGAGAGGTGGATGGATAAAGTAAAAGATGTGAAGGAAAAGGGTCTTACTGAAGGGAAATTGGGGGGGGGGGCTTAGGACTGAGATGTTTGGAGATGGCTGATCAAACGCATCAACATCACATAGAAGTGGGAAAAGATGAAGAGGAAAACGAATAAGAGAATACTGCTGACCGCCAACTGTGTGAGGTGGTCTTCTCCTCTAGTCTATTGGACCTTCACTCCACTCCAAATTTTGTTTGCCATCTGAATATTTGATATGAAGAGTGATGAGTTATTGATAATTTTTTTTAAATGCCTGACTTGATGTGAACCTTAACTGTAAAATGAAATGCAAATGTCGTTACATCTGACTTTTACACTTTTGATTGAATTAAATCCTTTTCCTTTTTCACAGAGAGATAGAAAAAGCTGCTGTTCAGATTACATCTAAATGGATATAAAAAAGAAGTATGAGGCTGACATAAATACCAGAGAAACAATGGCTGTAAGTATTAAGAAGGAGGAGTGTGAGTGGGAGTCCATCCACCCTAAACAAGAGAGTCTCTGCATTAAGGAGGAGGACTGTGAGACAGGGTTAGTGAGCATTAAAGAAGAGGCTGAAGAGACGTCTGTCAGCATTGAGACAAACATTTGTAAAAGTGTGCAGAATGTCAAGGAAGAGGACCATCAGTGTGGGGTTGAAGATGGAGCAGTGACCGGGTTAGTCTCCTCTCACAGCAGACACTGTGCATCATCAGAGCCTTCTGTCCTTGTGAAGTCTGAATCGTCACAGCCTGACACACAGAGGACTGAAGACTCTTCATCCGTTAGAATTCAGGAAGATCAGCCACCACCTACAAATCAGGCTGATAAAAGTAAGTGAAGAATAAAAGTAAGAGTTAGTTTTAGGGTTGGGGGGATTATGGGCATGAAAAGGAGGTCTTGTACTCTTTATGAGAAACACTGAAATCGAGTTAAAGGGGTTTGTTACATTGTGTGTTTAATGTCCTTTGAGAGTTCATCTTTGTAGCTGTAAATTTGTGCAAACACTCCAAGCCTGTCCTCTGTAAAAAGTGTTACACAAAGTAGAATTGTAAGGAAAGGTTGGTGAAGTCTTTGAAATTCCCTGAATGTCTGCATTCATTTCTCATAATAGTGCAGTCCCACTAACAGACAAATACAGCCACCTTCAACTAATAACACACAATTGTTATTTAATCTTTGTTAGTGAAGAGATTATTCTTTCCTGTTTAGTTTTTTTTTTTTAATTCCTCTTTTATTGAAATACCTTTGGCTAATTTTTGTATTCTTTTGGGAGAATTTAAGAAATGTTTTTTTTTCCTCCTGCAGTTCTTGCCAATTATGGTTAATTTAGTCTGTATTATATTTCTTTAAATATGTTTTTAGTAATATAACAATATATATAATTGATGGTTTGTGTATGGGAGGGGTCCCCATGGTTTTATTCCCTCGTGTAACATAAACTCATTAAGGCCTGTGTCTGCAGAGAGTCTTTCTACATTTTATTGCAAAGCGGTCACAAGAAGTGGAGACCTCTTAATTTACACAAACCCCCCAAAGCCAATTGGCATCTTTCCTGTTGCCTTAATGAGGTTTGGCAAATGGGAAAGTTCAAGCTTTGTACTAGAAATTTTCACACAAGTGCCCTGTCTTGTGGTAGCTCACACTGGTGCAATTTAGAGATCACCTTGTTATTCTTGTTCATCGAGTTTTCATGTAACACTGATCTATCCTATCAGTTCCATCCATCCATTATCCAACCCACTATATCCTAACTACAGGGTCACGGGGGGTCTGCTGGAGCCAATCCCAGCCAGGAAACAAATCCCGGGCAGGGTGCCAGCCCACCGCAGGGCGCACACACACACTAGGGACAATTCAGAATCGCCAATGCACCTAACCTGCATGTCTTTGGACTGTGGGAGGAAACCCACGCAGACACGGGGAGAACATGCAAACTCCACACAGGGAGGACCCAGGAAGCGAACCCGGGTCTCCTTGCTGCGAGGCAGCAGCGCTACCCACTGCGCCAACGTGCCGCCCGTTATTTCAATTAATAAAATTAAAATTGGCTCAGTGGAAAATGACGTTTGGTCTTTGTGGTTTACCTGCAGTGTTGAGATTAACTCTTAATGTGTTTCCTTTCCAGCTACACCTCCTAGGCCTGGCTTGGGTAGGGAGGGCTGTGTGACCCCCAGGGTGATGTCTGGAGATTTGTATTCCGGGCACGGGCCATATGATTGTTTGGGAAAATATCTATTTATAGTATTTTTGACCATAATCTTGACTGTAATTTAAATTGTTCTTGTTAGATTGTTGATGAGCGAAACAGCAGAGTATCCTTCTGCTTACAGTTTTGTGAAATTGACACCAAAATTCATTTCACATGCAATTTCAGAATTGCAAAACTCAAACTCACTGAAAAGAATCTCTAACTTTCTGTGGAAATTCAATTTTTGAACAAACTACTGCCTCATGATTAATGAGTGCTTTCTATTACTTATTTGTGTGTACATGAAATACATATAATGAAATGATACAGTTGTCATATCTATGTATTTAAATGTCACCATTATGGACCTGTTACAGCATTATTATTACAAGTATATTATTTTAGCCCAAAATCACACAAGGTGTGCAGCTGTGGACTTTTAACAGGCCCGGTGTTTTGACAGCCCCCAAGCTTTGACTCTTTAAGAAGACAATTAAGAATCCAACCTCAAGAAATACCTTGTAAGAGGGGCAGGGGGGCGGGGAGGGAAGAAATCTTGGGAAGGGCAATTTTGAGAGAGAGAGAGATCCCCTTCCAGTTAAGTTGGGCATGCAGTGGGAGTCAAAACATGGGGTTAATAAAACAAAATTCTCAATGATCAAGCAAAAACCACAACTACATGTTTTCAGCTAAAAACGTAAATGAACAGTGACCTTAACGATGAAAATATATATATATAAGTCAATGTGTATGTATGTGTGTATGTATGTTCCAGCATCACTTCCGAATGGTCGACTAAAAATACTGTAGGTTGAAATCAAGCCTAACCCTCCCCCTTCTGGGTACGTTCTGGGGTGATCTTGCAGTCTTGTATGCATGTTATCATCCAGTTGACACTCTGAACGACCACCAGAGGGCGAAGTGGATGTGACTGCCCGCATTCTTTATGTTTGAGGAGCACCGTGCCACTGTTGCTTTTCAAATTAAACAGAGTTGGCCAGTTCCGAGCATCAACTAGATGATAACATACATACAAGACCGCAAGACAAGGGCATTAGTGAGTCTTGTTTGTTAATTTGTTTTTATTTTTGAAGTTGTGTGTTGTGTTTTTTTTTTTTTTTTGTTTTGTTTTTTAATTTATATTTTTCTCAAACAACTAAAAACAAAAAAAAAACACACTTTTTATTTACCTCCCATGCAACACTGGGTATTTCAGCTAGTTGGTAATAATTATCAACTATAAAGTGACTAAATCGCTGCAAACACACTTAACTGGGGCTCACCAGCACCCTGACTTTACTGCACAGCAACTCATATCCAGTGGTGTTTTGCCCATCATTGTAAGTGGTAAACGGGACAGCTGTGTTAACAGACTAGACAACTGATGAGATGTTGTACCAGTTACCAACAGTCAACAAGGTGTTGATTTTTATGGAGATCTTACATTTGATACATTGGTTTGATTTGTAGGGTGAAAGAGGAAACAGGCTTTATACCCCTCGAAAAGCAAGGGATGGCTGTATGTATTAAAGCTGGTATTGTTAATCCATAAGAAAGTCCAGGAACTGTGTGTTGTCAGAAGCAGCAAGACTGAATAAAAAAGAAGCTGCCCTTTAATCAATTCTAGTAATTTATATTACAACAAAGCAAAACATTTCAATTCTTTATGACTGCTAGTGATTGCTGATCTTTTGGGGCTCACTTAATATTAACGTTTTTGAGAAACTTTCATTCTAACAGCTTTCAACCAATATTGTTAAGGCTTGTGTGCTAGAGATGTGGTTATGTGTTTATTGTTGTGTATGTGGGGTGATAGACATGGCAATGAAGGGTATACATTAGAACAATCTGGACGAGAACAGGCCACTCTGCTCAACAAAGCTCGCCAGTCCTATCCACTTCATTCCTCTAAAGTAATATCAAGTCGAGTCTTGAAAGTCCCTAAAGTCTTACTGTCTACTGCACTGCTTGGTCACTTATTCCAAGTGTCTATCGCTCTTTGTTTAAAGAAAAACTTAATGTTTGCGTGAAATTTACCCTTAAGTTTCCAACTGTGTCCCCATACTCTTGATGAACTCATTTTAAAGTCACAGTCTCGATCCACTGGACTAATTCCCTTCATAATTTCAAACATGTCACCTCTTAATCTTCTTTTCCTTAAACTGTAAAGGCTCAGCTCTTTTAATCTTTCCTCATAATTCAACCCCTGTAGCTCTGCATCAGCCTAGTTGCTGTTCTCTGGATCTTTTCTAGCGCTGCTATGTCCTTTTTGTAGCCTGGAGACTATAACTGCACCCAGTACTCCAGATGAGGCCTCACCAGTGTTATAAAGCTTGAGCAGAACCTTCTGTGGCTTGTACTCCACACATCAGGGCGCTATATAACCTGACATTCTGTTAGACTTCTTAATGGCTTCTGAACACTGTCTGGAAGTTGATAGCTTAGAGTCCACTACGACTCCTAAATCCTCCTCATAAGGTGTACTCTCAATTTTTCAGACCTCCCATTGTGTATTCAAACCTCACATTTTTTTTACTTCCTATGTGTAATACTTTACATTTACTGACATTAAATTTCATCTGCCACATATTCTTTAATACTTTTTAAAGTTGTTTAAACTCTGTCCAGAAAGTAATATTTAAATGCATTGTACAGATGTCAGAATTTTTCCTTCTACATTATTATGGTTTTATGACCATTTCTAGTTGTACCTGCCCACAGGCAGTGTGATACTCGTTGATATTGGGCTGTATTTTCAAATACCATGTATTTGCATTCCAATTGATAGATTTGGAAAAATAGAAAAGAAAAAAAATATATATATCAGACTCTGCAAATAGCAGTGAAACTCTTTATAATGGACAGGACAATGAAAATCAAAGTGCTTGAAATTTGAAAATTTAAGTTATCTCAAATGGTGATTTTCGATGTGAAATCAGATTATCGTACATTGCTACTCCTGACTGGTCATCCATAGATAACTTGTCTAAGAGGAGGTGTCAGACATAGAACAGTCCATGAATGGCCTCATGATAGTTACAGCTCAAACATCCAAGATCCTTGGTAAGGACAGGATTACTGGGCCTCACCCCTACAACCAGGACTGTGAGTGGGGATCACTGGTGAGCGTGTGATGGTCCATGTAGACCAGTCCACCATAGTCTGACAAAGAGAAGTAGAGTCACCATGTGGGCTCTCAAGGTAGAGGACGAGAGTTGAATGAAGTAACAGTTTGGGTATGAGCAAGAGTAGGATCTGCCTGTGTATACTAGACCTTGATGAAGAAAGTTGGGTTCTGGCACATGTAACGCTGTAAGTTCCAAGGCGGTGGAGCGGTCAATAAACAGGGCCTGTTAAAACTCATTGAGGCAGTCGCAAATGTGCAGAGTATTGAGCAAAGTTTATTTTTGAGTAAAAAAAATGAAAAACTGCACTCCTTGTGTGATTTTTCGGATATACAAGAAATAAACTGTTGTAGTTCTCGTTGCTTATCTGGCGTGAATTAGGAGCTCCAGCTCTTTGAACTGCTCAGATCAAATGTGAACTCACTTTTAGTCTGAAGGTGACTTTGTGGAGGTGGGTGTGTGGGTACTCTGTAGGCCTCAGCTGGATGCTCACTTTGGTTGCATGCCTATAATGTGAGTTTCCTCTAGTGCATTAGAAAGTTGTGTCGCCAAACTTTCAATAGGAGAACTTTCACCCTTGTTTGCGTGAACACTATATGGCCTTTTTGGAGACTTTAGATTCAGTACATGAACGGATACCATCTATAGGCCATGTAGGCCTACAAGAAGATGTCAACAGTCATTTTGGAGAGACAGACCTGAATGATTTTAGCCTGGCTGGTGAAGTGTCATTGGATTTCCTTGCTGGTCATGCATTGTCCATATGAATTATCACTTTTTCTCTCAGTTAATTTAATAAAATTAATTTAATAAAATAAGAACAATATATAACTTTGAATAATATATTAAGACTATAATGACAAAATGATGAAGCAGTTCTGTAATGTTGTTAACAAAATGTGAATGTTACTCTTGGGTCTCTCATACGTGTTCTGTTTAGTTTTACTTATTTTCACTTCTTGGCTCCAGTTGTGCTCATGTGGTGAGTTATTGTAATACAGAAGGAAAAATTAATAAGTTGGTTGTCTTTCCATGTGCAACTTGAGTTTTACAATTGCTTATGCTTCTACAAGGGTCTTTCTAATTTTTATCAGCACTTATGTAATTAAAAGCTTACTTTCAGCTCACTGTTTTTCCTTTTAAATTTTATACAGGAGACAAACCTCACTGTTGTTCTGAATGTGGCAAACAATTCTATCGCAGAGGTGATCTTCAGAGCCACCTAAGAGTTCACACTGGAGAGAAGCCTTTTTGCTGTTTGGAATGTGGCAAACAGTTTTCAAGAAGATGCCACCTGCAGAACCACAAAATAATTCACACTGGAGAGAAGCCGTATTGCTGTTTGGAATGTGGCAGACAATTCTATTCCAGGAAGTCTCTTCAGACCCACAAAAGAATTCACACTGGAGAGAAGCCGTATTGCTGTACAGAGTGTGGCAAACAATTCTGTGACAGGAGTCATCTTCTGAGCCACAAAAGAATCCACACGGGAGAGAAGCCATTTGGCTGTTCGGATTGTGGAAGACAGTTCTCTCACAAGAGTACGCTGCACAGGCACAAAAGAATTCACACTGGAGAGAAGCCATATTGCTGTTCGGAATGTGGCAAGCAATTCCGTGATAAGAGTAGTTTTGAGACCCACACTAGAATCCACACTGGAGAAAAACCATATGGCTGTTTGGATTGTGGCAAACAGTTCTGTCACAAGAGGAGCTTTCGTTGCCACAGAAGAATTCACACAGGAGAGAAGCCATATTGCTGTAGTGAATGTGGCAAACAGTTCTGTGACTGGAGTCATCTTCAGAGCCACAAAAGAATTCACACGGGAGAGAAGCCATATTGCTGTACAGAGTGTGGTAAACAGTTCTGTCACAAGAACACTCTGCAGAGACACAAACGAATTCACACTGGAGAGAAGCCGTATTACTGTTCAGAATGTGGCAAACAATTCCGTGAAAAGAGTACCTTTCAGAGCCACATGAGAATTCACACTGGAGAGAAGCCGTATTGCTGTTCGGAATGTGGCAAACAATTTTCTCACAGGAGGAGTCTTCTGTGCCATACTCGAATTCACACTTAAGCCATATTGCTTTTTGGAATATGGCAAATAATTTTGTCACCATAATAATCTCCAATGCTGACAAAAGATTTCCCTGTGGAGAGACCTTGAATACACACAAAGGAAATGAAATGGCCTGAGAAACCGTACTTGGATCAGCTGATGACTGATAGAGCACTGGTGCAGATGCCCATACCAAACTTCTGTTTTAAACAAAGTGCAGCACTGCACCGCAATATGACTGAGGGTATAAATGAGTTACAATCGATGCAGTACCAATAGATGACACCAAAGTGGCTCACTAGAGGAACAACTTCCTGACTATTGAAATCTGATCAAAACCCAAAACACATCACCTCATAACCTGCCTCTCTACCAGGTATAAACTCTTTACAGTAGTGTTCCTTAAGCCATGTGTCACTACCGAAATTGAGCTGTGGACACGTTTTTGTGGGTTGCCACATGACTGTAGTGAAGTTACTCCAAGCGCAAATTAAATACAACCCTCTATTTAATGTGCAAAAATTCCACTGTTGACTCATCACAGAGAGCTTTTGTTTCTACAGCACAGAAATGTTCCCCACGACACCACCTTCCCTGTCACGACCAGTGAAACAATCAAACTGAGAGGACTGGCAAGCAAAGACACATTTAAGAAAGGAGAAGAGTGGACAGAATTACTGGGGTTCCCTTCACTGCATAGTTGGGAATGTTGACAAGAAATGAACTGATGTGGCACAAGAATGGCAACAACAAAGGGCGAGTGTTATATCTTGGTAGAGTAATATATATTGCTTTATTGTATTTCCCCTATTGTATTATGTGGTAGATAGGGGGTGCTCTCGCTCCCTTGAACCCCTGTCCACGACTCCAAACACCAGGTAAAACTCCTCAAATTGACTTTATTAATTCTCCACAGTGTACAAAACACCCTCTCCTCCACTATACTCATATACTACACAATAACTAACAATCCTCCAGCTCCCAGACGCGTTGCCACCCCTTCACCCAGCTCAGCTCGCCGTCTGGGAGCTCCCACAGTCCTTTTATATCTCCTGACCCAGAAGTGTTCTCCATGTGACTCTCAATCACTTCCGGGTCAGTTACAAGTTCTTTTCTTCACCCCGGAAGCACGTCATTCCTCTTGTCCACGTGTGCTTCCGGGGCGTAGGGAAAATTATCCATTATTCCTCCCTGCAGCGTCCCCTAGTGGCCCCCATGGCACCCAGCAGGGCTGCGCATAAAAACTACATTGTCCATGATGCCCTGCTGATCTTCTGGGGACCTCCATGCTGCAAGGAGGGCTCCACCTGGCGGCTTGGGGGTATTGGCCGGGATAATGGGCCGGCCATTCACCACAATTATTAATATGTAGCCTTAGAATGCCTAATCTCACAGACTTACCACTGTATATAACTTATCCCCACCTTCCCTTCTATATATATAACCTCAGGCAATTAGATGTAGTAAAAAGACAAGCAGGAGTTAAGTTACACATAAAATAATGTATAACTGATAATATACATAAATAATAACAAAATGCAAAGTACATTTGAATATTCGCAACTATACAACCTGATAAAATGGTGATGTGTAGTTCAGGTGGCACACAGACTTGTAGTTACTTAATGTCTCTAGTTAAGGCATCATTGGTGCTCAGCTTTTAGCCACACATGTCTGTTCAAAATGGCTGAAGCTGTGCTCCTCATTGTGTTGTCTTCAGTTCATTGTGTGATGGTCTTGTACATACTTGTACATCATCACAGGTTAGCAAGAGAGATGCTTCTTTCATCATATGTTGGTTAGAGAGAAAGAATGTGGTTGAGCAAGCAAATTTATAGTTTTTCTGTCCAACACCTCCAGCCAATCCAGACAGCCATATCTCAGACCAATGGGGGAAATAGTACATCTTAACACCTGCAACCCCCCAAGACCATATGTTAAACATCCTGGCTTCCTTGCAGGGGGGTTGAAAGACTTTATCAGAGAAATACTCATCAAACTGGTTTAAGACACAATCCCCTCACCCCAAACCCCCACAAATCCTGTCGTAAAATTAATTGTAAACGGTTGGTGGGGTTCGGAACACGACTACCCGACTACCTCTCACCAAAGTAACACTAAATTACATTGCTTTGCCTAGATTACAAATAAAGACACACAAAACATTTATCAAGTTATATGCAAAATCTTACATTTCAACAGCGAGTTAATAGGATCAGGGTTTGTGAGTTGTATACTAAAAGTAGGTTCAGTGGCCATGGTCGATTAGATCATCATGTGCCATTCAGGAATACGTTGATACAAAATTTGTAGCAGAAGTGAAGTCTGTTTCAACTCTTTTAGGGCTAATTATTTTTTCTTCCTTTTTGTCCTAGGGCTGAATATTTTTTAAAAAAAAAGCACACAAAGCAATGGTTTCCCGCATAAATCAACATAAAATACTTATTTCTGACAAATGTCATCCTGCTTTATGTTCCAGTAGCCCCTGCAGTATGCATATTCACATACTTATTGCGCACCTATTTGTCTCATCATTCATAAGCTGAAAAACCGGCTTGAAGTAGTCGAGTGGCCGGTAATCCGTAGTGTTCACCAGCGGGCTGCAACATTTGGTGAAGTCCAGTTGGCAGCTTGTCTCCCTCAGATTGATGTCCGTGTAGTCCTCCCAGGGCAAACATTTTCATTGGCGCATCAGCTGCACAAGCAGTTCCAGCACTATGATCCGCTGGGGACCAGTCAGCTGATGCAGGCACCTGACTTTCATTTTCGACTTCCAGATCACTTGTATCCAAAATTGGAGTTTGTTAAGTCAGTCTGATTCAGCAATAATATGCACAGAGTATTTTGCTTTGTGAATTTGCTTCACTCTCTTGCCCGATTTCGATGCCATTCTAGATGTTGCTGACTCTACACTACTCAGGTTTCGATGT
Organism: Polypterus bichir lapradei; assembly: GCA_026402145.1. Lineage (NCBI taxonomy): Eukaryota > Metazoa > Chordata > Cladistia > Polypteriformes > Polypteridae > Polypterus > Polypterus bichir. The sequence goes on from JANRMT010062791.1 coordinate 216,889,461, forward strand.
CAAGTCAACAAGTCTAACAGTCCTCCGAGCAAAGAGGGTCTACTTGTAACGTAACGGTGAGTTTTATCAACATTTTCAGCTTTCTTTCACCCTCTGCCCCAGATATCCACTCTCAATTCCTCGCGTTGACAAAAGTCGACATCCGTCCTAAAAGAGTTAAGTTTGATGTGCCTCTGGGATGAAGAATAGAATACCATTTTGTCACAGAATTCTAAAGTGCTTGGATAAATTTCTGTATATTTGTGTATATATCTCATTCTCTTTGTACTGGAAAGACATGTTTGGACCACTGAGAATGGTAAGAACACCCAAAAAGACAAGGTGGAGACATCCATCATGATGTCAGTGTGCAGCATTAAACATTTAAAAAGGGGCCATTCTCCAATTTGTCCTTATCCCCCTGCATAAAATACAGATAGTGCATACATTTTTTTTATGAATCCTTTAGCAACTTTTTACACAGTTTATTGAATTGTAAATGAAAACTGGGCTATGCTGAACAATTTGCAAACTCATTTAGAAATAATGCAGGTATTGTTAATGGTGGCACTTTTTTTGAAAAATATGCTATTTAAGACAAGGTAAATAAACTTCATTGATTGATTAATTATTTGGTGATTATTTTATTCCTTATTCGGTGCCATTAATCAAGTGATTAAGCCAAGTGACCATTCATCTTGTCTTTTCAAAACTCATCAGATCTGCACCCAAGAATTGCTTTCTCTCAGGTTTACTTTTATTAGGACCTGAAAGAAAAACAAGTCAGAGTCAAGTCATTCCCTGTCTAAAAGATGGTAACGGACAACAATTTGAGGAGCCTGAGGCCATTCGTGCCTTGCCTATACACTTTTACCAACAGCTGCTTTCTACACAAACCACTGAGGATTCTTCTATGCTTTTTTGACAACATATTACAAGTTTCTGCAAGTGAGAAGGACCCTCTAGAAAGCAGACTAACTTTGAATGAACTGACTGTAGCACTAAGCAGCCTCAACACCGGAAAGGGCCTGGGATTGATTGCCTACCACTAGAATTTTTCAAAGCTTTTTGGACTCTGATTGGTGCCGATTTAATGGAAGTATTTCATGAAAGCTTGAAAGTTAAGGAGCCTCCACTGTCGTAGGGTGGTAATCACTGCACTTCTGACAAAGGGGGACCTACAAGCCCCTCCAAAAAAACAGCAAGGCCAATGAATTTGTTTTTTGCTGTGCACTGAAGACATTTCTGTGCGAGATCAAAAGATGAACATGAGAAGAGAGATCAGAGTTTCAGCTTTTCTTCCCTGGTATTTACATCTAGAGATGTTCAATAACTTTTGTATCAACTGTTGAAGCGTAAAATGCAGCAGAGATTCTCACCTTGAAAGAAGGCCCAAGGAGTCGAAGGAAAGGCAAACAGAGTAATTAGTTTTACCATTATCATTCCTTGCTTCCCTCATTTCCTAACCAGCCAACAACAGGCAGGTGCTCCTCCTTCTCTGTCCTCGGGCTGTCTCCATTCATCATTCTCCCCCTTCTCTGTCTTCTTGGATTATTAAATATTCGTGGTTTCTCTCTGAACCCAATTAAAAAAGAAATATGGAATATGCCTTTAACTACAGTATTTACTTGGCATACCTAATTTGTGTAAAAGTTTACACAAAGTTTTAATGCTTATAAAAATTCATAGTAAGTTTACATCTACTTGTGCTAATACATAATGTTTTATTTTCCATACAACCTAGCCAGCAAGAGTATTGGAACAGAATGTCTTCAACTAAATTAAAGTCAAAAATGCTCCATTGTTGGTTGCATATCACTTGCACCAATCCTACAACCCATAGACTCCACCAAATATCTTCTTTCTTCATTGGTTTTGCTTTTCCAGGTGTTTGCCACAGCATTGTTTAGTTGTCGCCTGTTTTGTAGGGTTTTTTTTTCCTTCAGCCTTCCCTTCAAGGAGATGAAATGCATGTTCACTTGGGTTAAGATTTGGTGACTAACCTGGCCAATCCAAAACCTTTGTTGATGTGGCAGTGGGTCTTGCTGCATAATTTAAGTTCCTGATGATTAGTTTGGAGGGCGGCATGGTGGCGCAGTGGTAGCGCTGCTGCCTCGCAGTGAGGAGACCAGGGTTCGTTTCCCGGGTCCTCCCTGCATGGAGTTTGCATGTTCTCCCCTGTCTGCGTGGTGCTTCGGATGGTAAAAATAATTTTCTCTGGGTGTTCTGGTTTCCTCTCACAGTCCAAAGACATGCAGGTTAGGTGCATTGGCGATTCTAAATTGTCGCTAGTGTGTGCTTGGGGTGTGTGTGTGCGTGCGCGCGCCCTGCGGTGGGCTGGCACCCTGCCCAGGATTTGTTCTTGCCTTGTGCCCTGTGTTGGCTGGGATTGGCTCCAGCAGACCCCCGTGACCCTGTGTTAGGATATAGCGGGTTGGATAATGACTGACTGACTGATTAGTTTGGATGCATTTCTCCGTAAACTGGTAGACAATGTGTTTCTGTAGCCAGTGGAGTTCAATCTGCTACTACCATCATGAGTTACATCATCAATAAAAAAGATTAAGCCTATTCCAGAAGCAGCTATGCAAGCTCCTCCATGCTTCACAGATGAGCTTGAATGTTTAGGATCACGACCAAATCCCTTCTTGCTCCATACTTTGGCCTTTCCCTTGCTTTGGTAGAGGTTAATCATTGTCTAATCAATCCATAAAATGTTGTTCCAGAACTGTTGTGGCTCATCTTTGTACATTTTGCAAATTCTAATCTGGCTTTCTGATTTTTACTGGTGATGAGTTTTTGCATCTTGCAGTATGACCTTTTATATTGTTGTTCTCTATGTCCCCTTCGAACAGTGGACTGTGATATTTCCATCCCTGCTCTTTAGAGGTTGTTCATGATGTTAAAACCGTTGTTTTGGGGTTTTCTCACCATTTCTCTCACCATTTGTCTGTCACCAGTTGTTGGTTTTCTTGCTTTGATGCCTGTTGCTCAGTAGACCAGTGGTTTCCTTCTTTTTCATGACATTTCTAAATGTGGTGCGTGCTGGCTGTGTCCAGTTTTTTTTTTTTTAAATACTCCTGAAGGATTTTTCCCCCTTTTCTCAGCTTCAGAATGGGATGGCTTTCTCCCATAGACAGATTCATGTTGGTCTACCCTTCCTAACTCCAAATGCAGTTTTCACAGGTGAAAGCCAAAGCTTAAACTGTGAGTAGATATCCAGGGCTACTTCATGATGAAGCAATCCACCTTATAGGACTCATCTGGGGAATAGGAAAAACCTGTCAGCTTATTATGTTCCAACACTTTTACTCACTTGAAAAACTGGATAGTTTGATACAAAATATACTCTGTTCTATGTTGTTTAACATATTGAGATGTAAACACCAGGAAATAAAAACTGATACAACTCTGGTCTTTCTTCTCATGTTCATCTTTAAATCTCACACATGTTCAGCACACAGCAAAAACAAAATTCATTGGCCTTGCTGTTCCAATACTTTTGGAGAGGGGATTGACCTAACAGAAATTAAAAGCTGGTGTCCAATTAGTCTTCTCTGTGTTGATTACAAGATCCTATCTAAAGCCTTGTCCAGTCAGTTGAAAAATATCATGGGGTTCACCGTAAAACAGGAGCAGACGTACTGTGTGCCTGACTGTTCCATTTTTTCATAGCATATTCTTGGTTCGTGATGTGATTAATGTTGCTAAAATATTCGGATTCAAGAACGGTCACAGGATTGAGCTTATTGGACCAGGAATCACAAGTACCTCTTGAAGGTCCTAAAGGCTTTTGAATTTGGATCTTCTTTTTTTAGGAATACTCAACTCCTGTGTCAAAATGTTTTTAGTGTTCTGAAAGTTAACAGGGCATTAACAGCTCCATTTCTGATGACCAGAGGAATTTGTTAGGTTTGCTCTCTTTCAGGGATGCCCTTCTCTCTGGCTGTTGAACTTCTGTTACAACAGCTATGATTGAGTCTTCGGGGCCTCATTATCCCCCAGTGCCTTAATCTGCACCTCAGAGTGGTTGCTTATGTGGATGATTGGACTGTTTTTATTTCTAAGGTGTCGGATATTCAGCAATTAAAGTACAGTGGAACCTCGGTTCATGAACGTCTCGGAACACGTACAAATCGGTTTACGACCAAAAAGTTCACCAAACTTTTGCATCTGTTCACGACCACAGACTCGGTATACGAACAAGCCAGTTTCCCTTTCAGTTTGTGTGCGCCGATGATTTCCACACGTGTTCAGTCTCTCCCTATGCATTCCCTGTGCAGCGAGAGAGAGACACACACACGAGAGAGAGAGAGAGAGACGGCTAGACGCATAAGGCTTGCTTTTAAAGAGACATATCCGAGCATTGTTAACCTTGTATTTAATGAAGACTCTTTTTCTATTGGATTTTAACCTCCACTTCACTTCTGTTTACAGCGATCGGTTCGTAGTGTGCATTGTTGCAATGTTACTTTTCTTGGTGGTTTATTAAATTACAGATTTTTAAATTGTTCATTTTTTTCCCTGTGCTTAAAACTCATTAAAAAAGTGTTTTAGCGAGCAGTTCGTATCGCTACAGCGCAAACTCTTGCAGTGTTAGTTTTCTCTGTTGTTCAAGGTTTTCTCAGTGTTATTCAATGTTTTTACATTTAGTTTACTATTACGCTGTGCATTCTATGGTATAATTAACTATATGTGTTTAAAAAAATATATATTTACATACAGTTCGTACGGTCTGGAACGGATTAATTGTATTTACATACAATCCTATGGGGGAAATTACTTTGGTTTACGACCAGAGTTTTGTAACGAAGTATGGTCGTGAACTGAGGTTCCACTGTACCATCTGGATTATTTTGATAAGATTTCATCTGCAAAAGTGAACTGGGGAAGAAAGCAATACATTTCTGGTTGGTGACTGGAAGACCATCAACCCTCCTGATTGTCCAGGAAGCCCTAAATGGAACAGGAAGGTCTTCAGGTATTTAGGAGTTTATCTGGGACAGGAGGGGACAGCAGAAGAAAGTTGGGCTGGCTGAGTCGACGAGGTGCAAGGTAGACTAAACCAGTAGAAATACCTTAAACAGGAAATCTCATGTCGAGGCAGGCTGTTAATCATCACTAACTTAGTGGCCTCCATGTTCTGGCACAGACTAAGGTGTGCTGGTCCTCCAGATTTCATTATTAAGACAATTCAGAAAATCTTTTGTGGGGATGGGTTATACTGGGTGAGGCGCAGTAGTTTGTAGTTGCCAGTAGATGAAGGTGGTCAGGGTTTCATTGGTCTTGTGTGCAAGGTGGAGGATTTCAGACTGCAATTGCTGCAGAGACTCTTATGGCCTGGAGCATCTGCCATGAAGGGTTAATTTCCAAGGTAGGAAATGTGAATGTTGATAAGCATGTAGCAGTGCTACTATTGGTTAAAACCGCATCTCCCAGCAGTCCCTGCAGGAGCTGTTGGGAATCAAAGGTGGTCAGAGTGGCTTAAATGTTTGTCAGATTACTCTTCTTGGATTTGAGCTCTGCCTTTGACACCATCATCCCCCAAACGCTGGTGCACAAACTGCCCCTACTTGGATTAAACTCAGAACTTTGCAACTCAATTGTGGGCTTCCTAACAAATCCATATCCATGGGATTGCATGTTCTACCATCATTCTCAGAACCGGCACCCCCATGGGTGCGTTTCGACTGCATAACTCATTATCTGAACAATCACAGAGTGAAATTTGCAGATGAACCAACAGTGGTAGAACTTGTCACTCCTAATGATGAGTCCTAATCCTAATCATCCTAATGATACAAGATGGAAGTGTCTAAAGTGGAGGCTTGGTGCAAGGATAGGAACCTTGTGCATATGGGACACGGTTCCCCTGTTATCCCCGCTCCACAGGGGTAGGCATACCTAACTGTGAGGTCATAGACTCTGGAGAGGGCATCAGTGTTGGCAAGAAAGGGCCTCCTGTTTAAGTAAGACAGTTAATTTATGGAACTGAAGGCTCAGAAACTACCTGGAGACCCAAGGGTTGGAATCCTTCTGGGATCACAAACACTACAGTGGTGTGCGGTCAGTCACCAAGGTAAACTGTCTACCCGCAAGGTAAAATCTGACCATTTTATGTGGTGGGCCTCCCACCCAATCTCTGTATACCTCGCCTTCTGGTTCAGCAGTTTTTGGCTGAGGTACATTTTCAGGTGTTTACCTCCTTCAATAACCTGTTAGTCTGGAGAGAAAGGATAGAGAAAAATTAGTGGAGATCAACACAGGAGCTGACATGAGGGCAGGTAGTTCAAGGCAACAATAGAAAAGAATGGTACATCAGACAAAGGGTCGATTGTGCCAAACAAATATGGAAGCTGTTACTCATCTGGTTGTGAGCTTCTGCTGGCAGATTTACACACACAGATACATAACAAACTTGATAGTTTACTTTATTGGAAAATATAAGAAAATGCAAGAAATAGAATGCCCAGATTGAATAGCAGAAAATGAAGTGGTGCCAGTCACTTGGGATACACCAATGCCAACAGACAGAAAAACCAATGTCAGAAAACCACACATAGTCGTCAAAGAAAAGCAGTCTGATAAAGCGTGGAGCATTGAAGTTTCAGTCCTGCGTGTAATCAGAATGGAAATTCAACAAATAACGAAATATCGACAAATGCAATCTGAGTCACATGCCAGTGGTGCTGGGATCAACTGGTCTTAGGGAAACAAAAAATTGCAGGATCCTCTAGATCAGGGGTCTCAAACTCCGGTCCTGGTGGGCCCCAGCAGCTGCAGGTTTTCATTCTAACCCTTTTCTTAGTTGGTGACCAGTTTTTGCTGCTAATTAACTCCTTTTCCTTTCATTTTAATGGACTTGTTATTTAAGATTTGTTCCTCTGAATTGCTTCATTTCTTTCCTTCAATGGCACCCAAAACAGAAATGAAATGTGAAGTGAGGGAGCCAAGAGAAGACCAGCTAAGTCAGGGCCTCAAACTCCATCAATTTCACTCCAACCAGCTGGTTAATCAGGCTCTAATTCTTCTTCTTTAATTCCATGGCTGGCTGCTTCTTTCTTTGTGCAATAGCAGACATTTCTGAAATTGTTGGTTTTCTCCTTTCTAAGAGCACACTGGTAAAATGTTTTGGAGACCCGAGCAGATCGACATTCCTGAGACCTTCATCTTTCTTTATCTTCTTATATAATACACTACCGTGGCTGTTCATTTGTCTATCCAGGATTTTAAATCACCTGTAGCTTGCAAAGCGTTTGAACTATTCACCTGAAATTTAGTACACATATACTACGTGACGTCTACTATCGGGGTGATGATTGATTTCCAAGGTTATTCCTCTTTTTATTTTTTTTTATTGTAGAATCAACTCTCGACGTTGGCCAAGCAGGGTGGCCGTGCGGCACATGTGTACGGGCGCCATTCTCATCCCTACCACCTTCATCGTCGCTGCCCCTACCTCGTCACATCTTAAATCATTCTTGAGGCAGATTGAAGACTTAAGTGAAAAATTAAGGAAAACGTACAAAGTAATTGCAACACAAACACTGACTTAATCAGTTTTAACATGAAAAGATACCGACGAAAGTAGAGAAGAAGCGCGTCGCTTCAACCTATGAGCAAATGAATGGTAAACGTACAGAGAAAGAGGATGAAAACTAGGAATGGTCACGTTATTGTGCAGTGCGCCGTTACTGGTTTTCAGATATTGTATGATGGACACCAGTTGTTTTGGCTCATTTTGTATCTCGTTATTGTTTGGCAGCTAATTAAGGAAAACAAATAATTAAGGGGGTTTGAGTCTTCAAGAGCAAGTCAAATAAATTAATTCAAAAGAAGTTAATTAGCAGCAAAAACAGTTCCAGGAGTGGTATTGGGGGACCCCAGCTCTAGACCACCTCTGCATACAAATTACAAAAAGTAGCACAATTAGGGACAATGCAAGTAGTACGCCAAGCAGCAAACCGAAGAGAATAACAAGAACAACAGTGCAAAAATCACTTCAGGACTCAACGGTGAGCACACAAATGTCTGAGCGCACTGTCTGTCGCGTCATCACGCCCGCTGTTAAACCAGCATTTAGACTTGAGCGATGAGTGCTGCAAATGCTAACGATTTTAGCCTGTGAATGTTTATTCAAATTGAACTTATTTACAGGATTAATAGCAGTTGGGATGATGGAGTATTTGAACCGGTTGCTTTTCATTCTTGGAACCCGTGACCTGATGGTGATAACTGGACTTGTGAATGGAGTGGAGGGAGTCCTGCCTAAGAGAAGACCCTCTGCTTTCTTAAAACTTGCTTATTAAACTGGCCTGTCAGGTTTGACTGTTGAGGACTTTACTGCTCAGCTTCACAATCTGATTTGTTTCTGTTGTTGTTGCTGACATTACAATTTCTAAACCGGGCCAACAGAACATAAGTAAAGGCCAACGCAATACAAGATTTGTAACAGAGTGACATGACAGTAGGATTCACGCTAAAAGCAAGGAAGCTGCTGTTGTCCATTTTTGCAGACTACCACAGTATTTTCTTTGAAAGTTCATTTCGAGTCTCTGATTGTCCCCAGATATTTACAACCATTAGCAGTCTCCACTGTCTGGTCTTTCATGATTGTTTCTTGTGGGCAAATGGTGTTTCTTCTAAATCCGATTATTAGCTTAGTTTTTGTAATGTCTAGCGGTAAGAAGGACTCATCACACCAGATAACAAAATTGTCTACCACTGGACCAGGACTGGTTTCATTCTCATTAAGCGGGCTTATAATCTCTTAAAGATAGGGTGAGAAGCTCTGCCATCCGGGAGGAGCTCAGAGTAGAGCCGCTGCTCCTCTGCATCGAGAGGAGTCAGATGAGGTGGCTCCTGGACGCCTCCCTTGTGAGGTGTTCCGGGCACGTCTAACCGGGAGGAGGCCCCAGGGAAGACCCAGGACATGCTGGAGAGACTATGTCTCTCAGCTGGCCTGGGAACACCTCAGGATTCAACCAGAAGAGCTAGTAGAAGTAGCCGGGTAAAGGGAATTCTGGGCATCTCTGCTCAAGCTGCTGCCCCCATGCCCCGATCTCAGATAAGCAGAAGTGGATGGATGGATGGATAATCACTGTGTCTTCAGTAAATTTTAACATTAACCTATTTTCAAATTTACTTTAGTAGCCATTCTTGTGGAGAATGTAGAAAAGAGGTGAAGGAACAGACCCCTGAGGTGACCCAGTGGAAGAGAGCAGCATCTCAGGCGGACAGCCTTCGACTCTCACTCTCTGAATCCCGTCTGGTAAAAAGTCAGTCAGACTGAAGTCCAAATTAAAGTCCTATATAAGTCTCTCTCCAAGAAGCTGGGACTGGGTGGTACTGAAAGCTGATGAGATGTCTACAAACAGGAGCCTCACGTGAGCCTTGGTGCCCTCCAAGTGGTTATATAACACATGAAGTAAAGTGATGATGGCGCCCTCAATCCCTCTGCTAGGCAAACTGAAATGGATCTAATCAACCCTAAGTTTTCTCTGTCTGCTTCATCTTTATAAGTTCTTCAAATGGTTTCATAACCAGTGATGTCAGAGCCCCTGGTCTGAAGTCATTTAGATAGATAGATACTTTATTAATCCCAAGGGGATATTTACATACTCCAACAGCAGCATACTGATAAAAACAATATTAAATTAAAGATTGATAATAATGAAAGTATAACAGACAATTATTTTGTATAATATTAATGTTTACCCCCCCCCAGGTGGAATTGAAGAGTCGCATAGTGTGGGGGAGGAACGATCTCCTCAGTCTGTCAGTGGAGCAGGACGGTGACAGCAGTCTGTCGCTGAAGCTGCTCCTCTGTCTGGAGATGATCCTGTTCAGTGGATGCAGTGGATTCTCCATTATTGACAGGAGCCTGCTCAGCGCCCGTCGCTCCGCCACGGGTGTCAAACTGTTCAGCTCCGTGCCTACAATAGAGCCTGCCTTCCTCACCAGTTTGTCCAGGCGTGAGGCGTCCCTCTTCTTTATGCTGCCTCCCCAGCACACCACCACGTAGAACAGGGCACTCGCCACAATCGCCTGATAGAACATCTGCAGCATCTTATTGCAGATGTTGAAGGACGCCAGCCTTCTAAGGAAGTATAGTCAGCTCTGTCCTCTCTTGCACAGAGCATCAGTATTGGCAGTCCAGTCCAATTTATCATCCAGCTGCACTCCCAGGTATTTATACGTCTGTACCCCCTGCACACAGTCTCCTCTGATGATCACGGGGTCCATGAGGGGCCTGGGCCTCCTAAAATCCACCACCTTGGTTTTGCTGGTGTTTAGTTGTAGGTGGTTTGAGTCACACCATTTAACAAACTCTTTGATTAGGTTTCTATACTCCTCCTCCTGCCCACTCCTGATGCTGCCCACGATAGCAGTGTCGTCTGCAAACTTTTGCACGTGGCAGGACTCTGAGTTGTATTGGAAGTCTGATGTATATAGGCTGAACAGGCCCGGAGAAAGTACAGTCCCCTCCAGTGCTCCTGTGTCGCTGACCACAATGTCAGACCTGCAGTTCCTGAGACACACATACTGAGGTCTGTCTGTAAGATAGTCCACGATCCATGCCACCAGGTATGAATCTACTCCCATCTCTGTCAGCTTGTCCCTGAGGAGCAGAGGTTGGATGGTGTTGAAGGCGCTAGAGAAGTCCAGAAACATAATTCTTACAGCACCACTGCCTCTGTCCAGGTGGGAAAGGGATCGGTGTAGCATGTAGATCAGTGTTTTTCAACCTTTTCGCTGGAGTGGAGTTACCTTGCTCACAGAACCCTGTGCAATTATCCACCAGTATGTCCTATATCATTAGGACTTTTTCGGCGGAACCCTTGGCTAGCACTCGGGTTCCGTGGAACCCCAGTTGAAAAACACTGATGTAGATGATGGCATCCTCCGCTCCCACCTTCTCCTGGTATGCGAACTGCAGAGGGTCGAGGGCGTGGCGGATCTGTGACATTAGTTGGTGAAGCCGCAGCCTCTCCATGGTCTTCATCACATGTGACGTCACAGCGACAGGCCGGAAGTCGTTCAGCTCACTAGGACGTGATACCTTTGGGACTGGGGTGATGCAAGATGTTTTCCAAAGCCTCGGGACTCTCCCCTGTTCCAGGCTCAGGTTGAAGGTGCACTGTAGAGGACTCCCCAGCTCCAGCGCACAGGCCTTCAGCAGTCATGGCGATACACCATCTGGACCCGCTGCTTTGCTGGCACAAAGTCTCCTCAGCTCTCTGCTTACCTGGGCTGCTGTAATTGTGGGTGGGGGGACACTCTCTCCTATGCTGGTATCAGCAGAAGGATGGGTTGAGGGTGCAGTACTCCGAGGTGAGAGTGGGTTAGGGTGGTCAAACCTGTTAAAGAATTTGTTCATCTGGTTTGCTCTCTCCATGTCTCTCTCAATGGTGGCACCCTGCTTCGAGCTGCAGCCAGTGATGATCTTCATGCCATCCCACACTTCCTTCATGATGTTATTCTGCAACTTCTGCTCCAGCTTTCTCCTGTACTGCTCCTTCGCCGTCCTGAGCTGGACTCGGAGCTCCTTCTGCACGCGCTTGAGCTCATGCTGATCACCGCCTTTAAAAGCCCTTTTCTTCTGGTCCAAAAGGCCATTGCTGTCACTTGTAATCTATGGCTTGTTGTTATAAAAGCAGTGTACAGTTCTTACTGGAACTACAATGTCCATACAGAAGTTGATGTAGTCAGTAGTGCAGTCAACAGCCTCTTCAATTTTCTCACTATGTGATCCCTGCAGGATATCCCAGTCAGTAGTTCCAAAGCAGTCTCTTTTAGAGCCTGCTCTGCCTCAGGGGACCACTTCCTGAATGATCGTGTGGTTGTAGGTAGCATCTTCACTCTTGGTTTGTAGTGAGGCTGAAGCAGAACCAGGTTATGATCTGCTTTCCCAAGCGCAGGCAGCGGGGTGGCGCTGTATGCGTCTTTAACATTTGCATACAGTAGGTCAATAGTCCTATTTCCCCGGGTGTTACAATCCACATACTGGGAGAAGACAGGTAATATTTTGTTCAGCGTCACATGGTTAAAGTCTCCAGCGATTAGCACAAGCGCCTCGGGGTGCTGCGTTTGTAACTTAGCAACAGCGGAATGGATGACCTCACCCGCTATCTCCGCGTTCGCCCGAGGGGGGATGTAAACAATAACCACAATGACATGTCCAAACTCTCTGGGCAAGTAATAAGGATGCAGACTTATGTCCAACAGTTTGATGTCCCTGCAGCAAGTGGAGATTTTAACATTTACATGTCCTGAGTTCCACCATCTTGTATTGACATAGAGAGTGACTCCCCCTCCTTTCTGCTTCCCGCTGGTATTTGCATCTCTGTCCGCTCTAACTGTGCTAAACCCGGGTAGCTCCATGTTAGCATCTGGGATGGTAGTTGTTAGCCACGTTTCACTAAAACACAGCAAGCTGCATTCTCTGTAGATTCTGACATTTTTCACCAGCACAGCCAGTTCGTCGATCTTATTTGGTAGTGAGTTCACATTTCCCAGGATCACAGAAGGCACCGAAGATTTATAGCGCCACTTTCACGCAAGCCGCTTGGCTTTTATCTTGGCGCCGGCTCTGCTGCCCCGATACTGTCTTCTTACCTCGTCAGATAAATAGGGAACCACACCGGCATGGGCATTTCTTCTCAGCGCTTGAAGTTGACTACTTGAATAGGAGAGTCTCGGCGTGTAAAAATCCATGTCAAGTAGTAAAAGTAGTAGGGAACGAGTCCACATAAAAGAAAGTGGTAGAAGTGATCAGTGAAATAAAGAAAAATAGAGAAAAAAAGGTAAAAAGATAAAGTCATACACGAAACTGCTGGAATGGCTTCCACTCGCGGCGGCGCTGGATGTTAAGGTGTAAGGTTAAGGTTAAGGTTAATTTAAGGTTGATTTAAGGTTTTAGGGTTTTATTATTAGCTACCAGAATGTCTGTGGCCTGTTTTCTGTTCCAATGAAAAGCTAATAATAAAATGTGGATGAGCCTTCCAATGAGATTATCTGGCACAGGACTTTTATTTGGTTTTTAATTTTCTAAAAAATGTTCTCTACATCCTTTTGAAGAAATAAATAATAATAAAAAAGCCCTCTCCCTTATTAGAAACTGTCTACTTTAACCGCTGCATTTGCTCAGTCATAAATTGCTCAGATCTCAAGTCGTATTCATTAAACCAGAGCTGGAGGTCAAGCCAGAAACCCTTCCAGGGTGAACACTTTTTGATTGTTGCTGGTCTGTTAAGGTTTTAATGTGATCCCTATGTCTAATATGTTTAATATTTCACTAATAGTTTTTCACTCACTGCTATATTTTATTTATTTGTACTAACTTTATGTTTGACAGCTTTAGTCATTTAGCTGGGCTTTTGATTTAATGCCACAATCTACTGACAAACACAATTGGACCTTTTGGGACAATAAAATTGAATTGATTGTGAAAGGCCCAGATTTGCCGCAATAAAAAATAAAACCTCTGAAGTAATTCTGTGACAACACTCTTGCGGACTTCTTGTTTTAGCAGCCTCCACGGGCTCTCCAGGACCGCTACTAGAAGTGGTGGGTTTCTTAACCAATAGACACAGGCATTCTTGTATTTTTCTTTTCCAATGGCATCTCGTCACTTGTAGCCCCAGTGACTACTAACGCCTCGTCTAATGTTTCTCCCAATCCACAATTGACTAATTATTCCTTTATTTCGTCTGATGACCTAACCTGAAATAACTAATGTAGTGTCATCCCAGCCTGAACCCAGAAACTATTGCGTTGAAAGTAATTATAAACTCACTGCCTTGTCTATACTTGAATAACTTATTACAAGCAGTTCCCATACCATCATATCGAGTAAACATTATTGTGTACTCTTAGACAACGGTGTGTATAAAGATGTATGTCGGCCTCAAGAAGCTTGTCCATTAACAATGAAATAAAGGCCGTCTTAGCCTGATTGTTGGAATACAATGGAACCTCGGGTCGCGAATGTCTCTGAACACGTACAAATCAGGTTACGACCAAAAAGTTCGCCAAACTTTTGCATCTGTTCACGACCACACACTCGGTATACGAACAAGCCAGTTTCCCTTTCGGTTTGTGCGCGCCGATGATTTCCGCACGTGTTGCATTGTTCTTGGTCAGACGTGCATGCTTGCTTTCGCTGTTAACCATGGCTTCACGAAGTCTGATCCACCAGCTAAACAGCTAAAAACACCAGAAACCCAAGAAATCACAACAGAGAAAACACCTGAAGGAGAACATTCCTCCCTCGCAGAGCTGGACTCTCCCTCAAAAATGTAACCTCTGCTCCACTCAGTTCCTCCTCACTTCCATCATGCCAGAACTTGACTCATGCAAAGTTAGTTTTCTTGGTGGTTTATGGTTAGTTTTTGTATTACGGATTTTTCAAATGTTCATAAGGTTCGTAAGGTTACAGTGCGAACTCTTGCAATGTTAGTTTTCTCTGCTGTTCAAGGTTTTCTCAGTGTTATTCAATGTTTTTACATTTAGTTTGCTATTACACTGTGCATTCTATGGTATTATCTATACTAATAAAAGGCAAAGCCCTCACTGACTCACTCACTCACTCACTCACTCATCACTAATTCTCCAACTTCCCGTGTGGGTGGAAGGCTGAAATTTGGCAAGTTCATTCCTTACAGCTTCCTTACAAAAGTTGGGCAGGTTTCATTTCGAAATTCTATGCGTAATGGTCATAACTGGAAGCTGTTTTTCTCCATTTACTGTAATGGAGATGAGCTTGAAACCCGTGGGGGCGGAGTTTCGTGTGACATCATCACACCTCCCACGTAATCACGCAGTATGTAGAAAACCAGGAAGAGGCCCAAAAAGCGCTGAAGAAAACATGCATTATATAATTGAGAAGGCAGCGAAACAATAAGAAGCGAGCGAGTGACATATACAACCATATTCATGAGTTCTGCTACTTCGGAAACAAAGCACGATGTAAACCTAAACTTTAAATTAAGTTCATAGACAGGCTGCCGCTGGCGTTTGTAATTTAGTGCCTGCCCATATAAGGCCGTCCGTCAGCGGCAATCCAATAGCAAACTGCCACGGGTAAATATTCATGGGTGAAGGACTGTGCTTATGCAGAGGAAGATGAGATGGTCAGGGTGGTGTTTGGCACAAACTCAGCGAAACTGCGAGAGAAAGTTTTAAGTGCCGGGACTTCGGTAACATTAGATACAGCCATGGACATAGCACGACATGGCACCAGCACAGCTGGGAAACTTCGATGCATGTACACCGAGCGGCTCACGTGAACTGACGCAGTGCACAGACAAAAAGCAGCAGTTACAAAGAGCGCTGAACAAAAACCGAATTACACAATTGAAAAGGCAGCAAAAAAATATGAAGCGTCTGATACATACAAGCATATTCATAAATCCAGCTACTGCGGAAACAAAGCACACGGTGGAAAAAGTGAATGTCCCGCTAAAGGAAGACAGTGTTAAAAAAAAAACCCGTGCATGCAGTGTGTCAGGTCTCAGATAAAGAAGAAGACGAGCTGTTTATTGATGCAGTAAGAAACGAATCGATGAATGAAACCTGTCATCTTTACAACGATTGACAAACACGGAATGTAACTTGAACACAACACATCCTACAAATACGAACCTGATTGAAAGAAATAATGATAATCAAATCCTTGATGACAGCAACACTCAGTAACACTCACAAAACAATTACTGCATATTGACAGTCATGTTACGTTATTTTTAAAATGTTCCCTTTTCTTTTTCATAGCTTTTTTAACACACTACTTCTCCGCTGCGATACGCGGGTATATATATGTATATATATACCCCGATCTACATACTCGAATAATGGATACTTTATTTGCAATCAATGATTGTTTTGGTAAAGCCATACTCAGTGTATTCATTAGATGAACGGTAAAAAAGTAAGAGCGAGGGGAGGATGACTTATTGAGGCACGCAGGCAAAACCACAATAGCATGCGGGCTCGATGTACGAAAAAATATATCTTTTCAAGTTCTATTTAGTCCATATGTGGGGCCACATCCGGCCCGGCGTGTAATTATATCCGGCCCGCGAGATCATTTTATATACTGTATTATTGTTATTAATGGCCCGGGTATATGAAGCGCTGGTAACACAATAAACTACAGATCCCATAATGCAGCGCTTCAGCTGCCTTGCCGAACACTTACTGCATTAATCAAGTCTAGCTTATGATGCTGCAAGTTATTGCGAAGCTAGCCCACACGATGCTGAAGAGAAAAGTTGATTCTGAAAATAGAGCCTTTAATAACCGATGGGAGGCTGAGTATATGTTTACTGACATTGCCGTTAAACCCGTGTGTCTCATTTGTGGAGCTAATGTGGCTGTAATTACAGAATTTCATCTAAGACGGCACTATGAGACAAAACATCAGGGTAACCTGAAAGACCTGAATGCAATGCAAAAGATACAGAAAGCAGAAGAATTAAATAAGAATCTGACACTTCAGCGGACGTTTTTACCCGTGCACAATCACAAACTGATTTCAAGTGAAGCTGCTTTTATGGGAGACACAAATGCACCAGTGCAACTTGCCCCACTTTCCCTGTTGCCAAGTAATGTTGAACCAAGTCGTCACTACGGTGTTCCCAAATACGCACTTTGCTGATAAACTGAGCGCACTGAGTTTGCACGGCGCTTTGGTGACTTTGAAGAACAAAAAAAGTCCGTCTACATGCGGCTCGAACCTTGTGCATGTTTGGTAGCACATATCTGTGTGAGAAGCTCTTCTCAGTGATGAAGACTAACAAAACAGCACACAGGAGTCGCCTCACTGATGAGCACCTGCAGTCCATCCTGAGAATCTCCACAACACAGAACCTCACACCAAACATAAACGAACTTGTTGCCAAAAAAAGATGCCAGGCGTCCAGCTCTAAAATGACATATGAGCAAAGACAACTGAATGATTTGATTTGTTATTGCTGAAAGGAACACATTTTATTTATATTTCCAGGTTTTGTTATGCAGCATGTTCATATTTGAATTTGTATAATTTTGACAGGATATATTTTTATGGAGAGCAAAATCTTTTGGGATATTTAAAATCTAAGTTTATTTTTTATATAAAATTACATAAGAGTAAAGAAATTTGAATGTTTGTTCTTTTAACGTTTACTTTATTTCTAACTTGTATAATTTAGACAGGATATATTTTTATGGAGAGCAAAATATTATAAGTTGTTTAAGGTTTGAGTTGATTTATTCAGGAATAATATTCCTGTCTGTTTTTACCATTCCTACCAAAGATATTTCTGTCGACTAAATAAAAATTCCTTCTATTTAAAATTTAAATAGAACTTGAACA
>JANRMT010062791.1:216911798-216956552 GCA_026402145.1 Polypterus bichir lapradei
TATATATATATGACAGCAACACTCATCACTCACAACAGTGACAAAACAATTACATTGACAATCATGTTACGTTATTTTCAATATGTTTCCTTTTCTTTTTCATTGCTTCTTTAACACACTACTTCTCCGCTGCGAAGCGCGGGTATTTTGCTAGTTAACTATATTTGTGCTTAAATCTTTTAAAAAATATATATTTACATAAAGTTTGTATGGTCTGGAACGGATTAATTGTATTTACATACAATCCTATGGGGGTCATGACCAAATCGGGTTACGACCAGAGTTTTGGAACGAATTACGGTCGTGAACCGAGGTTCCACTGTATGTGTGAGGCTGCTGATCAGATATCAGGCATGCTGGTGATAAAGCCTCAGAACGTCTGCAGGTCCTCAGAAACACTCTCGGGATCGGGAATGTGAGGGTCTGACACACCAATACTAGGAGCCCGTGAATGGGGCGTCAGGAGTTTGTTTTAAACCAGCGACCTCACTGAAGGAGATGCTGGACTGCAGTGCTGAGAGTAGCAACTTGTACATTCAAACATTCGTGTTTATCACTCTGACATTAATCACCCTTGGACCACTCATGATCCCTCAGTACTCTTAGGACACACAGATTCGAGAGGCCTATTGTGAGTAAAAGGACCAGGAGAATGTGAAGGAGTCATGGGGGACTGCGAGGGTTAAAATACCAGAGCGAGAGGAAAAAGAGGCAAAGGGCAAAAGAAAAAGCCAAAGTCGAAGAGTAAAGAATTCAGAATCAGAAAAATCTGAAAGTGTGTGGTAAAGTGGAGTCTGCGGCTGATTGGCATTTTAAATAAACAATCACCGCACTCGTGTCTTGGTAGGAGGGGGTGTAGTAGTGTGGCGAGAGCAGGAGCGGGCGGCCTTACACTTAGTGCACAGGCGTTGGATCGTCCGTGACCCTAATGGGTCGTACTAAGCTGACGTCATTATCAAATTACGCATAAATGAAAACAAGGCGGCGGCCATTTTACCAGGGAACGAGTTGGACGACCATGACTATTGACTGTTGTGTGTTTGGCTATAGTAACAGCAGCAAGAAAAACCCTAAGCTAAGTTTCTTTTGTGTACATTCGGTTCATAAAAATCAAGGAAAAGAAACCAAAGAACTAACGGAAAGGCGACAGAAAGCTTGGCTAAAAGCCATCAATTGGAAAAACTTGAACGACCATACTGTCAGGAAGTGGCACGTTGTGTATTCCGAGCATTTCCTTACAGGTAGGTTAGATCCACACAAATTTACTTTTATAAATGCAGTAAATATATTTCAAACTGCAGTTTATCTTTCGGGAATGCTATGCTAAGTAAAAAATGTGATGGTGATTACTGACATCATCAAAAGCTGCTATCTGGTCTAGAGTTATAACGCATACATACGTACACACTAGTGTCTTCCAAAATAGGGATATAAAAGTGACATCATTAATGATGAAATGTTAAAAACATCCTCTACTCCATAGTGAGTTTGTATCTGTAATGTTTTGGCATGTCTTTAACTAAATCCATTTTGAAAAAATTATTTGTATTATCGAAAGGGTTTCTTTTAATTAAATACAAAGTTTTTGCTTTCGATTCCAAATCAGCAAATTCTCTTGTAACTCAGCAAAGCATCTTTTTGACAGGAGCACCAGCATATATGCAGGATGAAGTTAATCCTGACTGGGTTCCTAACTTAAAACTAGGCGATGCTGATGATTTACAAACAGCAATACTTAGTACAGTCAACCGATATATTCGGCAAAAGAGAAAGAATCGATGCCCTACAACTAGTGATTCCAAAAAGAGAAAGGTACATTTTATTTTTGTCATTCTTGTCTGTGATTAAACTTTATGTCCTACTGTGGTAGTATATTATTTTCTTCAAATGTTATGAAGAAGTGGCTCAGCCCCTTTTGCCTGAATAAAATACAGTTTTTTGTGGTCCTGATCACATGTTATAAGTTTGGTTTGTATGAAATTTTCTTTAACAGGTACTTAGCTAATTGAAAAGAAAATCTAAGTAATTTAAGGAATGCGTTGAGACCATCAGTTTATATTTGATAAATATTTTGGCAGGTCCTTCCTGATGCTAATGCACAGAGCTGACAGGCCATGTTCAATCAGCAGATAGAGCATGATGACAAGGAGAATGAAGAATTACCATCAGTTGAATCAGCACGGGGTGGCACGGTGGCGCAGTGGGTAGTGCTGCTGTCTCACAGTTAGGAGACCCGGGTTCACTTCCCAGGTCCCCCCTGCGTGGAGTTTGCATGTTCTCCCCGTGTCTGCGTGGGTTTCCTCCCACAGTCCAAAGACATGCAGGTTAGGTGCATTGGCGATTCTAAATTGTCCCTAGTGTGTGCTTGGTGTGTGGGTGCCCTGCGGTTGGCTGGCGCCCTGCCTGGGGTTTGTTTCCTGCCTTGTGTTGAATGGGATTGGCTCCATATCCAGTTAGGCTATAGCGGGTTGGATAATGGATGGATGGATGAATCAGCAAGTACACACAGATATCGTGGGTAGCTACGTAGAGGGCCTGGAAAAAGAAGTGTGCACTTTGATACATGAAGTGCAGCAATGTACAGTGTGGCATATGGCCTGTCGTTCATCCTGGCCAATACCCCCACGCTGCCAGATGGAGCCCTCCCAGCAACATGGAGGTGCCCCGAATTCCAGCAGGGCATCATGAACATTGGAATTTTCCTTCACAGCCCTGCTGGATACCATGGGGACTGCCAGGGGACACTGCAGGGAGGCTCAGAGATTTTTTGCCTTATAACCCAGAAGTGCCCATCCTGGTCACAGGAATAAGGGAAATGACTTACTTCCGGGATGAAGAAAAGGAGTTTTAACCCGACCCGGAAGTGTTATAAAGTCACATGGACTGAGGGACAGAAACACTTCCGGGTCAAGAAGTATAAATGGACGATGGGAAACCTCAGCAGACTGAGCTGAGTTGGGAGGAAGTATGACTGAGCTGCTGGGAGGTGTGGAGGATTATTGTTATTGTATTGATTAGTATTGGAGTATTGGGGAGTGGAGGTGCTTTGTGCACTTTATTATTATAATAAATTCATTCTTGGACTTTTATCTGGTGTCTGACGCATTGTCTGAGGGTTCAAGGGGACGACAGCGCCCCCCGTCTGTCACAACAGAAAAAGTAAAGTCATTCACTTTGTGTAAAGCCCAGTTCAAAGATGATGATGATGATGATAAAGTCCGTTATTACACTGGTCTCCATAGTTATTCTACTCTGATGAAGCTGTACAAGTATGTTGAACCTTGTTTGTCTGAGGGCACAAACTCTTATTTGTCCAAATTTCAGCGCTTACTGCTGGCACTTATGAAACTAAGATTGCATTTTGGGCATTAGATTGTTGCTGACATGTTTCATGTTTCACAAGGAACAGTGTCCAATGTATTTTTAAAAGTTCTGCATGTGCTTTTTGAAAAGTTGAAGCGTTTAACTGCATGGTCTGAGAGGGAGGAACTGAGAAAAACCATGCCTGTAGAATTTATAAGGTCATTTGGTCGCAAAATAACCGTGATAATTGACTGTTTTGAAATTTTTATTGATAGACCCTCCCGACTATTGGCGCAGGGACAAACCTATTCTTCGTACAAACACAAAAACACTGCCAAATACTTAATAGGCATATCACCCCAGGGAGTAGTGACATTTGTATCCCAGGGTTGGTTGGGGTGGTCGTGCTAGTGACAAACACATTACTGAAAATTCTGAATTTTTAGATAAGCTTCAGTTTGGAGATGTTATTCTGGCTGACAGAGGTTTTGATATTGCAGAAAGTGTGGGATTACTGTGTGCCGAGGTTAAAATTCCAGATTTCACAAAAGGCAGAAGCCAGATGCCTGCATGGCATACTGAAAGAACCAGGAAGATAACACATCTCCGAATCCATGTAGAACATGTTATTGGAAATATCACCCAGAAATATTCCATTTTGAAAAGTATTATTCCAATAGATTACACCGGAAGGAGAGACCCCAACCCTAGATAAAATTGCTACAGTGTGTTGTGCTTTATCAAACATTCAGTTGTACCTCAAACCGTTCACTGGAATAGTGGCTTTTACCAAGCACCAAATAATTAAATAAACAAGTCCACGATATCGGCAGAAATACTTCTTCATCTCACGTCCACTCTGTTATATTAACATCATATGGATCCCTGCCGCCAATTGCCTCCAACTTCTTGCAATACCGCATCGAACTTTCTGCATCTAACTGAGCGACGTACGACATCTCCAACTTTCCCTGGTAAAATGGTAGCTAAACACAAATTGTGACGTAATACGCAGGGAACTTAATACAACTCATTGGTGCCGAGAGCTGCTAAAGGACACAGCTGTGCCACGTCCCCATTTTAAAAGGGGAATTGTGCATGCGTGTGAAGGGAAGAAGAAAAATGAAAAATGAACAAGAAGAGAACGAGCGGACGGATGCAGGCATGCAGGCAGGCAGGATGAGTAAACCATAGACATAGATGGACGCTGCATTCACTGTGTTGCCCAGTCGACATGATAAGTCAGCGTGTCCGCCATATTGCGAGTGGCAAAAGTGCCATTTAAACTACTACAGGTAGACGTGGAAACCGGGTTTTCTGATGAAAAAACAATAACGTTTAAAACAGTATCGTTTACATACAACAGATTTTGGTGAATCATTTATATGCAATTATTTATATCCATTTATACACTAATAATGGCAATTATTAAATATTTTTTCCCATATAAGTAACATTTCTCTGACTGCCTTCTTCCATCTCCGAAACATTTCTAGACTTTGTCCTGTTCTTACACAACATAGTACTGAAGTATTGGTTAATGCCCGAGTCACCTCACGTATAATTACTGTAATGCTATTCTATCTGGCATACCGCAAAAACGTATCCATCGCATACAACTTCTTCAAAATTCTGCTGCCAGGATAATAACCTGCTGTTCTAAATCCACTGAACATATTGCATCTATTCTCTCTCAACTTCACTGGCTCCCTGTTAACTACAGAATACAATACTAAATACCGCTCTGAACATTTAAAGCTCTCCACAACCTCACTGATCTTCTACAGACTGACACTCCTCTCGCTCACTCAGATCCTCATCTGCAGCTCGACTTTCTGTACCGCACATCAGACTCAGTGCTATGGGAGCTCGAGCGTCTCTCGTAGTGCTCCTCAACTCGGGAATCCTCTTCCCTCTCATATACGTCAGCTTGATTCAATAACACATTTTAAAAATGCCCTCAAAACTTATCTTTTCAAACTGGCATACCAATTATGAATTTTGCACTGTTACTGCCAGTCATCTTTGTTTGTTTGCTAATTATTGCTTTTTGATTTATCATTGTTTTAATTTTACTAATGTTGTTTCATTTTATTGTAAGTTGACCTTGAGTGCTAAGATTATAAAACAGGATTTTCTAATGGCCAAATATAACCAAAACAATTGTTCAGCCTTACCTATGAAATGTAATCCCCCGGGATCTGGCTTGGCGCGTACAGCGGTTTGTAAAATCCCAAGCAGTACATTATTCATTACTTCACTCCACAGCAGTGCCACTCGCAATATGGCGGCGACGTTGACGTACGATGCTGCTGGTCATGTGGTGTCTAGTAATTATATGTCTATGGAGTAAACTGGTGCTTATTGATAGAGAAGCGGGCGGATGGGAATGGTGCCCCTGTAAATAGACTGTCAATGTAATAGTGGACCCCCATCAATATGCTTATAGCAAGAACCAGTACACTGCTGATGCCATCTCTTCTGTGATTCATCTGGCTGGCGGAGGACGGACTGATGCACGCACGATGAGTAAACCGGTGCTTATTGATAGAGAAGCAGGCGGATGGGAATGGTGCCCCTGTAAACAGCTTGTGGCCAGTGCTCAGGGAAGGGGCATGAGGGTCACACCTGCTAAGTAGCCAGGAGCAAGAGCGATCGTTTCACTCCAGAGGGTTCTCTCGCCAGGTGGAGCCTGGATTGGCAGCAGTGGGTGCGGGAGCAGGCTCCGGTGGTTACTCGCAGATTGGGCGGCGGGGACACGTGTCAGGTTAACGGATGTCTACGCCTGTTGGGGGGCATCGCTCTGTGCTGAAAGGTCTGGGAAGGATAAGCCGGAGAGGTGTCGGTGTTAAGAGGTAAGCACCGGGAACTGATGATTTAAAAGACTCCTGCCAGTGTCTTAACCTCGTTTTTAATGGATTCATTTATTTGAAGTTTTAACCTTCACCTGTTTTTAAGGATTATGTATTTATGGACAGTTTTGAGCACTGCACCTTTTGGAACATGTTTTACTTTTCATGATGATACCTGCCTCCCCTGATCGCACGTCCCTGATGATACATTGCTTGATCTAAATTAATGTATATAAATGTATCTTTTACATTAAAATGTGACAAACTCTTATTTCTCATGCTAAAGTCCAACTCTGTACTCACTAACCAGGCATTACTGAAAAGTTAATAGAGATGTCTGTTCAGTGTCACAGCCTCACAGCTCCAGCAGAATGAATTTGTTTATGGTGTGCAGTGTTCATATGTACCCTTCGTGTGTTTTTGCCCTTCCTCTTTCTAAAGATGTGCAGGTTTAATGTTCTGGCAAGTCTAACTTGACTTGTGACTGTGGCCTCTAATGCGAGTGTAGCCTGTGATGGCCCATAGTGGGTTCCCATATCCCAGTGTCTCTTTCTTGTGTTTGCTTTGTACTGGGCTGTGGCTGTGAGGTGAATGCCAAGTCCCATATGATGGCTGCTGTCATGTTGTGACTAACCAGGCTTTGTGGGTCTCCACCGGGCACTCTTGGGTGAACACCAGTGCCAGGCCTGGCATTCTTCTTCTGGATAAAGGCCTCTGATTTAATTAGAATATTCATGAGGGTCAATGATTTGTTTTTTGCTTTTTTTTTTTTTTCTGCTCCCTCCCACCCTTATAGTTGCCCACAGCATGTTAGTCAATCAGGAGCCAAAATCTCTGGAGCTCTGAAGATGACTGAGCCACCCAAGGTCTCCATCGCTCCAGGGTCACTGTACAGGTAGGAGCTGGGATTTCATAGGAGATTATTACTGTGTTAAATATTATTTATGATTTTGTGTGTTTAGGCGATGTTTACTTCCACAGGGCGTACCAAACAGAGCTGAAGTTCTGTTTTAGGGCTTATTAAAAGTAAAGTCTGCAAACACTCATTGAGACTCCTATATTGTAAGTGCTGTCCTCCATTGTTAAACTTTTTCCAGACAGTTTTATTTATTTTTATTTGTGGTACATTTTGCGATTTTATTATCAGATACACACAATAACCTCACTTTGCCAAAAATTCCTGTAACTCCTTTGAAGTCGCCATAGGCCTCTTGTAAGCCTCTCTGACCAGTGTCCTCCTCGTGCTTCTATCCAGTTTGGAGGATCATCCTGCTCTGGGAGGGTCCTAGTGGTACCAAA
Organism: Polypterus bichir lapradei; assembly: GCA_026402145.1. Taxonomy (NCBI): domain Eukaryota; kingdom Metazoa; phylum Chordata; class Cladistia; order Polypteriformes; family Polypteridae; genus Polypterus; species Polypterus bichir. The sequence goes on from JANRMT010062791.1 coordinate 216,919,253, forward strand.
CACTTTCCACTTCTTGATTATGAACTTCACTGTGCACTCCTAGGGATTGATAAAGCCTTTGAGTTTATTTTTCTATCCATCTCCTGACTTGTGCTTGTGCACAACTTTATTCCTGAGATCTTCTGACTGTGCCTGACCACCCAGAGTTGATTGTTGGCTTTCAGTTGCACTTCCAAGCACTGGGATGCCACAGGAATAGCTGAACAAATCGGAATGATTACAGCTGATCACCGGTGGGAGTCAATTAGCTTGGTGTGCGACGGAGAAGGAAATTAGTTACACCTGATTGAGTTTACGAGGATTTATTAGGAGGGGCTGATCATTTAACCATTTAAAAAAACAGTTTAGAAAACAAAATTTAAAAACCAGAATCACTATTCCATCTTTTCACTTGGCTGTTACAAATTGTACTGAGTAAATACAGGTGGAGAAATATTTTTTTTTTTTTAGTTGTATCTTCATTTCAGGCTGCAAAGCAACAAAATGTGAATAATATTTGAGGGTGTGATTCTCTTCTATACCCACTGTAGCTCTGTTACAGTTAAATAGAACAAAGCCCTTTGAAATGTGTAGTAGGAACAAAGGGTTTGATAAAATCAGTGACTACAATCAAACAGTGCGAATGGCTCAGGAGGTAGCTAACTGGGTGAATGGCTCCATTGTAATATATTTTTTTTTCTTCATCAGTTACCATGCAAAGGTTTTTGTCCAACCTGCTCCAAGTAAGTAGAAGGTAAGCCTCATCAACGACACGTGTCAATTTAAGCTAGCAAATCCATTATTTCACCTTCTTGTCATCTTCTGTTGCAGTCTGTGTGTTCCAGCAGAGTTTCGTTCCTCTTTTATTTTCCCCATCTTGACATGCGTCTGTTTCTTAACACAATCCTGAGTCCCTTCTTATATAAACATTGAAAATAACTAAGAACACAATTCTGGGACCCAAACAGTACATCTGTGTTTCATCCAAGTAGTGAATACTGCTGACCAGGATTGATTCCATCATTGAGGTCAGCAGTGTTCACAACTTGAGTTAAATACTCGCGTACTGTTTGGGTCCCAGAATTGTGTTTAGATGACAGGCAAGACCCCAGTTAGAGGAGGTCTGCAACAGGGATGATCTTAAAGTCCTTAACTCTTTGATCTGATGGATGTGCTGAGTCATAAGATAAAAGAACAATCTTCCCCGTGTGTGTTTTTGCTGATGACATTGTACAATACAATATACTTTATTCTTGTATAGTCCAAAATCACACAAGGAGTGCCGCAATGGGCTTTAACAGCCCCCCAGACTTTCTAAGAAGACAAGAAAAAACTCCCAAAAAAAAAACCCAGCAGGGAAAAAATGGAAGAAACCTCAGGAAAGGCAGTTCAAAGAGAGACCCCTTTCCAGGTAGGTTGGGCGTGCAGTGGGTGTCAAAAAGAAGGGGCTCAATACAATGCAGTACACAGAACAAAACAAATCTTCAATACAGTATAAAAATAAAAATTTTAGAAGTACGTAGCAGAATTTAACAGTAGATGATATCCCATAATATGATTTGGATTTGTTTAGAGTCCTGGAGACCTCATCCATCAAGTTGCCTTCCCCATTTGGCCATTCTACGGCTAAAACAGTGCTGGGCCAGCCAATCCGATGAAAGGACCCCTCTTTCCCATGATTCCTGCGATCCTCCATCAGAGATGACTTTACCACAGGCAGGCAAAACAACCTGGCAGGTGGGCCGTAGCACGAAGTGCCACATTTGAGTACCGAGAACAGAAACAGAATAGGTGAGGGTTAGTAACAAATTGTAACTATCATGTTACTTGTGTTTTAATGCTAATGACTGACAACAGAGATGCAGTATGTACAGTTAATCAGCAGCTCTAGTCAGGGTGTGCTAAACTGAAGTAGTAAATCTTCAGCCGGGACCGAAGGGGCATCTCTTATAGTAGCAGGCAGACCACTCCACAGTTTAAGGGTCCTGTAACTAAAAGCTCGACCGCCCACTATTATTTTATTAAATATATTGGAATCGTAAGCAGACCGGCATCTTGAGATCCTAATTTGCATCTGAGTGATGCACTTTTGATCCAATTAAATCCTTTTTCCTTTTTTTCACAGAGAGATAGAAAAAGCTGCTGTTCAGGTTGCGTCTAAATGGATGTAAAAAAGGAGACGTGTGAGGCTGATATAAATATCAGAAACATAATGGCTGTAAGTATTAAGAAGGAGGAGTGTGAGTGGGAGTCCATCCACACTCAACAGGAGAGTCTCTGCATTAAGGAAGAGGAGGAGCACTGCGAGACAGGGTTAGTGAGCATTAAAGAAGAGTCTGAAGAGACGTCTGTCAGCATTGAGACAAACATTTGTAAAAGTGTACAGAATGTCAAGGAAGAGGACCATCAGTGTGGGGGTGAAGACGGAGCAGTGACCAGGTTAGTCTCCTCTCACAGCAGACACTGTGCATCATCAGAGCCTTCAATCCTGGTGAAGTCTGAATCATCACAGCCTGACACAAAGGGGACTGAAGACTCTTCATCCGTTAGAATTCAGGAAGATCAGCCGCCACCTACAAATCAGGCTAATAAAAGTAAGAGTTAGTTTTAGGGTTGGGGGGATTATGGGCATGAAAAGGAGGTCTTGTACTCTTTATGAGAAACACTGAAATGCAGTTAAAGGTGTGTTGTTACATTGTGTGTTTTAATGTCCTTTGAGAGTTCATCTCTGTTTATGTTGTAAGGTTTAGCATCTTGATGCTCTCGCATTGCAGCTGTAAATTTATGCAAACGCTCCAAGCCTGTCCTCCAGTAAAAAGTGTTACGCAAAGTAGAATTGTAAGGAAAAGTTGGAGAAGTCTTTGAAATTCCCTGAATTATTATTATTATTATTATTATTATTATTATTTGGACAGTCCTCCACCCTTAGCCTCCATAAAAAGACCAGAAAAAAAACACGCATGGGAACCCTCGGGGGTGGGGGGGGGGGGGGGGCTTGGAGATGGATGAAATATTGGGAAGATCAATTCAGGGAGAGATCCCTTCCAGGTAGGTTGGGTATGCAATGGGTGGCATTAAAATGGGAGTAAAACAAAAAAATGCACACAACTGACCACAAGTGATCCTCCATGGCCAGTCCATCATGGCCGCTTCAGATCTACAGTACAACGTTACAAACTTCTTACTGTGTTCTTGCACAGCACTCCTTGCCAAGTGCAGGTCCAGAGCGTCACAACAACTCTTAACACAAAATGTAAGAATACCGTAGATGATAGCGCTCAATAAATACAGAACTGTCAAAATACGAGGTTACAAACTCAACTGTGGTAATAGCTGTAGTAATACAAATAATGAAAATCGTCTTAAAGGAGTAATTAATTTAACATGAACTCTCAGGACCTTTTTACTTTGCTTATGGCCCATCCAGGGCATCCAAATAAATAAATAGTTCTTGTAGTGCTGGGTGGTATACTGGTTCATACCGAAAACCACTTTTTATTTTTGTTATAATATGGATTTTTTTTTTTTTTATACCGCAACACCGGTTTAAATTACCTAAACGACGTTCAGAACGTGGCGCAGTGGGAAAGGGGGGACCTTTTTCACTGTTACACCACTACAACGCTAAATAGCCATGCAATGGAGTACATGCATTAGTGTAGGTGAAAATGGACAGAGAACATTCTGAAACTGAAGCTGTGGCTGAACGATAAAGTTGAACATGATGACACACAACTTTTGCCGAAAAAAAAAAAGGAGTCCCGTCTGTTGCCTGGAGATATTTTGGTTTTAAAAGGTCGGAGGTGGACCATTATGTTCAAATCTGTGCATACTGTTTCTTTACTACTGGATAATATTGCAAGCCAAGTTGTACTTGTTTTATTGTTTTTCAATATTGTGTAATGTACCTGGGTACTGTGTAAGAGTGTGACGACATGTTGACTTTATTCTCGACATTTCTATTTGATTCTCGCCGTTTTATGTAGAGAGTAAAGTCGACATGTTGACTTTATCCTCGTAATTTGTCATTAGTCTAACATCGTAAACTAAACTTCATTGTAAAACAAATATTCTGCTAGATTTTTCTCAAACCCCGTCATAAGTTATGTAGCACATTAAATGCTCTGTGTTAAATGTTCCCCGAGCCAAGTTAAATCGGTATGTGCTTCTTAAACTGACTTCCTCTTGTACTGAGGAGGCGCCGGCAGCGATCGCCGCACAGAATCCATTCACTTCATGATATTCCTGCTCCCTGAACATTTTAGAATGCTAAGGTAAATACTTGATATAATTATCATGATGAAATTAAAGCATGTACTAATCCTGTGGGGGCATGGAGGTTGCACTGCTGCCTCGCAGCAAGGGGGTCCCGGGTGTTCCCAGCCTTGAATTTGCATGTTTTTCTAGTGGGTTTACTCGGCGTGCTTCAGTTTCCTTTCAAAGTCACGTAGGATGTGGGGTTTTGTTCTGCTATATTGACCCTGCTAGTGTATGTGTTGCTCGTATTCACCCTGCGATGTGCTGGCGACTCGTTCAGGATTTGTTCCTGCCTCGCACACAATGCTTGCTGGGATGGGTGCAACCCTGAATGGATGGCATAATTAAATATGTATAACAAAGAATTTTTTTAAAGTTCTGAACACTCTGTGGTCTTAGTTTATAACTAGTTTTAAATTCACAAAGACGTTTATTGTGTGATTGGTTATGTGGAGAAAGAAAAAGGGAAGGATAGGAGCTCAGCGTTTGGTACGTCGCACAGAGACAGCACACATGCAATGAAGGAAGCCCACCAAGAAGAACATCCATTGAATTCTGTGTTTGTGTCTCCGACCACCAGATCACAAACCCAACATTTACACAATATTTAATTTAAACTTGTGCGATACCCATTCATACATCCAGCCTCGTCACACCTGCCATAAAGGTCTGTACACTGAACGTACACCTGGGGACCTCTTACTGCGAGGGAGCAGCACTACCGCCTCACTGCCATGCATTTTTATACCTGCTTTAATGCATTTCATCATGAAACTGATATCATGCATTTATCTTGGCATTGTACATTTTCAGAGAGCAGGAATATCACAAACTGAATGGATTCTGTGCGGCGATCGCTGCCTGCGCCTCCTTTTATTGCAGAGGAAGGTAGAAGCCCGTAGTGATTAAAAACTGGGTCGGGGAACACAACACTAAGCATTTCATGTGCTACATTAACTTATGACGGGTTTAAGAAAACACCTGGGGACCTCTTACTGCGAGGTAGCAGCACTACCGCCGCACTACTGTGTATTTTTAATACCTGCTTTGATGCATTTCATCATGAAAATGAAGTGAATGGATTCTGTGCGGTGATCGCTGCCGGCGCCTCCTCTTAGTGCGGAGGAAGTCAGTTTAAGAAGCGCACAGTGATTAACAACTGGGTCTGGGAACACAACACAAAGCATTTAATGTGCTGCATTAACATATGACGGGGTTTGAGAAAATCTAGTAAATTAAACATTGATTTTAGGATGAAGTTTAGTTTACGACATTCTACTTTATTCTCTGTTTTATTATTAAAGTGGAAATGTTGACTTTAATCTCGACATAAGCATCAAAATTAAAGTGGAAATGTTGAGAATAAAGTCAACATGTCGACTTTATTCTTGAGATATGTATATGTATATGTGTGTATATATACATACATATATATGTGTGTGTGTGTGTGTGTGTATATGTATATATAAAATTTTAATTAATATATTTCTTCACTGTGGGCCTAATACGATTCCTTAGGGCTATACCACAAATAGCATTATAAATACAAGTTGCAGTTTTATTATTTATGTATATAGCTTAGCTTGAAGCAAGGTCCATATTAATGCAATTTGCCTAAATGATGATTCAGTTGGTAAAGATGTCATCGCCAAGTTGCACTTGTTTTATTTTATTTTATATTTTATTTGGTGAATACTGTGTAATGCACCTGGGCTTGAAGTCTTGAAGTAATAGTGCAACTATCAGTAATATTATTATTATTTATTAGTTGAAATATTATGCAGTTTAATGACGGTAAAGTTGTTTAAAAAGTCACTTTAATGTGTCAGTGGACAGAGATTGTTAACATTAACAGAAAGTGTGGTTTACTATTTATTTCTTTTCTAAGACATGTTCAGTGCAGTACAACATTTGACAAGCACCTCCGGATATTTTACTAAGTCTAAATTTCTCTTTGGATGGTTGAAAATATGTTGTCAAAATTATAGTTTGTTTTTGCAAAATTTGTTCAATAAAAAGGCTCTGTATTTTGATCACAACTGTCATGCAATGTGATTCCTTCTCTTCATTAGTGCCACCCCATTGAAAACTATCACTTGATGGGGCCATGCAAACCTTCATTAATACTTGTGTGCACATTAAAATGTTTTTTTGTACAATGCTCATGACAGTGGAATAGGTTATTCTGAGCCAGGAAAATGCGGTTAACATCCACTCGTGCATGGGGGGAAAAAAAATAGAGTTGAATACCGTGAAACCGGAATAATTTATAATATAGATTTTTGGTCATGCCACCCAGCCTAAAATATATATATATTTGACATGTCAACCACACTGCAACTTCTCTTCAACGAGTCATTCACTATCTTTCCATTAGCTTTCATGAAAACCCAACATTTACACAATATTTAATTTAAACTTGTGCAATACCCATTCATACGTCCAGCCTCGTCACACCCGCCATAAAGGTCTGGACACTGACCGTACACCTGGGGACCCCTTACTCCGATGGAGCAGCACTACCGCCTCACTGACATGCATTTTTATACCTGCTTTAATGCATTTCATCATGAAACTGATATCAAGCATTTATCTTGGCATTGTACATTTTCAGAGAGCAGGAATATCACAAACTGAATGGATTCTGTGCGGCGATCGCTGCCTGCGCCTCCTCTTATTGCAGAGGAAGGTAGAAGCCCGTAGTGATTAAAAACTGGGTCGGGGAACACAACACTAAGCATTTAATGTGCTACATTAACTTATGACGGGTTTAAGAAAACACCTGGGGACCTCTTACTGCGAGGTAGCAGCACTACTGCCTCACTACTGTGTATTTTTAATACCTGCTTTGATGCATTTCATCATGAAAATGATATCAAGTATTTATCTTAGCATTCTAAATTTTCAGAGAGCAGGAATATCATGAAGTGAATGGATTCTGTGCGGTGATCGCTGCCGGCGCCTCCTCTTAGTGCGGAGGAAGTCAGTTTAAGAAGCGTACAGTGATTAACAACTGGGTCTGGGATCACAACACAAAGTATTTAATGTGCTGCATTAACTTATGACGGGGTTTGAGAAAATCTAGTAAATTAAATATTGATTTTAGGATGAAGTTTAGTTTACGACATTCTACTTTATTCTCTGTTTTATTATTAAAGTGGAAATGTTGACTTTAATCTCGACATAATTTGTTCAATAAAAAGGCTCTGTATTTTGATCACAACTGTCATGCAATGTGATTCCTTCTCTTCATTAGTGCCACCCCCTTGAAAACTATCACTTGATGGGGCCATGCAAACCTGTATTAATACTTGTGTGCACATTAAAATGTTTTTTTGTACAATTCTCATGACAGTGGAATAGGTTATTCTGAGCCAGGAAAATGCGGTTAACATCCACTCATGCATGGGGGGGAAAAATAGAGTTGAATACCGTGAAACCGGAATAATTTATAATATAGATTTTTGGTCATGCCACCCAGCCTAAAATATATATATATTTGACATGTCAACCACACTGCAACTTCTCTTCAACGAGTCATTCACTATCTTTCCATTAACTTTCATGAAAACTCTTAACTTTATAACGTCTTTTTAAAGCTCTTTGGTGCAAGTTGTGTTCAAAGCTGGGAATGCTGACTGCTGCAGGTTCTCCTCAGTGGTGTCAATCTCCATGTTACGGGCTTGACAGCTGATGACAGCTTGGATAATTCTTTTGCTCTCATTTGTTCAGAGGCAAAAGAATGAGATGGAAGGAAACAGTTGCCACATCCTATTTATTTAGACAACGCTAGTATAGTTTTCACAATTAAGTACTAGAAACAAATGATCTTGAAGGAGTAATTTACGTTGATTTATGTGGCTGACGCCTTTATCTGAGGCAACCTACAATATTTCGATGCCACTGGTTTCATTTCGTTTGGTTTTGGAGTATGGGCACGTCAAGTGACTTGCTCAGGGTCAGTCATGAAAACTCTTAACCACTACACCACACTACCTGCTTACGGTAAGGCTGTGTATAGGGGCAAGTAGAACAAAACAACTGCAGGTTTCTGGCCTAAAACATAACCCAAAAAAAAAAAAACAACAAACCAGTGACCTTAACAATGAGATTGTTGATATCAACTGTACTGTAACACAATCAGCGTAGCACGGCCACAAAACCACTTTAAGTCTCACCAGCACCCTGACTTTACAGCACAGCAGCTCATATCCAGTGGAGTTTTGCCCATCACTATAAGTGGCAAAGGTGACCAGCTGTGTAACACACCAGACAACTGGTCAGATGTTGTACCAGTTACCAAAAGAAAACCGTACTAGGGTGTTGTACCGTGTTAGCCGTTATGGATCTAGTGAGAAGTCCAGCAAAATGACACCTTTTATTGGCGAACTAAAAAGATTACAATATGCAAGCTTTCGAGGCAACTCAGGCCCCTTCTTCAGGCAAGATGTAATACAAAAAATGGAGTTCCCTGTGTTTATATCCACACACCAGGACAAGAAACAACATTGGAAAACCATTAAGTGAGAAATCTTAGATACAGTTTCTGTATTACATCTGGCCTGATGAAGGGACCCGAGTTGCCTCGAAAGCTTGCATATTGTAATCTTTTTAGTTCGCCAATCAAATTGACTTCTCACTGTAAAAGAAAACAAGATGTTGATTTTTATGGAGACCTTTATTAAGCGCACCTACACCTATGAAGTCAAGGCCGGTACTTTATACTGCATATTTACATTTGATACGTTGCTTTGATTTTTATAGTGCTGCTTTTGTGCAGAGTCAAAGAGGAAGCATATTGATGGCTGCATGATGTTCAAAGTTAGCATGAGAAAGTTTAAATATTGTGTGTTTTGTCACCTGCAGCAGCATGATTGGTAGAAAAAGAAGCTGCCATTTCAGCCATTAAAGTAGTTTATGTAATGACAGGGCAAAACATTTCACTTGTTTACCCCAGCTAGTGATTGCTCATCTTCTGCAGCTCACTCAATGTTAACATTTTTGAGAAACTTTTTTATGGTAACTGCTTTCAAGCAGGATTGTTAAGGACTTTGTACTAGTGATGTGGTTATATGTTTATTGTTGTGTATGTGGGATGATACAGTAGACATGGCAATGAGGCTATACATTAGAATATGAGAACAGACCATTTAGCCCAACAAAGCTCACCGGTCCTATCCACTTCATTCTTGCAAAATAACATCAAGTCTACTTTTGAAAAGTCCCTAAAGATGGTTCTCTGTGTGAAGAATAACTTCCAACTGTGTCCCCGTGTTCTTGATGAGCTCATTTTAAAATAGCAGTCTCGAGCCACTGGACTAATTCACTTTATAATTTTAAACACTTCAATCATGTCACCTCTTAATCTTCTTTTGCTTAAACTGTAAAGGCTCAGCTCTTTTAATCCTTCCTCATAATTCATTCCCTGTAGCCCTGGAATCAGCCTAGTCGCTCTTCTCTGGACCTTTTCTTGTGCTGCTATGTCCTTTTTGTGTCCAGGAGACCAAAACTGCACACAGGACTTCAGATGAGGCCTCACCAGTGTGTTATAAAGCTTGAGCAGAACCTCCTGTGACTCGTACTCCACGCAACAAGGCGCTATATAACCTGACATTCTGTTAGCCTTCTTAATGGCTTTTGAACACTGTCTGGAAGTCGATAGCTCAGAGTCCACTAGGACTCCTAAATCCTTCTCATAAGGTGTACTCTCGATTTTCCAACCGCCCATTGTGTATTCAAACCTAACATTTTTACTTCCTATGTGTAATACTTTACATTTACTGACATTTCATCTGCCACAAATCTGCCCAAGCCTGTCCAAGTCCTACTGTTAATGATAAAACGGATTCCAAATTATCTGCTAATCCACCTATCTTGGTATCATCTGCAAACTTAACCAGCTTGTTACTTATATTATGTTATATATAATCTAAATTCCTAAAAAAATATGGGCAAGACCTGCCAAGATCGGGATGTCCCTCCAAGATTACTGAAAAGACAAGTTGAAAACTGGTCAGAGAAGCTACCAACAGGCCTACAGGCAGCCTGGAAAGTATATTAAAATGCATTATGCAGATGTCGGATTGGGTCTCTCTACGCTATTATGAGTTGTATGACCATTTCTAGTTGTACCTGCCCACAGGCAGTGCATGTGCTAGTCGGTATCGAGCTGTACTTCCAAATATGCGCTCCGATAGATTTGGAAAAACAGAAAGCGAATAAACACAAGCTGATTTTAAAATCACAGCTCTTGAAATTTAAAAAAATAAGTTATATCAAAGGGTGATTTTTCAAAATGAAATCTATTTACCGTATAGCTCTACTCCTGATTGGTCACCCATAGATAACTTGTCTAAGAGGAGGTGTCAGACACTGAACAGTCCATGAATGGCCTCATGACAGTCGCAGCTCAATCAAACAAGAGCCTCTCCAGGGACAGGATTACTAGGCCTCACCCCTACAACCAGGCCTGTGAGTCCATGTAGTCCAGTCTGGCATAGTCTGACAAAGAGAAGTGGAGCCACTCTTTTGGATCATGTGGCAGAGGATGAGAGTTGAAGGTAATGACAGTTGGGTAGGAGTAGGATGTGTTTACATAAAAGACCTTGAGGAAGACAGCTGGCTACTGGCACATGAAGCGTTGCAAGTTCAAAAACAGTGCCTGTTAAAGCCTATTGATGCACTCCTTGTGTGAAATTGTTGTTGCTTCTCTAGTGTGAACTTGGAGCTTCAGCTCTTGGGAGAGGCCAAAAATACCCACAAGATTCAGTGGGACTCGTGTCTGCACACAGCATTGGCTCAGAAGCCAACTCCTCAAATGAAATGTGAACTTGCTCTTCGTCTGAAGTTGTCTCACTGGAGAGTCTTTAGTCTGGGTGTGTGGCTGCTCTGAAGTTTGAGTTTCCTCTACTTCAGGGGTCGGCAGCCTTTCGGTGATGTCGTGCCGACACTATGTTACAATGCTATTCCGCGTGCCAACATAATTCTACCAATTTTGTCATATATGCTATCAAAATTGGTCCGGTTATAATGGGCATACTTTTGAAGCCCATTAAAACTGGATCTTATGTTATTGCTCATTCAATATTGTAAAATACATAGGATCACATGTGAAAAGACTGTTTTGTCAAATTTTAATTTTCAACACATTTATTAAAAATTGTATTACAAATTCTAAATTAAGTTTTTTAAATACATAGTTTGAATAAGAAAAAATGATCAAGAGTTCTAATATAATTTATTCATTCATTCTTTCCAGTTATTTGACTAAAATAAGTAGTTTGTTTCTTAAAGCCAAAAACAGCCCTTTTTATAGTTTCACTCTTCTCATCAGAGTTTATAAACGTGGACTAATGTTTTGTTTGATAAGGTCTTTGTACACATTTGACGTACGACACTTTCACAGCATAACACACACGCAGCATGAACTTTTTGTTGTACAATTCCATATTCATTTGTCCAAGAGTCTTGAAAAGAGCAAGCATCAAGTTTTTCTCTTATGAGTCATTTTAGGGCAGTAAATTACTTAGTAATAACAAGAGGTTTGTTTTAACTTACCACGGCCTGCACTGAACACGTGCTTTCCATTTACATGCGGGTCGCAGTTGCAAAACGTAGGTGAGGGCACAAACACGTGCGCTGTAATTTAAAAAAAAAAAAAAAAAAAAAAAAAAAAAAATTTTTTACTATATTTCAATTCAGTCAGAGTGCCATTGAAAATCGTGCCGTAAGTTGCTGACCCCTGACCTAGTGCATTAGAAAGTTGTCTCACCGAAGTTTCAAGTGGAGAACATTTACCCTTGTTTGTGTGTGAGCCAAACAACTACTGCATATACTTGCGTTTAAGTTCTCCCGCGGATAAGTTGGGTTTTGATTTTACCGTATAATTTCTGGTATTTTATAATGTCGATCATTTAAGTCGAATGTGCTATTGGTCCAAGAGATGATGATATGCTAACGCCCACCTGAGAGCGCAACCACGGAGCACACAGCCATTTTTTCCTATGTGGGTGCAGCAATGCACTGTATCAGCGTGTGCTCCTAACCCTAACCTCTGTGTTTCTGTGTGTGTCTCTCTCTCTCTCTCTCTCTCTCTCGTGCCTACATTACCACACAGTGATACCCGAACTACGAGGTGTGGCAGAAAAGTAATGAGACTGGCAACACTGCAAGCGATCTGGCAACGCTGCGCTGTTGTCCTTGATAGAGCACGTGTATCAGTACCCTCCCATAGCTCAGTGCGAGTTTCAACTCCTTCCGTTAACAACAACAACAACATTTATTTATATAGCACATTTTCATACAAAAAAATGTAGCTCAAAGTGCTTTACATAATGAAGAATAGAAAAATAAGAGACACAGTAAGAAAATAAAATAAGTCAACATTAATTAACATAGAATAAATGTAAGGTCCAATGGCCAGGGGGGACAGAAAAAACAAAAAAAAAACTCCAGACGGCCGGAGAAAAAAAATAAAATCTGCAGGGATTCCAGGCCATGAGACCGCCCAGTCCCCTCTGGGCAATCTACCTAACATAAATGAAACAGTCCTCTTTGTATTTATGGTTTTCACGGAAGGACTTGATGATGATGATGATGATCACGTGGACTTCTGGCTTTTAGTCCATCAATGCTGGGGCATCATGGTGCTTTGAGTAAGTTGGTGGTGGTGCAGGCCGCCACCACAGAAAAACCGGAAAAAGAAACAGAAGAGAGAGTAGGGGTCAGTACGGATTTTAGTGCCACCATGAATAGTTATTATGATGAATTGAACATACAGAGTATCAGGATTAAGATAAAGTGAAGTTTATATAATAACTACGTGATTTTTGTGACTGCTATTAGCGAAGTTGTGTTTTTGGTTGTGCGTCACGCAAAATGGAACAGCGGAATTTGGAGCAACGTTGTGCCATTAAATTTTGTGTTAAGCTTGGAGAATCGGCAAGTGTGACGTTTGAAAAGTTCAAACAGGCCTATGGGGAACATTCTTTATCCCGAGCTCAAGTTTTTCAGGGGGGCCTTCAACTTCGAAAACCAATGAAAACATCGAACGTGTGAACACTCTTGTGAGATCAGACCGTCGTTTAACATTAAGAATGTTGAGTGAACAATTAAATTTGAACAGATTTACCGTTCATCAAATTTTGACTGAACATTTGCACATGCGAAAGGTCTGTGCCAAAATGGTGCCGAAAAACCTCACAATTGAGCAGAAGGACAATCGAAAAAACGCATTCCTGTGGTTCCCCAGCCCCCTTATTCACCTGACCTCAGTCCGTGTGACTTTTTCCTTTTTCCTAAACTGAAAAATGTCCTCAAAGAACGTCATTTCGGGACTTTAGAAAACATCCAAAAGAGTGTAACGGACATGCTGAAGACCATACCGGTTGAAGACTTCCAGCGCTGCTACCAACAGTGGGAACAACGTCTCCATCGGTGTGTAGCTGCCCAAGGGAACTACTTTGAAGGGGATAACATTGATGTTTGAAAAAAATAAAAACTTTGGTAAATAAAAAATCAGTCTCATTACTTTTCTGCCACACCTCGTATTCTGAAGTGACATTTGCACTGATTTGTGTGTTTTGTATTTCACACCCTCATATACCTTTATCTTAAGAGCATCCCTTATCTACGATGGAGCGTTCGATCAGAAGAAAATATGAAGCTGGTATTAAATGAAATGATGTTGAAGTAGTGAAAAAAATTGGTAACTGCGCTGCTGCAACAAAGTTTGATGCATCTGAGAAACTGATGTGAGATTGGAGGAGGAAAAATGTTTAAAAAAAAAAAAAAAGAAATTGGCGCATTTTTTGAATGGGTGTATAAGTCTGGGTCTGATTTTATGATCGATTTTTCGGGTTTCAAGACCCGACTTATACTAGGAAATGTCAGCAGTCATTTTAGAGGGACAGAGATATATGGAAGGACGTGTTTGGAAGGACAGACCTGAATAATTTTAGCCTGGGTGGTGAAGTGTTATTGGATTTCCTTGCTGGTCATGCATTGTCCGTACCAAGCGTATCAGAGTGTTTGTCACAAGCGTATCTTGTACTTGAATATCCTGAGACAGTGGTCAGTGATTGACTGTAGTTGTGTTTTTTTTACTCCTAGTTCAGATGTTCTGGACATTTGGGTAAAGACAGGTGCTAAGCTGTCAACTCCTCACCACACCACAGTGCTGTGATGATTCAGGAGACCCAAATGGGTACAGAAAGCCTCTGTTCAGAATGACTCCAGAGGAGCAGCAGATAACAGGGGTGTAGAGTCTAAGCAGGCCAAATTCAAGACCCTAATGATGATACCAGGACACTGTAAGGAGCTCAGTCCTACACTTAATCATACCTGTCATGGTGGCAGACCTTGGAGTTGCTGGAGGACACAAACAATATTAAGATCAGGAAATGGGCCTGTCATGTAATGTTAGAAGGAGAATCTGCTGCTGTGACTGAAATGAACCAAAAAGACACAGACTACAAAGAGAGTGAGCTACAGCGGCTTGTGTTAATGGCAGACTTCCGTAGCTTTGTTCATTTACCTTTTCTACTTTAATTTATTAACTAAGGAGAGACTTGGAGTGCTTGAAGCTACCAGCTAGAATGCTGTGACTGAAGTAATACATGAACACATCAATGTCATAAAATTTGCAGTGGGAGGACACATTTTCATTTGACTGGCATTAATTAATCATGACAGTACACATCCATTAACAATATAATGGAAAGAATAAATGTCACCGGAGTGTCCCCAAGCTGACCAGTCCTGGTTTCATCTGCCACTCCCTATCCAAGCAGAAACAAACAACTGTGGGGATTCTGTTTTTTTCATCTTATTTTTATTCCAGACCACCGCAGCTCCTGTAGGCCTGTGCATGAATACACCACATTGTTAGTTCCTCTGTTTTTCTGAGGTAATTTAAAAAAGCAATTCAGACATATGCTTTGGAATCAAATGGATTTGGTCAAAGTGCAGAGCAATGTTGGTGATCATTAAAGGGTGCATTTCACATGTTTGGGGTAATAATGATGATGATAAAATATTTTATTTATATAGCACCTTTTCCATGCTCAAGGCACTTCCCTTGGTTTCAAAATGAATGGCAGAGTATATAGAAATCTGCAGAATACTAAAACAGATAAATACAGGATATACAAAGCATTAAATAGAATAAAAGACAATGACCCAGAGTATAATAAATTTAATACTAAAAGAAATGCCTGAACAAGTCACATTTCTGATATAACACACACACACACACATTATCCTGAGCGTCTGGACAGAGAGGTAATCTAAAAGAGGTGTCGGAATGTCAGGTTATGTTAAAATTCATCTGTTCAAGAAGTCTTAAGTTTTTTTTAAAAGGATAAATCTAATTAATTTTGGAGGAATGAGCGAACACAGGATATGTTATGGAGGTGAAAGTAGGAAAGTTTCTTAATGTGGTTTATGTGGGAAGAATAAGAAAAGGAGGAATCAAATGACACCAAGATTCCTTGCATCAGAAGAAGGTCTGATGAGATCACCGTCGGGGCTGACTGAGACGGAGCTCATTTTCTTAAGTTGTGCTTTAGTGCCAATTTGTAGTAGTTCAGTTTTGTTGCAGTTTAATTTTAAAGATTTCTGCTCCATCCACTGAGGCAAGTTGTGAGCTGAGAAAGCTCTGATGAACTTTCACTTGTAACATTGAAATAGAGTTATAAAGACGATAATCCAGTCCAAAGCAATGGATGATGTGGCTAAGGTGAAACGTACAGAGACAGAAGAGCAGAGGGCCAAGGACAGAGCCCTGATTGTGTGGCTGGCACTGTGCTGGATCTGCTTTTGCCAGGACTAACAAACTATTGCCCCGTCAGTCAGATAGGACTTAAAGCACTTGAGGGCAGTGCCAGAGACACCCAGCATGTTCTCCATTCTGGACAGTAGAATGTCATGTCTGACCCGAGTGTCAAATGCTGCACTGAGGTCTAACAGAATTAATCTGCTGGTTTGTCCCGAGTCTGCTGCCAAAAGCAAATCATTGGGTACCCGAAGCAGAGCAGAGTCGCAGCAGTGCGGTGGCCTCAAACCAAACTGAAAGGGTACTATCGATTTATTAGCAGTTAAGTAATCGGTGAGCTGTGAGGCAACAACACACTCAAGAATTTCTGACAGTAAAGGTAAGTGAAAAATAGGCGGAAAATTGTTAAGATTGTCAGCATCAGAGAGAAGCCGTTTTGCTGTACAGAGTGTGGCAAAGAGTTCCGTTGGAGGAGTAATCTTACGAACCACAAAAGGATTCACACTGGGGAGAAGCCATACTACTGTTCGGAATGTGGCAAACTATTTCGTCAAAAAAGTAGTTTTGAGATCCACAAAAGAATGCACACTGGAAAGAAGCGATATTGCCGTTTGGAATATTGTGAATGATTCTGTTAGAGGAGGAATCTTTAGTTCTACATTTGATTTCACACTGGAGTGAAGCCATATTGCTTTTTGAAATGTTGCAAATAAGTTTGTTGCTGTTGTAATCTCCAAAGCTGACAAAAGAATTTTCTGTGGAGTGACCTTCAAAACACACAAAGGGAATGGAATGGCCTGAAATACCAGGCTTACACTAAAAGAGCACTGGTACAGATGCCATAAGTCTTCTGGCTTAGACAAAGTACAGCACTGCACCGGGATATGGCTGACTGTGGAAATGAGTTGCAATTAATGTGGAATCCACAGATGACACCAAAGTGGCTCACCACAGGAACAACTCTGATTATTAAAGTCGGATCAAAGAAAAGAACTCAAAACACATCCCCCTCATAACCTGCCTCTCTGCCAGGTATAAACTCTTCACAGCAGTGTTTGTTAAACTATGGGTCACAACCCAAATTGAGGAATGGACACGGTTGTGGTGGTTTGACACATGAGTGTAGTAATGTTAGCCAAGTTACTCCAAACACAATGATACACAGTTGTGCTTGTAAGTTTGTGAGCCCTTTAAAATTTTCTATATTTCTGCATAAATATGACTTAAAACATCATCAGATTTTCACTCAAGTCCTAAAAGTAGATAAAGAGAAACCAGTTAAACAAATGAGACAAATGTATTATACTTGGCTATTTATTTATTAAGGAAAATGATCGAATATTACATATTTGTGAGTGGTAAAAGTATGTGAACCTTTGCTTTCAGTATCTGGTGTGACCCCCCTTTTGCAGCAATAACTGCAACTAAACGTTTCCGGTAACTTTTGATCATTCCTGCACACCGGCTTGGAGGGATTTTAGCCCATTCCTCCGTACAAAACAGCTTCACGTCTGGGATGTTGGTGGGTTTCCTCACATTAACTACTCGCTTCAGGTCCTTCCACAACATTTCGATTGGATTAAGGTCAGGACTTTGACTTGGCCATTCCAAAACATCAACTTTATTCTTCTTTAACCATTCTTTGGTAGAATGACTTGTGTGCTTAGGGTCGTTGTCTTGCTGCATGACCCACCTCTTGAGATTCAGTTCATGGACAGATGTCCTGACATTTTCCTTTAGAATTCTCTGATATAATTCAGAATTCATTGTTCCATCAATGAAGGCAAGCTGTCCTGGCCCAGATGCAGCAAAACAGGCCCAAACCATGATACTACCACCACCATGTTTCACAGGTGAGATACAGTAAGGTTCTTGTGCTGGAATGCAGTGTTTTCCTTTCTCCAAACATAACTCTTTTCATTTAAACCAAAAAGTTCTATTTTGGTCTCATCCGTCCACAAAACATTCTTCCAATAGCCTTCTGATTTGTCCACATGATCTTTAGCAAACTGCAGATGAGCAGCAATGTTTTTTTTTTTTGGAGAGCAGTGGCTTCCTCTTTGCAACCCTGCCATGCACACCATTGTTGTTCAGTGTTCTCCTGATGGTGGACTCATGAACATGAACATTAGCCAATGTGAGAGAGGCCTTCAGTTGCTTAGGAGTTACCCTGGGGTCCTTTGTGACCTCGCCGACTATTACACGCCTTGCTCTTGGAGTGATCTTTGTTGATCGACCACTCCTGGGGAGGGTAACAATGGTCTTGAATTTCCTCCATTTGTACACAATCTGTCTGACTGTGGATTGGTGGAGTCCAAACTCTTTAGAGATGGTTTTGTAACCTTTTCCAGCCTGATGAGCATCAACAACTCTTTTTTTGAGGTTCTCAGAAATCTCCTTTCTTTGTGCCATGATACACTTCCACAAACATGTGTTGTGAAGAGCAGACTTTGATAGATCCCTGTTCTTTAAATAACACGGGGTGCCCACTCACGCCTGATTGCCATCCCACTGATTGAAGACACCTGACTCGAATGTCACCTTCAAACTAACTGCTAATCCTAGAGGTTCACATACTTTTGCCACTCACAAATATGTAATATTCGATCATTTTCCTTAATAAATAAATGACCAAATATAATATTTTTGTCTCATTTGTTTAACTGGTTTCTCTTTATCTACTTTTAGGACTTGAGTGAAAATCTGATGATGTTTTAGGTCATATTTATGCCGAAATATAGAAAATTCTAAAGGGTTCACAAACTTTCAAGCACAACTGTACAACCCTCTGTTTAGTGTGCAAAAAAACATCTTTAAGTCATCGCTGAGAGCTTTCATTTCTATGGCACGAAAATGTAAAAAATATTCCCCACAAGACTGCCTTCCCTGTCACAACCAGTGAAGCAATCAAACTGAGATGACTGGCAAATCAAAAACACGTTTAAGAAAAGGGGGTGAGAGGACAGAATGACTGGTGAGATTAGCGCTGCGCTTCCCTTCACGGCACAGTTAGGAATGTCAAAGAAATGAAGTGATGTGGCACAAGAATGTGATGATTTTCAACAAAGGGAGAGTGAATAGGGTCAGGGCACGAGGGTCGTATACTAAAATCCATTTCAGTGGCCGTGGTCGATAGATCATCATGTGCTCGCCATTCAGCAATACGCTGAATCAAAATCTGTAGCAGAGGTGCAAGGAAGAGTCTGCTTTAAGTTTGATGTGCCTCGGGGATGAAGATTAGAATATCATTTTCTCACAGCATTCTAAAGTGCTTGGATTAATTTCCATATATTTATGTATAAATCTCAATCTCTTAATACCAGAAAGACACGTTTGGACCACTGAGAACGGTAAGAACACCGGAAAATATGAAAGCAGTAAGGTGGGGACATTCAGCACGATGTCGGTGTGCAGCATTAAACATTTAAAAAAAGGGGGCCGTTCACTGAATTGTTTATCAAGGTCTCTCCTGTCCCCCTCATAAAACACTGATGGTCCATACATTTAAGGAATAATTTAGCTACTATTTTAATGAATTATAAATGAAAACGGGGATATGCTGAACAGTTAATGGTGTCACTCTTGAAAAATGTTATATGAGAAATTAAATGCTATTTAGGACAGACTGCATTAATCAATTGTTTTTTTTTTAATAATTTTATTCTTTATCCTGCCCCACTAAGCAAGGGACAAATCTAAGTGAGCATTCATACTGACCTTTCAAAAATCATCAGATCTTCACCCCAAGAACTTCTTACTATTAGCTTTACTAAAAGCAGGGTGAACCAAAAAGAAGTATCACATTTCAAACATTTATTCTACAAAAATGCTACAAGATAAAATACATTTCATTACGACACAAGAAAGGGTGTACAAAATAGATTTTATTTTCACTGTGTTTTAAAAATTATGCCTTCAAGGTGATGGCCATCATTTGCGATACACTCTTCGAGACGATTTCTGAATGCTCACATGACTCATTCGGCCATTTCAAGGTGAACATTTGGTGATTTCGTGGCGAATATCATCCTTGAGGGCTTCAAGGTTTTGAGGTCGGTGTGCGTATACCTTCGACGTGCAAGAAGAGATTGCACGGATCAAGAGCAGGAAACCATGGAGGCCACCTGACATCGCCACACGGGTAGATCAGCTTCCCCGGAAATATCTCCGCGCTGTATGAGCTGTTGAAATAGCAGACATCCACATCCATTTCTTCCAGTTCTCTAGCATTTCATTGTAACGTTCTGAAGTGACAGTGAACGTTGCTCCCCCCTCCTCAAAAAAATAAGGGCCTACAGTGCCAAATTCTGCAACGGCGCACCAAACTGTAACCCGCTCACTGTGCAGGGGTCTCTGATGAAGTTCACAAGAGTTGGTTTCAGCTCCATAGTGAAAGTTTTTAGCTTATTTACACTGTAGCGGGTCTACATAGTAAGTGTTGTTTAATGTTTGTACTGAAAACTACAAGGGATTGCCTATCAAAGGACCCCCCGCCCCAACCCACTCATCTGCCTGTACCTCGTGCAATGACATTGAGAAATGTGGGACTTCATTTTGGCTCACGCTGTATTACACAAAGCATTTACACTGGCAGTGATCGGCCTCATGAATTACTGTTTCATTAACAAGATCTTTACTTTTCATTTTTTAGGACTGTTCGGGTGAAAAATATGCTTGAAATGAAATACCTTTTATTGTATTGCGATTAATATGTTGTTAAGGCGTCCACCGCAGCTTGTCTTTCCATATCATAGTACACCTGCAGGGACTCCCCTGTCAGAAATGACTCCGTGAGTTGTGCCCAGGCCCACGCTGGCAAGCACTGGCGCATGGGAGTGTACTCAAAGATCAGGAGGTTGGTTTCTACGTTGTGCTGTGAGCGAGTACAAGTCAGTGTATGTCTGTGCCATTGTGGTGCTCCTCAACTTTGGTCATTTCAGCCTGCTGGGTTGCTACCTGTGCCTGCAGTTGGTTCAAATGCTCGGCCTGCTGATGTATTGCTTTTGCTAGGTCAACTGGTTCACTCATTTTTTGGTAAATCTCACTGACTACGCCAATTTGGATGTGCAGAAGGACATAAGAACACTCTATGGAAGTATTGGAGTGCCAGGTGGGTCACCCCTGTTAATCGTATTTTTATCCTTTCTAGTGAATGGGGGATGCACAAACCAGTGTGTTTCTTTGCGCTGGTCCCAAGCCCGGATAAATGGGGAGGGTTACGTCAGGAAGGGCATCCGGTGTAAAATTTTGCCAAATTAATATGCAGACAATACAAATTTCCATACCGGATTGGTCGATCCCCGGGTTAACGACCGCCACCAGTACTGTTAGCCAACAGGGTGCTGGTAGAAATTGGGCTACTGTTGGCCTAAGAAGAAGGAGGGGGGGGGGGGGGGGGGGTATACGTGTCTGGAGGCACGAGGAGAGGAGGAAAGTGAAGAGAGTGGAATTAAGGGTAGGAACTTTGAATGTTGACAGTATGACTGGTTAGTGGAGAGAGTTAACAGATATGATGGAGAGAAGGAAGGTTGATATATTGTGTGTGCAAGAGACTAAATAGAAGGGGAGTAAGGTCAGGTGGATTGGAGGTGGATTCAAATTGTTCTATCATGGTGTGGATGGGAGGAGAAATGGGGTAGGAGTTATTCTGAAGGAACAGCACGTCAAGAGTGTTTTGGAGGTGAAAAGAGTGTCAGACAGAGTAGTGATTATGAAGCTGGAAATTATAGGTGTGATGATGAATGTTGTTAGTGCATATGCCCCACAAGTTGGGTGTGCAATGGATGAGAAAGAAGATTTTTGGAGTGAGTTGGATGAAGTGATGAACGGTGTACCCAAGGGACAAAGTGGTGATTGGAGTGGATTTCAATCGGTATGTTGGTGAAGGGAACAGAGGAGACGAGGAGGTGATGGGTAGGTATGGTGTCAAGGAGAAGAATGAAGAAGGTCAGAGGATGGTGGATTTTGCCAAGAGGATGGACATGGCTGTGGTGAATACATATTTTAAAAAGAGAGAGGAACATAGGGTGATGTACAAGAGTGGAGGAAGATGCACACAGGTAGATTACATCCTATGCAGAAGAGTCCATCTGAAGGAGATTGAAGACTGCAAAGTGGTGGCAGGGGAAAGTGTAGTTAAGCAGCATAGGATGGTGGTCTGTAGGATGACGTTGGATATCAAGAAGAGGAAGAGAGTGACAGGAGAGCCAAGGATCTAATGGTGGAAGTTGAAAAAGGAAGACTGCCAGGTTGAGTTTAGGGAGGAGGTGAGACGGGCACTGGGTGGCAGTGAAGAATTACCAGACAGTTGGGAAACTACAGCAGATGTAGTAAGGGTGACAGCAAGAAAGGTGCTTGGTGTGACATCTGGAAAGAGAAAGGAGGAAAAGGAAACCTGGTGGTGGAATGGGGAAGTACAGGAGCGTATACAGAGGAAGAGGATGGCAAAGAAGTGGGAGAGGCAGAGAGATGCAGAAAGTAGACAAGAGTAGAAGGAGATAAGGTGCAAGGTGAAGAGAGAGGTGGCAAAGGCTAAAGAAAAGGCGTATGATGAGTTGTATGAGAGGTTGGACACTAAGGAGAGAGAAAAGGACCTGTGGGCTAGACAGAGGGACCGAGGTGGGAAAGATGTGCAGCAGGTTTGGGTGATAAAGGATAAAGATAGAGACGTACTAACAAGCGAGGAGAGTGTGTTGAGCAGATGGAAAAAGTACTTTGAAAGGCTGATGAATGAAGAGAACGAGAGAGAGAAGAGGTTGGATGATGTGGAGATAGTGAATCAGGAAGTGCAAAGGATTAGCAAGGAGGAAGTAAAGACAGCTATGACGAGGATGAAAAATGGAAAGGCCGTTAGTCCAGATGACATGCCTATGGAAGTATGGAGGTGTCTAGGAGAGATGGCAGTGGAGTTTTTAACCAGATTGTTTAATGGAATCTTGAAAAATTAGAGGATGCCTGAGGAGTGAAGAAGAAGTGTACTGGTTAAGATAGTTAAGAATAAGTAGGAAGTGCAGGACTGCAGTAACTACAGGGGAGTAAAATTGATGAGCCACAGCATGAAGTTATGGGAAAGAGTAGTGGAAGCTAAGTTAAGAAGTGAGGTGATGATTAGTGAGCAGCAGTATGGTTTCATGCCAAGAAAGAGCACCACAGATGCCATGCTTGCTCTGAGGATGTTGATGGATAAGTTTACTGAAGGTCAGAGGAGTTGCGTTGCGTCTTTGAGGACCTGGAGAAAGCATAGGACAGGGCGCCTCGAGAGGAGCTATGAGGAAGTCGGGAGTGGCAAAGAAGTACGTAAGAGTTGTACAGGATATGTACAGTGGTGAGGTCTGCGGTAGGAGTGACGGATGCATTCAATGTGGAGGTGGGATTACATCAGGGATCGGCTCTGAGCCCTTTCTTATTTGCAATGGTGACGGACAGGTTGACAGATGAGATTAGACAGGAGTCCTCATGGACTGTGATGTTTGCTGATGACATTGTGATCTGTAGCGATAGTAGGGAGCAGGTTGAGGAGACTCTGGAGATGTGGAGATATGCTCTAGAGAGGACAGGAATGAAGGTCAGTAGGAACAAGACAGAATACATGTGTGTAAATGAGAGGGAGGTCAGTGAAATGGTGAGGATGCAAGGAGTAGAATTGGTGAAGGTGGATGAGTTGAAATACTTGGGATCAACAGTACAGAGTAATGGGGATTCTGGAAGAGAGGTGAAAAAGAGAGTGCAGGCAGGGTGGAATGGGTGGAGAAGAGTGTCAGGAGTGATTTGTGACAGATGGGTATCAGCAAGAGTGAAAGGGAAGGTCTACAGGACGGTAGTGAGACCAGATATGTTATTTATATGGGAAGGAGATGGTGGCACTGACCAGAAAGCAGGAGACAGAGCTGGAGGTGGCAGAGTTAAAGATGCTAAGATTAGCATTAGGTGTGACGAGGATGGACAGGATTAGAAATGAGGACATTAGAGGGTCAGTTCAAGTTGGACGGTTGGGAGACAAAGTCAGAGAGGCGAGATTGCGTTGGTTTGGACATGTGCAGAGAAGAGATGATGGGTATATTGGGAGAAGGATGCTAAGGATAGAGCTGACAGGGAAGAGGAGAAGAGGAAGGCCTAAGTGAAGGTTTATGGATGTGGTGAGAGAGGACATGCAGGTGATGAGTGTGACAGAACAAGATGCAGAGGACAGGAAGATATGGAAGAAGATGATCCACTGTGGCAACCCCTAATGGGAGCAGCCGAAAGAAGAAGTAGTGAAAACGAGCACAAATTAGCCAAAAATTGTAGAAATAACAGTTCGGTAGAGTGGGGCTTGACTGAGAGCTTCGTATTTTAGGAATTTCAGGTCTAGATTGAAAGCTCTTTCTCTGGGACTTCCACAATCTTAGATTGGAAGAGGCCGAGTTAGTTGCCCTCATCTGACATTTTCTCTGTGCAAAAAGAGATACTATTAGTGACAGTGACCTTACTAGGCCTAGTGTGGTATTACTTACATTGGATGATCCCAAAAGGTGAACCTCTGACATGCATGCATAAACATGCCCAAACTCCCCCATCCAATTCACCACCACCCTCCCCCCCCCATCTTCTTGTCCCAACAAGGGCAGACAAACCTAGCCATGAGGCATCAGCATTGGCAAGTAGAGGCTCTGTGTCTATCCAAGATGTTAAATTTATAGAGCTGAATGCCTAGAAACCATCTGGTAACCAAGTCAAGTCAGGTTGGGGAGCATGCACTGGTACAGTGTGTTGCCATACCAGTTGTCAACCCCCAGGCAGACACACAGTCCAGTCCCACCCTCCAGAAATTACACTCTATCTGCCGCAGCCAGGTGTTGCGTGGGCGACCCCTTGGCCTGGTCCAGCCACTCGGGTCCCCAACAATGAGGATCCTACGAGCTAGATCATCCTCGGGGAAATGCGCCACATGGCTGTAGTGCCGTAACTGATGCTCCCTCACAATGCAGGTAATGTGCCTCACTCAGGTCTCCATGAGCAACACAGCGTCAAACCAGCTGTACTCAAGGATTTTCCGGAGAGACACAGTACCAAAGGAGTCCAGTCTTCATCTCAGGTCACTGGATAGCGTCCATGTCTCACAACCATGTAGTAAGACAGGAAGCACCAGGACTCTAAAGACTTGGACCTTCGTCCTTTTTCAGAGATGTTGAGAGCGCCACACACCCCTTTCCAGCGACCTCATGACCCCCCATGCTCTCCCAGTCAGTCTACTGACTTCATAGGAAGAGTCACCAGAGACATGAATGCCACTGCCAGGGTAAGTAAACCTCTCGACAAGGTCGACACTCTCTCCACAGACAGACACACTGGTGATGGCTGTGCCCAAGAGGTCATTAAAGGCCTGGATCTTGGTTTTTATCAGGACACTCGCATGCCCAGACACTCAGACTCCTTGCTCAGTCTCTCGAGTGCCCCGATCAGAGCCTGCATTGACTCCATGAAGATCACAGCATTGTCATCAAAGTCAAGATCGATGAATCTTTCTTCATCAATAGATACCCCACAGCTGCTGGACCCCATGACCTTGCCTAACACCCAGTCCATACAAGCATTGAACAGAGTTGGAGCAAAAACACACCCCCGACGAACCCCAGAATCAACTGGCAACTCAATCTGGTAACTCAATGATTGGAATTCTCCTGGGAACACAAACACTGAAGACGTGTCTGGTCAGTGACCAAGGTAAATCTCCCTACCCAAGATGTACTATCTGAGCTGAGAAATCGCTCATTTTACTGGAAGGGGCTCCTGTTAAATTGACACATACCTCAAATCCTGCTCCAGCAGATGTAAAGTATATCACAAGGTGTTCAGCTCCTTTAACAACCTGGCTCAGTGAAGCACCCAGACCAGTGTCTAAGGTGGTGGTCTGACAATAAAGGGTAGAGAAAAAATTAGGGGGAATCAAGAAAAGCATCTTGCCTCTTGGTAGTGGATGGCCTAGTCTACATGGACAAGTACAGTGGAACCTCGGTTCATGAATGTCTCGGTACACGTACAACTCGGTTTACAACCAAAAAGTTCGCCAGTTTCCTTTTCGGTTTGTGCGCGCCAATGATTTCCGCACGTGTTGCATTGTTCTCAGTCAGACGTGTGTGCATGCTTTCGCTGTGAACTCTTTGTGCTCTATTTCATTTCCCTTCCGGTTCGTACGCACAGATTACTGTATTTAAACACGTGTTCAGCCGCTCCCTGTTCATTGTTCTCAGTCAGACGTGCGTGCTTTACCTGTGAACTCTTTGTGCTCTACAGTATTTCGTGTGCTTTTGCAGTTAACCATGGCTTCTAAGGCTATTAGTGCGAACTCTTGCAGTGTTAGTTTTCTCTGTTGTTCAAGGTTTTCTCAGAGTTATTCAATGTTTTTACATTTAGTTTACTATTACGCTGTGCATTCTGTGGTATAATTAACTATATTTGTGCTTAAAAATCTTTAAAAAAAATATATTTACATACAGTTCATACGGTCTGGAACAGATTAATTGTATTTACATACAATCCTATGGGGGAAATTGCTTCGGTTCACGACCAAATTGGTTTACGACCAGAGTTTTGGAACGAATTATGGTTATAATAAATATATTTTGCTGCATTTCATCTTAAAAATGATATCATCATCAGGTTGTGCAATATTATAGCTGTATCATAAGTACAATTACCTCACTGTAAACTTGCAAGTACCAGCAGTTCTACCAGGAGCACTTGATGGGCTGATTTAATGCGTTTATAGTTCTTGGGATGAAACTGTTTGTGAACGGCGAGGTCCGAACAAAGAAAGGGCACCCTTACGCCATGTTGGAAACACCCAGATCAACTGCTCTTGACAGTAAATGGTACTAACAAGCTGACTTTGTCTCCCAATCGTCCAACTTGAGCTGATCCTCTAATGTCCTCGTTTCTAATCCTGTCCTTCCTCGTCAAACCCAATGCAAATCTTAACATCTTTAACTCTGCCACCTCCAGCTCTGTCTCCTGCTTTCTGGTCAGTGCCACCGTCTCCAGCCCATATAACATAGCTGGTCTCACTACCATCCTGTAGACCTTCCCTTTCACTCTTGCTGATACCCGTCTGCCACAAATCACTCCTGACACTCTTCTCCACCCATTCCACCCTGCCTGCACTCTCTTTTTCACGTCTCTTCCATAATCTCCGTTACTCTGTATGTTGATCCCAAGTATTTAAACTCATCCACCTACACCAACAAGAATTATGTTCTGAGAAAGAGAACTTAAATTGGAGTTAGCAGTGCAGCCAGGTCAGATAAAAATAACCCATTGTATTTTGGAGAACAGTAGAGAACAATAAGAAAGATGAGACCAGACTGTGTTAAAAGTTTAACAGAAGGACACATAATGGACATTCAATTGCTATTCTGGTTTTCATCAATACCAATCTAGATGAGGAAAATATTTTAAATCCTACTGATTTTTGTGTGGGCCCATGTGTTTATTAATAATGTGCTGTCTTAAAAATTTGTATTCACGTTTATTTAAAAAAAAAAAAAAAGACTGAGGAACCTCCAGCAGTTAACAGTACAATTCAGTTTGTTGCTTGTCCCCATCTCCCACCATTCTACTTTGATGAGCTTCCATTGTCCACCCTCCAGTTACTGATGGAGATGATGAGTATGTTATACACACACCCTCCTGTAATAAACACCAAATGTACGTTGTGTTATTTATAAATACACACAAACAATCACTTAACATTCAATGTATAGCTCTAATGGAGGAATAACACAGTGCCACAGGACATCTCTCTCACTCTATAGATTTGATTTCATTCTCAGCTCGTGTCCACTTCATCTCTGACTTACAGTCATCGACACTCCAGCTTGTTTCTGGTAGTTTTTCTCTTTTCTTATTCAGAAATGTAAAACCCGATTCTTTGTTACTCTTTCCATGGGTGACCCATCACCACCTTCACAATGGTCCTTGAAGTGGGCACCATGGATTAAAGGAAGAAAGAAATTAAATCCCTATGTGTGCATCACCACCTCCTTGAGTCTGGAGATGCAAGGAGAACAGGACTCAAAGAAAATACAGACAGGGGCCATCTTTGATGGCTCTGGGCACTATGGCGTAGAAATGGGACTCAATGATGCAAAGTAAACCAGAGACACCTGTAAGAGTTCAATTTGAATCCTGCTCTATGTGTGCACCTGGCATGTGTCCGAGTCTCATATCCTTCTGAGCTTATGCTTAAAAGCTGACGCCATTATTTTTTATTCACTATGATAAAATGTGTTTCCTGTTTTGAACCAGGCTGGATCATACTTCTCTATCTTTATATATAGATAGATAGAGATATATAGAGATTGAGATTATCTACATATCTATATCTCTAATATATATAATTAAAATCATTTAATTTACTAGTTTCTGTGTATACATATACAGTGGCTTGCAAAAGTATTCGGCCCCCTTGAACTTTTCCACATTTTGTCACATTACAGCCACAAACATGAATCAATTTCATTGGAATTCCACGTGAAAGACTAATACAAAGTGGTGTACACTTGAGAAGTGGAACGAAAATCATACATGATTCCAAACATTTTTTACAAATAAATAACTGCAAAGTGGGGTGTGCATAATTATTCAGCCCCCTTTGGTCTGAGTGCAGTCAGTTGCCCATAGACATTGCCTGATGAGTGCTAATGACTAAATAGAGTGCACCTGTGTGTAATCTAATGTCAGTACAAATACAGCTACTCTGTGACGGCCTCAGAGGTTGTCTAAGAGAATATTGGGAGCAACAACACCATGAAGTCCAAAGAACACACCAGACAGGTCAGGGATAAAGTTATTGAGAAATTTAAAGCAGGCTTAGGCTACAAAAAGATTTCCAAAGCCTTGAACATCGCACGGAGCACTGTTCAAGCGATCATTCAGAAATGGAAGAAGTATGGCACAACTGTAAACCTACCAAGACAAGGCCGTCCACCTAAACTCACAGGCCGAACAAGGAGAGCGCTGATCAGAAATGCAGCCAAGAGGCCCATGGTGACTCTGGACGAGCTGCAGAGATCTACAGCTCAGGTGGGGGAATCTGTCCATAGGACAACTATTAGTCGTGCACTGCACAAAGTTGGCCTTAATGGAAGAGTGGCAAGAAGAAAGCCATTGTTAACAGAAAACCATAAGAAGTCCCGTTTGCAGTTTGCCACAAGCCATGTGGGGGACACAGCAAACATGTTGAAGAAGGTGCTCTGGTCAGATGAGACCAAAATGGAACTTTTTGGCCAAAATGCAAAACGCTATGTGTGGCGGAAAACTAACACTGCACATCACTCTGAACACACCATCCCCACTGTCAAATATGGTGGTGGCAGCATCATGCTCTGGGGGTGCTTCTCTTCAGCAGGGACAGGGAAGCTGGTCAGAGTTGATGGGAAGATGGATGGAGCCAAATACAGGGCAATCTTGGAAGAAAACCTCTTGGAGTCTGCAAAAGACTTGAGACTGGGGCAGAGGTTCACCTTTCAGCAGGACAACGACCCTAAACATAAAGCCAGGGCAACAATGGAATGGTTTAAAACAAAACATATCCATGTGTTAGAATGGCCCAGTCAAAGTCCAGATCTAAATCCAATCGAGAATCTGTGGCAAGATCTGAAAACTGCTGTTCACAAACGCTGTCCATCTAGTCTGACTGAGCTGGAGCTGTTTTGCAAAGAAGAATGGGCAAGGATTTCAGTCTCTAGATGTGCAAAGCTGGTAGAGACATACCCTAAAAGACTGGAAGCTGTAATTGCAGCAAAAGGTGGTTCTACAAAGTATTGACTCAGGGGGCTGAATAATTACGCACACCCCACTTTGCAGTTATTTATTTGTAAAAAATGTTTGGAATCATGTATGATTTTCGTTCCACTTCTCAAGTGTACACCACTTTGTATTAGTCTTTCACGTGGAATTCCAATGAAATTGATTCATGTTTGTGGCTGTAATGTGAGAAAATGTGGAAAAGTTCAAGGGGGCCGAATACTTTTGCAAGCCACTGTATATATATATATATATATATATATATATATATATATATATATATCTATAATATAGGCCATTGTTCTTTTTAATTTTTCCTGAGGTTCACACAGCTAATAATATACATTCAAAAAGTCATATACATCCTAAACAAACAGGACTATCAATCAAATTGTGGTGATCAAGGTATCAACATCTGCCATGTCCTGTTAGCAACTAGGTGTAACCAATCATGTTAAAAGTTTTCTGAATTTGTAATGAATTCCTCAAAGAAAAGTGACCTAATCAATGAGTTGTATAAATATAGCCTGAGGACATTTTTTCCTTTGTAGCAATGTGACTAACATGTGGCTAACATGTAATACACTTGTTACCTCTTCGAAGATTTTGATAAAGAATAACAATTGACGCTTTCTCCTGCCTTTGTGTTTTTTTATTGCTTAAATCGGGACATTCCAGTGGGGGGGGTGTCTGTATGTATTAATTTTCTTCCACATACCAATAAACAGCAATTGACGGAGGGGAAAGGTCAGTCTCACGTCACAACTTGGATAGCTTTGTTTTTTCCAAATTTTCTGTTTTTTGTTAATTTAATAAATCATTATAGATGCAAACAACACGAGCACATACACAGTGCTCTCTATACTGTTTGGGACAAAGACACATTTTTCTTGATTACACGCTCCGCTCCACAGTTTAAAATTACAAACCTAACAATGCAGAAGTAATTAAAGTGCACATTGCAGACTTTCATATATTTCGGTCACAACATTTAGAAATGACAACACTTTTTAGCCATGGCCCCCTCGATATTGCGGCGTCATAATATCTGGAACACAGCAATGGCCGCTATATTAAAGCAGTGGAATTCTCAACTCCAAACATACTCCATGGGCTGTAAAACAGAACAGATCTGCTATGGTCAGAATGTGGCTCTGAAAATGATAACCTCTAATGTAATACTTTAAAATCTCGAGGTAAAACTAATCAAATATTTATTCTTTCTTGCCTTTAACATTTTGTATCACCCATAAGGTTTAATCAGAATGGCCAGAATAACTGTTGTAGCACAGTACATATAAAGCAAATGTAGATATTTACAACACAAAGATAAATAGGTTAATTTGTCATAAGAATAAAATAAGGCACAAAAGGTAGCACAAAGTCACTATCAACTACCTGTACATCTCTGCATATACGTTTGTGTCAAAAACATGAAAACATTGTTATATAATTTCAGGGTAGGCGGCAGGTTGAAGATGTGCACCAATAGCCACTTCAAAGGACCGGCCATCCACACGACTGTGTGTGTCACCCGGGCACATGCCAAACGCTGAACCTCTAAACAGCCGGTGAGTAACTTCATCTTTATTTAACACTAGCAGGAGGCACCAAGTCAATTTTGGAATTGAAAACTAGCTTGTAAGTGTTCCTCTGTACAAATCTGGTGGAGACTACTTCGACGGCATGGATTTGCATACCGGACAAGCACACCACGATTCGGTCTGATAGATTACAACAGAAGAAAATGGGAATGCCAATGCAATGGCTATCCATATTTTCTAAACTCGCTTATCCACAGCAACTGTGCCTGCCTTGCTCCCTGCACTTGCTGGAATAGGCTCCAGCTTCCCAGCATCAATCAAGATTACCTAAAAATGTTCAACTGCATCTTCTACACAAAAAAAGAAAAATATGAAATGCCCGTTTTAGAATATGTAGCCCTGTGAAGCACAATGGAAAATCCAACCCCACCCAGGCATTGTAACAGTATACAGTATTACTGTGTTCAGACTAAAGGATCAATCAAAGAATGCAGAAAAAAAAAAAAAAAAGAATCTCACCTGGTTTTCTAAAACTACTTTTCCTGATGAGGGTTATGGTGGCCTCAGGCTAAGCAGGTCAGCCCAAATTTCCTTGTCACCAGCTAGACATTCCAGAAAAAGAAAAAAACAAAAGAAGGATCTACTGCCAGGTTCTAGTCCCTCTAGGCCTTTTCCAGTTTTTTTCGGCAGGCAAAGGCGGACTTGCATCCAACCTTCACCCTTCATCTTGCGGCAGTTGCAGCACCGATCTTTAAAGGACACTACATAACATCACCTAACTCCTAAATATCCCCTTCACCATAACCTTTTGTTTCCGGTAAGTAAGCCAATTTTCAATCCACCTACAGACATTTTCCTGAATTCCCGTATTTTATTATTACTGCATGCCTCCATGTAGGACTTTATCAAAAGCCTCCTGAAAATGAAGTTAAATATCACGTGTACCTCTTCTTTTGCTGCGGTAGGCTGGTGCCCTGCCTTGCTCCTTGTGCTGGCTGGGATTGGCACCAGCAGACCCCCATGACCCTGTAGTTAGGATATAGTGGGTTGGACAATGACTGACTGACCTTATCTTTTGTCGTTTCCTCATAGAACCTCAGCATTTTAGTGAAACACAACCTTCACTGTCTAAACTCTTATTGACTGTTCAATTACATACCTGTTCTCTCCACCATGTGCTGCTTGATCTTCTCTGTCATAATTTCTTCTGTTAATTTGCTCATCATGCATGTTACACTATGCACCCAGCAACTGCTTTAAGAACTCCAGAAGAGATATTATCTGCTCCGGGGTGTCTACAATTCTTAAATCTCTTTGTACCCCCTTTATTGGTCTCTGTTATTGCTGGAGGTTTATCACCTTCATGTGTGCAAATTAAAAAACTGAAGTAATCTCTTTAAGTCATCTTTCTTTATTTCAACATTTCTCATTTGCCCTTTAGCTTTCCCGATATCCTTTTTAACGATTGTTCTCATAAGCACTACAGTTAATTAATGCAGATATTACTCTTAGATGTCTTTTACAGTTATATCTTCCTGTTATTCATCACTTGTGAAGTTTTCTTCAAATCGTTGCTTCTTCTAAACTTTGGGATATGCTTCTCCTGAATCTCAACTGTACCCACATTTACAAGGCCATCTCATTTAAGTCTAGCGGCATCTGATCAAAATCTTAAGTTTGGGTTTTCGCATCAGAGCTCTGCTAAAACATTCAAATGTGTTACATCTGGTCACTATGACTTATGGTTCATAATGGCTTATGGCTCACCTCTAACCCCTCAAACCAGGCCTAAATCTGGAGAGGGGTTTCCCTTCCTGTTGATTCTTTAACATGCACTGTAAAAAAAAAAAAAAAAACAGTCACAGATTACTCTGCTACTTGTAAGGTTAGCCCACTTCATACTTTGGAAATGAAAATATTACATGATAACATCCCCATCTCAACTTTCTTTTTAAAAGAACCATCTTTCTTGGGTCATCTTTTCCATTTTGCCAGTCTCTCCTATTAAGAAGAATGGTTTATATACAGTACAGTGGTGTGGCAGGTCATGTGGAAATTGGGCTGTTCAGATTTGTCTTAGCCATATCTCACTACTCAGATGTTTGTTGCTCTAACCAGAAGCGGGGTACAGCATATGGACCACCAGGTGTTTTCCAGTTAACAGCAGTTAAGTTTCCGAGTTTGTCTTTTCGGCTCTTAACCTCAAGCCATTCCATTTCTTTTTGCTTTGTTTTTCCGGTTTCTGTTTGAAGTTTGCTTATCCAAGTTGTTTATTTATTATGTTTCTGCAATATATTTTTTTTTCCAAAAATGTGTGTGTCTTTTTTTGTTCAGGCGATAACGTTACTTTACATTCTCTGGGACTTGTTCTGATTGTCCTATAACAGTTTGCTCCATACGTTCTTTGTATTTGTTTATAGCTTAACCTTTTGGCACCTGACAGATTATTGAGTTGTAGGTCTTCATGTATTACAGTAATATGCAATTGTCTAATTTCACCAGTTCAATTTTTAGGGTTTTTCATATACAATTTGATGAAGGCCACCACACCTCACAGAATATTATTGCTATTCATTTAATACAAGGTGGGGTGTCATTTTGTTGATGTTTCCTTACTTTGATTTTCTTCTGTGCTGTTACATTAGAGGTGATGAGCTTTACTGCACCATAAGCAGACCCCACGTAAGGCTGTCAGGTCCATTCTACTGTAGATCGGTGGCTCTCAGTTGTGGTCTTTTTCACCCTACTTGTAATATTTCATGCATTACGGTTTACTGCTATTGCTGGTCACTTCTTTAACCTTAAATGTTTTCTGTGTATTTGTCCATTGATTAAGTCCACAATCTCCTCTTTAATTTCCTGGATGACTTTGTCCACTAATGACAATGTCCTTCCTGCTCTTGAAGCGTTCTCAGATGTTGGTTTACAATGTGCGACTTTTGTCGATTTCTAATATCAATTCTTTTAATTCTCATTGATCTTGTACTTTTTAGGTGGATTCTGTTGAATTTTAAACTTTTGTTGTTATTTTCAATCTACTGGATCTCCAACGTTTCGTTTCTTTCCTCCTCCTCCTTTCCATTTTACTACTATCATTTCAGGTTCGAGAATTAGTTGCTTTGGAGGACATTCCACTTTTGGCTAATGTTTTTCTGGTGGTCTAGGTTTATAGTTGGGGTTTTCTCCGACATATAAATGACCTCTTTTTTGATGGAAATTCACCTGTTGGTATAAATGCTGGCTTTCTTTCCTGTAACATTTCTGCTGGGCATTGGAGGTATTCTGATTTTTTTTCCCTAGTTTGTTACTTTCCTTAATTGTTCAAATTAAGTATCCTAAATTTGCATTGGTTATCTTACCTAATTTGAAAATGAAGATTGCATTTCTGCACAAGCCCTCCCAGGATACCCTTCTCAGCTGAACGCTCAAGATCAGTTAAGCAGGGGTGCTCTTCTTTACCTTCATTTGATCACTAGACTGTTTCTAGTTCTCGTATGTTCTTGTTCATGGAACATGTGTGGTCTTTCTTTATTCGACTGTGGTGGGGCTGCTGACTTCTTCTATGTCTGAAACTTACTCCGTTTATGACAGTCATTTGCCACATTCAAAAAAACTAAATTGCTTCTATCAAGTATGAATTTTTTGGTGGGTCAAAAGATTGCTCCTTTGTGAAAACCGCTTGCCACATTCAGAACAGGTATAAGGCTTTTCTCCTGTGTGCATTCGTTGGTGGCTCTGAAGACCACTCTTGTAGAAAAAACGCTTGCCACACATAGAACAACAATAAGGCTTTTCACCTGTGTGAATGATTTTGTGTTTCTGAAGTCGGCATTTTTTCAAAAACTGCTTTCCACATTCAGAACAGGAATACAGCATTTCTCCCGTGTGAATTCTTTGGTGGATCTGAAGAGTGCTCTTATGTGAAAATCGTTTGCCACATTCAGAACAGCAATAGAGTTTTTCTCCTCTGTGTATTGTTTTGTGGATCTGAACACTGCTCTTATGCGCAAACCGCTTGCCACATTCGGAACAGTAATATGGCTTCTCCCCCGTGTGAATTGTTTGGTGGCTATAAAGTTTATTCCTTTGTACAAATCGCTTGCCACATTCAGAACAGCAATAAGGCTTCTCTCCCGTGTGGATTTTTGTGTGTCTTGTGAGAATACTCCTTTGTGAAAAACACTTGCCACAGTCAGAACAAGAATACGGCTTTTCTCCAGTGTGAATTCTTTTGTGATTCTCAAAATGGTTCCTGTCAAAAAACTGTTTGCCACATTCAGAACAGCAGTGAGGATCGTCTCCTGTATAAAGTTTAAAAGGAAAAATAAAAGCTTATTTTCAATCTACTTCTCTATTGTTTGCATTAATTCATAACATTAAATACTGTAAAAGCTGGTAGAAATAAAAAACATCCTTTTATAAGCATAAGTGACTGTAAAACTTGACTAATGTTCTTTTCTGTATTACAACTTCTTACCATATGAGCCAAGATATTCACACAGTAAACAAAAATAAATAAATCATATGTTTAAGACCCAACTAACAAGATTACTAGTCGCAATTGGGTAATAATACAGAACTACATCATCATATTGTCATTTATAAAATATTTAAAATTATGTTGTACATTAATAAAGTAAAAATCTTCTGTTATCCTAACATTGAAAATAGTTTCATTTATAAAACAGAGTGGCATTCCAAAAAGGTCAAAAGTACCTTTAATAATCAAAATGTGCCCTGCCACTCCTCTATAGCTACACCAAAGGCACCAGACTCCAAAATGTACATCAAAATGGCTTATTTAAAATCAGCAGAGAAATTGACAAAGTATTGCAATAATGTACAAGTGGAAGAAAATTTTGAAGATGAGACACTGAATCAGTACAGCTATATCTGTCTGCTTTGGATGGGGAGGACTTCTCAGCTGTGCGACACACCAGTGGCATTTACACTCTCCATTATAATGTTAATGGATGCATAGTGCAGTGTCAGGATTTATTTATGCCAATCACATTAATTAGCCATGATACAGGATAAGCTCATCTGGAGATGAACCAATTCTGAACAGAGGCTTTCACTATTTACTTCTGTTATACAGTCGAGGCCAAAAGTTTTGAGAATGACACAAGTATTGGTTCTCACAAAGTTTGCTACTTCAGTGTTTTTTAGATCTTTTTGTCAGATTTTTCTGTGGTATACTGAAGTAGAATTACAATCATTTCAAAAGTTTCAAAGGCTTTTATTGACCATTACATTACATTTATGCAAAGAGTCAATATTTGCAGTGTTGGCCCTTCTTTCTTTTTCAAGACCTCTGCAATTCACCCTGGCATGCTGTCAATCAACTTCTGGGCCAAATCCTGACTGATGGCAGCAGCCCATTCTTGCATAATCAATGCTTGGAGTTTGTCAGAATTGGTGGGTTTTTGTTTGTCCACCTGCCTCTTGAGGATTGCCCC
Organism: Polypterus bichir lapradei; assembly: GCA_026402145.1. Lineage (NCBI taxonomy): Eukaryota > Metazoa > Chordata > Cladistia > Polypteriformes > Polypteridae > Polypterus > Polypterus bichir. The sequence continues at coordinate 216,956,047 of JANRMT010062791.1, forward strand.
CCAGTTATCAATGGGATTAAGGGCTGGGGAGTTTCCTCAGGTAACAAAGTGACCTCTGAGCTATCCCAGTGGGAGCTACCACAAGGATGCTCATGTCAAATTTCCCCACTACAAAGCATGTATTTCCCAAAGTACATGAAGGCAGCAGAGCTCATCCTGTAACAGCTCTACAGCAAAATGTGGAAAGGAAGCAGTCCACAGCTACAAGTCATCACAAGGTGTGCTACAGGAAGAGGCTAAAACCATAGCAAAGTCCACAATACATCAAAAACACTTTACAAAATTAGTTATAGTTTTATAAAAATAACAAAAGAGAATAAGTATTACATCTATTTAATTCATAATTATGACTACTGGCTCAGAGGTTTTGTTTTTAGTCAGAAGTGGGAGTTCAGGGTACTTGCATTTGGATGCAAAATTAGCTTAGACACCGGAAGCAGAGGATCATGGTGCAAGGAACCTTTCAGAATCGGCTGGTTTTAAGAGTAGAGTCCCACTGGGGGTCA
>JANRMT010062791.1:216976552-216990435 GCA_026402145.1 Polypterus bichir lapradei
ATATATATATATATATGACAGCAACACTCATCACTCACAACAGTGACAAAACAATTACATTGACAATCATGTTACGTTATTTTCAAAATGTTTCCTTTTCTTTTTCATTGCTTCTTTAACACACTACTTCTCCGCTGCGAAGCGCGGGTATTTTGCTATATATAATATGTGAGAAAAACACTCATATCAATGACAAAACAATTACATTAACAATCATGTTATGTTATTTTTAAAATGTTTCCTTTTCTTTTTCATACCTTCTTTAACACACTACTTCTCCGCTGCGAAGCGCGGGTATTCTGCTAGTCTACATATATAATTCACTAAGGGCACGCAAGACAGTGAGCGCAAGCAAGACAGAGAGCCACGCCCGCCAACTCTAAGACCATGGGATACGCTCGACAGAGCCCCGCACGCCAACTCTAACCCTTTTACCGCATCATGGGATACGCACGACAGAGCCACACAAGGCAACTGTAACTGTCCTCCCGCGTCCAGTGTTGCTCTCGAGGCATGTGCACTGGCTGCTCATGTGCCCGCACGCAACAACTCACCAAACACAGCCTCAGTTGCTTTCGTCTGTGCAAAAGTCCACATGCACCTCTGAGCCACGTTGACTTTTCATCGCACGCAAGAGCCACGACCGCCAACTCACAGAGCCCCGCCCATGGGTTACGCACGAACGAGCCACGAACGCCCACTCTAACCCTCCTCCCGCGTAATGGGGATCGCACGGCAGAGCCCTGCCCGCCATTCACTAAGGGCACACAAGACACATGCAAGACAGAGAGCCCCGCCCGCCAACTGTAAGACCATGGGATACGCACGACAGGGCCAGGCATGCCAACTCCTCTGATGACCAATGAAGAGCACTGCAAAAAGTACATACTGCGGTAGGTAGGCCAATATTATGTTCTTGGACGGGAATGGCGGTATCTTCTTGAAAAGCAGCGTAAAACTAAATGCGATGATTGTGCATGGGGTTTGCAAGTTGACACTGAAAGGAATTGGAATGAGTTTGTAAGTGCATCTTGAGAGCACGAGTTGTTTTGAAGCATTGCTGGCAATGTTCACATTGCATAATTCGTTCAGTAGAGTGTGATTTTAAATGTGTGTTGAGATATCTCTGCAGTCGGAATGTTTTCAAACAAATAGTGCATTGAAAGACCTGTGTGGAATGTGTTTGTTCAGTAGAGTGTGTGTTTAAATGTGCTTTGAGATATTTCTGGAGCGTGAAGGTTTTTGAGCAAATGCTGCATTGAAATTCCGATGTGAAATGCGTTTGTAAATGTTTTTCAGTAAGAGAATAGTGGGAAGGTGACGTCACATCAGCGTGGCTGCAGACAAATGTTTGTGTTGAATGGATTTGCACATGGTTGAGGAGATCCGTCTCTGTAATGGCACTAGACTTTCTGTTACCAGCATTCACCGCAACGTACTGGAGTGTAAGACTATCACATCTGCTACCTCACAAACTGTCCTTATTCCCCGGATTTCACTGACCCCATCAGATTCAAATTTGCTTTTTACTTTTACACACAGACAATTTCCTGTTAGATTGGAGTTTGCAATGACAATTAATAAGGCACAGGGCCAAACCTTCAAAAAGATATGTCTGTATCTGCCAAAACCTGTTTTCAGTCACGGACAATTGTATGTTGCTCTCTCCAGAGTTCCATCTTTTCATTCACTGACAGTTGTATACTCAAACCCTCCCCATTTGGACAACTGTGTCTTTCAGGAGGTGTTCACTCATCAATAAATAATTATGCGGTGTATGCTATGCAGCGGGTTGGCTAGTAGTAATATAATAGAAGTGTGGATTGCGCGGCAGGCACATATTCCAGTTATTTTTGGGTACCTTTGTATATATTGTCATAAATATCATTACTGCAAATTACCTTGAAATATATCATTTTGAGGCCTAATATCTAGCCATCACATCAGGATAAACTGATAGAGGAACAAAAAAAAAAAAACGATCTAGCAAAGCAGAGAGGAGATTCAGCAAGCACGGTTTTAAAAAAGATATAACTACATGTAGCAGCCACCAAATGGACTTAGCTTTTACCTCATCACTATGGTCCAGGACAAAACAAATAAAAACAGCAACAAAACATAACTGGAAAGAAAGCCAAACTGCCTACACAAAGACATCTCATGGAACGTTAGCATTCATATCCACAAACACACCAAGACAGGTTAGATTTGCCAGTGCTTCTTTAGCAATTGAGGAACAACAAAAAAACTCACCGAGCAAACACACACAAATTACAAAAAAAGGCAATAAGACCACCAAGGTTCAGTGACCCTAACACCACACACCTCCATTAACTTCCCATTAACTTATTTACATTTATTACTGGATTGGGCTTTACAACTCAAATACAGGATTGTACCATGTTTGACAAAGGTGAAAAGAAAAACAAAAAAACAATTGAACGCCTCCTTTATACAGTTGTGCTTGAAAGTCTGTGAACCGTTTCGAATTTTCTATATTTCTGCATAAATATGACCTAAAACATCATCAGATTTTCACTCAAGTCCTAAAAGTAGATAAAGAAAAACCAGTTAAACAAATGAGGGAAAAATATTATACTTAGTCATTTATTTATTAAGGAAAATGATCGAACATTACATTAAATGAACCACAGCCACAGTTACCAAGGAATAAAACAAAAGCCACGTGGACCTCAGGGGGACTCCCTCGATAACTTTTCTTATCTGTCCTGTTACACCTGGTGAACAAAAAACAGATCCGATCTAATGTTTCTCAATTATCTTTACCTCTTTTGTAAGTCACTTTGGATAAAAGCACCTGCCTAGCAAATAAATGTGACCATTTAATTTTAAACGGATAAAATTTGCCATGTTTGTCCATCAATGTACATTTAAAAAAAAAAAAAAAAAAAAAAAACCACAGTGACATAGTGAAGAGGTTTTTTCAGAAAGTTTTGCAAATCCATTAAAAATCAAAGCTTGAAATCTCTCATTCCTTTAATCGTTTGGACTGTGATGCTGCGAGTCTCATCTCTAAGAAAGTGTTGAGTAACGAGCAGCAAAATGGAGTGGCACCGTTAGTAGCTATGGTGCTAAGGCAGCTATAACAACAATTAAGGGATGAATTGTATACAGATGGGAAATGTGACACGGAGGCTTTGAAACTTGTATCGTTTCAGTGAAGAACACTTTACTGAAGCGGTGTAGTGAAACTCCATTGCCACATGACTGATGAAGTCTGAAGCTTCCAACATCACTGATCCCCTGGTGGTGCTCTGACTGCTGTGAAGCTTTGCGCTGTCCAACATGCAATGAAAGGGGATGTGAAACGAGTAAAGTATGGATAGACATGAACTCGCTGCTCGTCTCAAATTCAAGCCGTGTGCATTAACGCTTAGTGGAAAAAATGAAAACTTAAACATCAATGAAAATGTCATCTCCAACGAAGCACTTACCGTCTACGTTTCTCTCGGTAATGGGATTCTTTCTAAAGTCGTTCACACTCCACAGCCTTTGCGCTGGTGCACCGCCCACTACAGGGGCAGCAGCATGGCTTCAGTTTCCGTCGTCTTGGATGACGTCACGCACCGCTGCAGATGACGGTTTCCTTAAAGAAGTGAAACGCAAGATTGAGTTAGGTTATGTACCATGAAAATAGTGATGGACAAAATGGGGCTTTGAAGAAAAAGCAAGAAATGAAACAATTGATTCGGAAAAAGACTCGATCTGGTGGCCAGATGGTGATTCAATAATACCCATCCATTGGGCAGAGAGACAAGATAGGACACCTTGAAACAAACCTACAGAACCTACTTCATGATGTCTTGAGCTGCGGCCATTGTTTATACGTGAACATAATGCTTTTGGTTCATTGCCCATATACTGTGTACCTGTTCACATACGGTGGATTTAGAATGAATTCCGACACCTTCACTTTCTGGACACTTTTTTTTTCACTTCCCTCCTCAGTCCTCCTCCACTTCCTCCCTCAACCTCCTTGTCTGCTGATGGCTTTGCCACCTTTTTTTTCAGGATAAGGTGGCTGCTAATCGAAATCATTTCTCATCTGTTATGCTTCCTCCAAAGTATCACCCAGCATTCTCTCCCCTCTCTGCCACTAATGTTTCTGACCTCCTCATCAATCACCCCTCTACCTGTCCACTCAATCCTATCTCCTTCAGGCCACCTCCCCCTCACTCATTCCTGCAATTACACATATCATTAACACCTCACTCAGCTTGGGCACAGTTCCTAACATCTTGAAACACTCGATCCATCCCAAGTTACTAATTACAGGCCTGTCTCTCTCCTTTCCCTTCTTTCCAAAACACACTCGTGCTGTTTCTAACCAGACCTCTTTCTTCCTTGTATAGAATGAATTTCTCGATACCAACCAGTCCGCCTCCAAGAGGAACCACTTGACTGAGATGGCCCTACTGACTGTGGTTGGCCTGGTACGATTTGCAATAGAGCTACCAACATGGTCCTGATCCTGCTAGATCTCTTCTCTGCCTTTGACACGATCAACCATGATATCCTTCTTATCACCCTGTCTGACCTATTTGGCATTACTGTGACTGCTCAACGATGGTTTGATGCCTACATCTTGGGCAGATCCTGCAATGTGTCCTGGTGAGGAGAATGGTCAAGAGCGCATCAGACATGCACAAGGGTGCCTCAAGGAACGGTGCTGGGTCCTCTACGTTTCTCTCTATACACCTCCTCACTGGACTCCATCATCCAATCACATGGGTTCTACTATAAGTTCTATGTCAAATGGAACACAGCTACACCCGTCATTCATCCTGTGGATAATGCAGTATCAGCTAGAGTCTCTGCATGTCTTACTGATATCTCAGTCTGCATGAAGGACCACCATATACATCTCAGTCTTGCTAAAACACAGCTTCTTGTGATCCCAGCCAGACAGTCTGTTGAACTCCCCGTTTCTGTACAGCTTGGCTCACTGTCGCTAACACTTGTCAAGTCAGTATGCAACTTTGGGGTAGGGATTGATGAGCAGTTATCTTTTCCTGACCATGTTTTTCCTGTTTCCCATTTATGCAGGTTCACTCTGTACAACATCCACAAGATTAGACTTTATCTGACAGAGTATGCAGCACAACGCCTGGTCCAGGCTTTGGTCTTGATGCATCTGGACTATTGTAACTCGCTCCTGGCAGAAGTACCCGCATGTGCTACCAAGCTGCTGCAGATTGTCCAGAATGCAGCAGCCCATCTTGTATTTAACCAGCCGAGAAGGGCACATGTAACTCTCCTCTCTTCAGGTTGCTACATTGGCTCCCTGTAGCAGCATGCATTAAGTTCAAATCCCTGATGCTGGCCTACAGAGTAGTCAGTGGGTCAGCACCTAAGTATATGGAGACACTGTTGAGGTGTATCGTTTGTTCTCACCCACTCAGGTCTGCCAGTGAACAGTGTCTGGTGATGCCGCCTCTACGTGGTATCAAGTCGCTCTCCGGACTCTTTTCCTGTGTAGTTCCCAGTTGGTGGAATGGGCTGCCCACCTCCAAACATACTGCTGACTCTATCAGTGTATTTAAGAAGCTATTGAAGACCCATCTATTCTGTGAATATCTGTCGAATTGATTGACGAGAAAAGAAAAACAAATACTATGTTCTGTGATCTTTTATATTTTTGGTTATCTTATTGTTTAAGTTTTACTGATTGATTGATTATAATCTACGATTGTAAATTTATTAGTTATTAGACATTAAGCCCGTTACAATAACGGGCACTAGAACAGTAGTGCATAAACATTAGTAGGAACAGTCTATATTAAATGGCAAGGGACCTTGTATGTGGCTGTAATATGCGTCACTGTATTGTGTGCCTTTAATTTTCTCTCGCAGTAATACTGGCTTTGATGTCTGGAATATGCCTTTAATTTTCTGTCACAACAGTGGGCAATCAGTAGAGTCTCACCAGCAACTGATCTAATGTGCGGCGTGCAGCTGATAATAGTGCCTATGGCGTCTCCCCAGCCGCGCATCACACCGTGCCCCACACATGCGCACTTCACCAGAAGACACACACACACACACACACACACACAGACACCCCTGGACGCACACAGGGGTTTTATTAAAGAGGATTACATCTTTTCACTTTTGGCAATCAACTTTTGTTATCTGTCCAGTTACACCTGGTGAACAAAACAGACCCTGGCCTAATGTTACTCGATTATGTTTACCTCTTTTGTAAGTCACAGTTTGGATAAAAGCATCTGCCCCATAAATAAATGTAACTAATTTTAAATGGATAAAATTTGCCATGTTTGCCCATCAATGTACACTTAAAAAGCCACAGTGACAAAGTGAAAATGTGTTTTCAAATCCATTAAAAATCAAAGCCTGCAATCGCTCATTCCTTTAATCGTTTGAACTGTGATGCTGCCAGTCTCGTCTCTAAGCAAGCAGTAAAATGGAGTGGCACTGTTAGTAGCTATGGTGCTAAAGCGGCTGTAATAACACTTAAGGGGTGAATTGTATAGGGATGGGACATTTTGATGCTGAGGCTTCAAAGCTTGTACCGCTTTAGTGAAGCACACTTTACTGAAACGGTGTAGTGAAACTCCACTGCTACAACAACAACAACAACATTTATTTATATAGCACGTTTTCATACAAACAGTAGCTCAAAGTGCTTTACATAATAAGGAATAGAAAAATAAAAGACACAATAAGAAAATAAAATTAATCAACATTAATTAACACCGAATAGGAGTAAGGTCCAATGGCCAGGGGGGACAGAAAAAACAAAAAAACTCCAGACGACTGGAGAAAAAATAAAATCTGTAGGGATTCCAGACCATGAGACCGCCCAGTCCCCTCTGGGCATTCTACCTAACATAAATGAAACAGTCCTCTTTGGATTTAGGGTTCTCACGGAAGGGCTTGATGATGATGGTCACGTAGAATTCTGCCTTTTAATCCATCCATCATTGTTGGATGGATCATTGATCCATCATCAATTGCTACATGACTGATGAAGTCCGAAGCTTCCAACATCACTGATGCCCCAGTGCCGCTCCGACTACTGTGAAGCTTTGTGCTGTCTGACATGCAATGAAAGGGGATGTGAATCAATCGCTTGTATCGTACACAGATAAGATTTTGAAGTAACCATGAAGTCAAGAAGTGCTCGTCATCCAATAATAAAGTAAACCCCATGCTATTATCCTCTTCTGCACCAGAACTACTAATGAGCCTTTAATGCTCTAGTCTATCCGATTGTAGGCAGGGCTGGATTAAGCAAAATACGCATATGCTTACGGCATCAAGTAAAAGGGGGGACACTACAGAAATGTTGGATTTACCATGGACCATATGGTGCAAAACTGAAAATGGTACAGCTAAACCAGGTTCCACAAAATGGGGCACACACATTAAAGGAAAAAATAAATACATATATACAGTAACAAAATTAATAAAAACTGTGGAAGATTGTGGGTTCGCTTCCTGGTTCCTCCCTGTGTGGATAGCGCTTTGAGTACTGAGAAAAGCGCTATATAAATGTAATAAATTATTATTATTATTAATCTTGGGAATACAACACAATCAGAAGCTGGAGGGCATAAAAATCTCTTAACTGCTTAGGGTCTCTAAAGGTCTTAGTCCGACTCTGGCTGTAGGCACATTGTTTATTACATAAACGGTAAAACAGTATAACCCAAACTAAAAAAAAAAAAAAAAAAAAAAAACACATTTAAATTAAATTATTTACCACCTTTTTTTTTTTTTTTTTTTTTTTTTTTTTAAGTACATCTAATGTTTCTTCATGACTACTTGCATAAATCAATGTCTCTAGATTAGATGAACTTTATTAATCCTTGGGGCTGGGGTATCTTGACACATATGCAATTAGTTTGTGATGTGCGAGTCCCTGTCTTGCACCCCAAAACATGACGCTGTGTCTCAGTACTTTAGCAAAACCAGCTTTAATCAGCTTGAAACAGGAACGGCACGGTTATTTATTGCAGTGGGATCTACCACTCTCCGATACACAGACACAGCAATCAGGCAGGGTTGTGGCCAAGTAATACTGTTCCCTGCATTTATAATGTTCCTAGCATCACCCATCGATGACAGGCACTTATAGCACAACCACAGTCAGTTCGGATTTACTTTCGCGATGAGCCGCTGCAGCTCTGGGAGCCTGTGCTTGCCCCGGCAATTGATAAGCTGTTTTCCACAGAAACGGTGATCGCGCATTGGGACGCTCTTCGGCGTGTTGCCCCAAAAGAGTTTATAAACCTCACAAGTTGAAAGAGTATACATCGCAAAATCAACTTGCCACAACAAATGCCTGACCATTGTGCAAACTGTTTTTTTTGGTGAGTCTATATACGAGGGCAATCCCAAAAGTAAGGTCTCCTGTTTTTTTTAGAAATACAAACAACCGTTTATTTTCTATATTTACATCATTTTAAAGGTTGAAGAATTATTTATTTTTCTACATAATCACCATTTCGGTCGATGCATTTTTGTAGACGCTGTGGCAGTTTTAGAATGCCCATGTCATACCAGCTTGCCGCCATGTCCTTCAGGAAGCGTTGAACCTCATCTTTAACCTCTTTGTCGGTGCTTCGGGAAACCTCAGGAACCAAAATGCAGAGAGCATCCAGAGTGATCCGCCGATCTTCACTCATGTTTTCCTCAACCTTCGCGACTGTCTCGTCAGAAATTGACGGTCTCCCGCTTCTTTGTTCGTCGTGAATTTCAGTACGACCGGCTGTAAACTCTCTACACCACTTGCAAACGTTTTTGACATCCATGCACGACTGTCCATACACTTCCGTCAATTGCCGATGAATTTCTACCGGTTTAACGCCTTTTGCGTTCAAAAATCGAATAACTGTGCGAACTTCGCACTTGGCGGTAGCGTTCAATGGGAGCTCCATTTTCAAGGGTTGCCAAACCAAGATTGAGCATCCCAGCGAAGCCGCACATGCTTGTTTGGGAGAGGAGGAAGCACCAATCACAACAGTGTGGCCAACAGCCGTACGAAACGTTTCTCTACGTCCCCACTGCTTTGGAGACCTTACTTTTGAGATTGCCCTCGTACAATGTGGTGGCTCTGAGGCTAAGGATCTGTGCTGGTATCCAGAAGGTTTCCGGCTCGAATCCCCGACCTTTAATCTGTAATTGCTCCAGGGGCGCTGTACAATGGCTGACCCTGCGCTCTGACCCCAAGGGTTATGCGAAAACTAACAAATTCCTAATACAAGAAATTGTACAAGGTGAAATAAAGAACAAAAAAAAAAATGTGTTTATCCAAAGTTGTATCAGTGACAGTAGGTAACGTTACAGTATTTAAGCTTCCTAAACATCGCAGGCACAAAGGAGTGAGAATAATGGCACCCGCCGGCCGATTAGAGAGCAAATATGTATAATACACCACAGCATCATTGCACAAGTCAGTCCTTTTAAATGATATTGATGTGAATGTCCAGTCGTATTGTACAACTTGACATTCTAAATAAAGGGAAATAATCTGCAGCAGTGACATTGGGAGATTGTGCCAGTCACAGACACAACTGCAGTTTTCCTTTTGGTTGTTAAGGTACAAATTCAAGTTCACAGTACTATAGGATTGAGGTAGCACAGTAGATAGAAGAACAAGAGTACCAAATAAAGTGATTATAAACAAGAAAATTCAAAAAAAAAAATACAATAGAATAAGGGCAAAGCACACAGTAGCCAAAGGATAAAGGGTACAAAATAATCAAAAGTGACTATAAACAAGAAGGTGCACAACATCATTTAAAGTGAAAACCATAGTACAGATGGCCAAATACAAAAGGGAAAGTGCATAGGTATGAACGTCTGTGGTCTGATGTGGCCATGTCTTACACTGCTTGGGTGCCTGGTTCAACCTGATGACCGCAGCTGAGTAGAAACCGTATTCTAGTCTGGAGGTGCAGGCCATGATAGCAGCAGGTCAAACAGATGGTGACTGGGGTGGGATGCGTCTGTGAGAACATTTCTAGCTCTGTGGAAACAATCAGCGCTGTAAACGTACTGATCATAAACCAGAGCAAACCCACAGGGACCCATGTGCAATCTCCACGCAGGGAACACCCGGGGTGCTACCCTCAGAGTTCATAATACGAAGCAGCAGCACTACAACTGCGTCACCATCCACCCAATTTATTCATTAACATATTTACATTAACTGTGGTCTTATAAAATAGTATACAAAACAAAATACTGTTTTTCAGTAATAGCCACAGGGGTTGGGCTGGCTACCTCTTAAACTCCACCGAATGTTAATAATACCTCAAGTTTGCATTTACTAAAGTGTCATTTCCTCCATTCTGCTTTCACTCCGGAATATGGCCTAATTAATCAATCATATTAATGATCATATGATGATTATTAATATGATGATTAGCTGCTGAATATTCAAAATGGGCATATTTAAGGCCTGACATGGTTACTGGTGAGAGGTGACGGGTAGCAGCTAAAAGAGAGTGTGCCGAGCACCTAGCTTTAAGCTCATTAGAGATTTCTAAATGAACTCACTGTGGGACCTGTACGGATCCAATTTTTTTAGTGTCTGCCATTTTTGCCTTTCTAACGTAAGCAAAAAGTATTGAATTCAAGCAAGGTTTTATACATGATGCCCCTGGTTTTAACTTCTCTTTCTGTTTGTTTAATCTGTTAACTGTTCCTATATTGTGAATTCTGTAACTGCTCAAGGTGAAACTCCGGATACAAAGCTTACTCTGTGGACATCAATTAAAGTTGTTTAGGTCACAGGTGTCGAACTCCAGGCCTGGAGGGCCGCAGCAGCTACAGGTTTTCATTCTAACCCTTTTCCTAATCAGTGACCTGTTTTCACTGCTAATTCACATTTTAATAGCCCTGTTTGAAGGATTCAGTCCTCTGAATTGATTCGTTTCCTCATTAAAATGGCAGCCAAACAGAAAGGAGACGTGAAACGAGCCAACAGATGACCAGCTACACTGGGGCTTCAAACTCCAACCACTTTCTTAATGAGAAGCCAATTCTTGCTGTTAATTAAACTCATTATTTAATTCCACGGCTTGTTGTTGCTCTTGTTCTGCCACAGCTGACGTTTCCAAAACTGTTGATTTTCTATTTTTTATAAGAACATCGTCAAAGTGTTTTGGTGAGTTGAGAGATCAACCTTACTGAGACCTTCACCTTTCTTTATTTTCAGATATTGTGTGATGTGGTGGCTTGTTTTGTGTCTCATTGTTTGGCTGCTAATTAAGGAAAAAGAAACAACTAAGGGGCCGGAGTCAAGTTAATTAAAAGAAGTAATTAGTAGCAAAAACTGGTCACTAATTAAGAAGATGTTTAGAATGAAAACCTGCAGCCACTGCGGCCCTTCAGGACTGGAGTTTGACACCCCTGGTTTAGGTTGTCTGATTTTGCTTATTTAACTCACAGGTTTCCATATGTCTGGAATATCTGCAAAATAAACATATACAGATTAATCAACAAAGTTTATTTCACCTTATCTCAATGAGACATCTTCAATTTCACTGACTTCAGCAATCACAGAGGGGCTGGGAAATCGCATTCCAACCTAGTTCATCTCTGGGATGCCTTTGTGCAAACCTCGCAGTGGTGGAAAACTGAGTGGAGTCAAAGGAAAGATGAAAGGCTGCAAGCTGTAACCCCAAAGTGGAAATTGAGACGGGCTGCTCCGAGTATTTCAGAAACTGATGATCTACTGGGATTTTCACACACAACCATCTGTAGGGTTTACAGAGGAGGGTCTGAAAAAGGGAAAATATCCACTGAGCAGCAGAAAATGCCTTGTTGATGCAGGAGAATAGCCAGATTCATCTGAGCTGATAAAAAGACAACAGTAACTCAAATAACCACTCGTTACAATCAAGGTATGCAGAAGAGCAGCACAGAATACACAACACATCGATCCTTGAAACAGAAGGGCTACAGCAGCAGAAGACCACACCGCACACCACTCCTGTCAGCTAAGAACAGGCAACAGAGGCTGTGGTTCAAACAGGCTCACAAAAAACTGGACAATAGAAGTTTGGAAAAACATTGCCTGATTTTATATAATTTTATATATATATTTTTCCCAAAACAACTACAGAGGAGAGAATGCCACTTCGGTTGTTAATGCAAGAATGACACTCAATTTTTTTTTCATTTTCAAAGATTTATCAAATAGCAACCCGAAAAAAAAAACCCAGAAAACTCCACCAATACTTCAAGATGTAAACTCCACACCTCACAATTCCATCTTGAAGGATGGGACTCGGCCATGAATAAATGGGCACAGGGTGGTCCAGCCCTCTGCTACTCCTATTTGATGTGGCCAAGGCACATAACTAAACGTGAATATATTAACACAAAAGCGAACAAAATACACACTCAATGATCAATAAACAAAATAACATTCAAAACCAAATACATTTCATACAGTACATCCAGTAAACAAATATGCAATAAAAATGACAAGGACTAGAAACAAAACCCTAGTTAAATCAATACACAAATGACACTCTCCAGTTCTGTCTGTCCGTAGCAGCAGCAACAACATTTTATTTCTATAGCACATTTTCATATAACTCATGTAGGTTAAAATGCTTTACAAGATGAAGAAAAAAAAGAAAAAATATAAAAATAAAATTAGACAATACTAATTAACAAAGAATAAAGTAAGGTCTGATGGTCAGGGAGGACAGAAAAAAAAAAAAAAAAAAACACTCCAGGGGGCCGGAGAAAAAACAAAATCTGCAGGGTTCCAAGGCTACGAGACCACCCAGCCCCCACTTACAGCATTTGTTGTGCCATTTTTTCTATTGATGTCCTAAACCACCCTGTGTGCAGACCACTGCCCTGTGTGACCACAATTAGGTGCTCACCCCTCAGTCTGCACTTCATATGCCACTTTTGAACAAGTCCCTGGTGTATGTGGGGTTGGAGCAGGTTTGTCACTGAATTGGTGGTCTTGCAAGTTGTCTTTTCTTTCTTGCTGGTCCAATAGTTTAAATTCCTGTTCTTGCTACCTGTACAGTCTCTACTGGCACTTTAGCTGCATAACTGCCCAAACTTTATAATGGTGGTTGGTTTGGATATTTCTTATTTGTGTTATGGTTGAATACTTTCTGTAGATCACATTAGGTGAGCCTGAAGTCGCTGATCTATATGTGCGATTCATCTCACTCAGGGCCAGGCCTCATTCAGGACTCACGATGTCAAGTCTTTGATTGAATTGATTCTGGCGTATTACTTGATGAGCATTCAGCAGTTTTCTACTGCTCATGTCCAGTTTATGGAGAGATATTTGGAATCATAGACTGGCCAGAAAGCAGAATGTCAAAACAGGGGTTGCCAGTTCATTTGTGGCTTGAATTGTTTTCATGGGCTGCTAGGAACTCCTCGGGTTTTCTTAATTCAGGAAATTAGCACCTTTTAACCCAGGGAGCTGTGTGGCCAGTACAAGTTATTTTTTTTGGGACCTTTTCATACAATAATAATAGTTTTGCCTTGATGAGATTTGGTATAGAGCTTGTACAATGAAGCCAACCATGTGAGGATACTCCTCAATGCTTCAGTAATTAGGCAGGCAGCTTTTTGACTCCTTTCTTCCCTCCAGTGTGAATTCTTGAGTGTCTACAAAGAGAACTATGGTGACAGAATTTTTTGTCACATTCCAAACAGCAATATGGCTTCCCTGAAGTATGAGCGTGAATTCTTGTATGGACCTGGAGATTACTTTTTCTTAAAAACTGTTTGCCACATTCAGAACAGCAATATGGCTTTTCCCCAGTGTGAATTCTTCTGTGGGTCTGAAGACTGTGACGTTGTGAAAACTGTTTGCCACATTCTAAACAGGAATATGGCTTCTCTCC
>JANRMT010062791.1:216996926-217017385 GCA_026402145.1 Polypterus bichir lapradei
ATTTTGCTAGTATATATATATATATATAAATAGCAAAATACCCGCACTTCGCAGCGGAGAAGTTGTGTGTTAAAGGAGGAAAGAAAAAGAAAAGGAAACATTTTAAAAATAACGTAACATGATTGTCAAAGTAATTGTTTTGTGTATTTGGCGGCAGCGTCACAAAGTTGGTTTCGTCTAGCTGCATCAGAAAATGTACCACGACGTCTGACATGCCTCCATTTTACTGTTCTCTCACAGCTTGGATTGCTGCTGTCATAATGGGTTTGAGTCTACATATATATATATATATACATACATACATACACACATACATACATACATGGATTAAATTCATTTTTTTCCTCAGAATTCTACACACAACACCCCATAATAACAACGTGAAACAAGTTTACTTGAGGTTTTTGCAAATTTATTAAAAATAAAAAAACTGAGAAAGCACGTGTACATAACTATTCACAGCCTTTGCCATGAAGCTCAAAATTGAGCTGAGGTGCATCCTGTTTCCCCTGATCATCCTTGAGATGTTTCTGCAGCTTAATTGGAGTCCACCTGTGGTAAATTCAGTTGATTGGACATGATTTGGAAAGGCACACACCTGTCTATATAAGGTCCCACAGTTGACAGTTCATGTCAGAGCACAAACCAAGCATGAAGTCAAAGGAATTGTCTCGAGGCACAAATCTGGGGAAGGTTACAGAAAAATTTCTGCTGATTTGAAGGTCCCAATGAGCACAGTGGCCTCCATCATCCGTAAGTGGAAGAAGTTCGAAACCACCAGGACTCTTCCTAGAGCTGGCCGGCCATCTAAACTGAGCGATCGGGGGAGAAGGGCCTTAGTCAGGGAGGTGACCAAGAACCCGATGGTCACTCTGTCAGAGCTCCAGAGGTCCTCTGTGGAGAGAGAGGAGAACCTTCCAGAAGGACAACCATCTCTGCAGCAATCCACCAATCAGGACTGTATGATAGAGTGGCCAGACAGAAGCCACTCCTTAGTAAAAGGCACATGGCAGCCCACCTGGAGTTTGCCAAAAGGCACCTGAAGGACTCTCAGACCATGAGAAACAAAATTCTCTGGTCTGATGGGACAAAGATTGAACTCTTTGGTGCGAATGCCAGGCGTCACGTTTGGAGAAAACCAGGCACTGCTCATCACCAGGCCAATACCATCCCTACAGTGAAGCATGGTGGTGGCAGCATCATTCTGTGGGGATGTTTTTCAGTGGGAGGAACTGGGAGACTAGTCAGGATAAAGGGAAAGATGACTGCAGCGATGTACATAGACATCCTGGATGAAAACCTGCTCCAGAGCGCTCTTGACCTCAGACTGGGGCGACGGTTCATCTTTCAGCAGGACAATGACCCTAAGCACACAGCCAAGATATCAAAGCAGTGGCTTCAGGACAACTCTGTGAAGGTCCTTGAGTGGCCCAGCCAGAGCCCAGACTTGAATCCGATTGAACATCTCTTGAGAGATCTTAAAATGGCTGTGCACCGACGCTTCCCATCCAACCTGATGGAGCTTGAGAGGTGCTGCAAAGAGGAATGGGCGAAACTGGCCAAGGATAGGTGTGCCAAGCTTGTGGCATCATAAGACTTGAGGCTGTAATTGCTGCCAAAGGTGGATCGACAAAGTATTGAGCAAAGGCTGTGAATACTGTGGTGTATGGCCGGCCATTCATCCCGGCCAATACCCCCAAGCTGCTAGGTGGAGCCCTCCCTGCAGTATGGAGGTTCCCCAAAGACCAGCAGGGCATCATGGACATTGGAGTTTTTATACACAGCCCTGCTGGATACCATGGGGGCCACTAGGAGACGCTGCAGGGAGGAACGATGGTTATTTGCCTTACACCCTGGAAGTATGTCCGAGTCACATGGACAAGGGGAATAACATGCTTCCGGGGTGAAGAACTGAACTTTCTTATTTGACCCGGAAATGATAGGAGATTACATGGACTGGGGATTGGAACACTTCCGGGTCAGGGAATATAAAAGGACTGTGGGAACTCCCAGACGGCGAGCTGAGCTGGGTGGAAGGGTGGCAACGCGTCTGGGAGTGGAGGATTGTATTATTGTAGTGATTATTGGTTTATTAAATGAGTATTGTGGAGAGGAGGGTGCTTTGTGCACTGTGCTGTATTAATAGTTTACTTTTGGACTTTTATCTGGTGTCTGGCATCTTGGACAAGGGTTCAAGAGAGCGAAAGCGCCCCCTATCTGTCACAATACTTATATACACGTGATTTCTCCGTTTTTTTATTTTTAATAAATTTGCAAAAACCTCAAGTAAACCTTTTTCACGTTGTCATTATGGGGTGTTGTGTGTAGAATTCTGAGGAAAAAAATGAATTTAATCCATTTTGGAATAAGTCTGTAACATAACAAAATTGTGGAAAAAGTGATGCGCTGTGAATACTTTCTGGATGCACTGTAAACTGTGACAAAACCAATCTTTACGTTTCAGTTAGACTCTCGTTGGTAGAAGGAAAGTTAGCTTCATTGGTATTGACTGAGATTTCCTGCGCTCCCGTGGGTAGCAAGGCGCAGACAATGGCAAAAATGGCACTGAAATCTGGCGAGAGATCAAAGCGAATGCATAAAGCAAAATACTCCGTGGACGACGTTTTGCCTGTTCTCTCTGAATTGGACTAAGACTTGTTGGACTCTGATTTTGATACAAGCTATCGAAAACGAGTATGAGGTTTTGCAGCTAAACGTGGTGCTGAACAGGTTCATGTAAACTGACACAGCCTATGGCACTGTTCACCTGGGGGGACTGCCACTTAACAATGAAAAGAGGTAGAAACCAGATTGCAATCCACTGTGAACGTGACTGCTGCCCCGTGAAGCCACGTAAACACAGCCTGGCAGCCTTCCAGCCACACATTCTTGGCAAACTGGTAGCCGGAGCATGCAGCAACAGAAGTTTTATACTGATTTCTGTCTGAAGTCATTGCTTTTCAGAAAATGATGTTTTTTGGAAAAAATATTCAGCCCTCAGAGTTAATGATGTTATTTTCTTTTTATAACTGCAATTGAGCTCTTAAACTATACAAAATGACTCTTATTACACTAGCTAATTCAGTAATTTACTAAAAGAAAGAAAAGCAACACAAACTGCCCACCTCTGACTTTTTCACATTTCACATGAAGAGTATTAGGCTGTCTTTTCAGGCACATACTGCTGACCCTAAAAAGTATTTTTATCTTGCACTTACTCTCTCCAGACGGATGTGTAGGGGATTGTTGATCATCCTGCATCGTAACAGATGAGATTTCCTCAATCCTCTTTACGTCAGCTTGCAATGATTCAGACTTCACCTCGGGGTCATCACACTTCAGACTTTTATGTTGGTGTATCTCAGAGCTGACAGTCATCTCATCTGCCTCTTCTTTAACTCCTGCAGTTTCCACTTCACAATTCTCACCTTTAAGGCAGAGACTCTCCTGGTTATGGTGGGAGGATCTCCCTTCACAGTCCTCCTTTTTCATATTTGCAGTCATTACCTCCATGGTATTTATGTCAGCCTCACAGCTCTCCTCTTTCACATCCATCTTGATATTACAGTAAATGACAGTAGTTTCTTCCTTGTTGTTGAAAAAAAAGAATTTTATTCCATCAAAACTGCATCACAGAGCACTAAAAATATTTCATTTTATTATAGCACACTACCAGCAAAGGCTGATGATATTCAGTCAGAAGTCACACTAAAGTATATTGATAACTCATCACTCTTCATAACATGTTATCAAATGTAAAACAAACTTAGCAGTGAAGTGAAGGTCTAACAAGCGTTAGAGGAGCAACCTCACACAGAAAGTATGAGGTTTCTGACCTCTTTTAGAACCCGACCCCCAACGGGATGGCACACCAAAGCACACCTGCCGCATCTGTGAAGTACTGCTTCTCCATTGCCGACGCAACCACAGGTTCGCAGTGGTACGAAAACAATCGAAATTGCAATATACATGCCTGTCGCCGATGGGTAATGCAAAGGACATTATAAAGGAAGGGAACAGTATAACTTGACCATTGACCTGGCCATGACTCTGCCTGATTGCTGTGTCTGTGAATAGGAGAGTGGTAGATCCCGCTACAATAAGTAACTGTGCTGTTCCTGTTTCAAGAGGAATAAAGTTGGAACTGAGACTCAGCCTCATGTTTTGGGGTTCAAGACAGGGACTCACACGTCACACTATATATCCGATGTCTTTATATCTGTCCGCTTTTTACAAGAGAACTACTTAATGGATTTTGATCTTGTTTTCTTCTACAATTTGTTTAAACATTCCGGTTGATTTTAATGACTTCTCTCATTGTGCTATGTATCATAGTTAACTTATGGTACCGATTTATTTGCACAAATCTGAGAGACACGCAGTGGGTCGAACTCACTCACCCGCTAATACACAAGCGAGGCGAGCACATGCGCAAAATAAAACCTCAGGGGAGAGAGAAATTCACTTAGCTGCTGATAGACAAGGGGGACGAGTACGTCTGCAAAACGAAACCACCGACTCTGCATTAATTTTTTTTCCGACAATTGTTTGTCTATTATTTAATCGATAACTAACTGCATACTGAGCTCGTTTTACTTCTGAAACAGACACGTTTGTTTGACGTGTTTGAATAAAGTTCCTGTTTCTATAGTCTCCTGTGTTTCTGTGCAATTCTGTGACCTAAGCGTGACACAGTGCAGCCTCATTCTCTCTAGGATTGAGACAGTGTCAGCGTTTACCTCAGTGTGCTTGCGTGCTGCCAGTTCAAGCGCAGTTGGCTTGGTGATTTACTTAATTTCATCCATGGCGTCAGCTGCATCTTGTACATATTGTTCTGGTAGTTTTTTCAATAGTTTTTACAGTTCATTAGCAGCGTGTAAAATGATCAGTGTTGCAGAAATTGTGATGCTCTTTGCATGGAAAAAAACGTGTTCTATTAAAATTTCACTTTTTCTTTGTGAATTCTGACGTTTACTTAAAGTGCAGCAAAAAAGTATTTGGTGTCCAGGGATACATTAACCCCAAGTATGTGGCAGTTTAAGGGTTAAAGCCCCAAGATGCCACCGAAATGCCCTGCACCTTCTAAGGCTTCTAGCAATGAAAACGGGCTTGCATGAACTACAGTACATATAGTGGTAACATTGGTATTTTACATTCTAGCACTGTAGGGGACATAGCAGTACAGTATACAGGTTTACCTTTACATTCTTTTTTTTTAGGTAATGTATTAAGCTGAGTTTGAAATTAAATTAAAGTGTTTTAGGGGAATATTTAGGGTTTAAACTATAAAAATAGGCATTTTTTAACCACATCCAAAATTTGCGGTTTTTTACAATTTGCGGGTGCTCTAGGAACATAACCTCCGCAAATTTTGGGGATGTACTGTACTTTGGTTTTATATGGGAGTACCATTTACAAACTCAGGTATTTTGTAAATCAGGTCGAGCAGAGGTGGTGTCTTTGAGAGGAGACACAACAAGCCTCTTCCACCATTTGAAACACAGCAGTACAAAAAAAAAAGGGTGCAAGCAGCGTGACGGAAAATTTGAACCATGTCTAAAGCAGCCACCGATTTCCAAATGTTTTGAATGCACATCACCATACGAGCCTGGGTCCAGACGTCAAAAAAATAACGTAGGCCGTTATGAGCAGTGTTGCAAACGGGTACTGAAAGACGTGGAATTTTTCGCATGCATGACCAATCTTTGACCATGCAACACAACAGATCCCACCATAAGCCTGACAATTCACCTCATTGGCCGTGATTTTCAATTAAAGACTTGGGGCCTCACGTATAAACGGTGCGTACACAAAAAAAAAAATGCAGTGTACTCCAGTTTCCACACTCACATCCGGATGTGTAAAAACTAAACTTGCCATAACACCACGCACATTTTCATGGCAGCCTCACACCATGCATATGCATATTTCTGCTTGGTTTTGTAAATAGGCAGCACCCAGCGTCAAAGCAGTGCTGGCGTTTCTGTGTGGTTTCCCTTTCCATTTCATATTCACACCCATGACGTGGGCTTTATCAAATACACCAAAATGAATTGCATATTGTTTACAAATTTGATTACAATCAATCTGTAACAACAGAATGGTGCACGGAACAGCCAAACTATTCCAACTACCATGGCTGCTTTAGCATTGTTAGAAGACATTGCAAATGGAAGAATCAAAAGAAAGCACATATTTATAGATCATATGGACTTCTTGTCCCCTGATGATGACTGGCTTGTGAGTCGATTTAGATTTCCAGGCGCTATCCTCTTGGAGCCGTGTGCTGTTAGAATACTAGGATGAAGACTTGATATCATTTTTATGATTTAAATGCATTAAGGTTTTTTTGCAGATAAATTGTCAACTTTGCCTAAATAACGTATACTGTTAATAATTGAACAAGTGGGGTGGAAGTGCTGCTGCCTCGTAGTAAGGGGGTCGCGTCCCGGATGTATTCTGCCTGGAGTTTGCAGGTTTTCCTGGTGGGTTTCCTCTGCATGCTTCGAGTTCCTTCCAAAATAACGCAGGTTAGGGGATCTGGTGATGCTATATTGATGCAACTAGTGCAGGGGTCCTCAATCACGGTCCTGGAGAGTCGCAGTGGCTGCAGGTTTTTGCTCCAACCCAGTTGCTTAATAAAAAGCACTTATTGCTAAAGTAACACTTCTGCTTCACTTTAGTGATTTTGAGCCCTTATTGCTTAATTTTGTCTTAAACAGCTATTTTAATTGCTCCTTATTATCAATAACGTGCAAATGACAAGAGAGAGCAGCATTTCTCCATTTAGCTTATTTACATTTACACCTGTGTGTATTTATCTGCACTATTGGGTTTAATTAAATACTTGGAAGAAAAATGAAGAGAAAAAAGTGAAGGACTGAGAATTACTCGTCCATTTTAGCCTTCAAATCATTTGCATGATAGAAAGGGAAAGAAAATCTAGGATATGAGAATGACCTGACATAGCAGAGTTAATTTAATTTCATAGCTTGTTAGTGCTTTATTGGCAAGAATTGCTTTCTAATTAAGCAACCAGGTCAGAACAAAAACCTGCAGCCACTGCGGCTCTCCAGGACTGGGATTGAGGACCCCTGAACTAGTGTATGTGCCGCTAGTACTCACCCTGAAATGAGCTAGCACCCCATGCAGGAATTGTTCCTGCCTCGTGTTAGATGCTTGCTGGGAGAGGTGCAACCCAGGATGGATGGATGGATGGATGGATGGATGGAATAATCAAACAGGTATAACAAAGACTTTTCAAAGTTCCTTAAAAGTTTTGAACAATCTGCGTTTTAAGCTTACAGATGGTTTGACATTTATTACAAAGCCCATTGTGTGGCAACTGGTTACTTGGATAAAAAAAAAAAACAGAAGGACAGGAATTGGGGGTTGGCATGTTTGACAGACACAGTATTCCTGCAAAATTCCCAGGACACCTTACCACAAAATCTCTTAAAAGTGTTTGCAAAAGCAGCTTTAAGTCCAATGTAGAGAACCTTTATGGCAGTTGTGACGAGGCTCCAATAGGCTAGATGTATGAATGAGTATCCCACTAGTTTAACTGAAATAATGTGTAAATGTTTGGCTCATTAGCTAGTGGTCAGGATCACAGACACAGACTTCAATGGATGTTCTTCTGAGCGGGCTTTCTTTATTGCAGCTGTGCAGTCTTTATCAAATGTACCAAATCCCAGTTCCTTTTCTTTCTCCACATAACCAATCACCACACAATAAATGTCTTTGTGATCGTAAAGCTACAGTAGCTATAAACTTAGAACACTAAATGTTCACTGAAAAATCTTTGTTATAAATGTTTAATTATTCCATCCAGGGTCACGCCCATCCCAGCAAGCATCGTGCACAAGGCAGGAACAATCTCTGAATGGGGCAGCAGCTCATCGCTACCGCTGTGCCACCATGCCCCGACATGTTTAATACATGCTTTAATGCACTTCATCATGAAAATGCCATCAAGTATACATCTTAGTAGTCTAAAATGAGAGCTGTACTATCACGAATAATGTATTATGTGTGGCAATCGCTGTCTGCGTGCTCCTTTCACCATAAGAGAAAGCCTGTTTAAGAACAACAACATTTATTTATATAGCACATTTTCATACAAACAGTAGCTCAAAGTGCTTTACATAATAAAGAATAGAAAAATAAAAGACACAATAAGAAAATAAAATAAGTCAACATTAATTAACATAGAATAAGAGTAAGGTCCAATGGCCAGGGGGGACAGAAAAAACAAAAAAACTCCAGACGGCTGGAGAAAAAAAATAAAATCTGTAGGGATTCCAGACCACGAGACCGCCCAGTCCCCTCTAGGGACGTAGTGATTAACGAACTCAGAATACAAAGCATTTAACATGCTACTTTAGCTATGATGTGGTTTGAGAAAATCTAGTAAACATCAATTTTAAGATGACGTTTACGATGTTCTACTTTAATGACAAAATAAATGACAAATTTCGAGATTAAACTCAACATTCCGACTTCATTCTCCCCACTTTGTCCAAAATGTATTCTTTTCTTCTCTGTGACCCTAATACTCTACCTTACGACACTCAGACGATTGGCTGCGACTCGCTTGATATCTGAGCACTTCTTTTTTTTTTATTTTGGGCACTATGCGTCTTTCTGAACTTGGAGTGCCTTCACCACGCTGTACCACTCCATCAGTTTCCTTTTGTTACTTATACCTCTGCTTAAGCCACCAAATAATACATTTTTTGTGCTTCCACTTCAATGAACAGGACATCCATTTTGTATTCGTTGAAATTATTTAAAAAAAAAAACAAAAAAAAAAAAAACACACATGCTCTTGCCATTTTCTTTTTACAAAACACTGAGGAAGGAGCAAAATTCTGGGAGGAGTCGGGGTGGGGCTGCAGCGTTACATGCTAGGGTGAGCAGACCACCTCTCCATAGCCAACTGCTTGCTAACATTTGATTGCTTGAAAATAAGATGGATGAACTCGGAACCAGGATTAAGTCCCAGCAAGAAGTGAAACAACTGCTGCACCCTGACTTTCAGTGAAACAAGCTTATTGGACAACATCCCGGAATCAGCAGTACAGCTTCACACTTACGCCATTCATCACAGGGACTGCACAGCAGCATCTGGCAAAAATCTGAGGTGAGGAAATTGTATTTATGTTAATGATCGATGGTGCTCAGATGTGCAAACTGTCGGAAAACACTGATGGAGTGATGCAGAGTACCAAATGCTGCAATGCAGACCGTTTTTTTTTACTGAGGGAGTTTACCGCTCTGTTCATTCTGTCGGTTTACATTCCTCTGTATGCAAACCCAATGGCAGCATTGGGAATGTTATATGAGGTTTTAAATTCACAAGAAAAGAAAACACCCCGATGCACTGTTTATAGTGGCTGGCAACTTTAACCACTATAACTTACAGACTGCTATACCAGCATACCAACAACACGGTACTTTTCCTACATGGGAGAAAACCACACTGGATCACGTGTATAGTAATGTGAAGGGGGCGTATAATGCTGCACCTCTCCCTCCCCTTTGGAGGGTCTTTGCATGTCTCTGTAATTCCTCAATCTGGCACGTAGACAGCTCCTCAAACAACTTTCCATAATAAGGAAAACTGTTACAGTGTGGACAGAAGAATCTGAGCAGGACTGCTTTCAGTGTACTCAGTGGGATGTTTTTAAGACAGCTGCTATGAATGAGGGAGACACTGTTAACCTGGAGGAATACAGTTTAGTAGTTTCCAGCTGCATAAGCATTTGCACTGACTTTATTGTGCCTCTCAAACACATCTGGTCATATCCAACAGTAAACAATGGATTAATTCAGAGGTCCACTCAGTGCTTTATGCTTGGTACAAGGCATAGGCCTCAGGCGATGCCAGTGAGTAAAAAAAAAAAAAAAAAACCAGATATGAGCTACGCAGAGCTATTAGAGAAGCCAAGAAGAAATACAGACTTAAACTGGAAGGTCACTACATTACTATTGAAACTCGGAGTACGTGACAGGGACTGGAAGTACAAAGACAGAAGTACAGGGTCAACTACTGACAGCCATTTCTCTCCAGATGAGTTCAACAAATTCAATGCCTGCTTTGAGGCACATGAGTCAATGGGCAAGATGGAGGCCAGTGGTGGGCAAGATGGAGGCCAGTGGCCCTGTTCACAATATCAAATCTGGAAAAGTCTCTGAGGAGGATAAACCCCCGGAAGGCAGCCGGCCCTGATAACATCGCTTGACGTGCACTCAAAGCTTGTGCTTCAAACCCTGGTTGATGTTCTCGCGGACATATTTAACCTCTCCTTTATACAAGCCACAATCCCCACCTGCTACAAAACCATCACTGCCAAAAAAAAAAAAAAAGGGCCAAGCTAACTATCTAAAGGACTACCAGCCTGTTGCACGGACTCTTATAGCGATGAAATGCTTCGAGAGAATCATTATGAGCAACACTCGGGACATTCACACCCGACACAACGGACCCCCTACAGTTTGCATATAGACCAAACAGGTCAACCGAAGACACAGTTAGCACAACATTTCATACAGTTCTTACACACCTAGAGAACAAGGACTGCTATGTCCATTTGCTGTTTACTGATACCAGCTAAGCTCACCACTCTAGATGTGCCACCTCCTCTATGCAACTGGGTTCTGGACTTCACAGGCAGACCCCAGTCAGTCAGGCTGGGGGCTCAACACTTTCAAAACAATAACCATAAATATAGGAGCCCCACAAGGATGCGTTTGGAGTTCTACATGCTCTTCACTCATGTCTGTGTTGTGTCTCAGCAAAACACCAGCATTATTAAATTTGTGGATGAAATCACCATGATTAGACCGATTTCTTGGGGGAGACAAGTAGGGCCCTATGATTTCTGTGATGCGGAAAACACGGACGGAATCACGGAATTAACGCATAAAAACATATTATAGATTTAAAAATGGAAATGTGCGGAATATAGAGACTGAAGGGGTGACTGTTACAAAACTTCCCAAAAAATTAAACAGTTGAATAATCCATCCATCATCCAACCTGCTATATTCTAACTCCAGGGTCATGGGGGGTCTGATGGAGCCAATCCCAGCCAACACAGAGCGCAAGGCAGGAAACAAACCCCGGGCAGGGCGCCAGCCCACCGCAGACAATTGAATAATCTGTAGTTCTATCATTCAGATACTAATTTTCTAGTTTGTTGTTATTCAAGCTAACGTAATCTATACATATATAAAAACCAAATACCACTGACTCACTCATCACGAAATCTGCCGAACTATGAGGACTTGGGACTTGAAATTTGGAATGTAATTACTCTTGGCCCATAGGTGCTTGCTAAGAAACGGTTTTAAAAATTTAATAGTTTTTTAGACCCCGTTTGTAAGTCTGTCCGCTTTTCACGAGAGAACTACTTAACGAATTTAGATTGTTTTTTTTTCTATAATTTACTTGAACACTGCGTTGATTTTGT
Source organism: Polypterus bichir lapradei (assembly GCA_026402145.1). NCBI lineage: Eukaryota > Metazoa > Chordata > Cladistia > Polypteriformes > Polypteridae > Polypterus > Polypterus bichir. The sequence goes on from JANRMT010062791.1 coordinate 217,008,404, forward strand.
GACTTTCTTATCTCGCTAAGTATCATAGTTTGCTTGCAGTACCGATTTATTAGCGCAAATCCGAGAGAGACTCATCAGGCTGTGGGGCCCTCCTCACTCACGCGTCTGCCTCGGGGTGTAACCTTAACTCCCTTTAGTTAGCAAACGAGAGAACTACTTAACGAATTTAGATCTTTTTCTAGAATTTGCTTGAACATTCCATTGATTTTGCGACTTTCTGATTGTGCCAAGTATCATAGTTCGCTTGCGGTTCCGATTTATTAGTGCAAATCAGAGAGAGACTCATCAGGCTGCTGTGAGGGGGGTGGGGCCCTCCTCACTCATGCGTCTGCTAAAGGGCACATACTTTACCTCCGCTTAGTCAGCGAACGACAGAACTACTTAACGGATCACCACATCAAATCTAAAACCCAACTCAAGAACAAGGAGAAATTAAGATTAAAAAGTGTTCCCCTTCAGGTAACAACAGAGGAAACAACAAAATTGTCAGGTACAAGACGCCACTTTGTGGAGGACTTTGTGTCCATGCGAGTCAGAAATTCCGCTCGAAAAAATGACGAAGATGCAACCTTTCTTTATTAAGCATTGCAAACAAGGAGGCACGCTGCCAGAAAATGACAGCAGCCTTCGTCAAACTCATTTGCCCCGCGGTGTCTTTAAACAACATATGGACGCCATTCTTCAAAAGATAAAGGGCAGTAAAATGTTTGTTGTAGTTGATGAAACCACAGATAGCCGAGACCATATAGTTCTCATCATAGTGATAGGCGAGCAGATATTTGCCTGTATGGTAATAATTTTATGTAGACAGTTCTAATTGTACATGAAATTATATTTAACCGGTATTAACAGTCTTTCCAATAGAAAAATGTTATTAGTGAACGGCACTGGCTGTTAACGATTTCCCTTTTAAAAATGAACAACGATGTTTCTGGATTTAATAAATGTTTTGCCTCATAGTGACGAGGCATGCAAGGTCCACATTTGACTCTTCCTTTATAAACTCGGCCCCTACAAACCTGGGCAGGAGATCAGGCGTCTCCTCAGATGCAACGAGATCTTAAAAGCAGGTCTCTCATTCTTTTTCTCCGTTTAATTCCCATATTTAGTGTCTCACAGATTAGTTTGCTTTTGCTTTGTAATTAATTATTTTAAGATAAGCAGTAGGTGAAACTACAGATGTAATGACGTTTTCAATCTGTAAACACTTAAGGTTTAAGAATCATTAGAAATACTTTACATAATTACAGGTACTGAAGAGCAGTACTTTTTGGCAGATGTTCTCTTTATGGAGAGCAGTAACTTTTCCACCTTTTCGCAGGCAGCAATTCAGTCCCTTCACAATAACCAGCTGAATTTTAATGACATTTTAGAAGTGGTTACCCACAATGCATCATACTGTCTAAAAGCATACCAGGAATTTTTAAAAGGGGTTCTGCCTAACAGTGTACATTCAACCTGCTTGTGTCATGTCATCAGTGTGGTGGGAGAGACCTGGCAGCACTAGAAATACTTTAGTGAGGCTGCATCTCTAGTTACGTGGGTAAAGTCTGCCTTCCTCAAGAAGCCCCGAGGCGGAATAGCTGGTTTAAATCAGTAGGGTACCTCGCTGAACACTTACACCTCTACAAAAAGAGTTCTTTCTGGCTGAGAACACATCAGCTCAGGCTGTAACAAATATCCGAGATCCTAAAAGTGAAGTTCACCTTCATCTCAGAAGGATGCATCAAACTAGTAACAGCTCTTACAAATCTGGAGGGCACTCACGGGCCTACTGCAGTCTCAGCGTACAGGATTGTGGAAGATCTGGGCTCCTACCTGATGAATGGAACTGCAAAATAAGGTTAAGTTGTGCTAGTGTGCCGTTTCATTAAAAGGAATGTAAAGTGCCATTTCATTATTGTTCGTTTTATTGTAGCTGTTGCTACTTATGGTAAAACACACATAAAAACCCCAAAATCCAAATCGAGGAAAAATAAAGCGGTGAAACCCAAAAATAAAAAAAAACAGAATGTGAAAAAATAAAACTGATTCCACAGGGCCCGAGACAAGTCAGCGTACAGGATGGAGGTGGCTGGCCTTATGAAGTGGTGTCAGAAGACAGGAATCTCTCTTTTAACACCAGAAAAACAAAGGAGATGATTATTCATACACAGAGGAAAAGAGGACAGCACCCACCACAAAGAGGTGGAGAAAGTGGCTACATTTAAAATTCTTGGAATTAACATCTCTGAGAATCTCACTTAGACGTACAACATTACACACTTGGCAGGGAAAGGCCGGCAGCGCTAATCTTTACTGAGAAGGCGTGGGAAGTTTTGCATGCCAAGAACTATCCTCAGCAACTTCTACAGATGCACAATGGAGAGCATCTTCACCTACTCCATCACAGTCTGGTTTGACAACAGTACAGCATGGGAGCACAAGGCTCCACGGCAGGTGGTAAAATCAGGGCTAAATGTCATTGGAACTGTACCCTCTGCACTGGAGGACATCTACACCACCAGAGTTCTCAGGAGAGCCAATCACATTATTAAGGACACAACCCACCCATAACATGAACAGTTCATACTGCTACCATCAAGGAGACGCTAGAGGAGTATACCAGCTAGAATAACAAGGCTGATGGCATAAGGGAGAAAACTGTCTCAGGCTTGCAAATAAAACCCATCCATTGCTTCCCCCCCTTCGGCATCTTGAGACTTGCAGAGCTTACACTGAATCGTTTATTTATTTGCATGTGCACTCTTACGTTTGTTTGTTTATCTGCATTTTGTTTTGCACACGAAATGTTTTTGTTTACCGTTGTGTATTTTTGTTTATTGCTGGAGGACCCACAGAATAATATTTTTGTTGTACCAAGTACGTATGACAATGAAGTTGACGTTTATGTAAAGACTAGCCGTCCCGCGCAGCTCCCCACCAATGTTGCATTGTGGTCCAAGGGACTCCCACATTTTTAAACATTTGAAAACATATTTAAACATTTTAGTAAACCCCATCCCCACTGTCATGCACTGTTAAAAATAAACTTGTTAGATCAGTTCTTCAGAACAATGCCATAGGGGAATCATTTTAAGTTCCCTAAAGACCCATCCATAAAGAAGATCCAGAAAGAACTGTTCTTCCTTTAGATCTGTAACAGACTCAAAAAGCAAGAACAGATGGGTGAAATACCAATGGGTCATAACTTTAAATAAATGACTCTTACTGCATAAAATATCACAGGCTAAGTTCAGGTTTTCTTAATCTGTCAGGGTCCCGGTAAAGATTTTATTTTAGTTTTCCTACATATTAGGTAAAATATTTGGTAAACCGCAAAGAATCAGCTTCATATGCAAACAACCCTTCCTAAAATGAAATGGTGCTTGGTCAAGGAATCGTTCCACATGAAACCATACAACCCAGTAAAGAGTCACACGGTGCCATCAGAGAGCCAGGATTTTTAAAATGGTCGTTTATATGTGGGTGTGAAAGCAGACTTACGATACTTTTTTTTCATTATAAAAGCATCTTTTTCTTTGCCATTTATATTACAGAGTAAGCAAAACTAAGACTGCACAGAAAATACAATCATTCAAAATAAACAAAAACTAAAATTGTCTTCTACATTTGTGATTATACTGATGCATTATAAATAACTATTTGAATATTACTGATTAATAGAAATGTGTGGCATAATTGTCACAAGTTCATTCAATAATAAATATATCTTTAGTGCATTTTCTTAAACTAAAGAATTTCAATTGTATAAATCAAAGGAAGAAAAAACATTTTAAGATTAACACGATGCACTTTAATGGATATTTGTTAACCAATTGAAATATGTGAATATTAAAAACAAACCTAAATATTTCTTTAATGCAGAAATGAAAATAAAATTGACATATTTGAGCCTTAATGAAAACAACTCACATTAGGTGCAAGGTATTATGCTTTATATCTCTATTAAAACTTAAACTTCCGTATATAAATCAATACAATTGTATAAAAATCAGAGAAAAACAGCTGATTTTAACATTACTTGATGCAAATTAATGGAAAATGTGTAAAACTTTAAAATTTCATTCTAATTCCCTCATAGGAGTACCGATTTAAAACAGTTGGTCACCTCTGCTTCTGCCCCCTTTTTATGGTTTAACGACTGACAGCTTAGCTGCCAGTAATTTACCTGTTAAAATATTTATTTTAGTAAAAGGGCCCACCTAACAAGGTCTGAACATGGGCCCTCATGACATATAAAGTATTGCTGTGATTAAATTAGTGTCCAGTTGTATGAAAGGATAAGTTATGATAACTGGTGGCACCATTAAAAAAAAGATGTCTCCCTTAAGTGCATAATGGATAAGTGAAGTGCATTTAGCAAATACATCTGTGCCGTCTTAAAAAGTGAATTTGTGTTAAAAACGCACATAATCAGCAGCCCACGCACGCTGGACTTGTCTATCAATTACATCTCGCCTGAAGAAGGGGCCCGAGTTGCCTCGAAAGCTTGCATATTGTAATTTTTTAGTTAGCCAGTACAAGGTGTCATTTTGCTTGACTTCTCACGACATTCATAATGGCTAACACGGTACAACACTCTAGTAACTAAAGTAACACTTAAACTTTACAGGATCTGTAGACATGTGCTTCAAATGAGCAGTAGTCAGTGGCCCTTTGTGTTTGAGTAAACTTCTGCTCCAGATGTTTACATGCTTATTTTTCAGTACTTTCATGTACAGTATTTGTTTTTCAGATGTGTTTCAGTATGCTGATGTGCCGAATCTGCTAGTCTAATGTCAACAAACTTAAAAAGCTTTTTGCTGTTTACATGCAAATACCGCTTTCGCTTCTTTGGTCTCCTACTGCAAGACTTTATTTGCAAGACTGTAAGCTTTTCCTTTATCTCCACTTAAGTATCTGCTGTCTCAAATTATTTTTTTTTTTAATGGATAACTAGCTGTTCACCAGATTGTTAGCTTACTGTATACCACGTGTAACCGGTCTCCACCGCACGCGCCATACTGCTGCGCCCTGGCCTTTGGATTCGGTTAACCCTCAAAGCTTCTGCGTTGTGATATACATGCAACGTGCCGTAAAAACCGACACGAAAGAATAATGCAAACACCCTTTAGATCTCGATGTTTTCTTTTTTTCTTTTTTTTTATTAATGGTCTGAAATATTAAACAGAGGACATAAAAAGTGACAGTTCAAGCTCTGTGATTCCTCCTATTAACAAAAGAAAACCACGTGGAAAGGCTGTTGAACGCTCACATTAACACATAACCGAAATTATAGAAAAGCATTCAAAACATTTCAAAACAACTGTATACAGCAAAAATCATATTACAATTACTGTCATATACAAAAAATTAACTCAAACACTTTAAAATAATTTAATTAATTTTACCATACAGAGAATAACAGCGTTCTTACCTCCTTTCCCAGTAACACAACGAATACTGGGAGAGGCCCACACTGATGACGTAACATAACACAACAAACAGAGTAGGGAAATATAACCACAACAGGAAAACATACAACACAATGAATGTTATCAGGATTTGGTGAAGCTCCAAACAACTAAACTTTTTATTCTATACGCCTGTTAACACACGGAGAATTATGATTAGCTGCTTTCTTGCTACATTTTTGCTAGGAATGTACGTGATAGACTTTGAAATGTAATTGCCATATTCAGAACACTACTTCGAGTTCTGTGTGCATGTGCAACTGTTTCATGAATATGATTTTTGATAAATAAAATCTATTGTATTGCTGCTATGTATATTCTGTTTATGCTTTCCAAATCACAACGCGTATACCCGTGGATATTTATTAATTTAGGTTATTGTTTTTCCTATAGTACTTGTATTGTACTTTTACTTCAGTATTTTTTTTCCTAGACTGTACATTTTAACTTTTATTTAAGTAGTTTCCATGTCGACTACTTTTACTTATGTACATTTTTGTCTAAGTAGCAATACTTCTTCTACTTGACCAGACTTTTAAGTACCTCTGCCGGTTCTAGTTTCGCTTCAGGTGAACTCGCCTTTTACTCAAGCTAAAATTATTCGGCTATGACAAGAGAAAACGAGTATACGGCAAGGAATGGCGGTGTGTCTGGGGATTTAGAAACGGGACTCAACAACAGAGAAGCGAGTCGCAAACGGCGGACAATAAATAGAGATTACCGTGGGACACCGGGAAATTCAGTCGAGCAAAGCCCTCAGCGGCGTGCTGTAACTCTGATTTATGAAAATAAACAAATCCCACATCTATATCTATATCGACCCCGAACTTGGTTTACTTACTTCTGCCTCTCTGGGTGATGTGATACTTTTAAAAATCAGCGCCCACCATCTTGTTCCTTTCCTCCAGTTAACTGACAAGTTTGAGATACGAGGAGTAGATCCACTTGAATTTTCGTCGCCTTTGATGACGTCACACAGCACGTCGCGATGCCCGCCGTCCGAATGTACGCGCGTTCGCTCGCTCAGGTTTACTTGAAAATGCGCGCCCCGCCTGCCTTTTTCGCGCTTCAGTTTAGATATTCTTGGTGTATTACTGCCATCTTCTGTATGGAGAGCTAATTTCTCATTCCATTTTATTTGGTAAATTCTTTTTGGTTTCCAAACCACTGTTTTTAAGAAATTCCATCAGTTGATGGTTAATGTCAGCACTATTGCCCTTTTCTTCAGTAGATTCTTTAATTTTTCTAAAAACTTTAAATTAGTGATCATCTTTGATTTTGATACGAATTAGAGTGGAGTCTATCCATCCATCCATCCTCTTCCGTTTATCCGGGGTCGGGTCGCGGGGGTAGCAGCTTAAGCAGAGAGGCCCAGACTTCCCTCTCCCCGGCCACTTCTTCCAGCTCTTCCGGGAGAATCCCAAGGCGTTCCCAGGCCAGCCAGGAGACATAGTCCCTCTAGCGTGTCCTGGGTCTTCCCCGAGGTCTCCTCCCGGTTGGACGTGCCCGGAACACCTCACCAGGGAGTCGTCCAGGAGGCATCCTGATCAAATGCCCGAGCCACCTCATCTGACTCCTCTCGATGCGGAGGAGCAGCGGCTCTACTCTGAGCCCTTCTCGGATGACTGAGCTTCTCACCCTATCTTTAAGGGAAAGCCCAGACACCCTGCGGAGGAAACTCATTTCAGCCGCTTGTATTCGCAATCTCGTTCTTTCGGTCACTACCCATAGCTCATGACCATAGGTGAGGGTAGGAACGTAGATCGACTGGTAAATTGAGAGCTTTGCCTTATGGCTCAGCTCCTTTTTCACCACGACAGACCGATGCAGAGCCCACATCACTGAGGATGCCGCACCAATCCGTCTGTCGATCTCACGCTCCATTCTTCCCTCACTCGTGAACAAGACCCCGAGATACTTGAACTCCTCCACTTGGGGCAGGATCTAACCTCCAACCCTGAGAGGGCACTCCACCCTTTTCCGGCTGAGGACCATGGTCTCGGATTTGGAGGTGCTGATTCTCATTCCAACCATTTCACAGTCAGCTGCGAACCGACTCTGAGTGAGCTGAAGATCACGGCCTGATGAAGCAAACAGGACAACATCATCTGCAAAAATCACTGACCCAATCCTGAGTCCACCAAACCAGACCCTCTCAACACCCTGGCTGTGCCTAGAAATTCTGTCCATAAAAGTTATGAACAGAATCGGTGACAAAGGGCAGCCCTGGCGGAGTCCAACTCTCACTGGAAATGGGCTCGACTTACTGCCGGCAATGCGGACCAGGCTCTGACACCGGTTGTACAGGGACCGAACAGCCCTTATCAGGGGGTCCGGTACCCCATACTCCCGGAGCACCCCCCACAGGATTCCCTGAAGGACACGGTCGAATGCCTTTTCCAAGTCCACAAAATACATGTGGACTGGTTGGGCAAACTCCCATGCACCCTCTAGGATTCTGCTAAGGGTGTAGAGCTGGTCCACTGTTTCGCGACCTAGACAAAAACCACACTGTTCCTCCTGAATCCGACGTTCAACTATCCGACGGACCCTCCTCTCCAGAACCCCCGAATAGACTTTTCCAGGGAGGCTGAGGAGTGTGATCCCTCTGTAGTTGGAACACACCCTCCGGTCCCGCTTTTTAAAGAGGGGGACCACCACCCCGGTCTGCCAATCCAGAGGCACTGTCCCCGATGTTCATGCATTGTTGCAGAGACGTGTCAACCAAAACAGTCCTACAACATCCAGAGCCTTGAGGAACTCCGGGGGTATCTCATTTACCCCCGGGGCCCTGCCAATGAGTTTTTTAACCACAACGGTGACCTCAGTCCCAGAGATGGGGGAGCCCACCTCCGAGTCCACAGGCTCTGCTTCCTCATTGGAAGGCATGTTAGTGGGACTGAGGAAGTCTTCGAAGTACTCCCCCCACTGACCCACAACGTCCCGAGTCGAGGTCAACAGCACACCATCCCCACCATATACAGTGTTGACACTGCACTGCTTCCCCCTCCTGAGACGCCAGACGGTGGACCAGAATCTCCCTGAAGCCATCGAGAAGTCTTTCTCCATGGCCTCCTCAAACTCCTCCCACGCCCGAGTTTTTGCCTCATGAATCACCGAAGCCGCATTCCACTTGGCCTGCCGGTACCTATTAGCTGCCTCCAGAGTCCCACAGGACAAAAGGGTACGGTAGGACTCCTTCTTCAGCTTGATGGCATCCCTCACCGCTGGTGTCCACCAATGGGTTCGGGGATTGCCGACACGACAGGCACCAACCACCTTACGACCACAGCTCCAGTCAGCCGCCTCAACAATAGAGGCACAGAACATAGCCCATTCAGACTCGATGTCCCCCACCTCCCTCGGGACGTGGTCGGAGTTCTGCCGGAGGTGGGAGTTGAAGCTACTTCTGTACTTCTGACAGGGGACTCTGCCAGATGTTCCCAGCAGACCCTCACAACACGTTTGGGCCTACCAGGCCTGACCGGCATCCTCCCCCACCATCGAAGCCAACTCACCACCAGGT
>JANRMT010062791.1:217056249-217106174 GCA_026402145.1 Polypterus bichir lapradei
ACTTCATTTCACTTCTCAAATATCACTGTGTGTGTCTCCTATATGATATATTTAACTGACATTTTTTATTGTAACAACCAAAAATTTATACAGGAAAATAATGACTATTAACAAGGTTGGCCAAACTTTTGGATCCCACTGTATGTAAGTGCATAAAAGGTAAACAAAAAAACAAAATTAAAAATCTAATAAATCCTAACAGTAAACGGATGTAGTGCCACCAAAACAGCACAGCAGGTGGGTGTGGTGGTTTGGAAATTTTAACATTAAAGTGGCTTGGGAATTTAGAAATCGATGCCGGATTAGTGAAGGAACCAGATAACAGGGAGGGGGTCCTACCTGCATGTATGTATGTATTTATTTTTCTGTTCTCTGTTGGTGAATCTACTTATGGAAACTCTTACTGTGTTTCAAAATTTATCCACTTCTTAGAACTTCTGAGAATAAAACTGTAATATTCGTCTCTCTTTTTGATTTGGGCAACCACAGTCCTGCATGGAGTTATTATGGGGTTGTGCAATCCTAACACAAACAGATGATGGCCACATTTAATATACTAATAAACAAAACAAGCAAAAGCACAACACTTTTAAAACAATGAGAGCACGAGACGCCATGATATGACCAGCTGATCCTCAACCCCAGCGCGCTCCTCATCCTCTCTGGACTGTCGGCCCGTTTAAAGGGCTTCAGTGGCAGGCACTTGGCCATGATGGCAGATGTAAATACACAAGAGCAGGTTTTCAATTTGGATTATGAATTTTGACTACAAATTGCCAAGAGTTGTACCTTTCAGATAGAGAAAGTATTAAAAGAGAGGGACAGCTGTAACAGTATGGCACATGAAGGCCAGCGTATGGGTCCTTACATACTGCAGCCTTGTCAACAGTGAGAACCATCATAAAACGTTACACAGAAATTAGGAATAAAATTTGAAATGATCAGAACGCCACAATCTAAGTAGGATAATGCAGAAAAACCAAATGATGGTAGATGTCAAGAATTCTGCCTCACACAGTTAAATAGCGCCTTGAGACTCACCAGGAAAAGCGGGGAGAAGATGACATGAGATTTAAATATCAAACATCAAAGGAGTTGTACATAACACAGAGGACATTTTGAAAAGTTAAGGGTTTGTGCTTGTTTAATTCAATATGTTACTTGCATGTCTGCTCACCTCCTACCTCATGGGGGTTTGCTGCCGCTGTAATGGCACCTGATGTATCCCATGAATAACCAGATATGCATTTTAATGAACTGACAACAGACAGCATTTAACGGAGCAGATCAACACAAATATCAGGGGACTGGGGGTTCTGCCTCACTCAACACTCTAACTTCATGATACTGAAACCGACTGCATGTCTTATATATAAACGTCTACGTGAGGAAGTGTGTGTGTCCATCTGTCCAGCCCTGAAGTGAGAGGTGGAGTCGGGGTGGCACAGTGGTAGTGCTGCTGCTTTACAGTAAGGAGACTGTGGGTTCGCTTCCTGGGTCCTCTCTGTCTGGAGAGCGCTTTGAGTAGTGAGAAAAGCGCTATATAAATGTAAAGAATTATTATTAAGGGCTTCACCTCCAAGGATGCACAAGCGAGGCCAGCAAGCCGGCAAAAAAGAAACCTCCAAAGAAAGACGCACTCGCTTAGCGGCTAATACAGAAGCTAGCCGAGTACATCAGCAAAACGGTATCCCTTTTACTTTTTCTTCCGCCGCTAATACACAAGCGAGGCGAGCACGCCGGCAAAAGGAAAACTCAGATGACAGACAGTCGCTTAGCCACAAATACACAAACGATGAGAGCACATCAGCAACGCGAATCCTCCTAGGAGAGAGAGACACCCAGAGCAGTTCCTTTCAATTACCTGACATTTTTTTTCTGATGATTTCATTAGTTTCTAGGACCCCGGACATATTACAGCATGGGCTTACACAGCTAGTTTAAATATTTTCCTTCCTAAATCAAAGTAAAATATACAACCTCAAAGAAAGTGTAGTAAATAACCCAACAAACCAAAGCTGTTTTGTATTTTAATGCAATTGTCTCCTGCCCTCCTAATCCAATTTATTTTTAACATGAACTGCTTGTGTCCACAGCCATAACAGCAATTTTCACCTGACAGTCTGAAGACTATTGAAGGGTCACGTATAACAGAGACAACAGCAGAGGGTTTATAAATAAAACTGTCTGTGAAAAGGTGCTTAATAATGGAGGACAGCACTTATAAGATATGAATGTTTGCAGGCATTACTTTAATAAGCCCTAAAACACAACTTCAGTTCTGTTGGGTACACCTTCTGGAAGTAAACATTGCCTAAAAACACATAAAATCACAAACATTTAACACAGTAACAAAGTCCTTTTAAATGCCAACACCTTGGCGTGGACACCTTGTGTGCCTCAGTCATCTTCAGAGCTCTGATGACTGGAGATTTGTGCTTCTGATAAACTAATGTGCTGTGGGCAACCTTAAGGGTGGGAGGGGCAGAAAAATAAAACTCAGTACCGACCCTCGTGAATATTCTAATTAAATTAAAAAAGGAAAAGGAATGTCTGGCCTGGTGGAGACCCACAAAGCCTGGTTGGTCTTAGCATGACAGCAGCCATCATATGAGACCTGGCGTTCACCTCACAACCAAAGTGCAGTACAAGTAGAAGACACGGATATGGGAACCCACTATGGGCCATCACAGGCTACACTCACATTAGAGTCCACACACACAAGTCAAGTTGGACTTACCAGAACATTAACCCCGCACATCTTTATTATTATTATTAATTATTCATTACATTTATATAGCACCTTTAGAAAGAGGAAGGGCAAAAACACACACTGGGCACACATGAACACTGCAAACCATAAACAGCCCGAGGTACAAATTGAAACACTGACCAAACATGTCTGTTAAATGTTCAAATACTCAATACGGAGATTACTGGATTGTACTTTATAAAGAAATAAGATTGACACATTTATTTAATGTAAAACATACATTGCTCCATCTCAGCTATGTAAAATGTATTATCTACATTGGATTAAACAAATTTCAGCATGCAAGTCCGTTTATATAAAATATGCAGACAAACTGATGATGGCCACCAAACTTTGCCAGTTATTAAACATTTTATTTACACTTCTATAGGAGAGTCAACGGAGGATTAACAGCAGCAGCATGGCAGCACTACAATTATTCGCTGCCTTTTAAACACTGAATTGGTCACCAACTCTTCTATCGTCTTTAAACAGGGCACCGCGATTCGAAAGTTGTGTGTGGAGTGGCCGCCTCTTCGTGCTCGCCGATTGATTCGACGGGGAGTCGCGACTAAAAGATTACGCAGAAAGGAATGAATAGGAGGAGGAGGCGACGGTGTGAAGCAGAAATGGGATTTGACAACGTGAATCAAACCACAGGAACAAACAACAACGAACAGCAAAGACACGCGGGGCACACAGGGTTTCGATTCCGGGGATGTGTTGATGGACACGAACGCGCGTCACGCCACTGATTGCATTAAATATCAGCTAAGCGAATGAAAACTCACATACCTATAAAGGGTCGTCCACAAACCCCGTGTAATTACCCTCTGTCTTTCAGTGATAGGATTTTTTTTCTAAAGTCGTTCACAATCCTAATGCACTTGCAAACATTCGCTAATATCTCGAATTATCTTATGTATTGCCGCAGATCAGTACGAGACTGTGTCGCTAGCCGATACGCGTGCTTACCCAATTCGCGCTCGTATATGCTATTGAAAGCTTAACAAGCCGTAAAGTGTTCACACATGCGTGTTAAACAGATTGTGCAGCGCCGTAAAGTGTGCGATGACGTAATATTTCAATACGCACGCACGAACGGGAAGTGACAACCATAGACATAGAATTACTAAACGCCGCATGACTAGCAAGCATCAGACGTCAACGTCGCCGCCATATTGCGAGTGGCACTGCTGTGGAGTGAAGTAATGGATAAAGATGCGTCACGCATGTGCTGCTTGGGATTGTACAAACCTCTGTACGGTCCAAACCAGATCCCGGGGGATTACATTTCATAGGTAAGGCTGAACAATTGTTTTGCTTATATTTGGCCATTAGAAAATCCCGTTTTATAAACTTAACTTTAGCTACGCCAGGCTAAGATAGCAAAGCTATACATTTATGTGCTCAAGTGAGCCTCCAAACAACGTTTTGGCTAAACGTATTTAGTCACTAACTATGTAGATTGTTGTTAGCTGTTAACATTTCTCAAACTTTGAAGGATTCCCAAAGAAATCCACCTCAGGAAGCAGTGGGAGGTAGCCCTTACACGGGATTTTGAGAAAGCTGTCCTGTGATGTGTGCCATGCTAGTTTGGTTACACATGCTGTACCGGCATCATATGATCAAAGCTACCACTTGATCACATTAAAAAAACAAAGGAGGTTTGATGATTCCTTCTGAGGGTACAGTCAAAATGGTCAAAGTAGCTGAGCGTGTTATCCGAGAGTCGACATTAGGGCAAGCTGTCAGTGTATCTTTGATCAATCAGTTTGTTTGGGCTGAGATTGGTTCAGATGATGTGTTTTTTCTCAAGGAGCACATTGAGGAAACACAGTTTGAAATTGACAACCATCATTTTATGCTCATGTCTTTAGTTGTGTCTGTCTTCCACAAACTAAGGCTGCACCATATTGCCACACTGAATATTCTCAAATTACAGGATCTGAGTGAGCGAGAGGGAGTGTAAGTCTGTAGGAGATCAGTGAGGTAGGGGGAGCAAAACTGTGGAGAGCTTTAAATGTTTAGAGCGGTATTTAGTATTGTATTCTGTAGTTAACAGTGAGCCAGTGAAGTTGAGAGAGAATAGGTGTGGTATGTTCAGTGGATTTAGAACAGCAGGTTATTATCCTGGCAGCAGAATTTTGAATAAAATGTAAGTGATGGATACGTTTTTGTGTGATGCCAGATAGAATAGCATTACAGTAATCTATACATGAGGTGACTCAGGCATTAGCCAATACTTCAGTACTGTGCTGGGTAAGAACAGGACGAAGTCTAGAAATGTTTCGGATATGGAAGAAGGCAGTCCAAGAAATGTTACTTAAATGGGAGGAATTATTTAATAATAATAATTATTATTATTTTTTAATAATTGGGGTGGCACGGTGGCACAGTGGTAGCGCTGCTGCCTCGCAGTTAGGAAACCCAGGTTCACTTCCCAGGTTCTCCCCGTGTCTGCGTGGGTTTCCTCCGGGCGCTCTGGTTTCCTCCCACAGTCCAAAGACATGCAGGTTAGGTGGATTGGCGATTCTAAATTGGCCCTAGTGTGTGCTTGGTGTGTGGGTGTGTTTGTGTGTGTCCTGCGGTGGGTTGGCACCCTGCCCGGGATTGGTTCCTGCCTTGTGCCCTGTGTTGGCTGGGATTGGCTCCAGCAGACCCCCGTGACCCTGTGTTCGGATTCAGCGGGTTGGGAAATGGATGGATATAAATAATTGCATTTAAACAATTCGCCAAAATCTTTTGTATGTAAATGATACTGTTTTAAATGTTATTGTTTTTTCATCAGAAAACCTGGTTTCCACATCTTACCTGTATTAGTTTAAATGGCACTTCTGCCACTTGCAATATGGCAGACGCGCTGACGTATTGTGTCGACTGGGCAACACGGTGAATGCAGCGTCTACCTATATAAGTCTACGGTGACAACATATACCGAATGCGCTTAATGAAAAGAAAATCCACTTTACGGCATCTGAATCCGATCTGAACTGTGCCTGCTGATTTACAACTGACAGTACTGTATATTAATTTTAGTTTCACATTATTTGACGATAATAAGAATATTCACCCTGCAAAATAAACGAACCAACCTTCATGGCGTAACTTCTATGGTTTTTGCCTCAGGCGCTGACGTCCAAGCTGCAGTCCCCGTAAGGGAAAGCAAAAGTGCGTTCACCTGACGAGCCCCAATTAGGTCGAACACATGCCGTGTACTCTCTTTAGTATTTGTCAGGTACTGTGTGTGTGTATTTTTATATATAATCTTTCTGTATGGACATTAATATACTAGAAATAGCTTTAAAAATACAAACAAAACACTAAAGCAATGAAAATGTGAAAGATGCTGAGATGGTTTATTAACAATTTGTAATGCTATTCTCTGCATCAGTCTTTCTTGTAATAATGTAGCTGTTGCTACTCTTATATTTAATTTAGCCTTCATCATTATATATTTGTTAACTATATTATGGATAAACTGTTGTATTGATATAATCTGATATCAATATAGCAAAAAAAATAATGATACCTTTGAAGGGCACTCGTCGAGTGTCAGACGTGCACTCCTAATTCTATTACTAATTTGACACCTACAGTAGATTACATTGTTTTGCTTAATTATTACCATGCAGTTCAATCTTTAAGATCAAAAAATGTGGACAAATGTTTAAAAAACATACCAGCAAAATGCTAATAGGGTGTTATGAAAAGAATGGCATACATCCATTAATCTGTTAACCCCAATACCGAAAATACTGTGACTTTTACTTTTAAACCACGAAATTACGAAGGTATTACAACTGAAAATGAAAATCCTTATTGCCTTTTTCATCAATACGATGCACTTACAAAAAGCTGTATTCGTATCCATTATAAAGTTCACAGACACACGTCACATTTCATTTCGCTTCCTCTTCATTCGACTGGAGTTAATTTTTTCATCTGACAAATATTCTTTCAAAAAGTTATAAAATTCCTTTTCCAGTAAGAAGTCCACTTATAGATGGAAATAAACGGCAATACAAAAATGATTCACGAGTACAATTCAAATCTGTCGTAAAACATTAGACATGCACACTACAAATCAGGCAGCTTTGTGAAATCAATTTTTTATTAAGCAGAGAGCGCATACGTGAGGCAAATCGGATGAGGACTCATTTTTTAAAATAAAAAAATTCTTAAGACACTTTTGTAAGAGTACATTTCTGTGCATGAACACGTGGATTAAGCAGACCCCGCAGATTGGGTAGTGACAGAGTTTCACTCCAGGTATTGGGATCCTAATTTTAGACCACAGGGTAAGCACCCCCTGCTGGCCTCACCAACACCAACCCAAGTTTTTACGAGATGTTCTCCCATCCAGGTAATGGCCAGGTCCGAATATGATGACCTGTTCTGATGTGCATGTGGTATGGCTGGTGGTAATATTATTGCACTCCATCCATTTTGAGTTCTATGGACCACTTTACATAGAGAAGTTTATCATAATAGTGTGACAGCAATGCACTCTGCGACATTGCACCAGCCAGGTTGAAACAGATTTCTTGCATTTTTTTTCCCCAGTAAAGTAACCTGGCAAGTTTCTTATGTATGTCAGTGCATAAACCTGCCATTAGCAACTAGGAACCAGATGAGTAACAGCTTCCATATCAGCTTAGCACAACTGACCCTTGTCTGATGTACTATTCCTTTAGTGTTTCCTTGAACTACCTGCCCTCATGTCAATTCCTGTATTGATCTCCCCCAATTTTTCTTAACCCTTTCTCCTGCAGGTCAATGCCTCGGACACCAGCCTGGGTGCCATCGTGAATCAAGTTATTGAAGGAGCTGAATATCTGCAGATGTACCTCAGGCAAAAACTGCTGGACCAGGAGAAGAGGTATGCAGCTATTAAGTGGGACATCCTTGCCATGAAATGGGTGATTCCTCAGCTCAGATATTACCTGGTGACCGACCATGTACCTCTGCGAGGTTGTGTTCCTAGAAGGATTCCATCCTTGGGGTCATCAGGTAGTTTTGGCCCTTATAAATTTACTGTCCTGCATAGACAGGATGTCCGCCATGCCAACGCTGCCAACACTGCCACCTCATGGCTAGGTCAGCCCGCTTCTGTGCGGCCGAGATAAGTGGTAGCTGTGTTGTGCATGCTTATCAGCGGTTCACCTTCCAGGTTCAACTGAGGTAAGCAATACCTAAGGCAAAATGGGGTGCAGTTGCTAACAGTATCATCTCTTTTTTTTCCTTCTGCAGTGGACAGAAAACCCTCAATGAGGGCAATTGAACTTCTGGAAGTTTTTGCATGGGATGGTATCCCTAAATAAGTCCTAGCAGGCCAGGGGTTGTGTTTAAGTCAGCCAACGTCAGGGAATTCGACAGAGGGCTGCTTATCATGCACCTTAAAATGTCTGAGTACTACCCTCAGACAGTGTGGTTGAAGTCTTTAACCAGATGTTCAATCAGATGTTGAGGAAATTGGTTCCAGCACATGGTAGAGACTCCTGCCCCTCATCTTGTTTGCCCTTCTGGGAGGTACTGCAGTCCTCTATGGGCTTCTCCCCCCTTCTCACCTTTTATGGTAGAGAGTCTTGTGGTTTGCCCAACTTCACCTGGGACCTCTAGTGGCCATCGGCAGAAATGTGCCCTCCCCTTTGGGCTGTACAGGTCCCTGGCAAAATTCCAGCATCTGGTGGACAAACAGCTACAGCCCCACACTGGCAACTGTGGCACCTGTTCAAAGAAGGTGATCATATATTCCTGAAGCTGCAAAAAACACTTCTAGCACAGCTCAATGGTTCTCCACACCACACACAACTACTGTATAGTCTTCTGATCAATCCAAAAGAACAAAATACTATATTGTGTTGACCAAAGCCAAATATTTGGGGTACATGGTGGACAGAGGTCAAGTCAAGCCACAGTGGTCCCATATTGTTGCTATTCAGAAACAGTCCCAGCCATCAACCCAAGGGCAGATTCAAGCTTTCCTAGGTGTTGTGGGGTTCTATTGAAGGTTTATACTTTGGTTTTCCAAGAAGGCTGTGTCTTTGACCAAACTAACCAAGTAGGTGGACCCTACTACACTGTCATGGGCTCCTAAAACTAAGGCCACATTCTGTGAGTTGAAAATGATGTTTATGTCAGCTCCTGTATTGATCTCCCCTAATTTCTCTCTACCCTTTATCATTAGACCAACGCCTTGGACACTGGGCTGGGTGCAGGTTGTTGAAGGAGCTGAACACCCAGTGATGTTCCACAGTTGGAAACTGCTGAACCAGGAGACAAAGTATGTGGCAATATAGCAGGAGGCCCTTTACATGAAATGGGATTTCTCAGGTCAGATATTACCTCGCTGGTAGGCAGTTTACCTTGGAGGCCGACCACACACCACTATAGTGTTTGTGATCCCAGAAGGCTTTCAACCCTTGGGTGACACCAGGTGGTTTCTGAGCCTTCAGCTCTATAAATTCCCTGTCCTGCATAGACAGGCGGTCCCTTCATACCAATGCTGATCCCCTCTCTCCTGAGACTACAAGCTCACAGCTAGGTCTGCCCCACCCCTGTGGAGTGGGGTTAAGGGGGTTGGGGGGTTGGCATATCATACATGCTTGTCAGAGGTTTACCTTCCGGGCTCATCTGAGGTAAGCGACACCACACCAGGCCGAATGAGGACACTGTCATTAATATTATCAGCTCTTTTCACACCTGCAGTGCAAAGAAAACACCCAGTGAGGGCAGCTGACTCCACCCCTTCTGATCCAAGCCCTATAAGGGCGCGGACGCCCCAGAAAGAGAGAGAGAGAGAGAACGAGAGACACAGAGAGAGAGAGAGAGAGACAGACAGCGAGCGAGTAAGAGAGAGAGACACAGACAGACAGACAGACCGACCTCTCCCTCTAGATCTGAACTTCATAAAAGACGAAGCTCCCAGTCAGGACCCGCTCTACTAAGCTCTCAATTCCTGGAGCAGAGTACACTGCCATTATTTATGCAGTTTTTGGTCGTTTTGCACCTGCTTCTTTGCAAATTATCAAAATAGGATTAAAAGGGGTGACCCACCTGGCACCTCAACACTTCCTTGGAGTCCACTTGTGTCCTTCCACCTTTGCACACAATATTATAATAATAATAGTACAGTAAAAGTTATTTCATATTTCTTATCTGAAAAGTTCTAAAAATGAGAAGGGGAAAGTAAACATGCTATTAATCAAACGATAATTATTATTTTAAACTTGGACAAGATTCCTTTGGCAAATTACTGCCAATGTAAATGCTTAGTGTAAGCTATGTGTTTTTTTCTTTTTTTATAAAGTTTATAATACAAAATAGAAAACTTCAATACATCAGTATACACAGTGTCACACACATGCGCTTGGGAGTCAACTAAAGGGTCCAGGAAACAACAATTCCACGCCAGGCCAGGGTGTGGTGGGGTGCACTGAACCTCTCTCTTTTCTCTCTGCAGACCAAACACGAGAAATCCTTCCTGTCCCGGCCCCGAGGACGTCACTTCCTGTGAACCACCTATAAAAACCCCTCACCCTCCATACTTAAAAAGCTCTGTATTGGACTCTAACCAGTACACATTGTACTCTACTTTAAAGCCTATTGCAGCCAGGGAAACTATATGGGTGGATGCCCCAAACCTTCATTGTGTGTCCGGCTGTTTCTTTCACAACAGTTAATAAATCAACATATTCAAAATTTAAAAAATAAATAAAACAATACTCCCCCAGTACACTCCTCCTACTCTGCATACTGTATAAACTCAAAATATTACACTTGACAAAATAGATTTTTTCTTTTTTTTTTTACAAGAAAGAAAACAGGTAATTTTCATATATAAATATAATAATAATAGTACAGTAAAAGTTGTTTCACTTCAAGCATGTTTCTGATCTGAAAAGTTGTAAAAATGACAAGTGGAAAGTAAACATTCTGTTAAACAAACAATAATTATTTTAAACAGGGACAAGATTCCTGAGGCCTATCACTGCCTGTGTAAATGCTTAGTGTAAGCTATGTAAGTGTGTGTGTGTGTGTTTTTTTTAATACAGTTTCTAATACAAAATAACAGAAAAATTTAATACATCAGTATATACAGTTAATATATCAACATATTCAAAATTTTAAAAAAATTACTCCACCACTACTTCCCCAGTACACTCCTCCTACTCTGCATATAAATTCAAAATATTACATTTGACTATATAGTTTTTTTTAGAAGAAAATTTATAATTTTCATATATAAGTGGAGTGCTCCCCTTATGCTGTTAAAATCTTACCAGTTTAAAGTCATCTCGGTCCCCATGAACGGAGCACAGCACCAGTCCAACACCCAACATTTCACCAGACATTTCCAGGTTATTAATCAAGTTTTTGTCTATTTTTCACTTTAAACAGGAACGCTACGTCGGTGGCCTTGATGTTTTTCGCTTCGTTTCATTTCGTCTTCAGCACTGCTGTTTTTGCTTGTCCCAAGTGGATGTTCCCAAGTGTCCACCTGTTCATATTTTACTATATGGGACTCCAAAAATAATAAAAATAGATTGCACTGAATTCCATTCCTAGACTTAAGAAAACATCCAGAAGATTAAACAGAGACTTCAGTCTGTTGCAATAAATAAAAAGATGGAAAACAGATTCTCTTCTTGCAGAAAATAGGCACGGCTCAGGCACCCCCCCCACCTAGTCTGTACAGCGCCAACTACAGCTGACTTAGGAAAAGCTCAAGCGGACACTCTCACCCAACAACTAAAAGTGCAACAGGCATATTTTCATTGATCAGTTTTCTGATTTTTAAAACCCCTTTCACTAACAACCTGATCTGATTAATTTGGCAAAGTGTATCAAGAAATGCTGTTTAAGAACATTTACATTTCCTACCGTACAATTCAATGAAATCAGGGGCTGCTACAATCAGTGGCGTCACTTGTCATTTCCAGACTCATCTAGACACGTCAATAGGGAGGCCTGTCCGGCCGTAAGCAAACATCAGAATTCAAGTTACAACTCATCCCTCTCTCTTACCATTATACATAACTTCTGTAATCGCTAATATGTCAGTTATTGTTTTTAGAAATAAGAAGTGATAGTATTCTTATGAGTATTTGTAATATTCGTAATTTAATTTGTATTATTACAGAATGGAATAAATTTAAAATGTGGAATTATTAAAATCACTAAAAAATTTCTTGAAATTTAATGAAAGCAGAAACAATGTTTGAATTTTATGTATATTTTATCACATAGACTTTAATTTTAAATATGTCACGTGTGGCTGTATATTTTGATGATTAAAAAAAAAAATATATTTGTGATGCCCCAATCAGAATTGAGCATTTCTGCCAACAGTGCATTCCCAAATTAAAACTTAGTGTTGATGGGTGGATCTCAATATAATCAAAAATCTGAAAATGTGCATAAAAACTTTAGGGGGGAAGGGGCACAAAAACTATTAAAAAAATGGGGCACACATTGAGAAACACTGGATTAAGGCATTTCCACCGGTTTAGTCTGGCTTGCACCTCGTCGAACCAGTTAGTCCAATTTTCCTCTGCTGTCCCGTCCTGTTTCAGATAAATTCCTAAACATCTAAAGACCTTCCTGGTCTACCCTTCTTAACTCCAAATGCACAGGTGAAAGCCAAAGCTTAAACTCAAAGGAGAGTTTATGATGAAGCAGTCCATCTTGTATGGCACATCTGGGGAACAAGAAACACCAGTCAGCTTGTGACATTCCAACACTTTTACGCAACTGAAAAACTGGATGGTTTGATATAAAATGTGCTCTGTTCTACGTTGCTGAACATCTCCAGATGTACATAAATACCAAGGAATAAAAGCTGAAACTCTGATCTCACATACAAATGTCTTCAGTGCACAGCAAAAACAAGTTTATTGGCCTTGCTGTTCCAATACTTTTGGAGGGGCCTGTACATCCTCCTTTTTCAGAATTAGAGTGATTACCATCCTGTGACAGTGGGAGCTCCTTAACGTTCAGGCTTTCATGAAAACTTCCATTAAAATCGGCACCAATCAGACTCCAAAAGGATTTGAAAAATTCTAGTGGTAGGCCGTCAATCCCAGGCGCCTTTCCTGTATTGAGACTGCTTAGTGCTACAGTCAGTTAATTCAAAGTTAGTCTGCTTCTCACTGGCAGGAACTTGTGGTAAGTTGTCAAGAAAGCGCAGAAGAATCCTCAATGGTTTCTGTAGAAAACAGCTGTTGGTAAAAGTGTACAGGCAAGGCACGAATGGCCTTGGGCTCCTCAAATTGTTGTTCTTTACCATCTTTTAGACCGTGAATGACTTGGCTCTGACTTGTCTTTCTTTCAGGTCCTAATAAAAGTAAAACTGAGAGAAAGCAATTCTCGGGGTGCAGATCTGATGAGTTTCGAAAAGGACAGGATGAATGATCACTTAGCTTAGTCACTTGATTAGTGGTGTCGGATAAAGAATAAAATAATAAAAACATTAATGCGGTTTATTTACCATGTCTTAAATAGTATATTTTTCTCAAAAGAGTGGCACCATTAAGAACTCATACGTTATTTTTAAATGAGTTTGCAAATTGTTCTGCATATCCCAGTTTTCATTTACAAGTCAGTAAAAAGTAGCTAAAACATTCCCAAAAAAACGTATGCACTATCTGTATTTTATCTGGGCGATAGCACAAATGTTGATGACCAATTCTGTGAACAATCCTTTTTTTGTTTAAATGTTTAATGCTGCACACTGACATTGTGCTGAATGTCCCCACCTTGTCTTGATGTTTACATATTTTCTGGTGTTCTTACTGTTCTCAGTGGTCCAAACATGTTTTTCACGTTACCAATAGACTGAGGTTTATCGAAGCCCTTTAGAATGCTGTGATGAGAAGGTATTCTAATCTTCCTCACCAACACACATTAAACTTAAAACAGACTCTTCCTTGCACCTCTACTACAGATTTTGACTCAACGTATTACTAAATGGCAAGCACACTATGATCTGTCGACCATGTCCATTGAAACTGATTTTAGTATACAACACACACACCCCGATCCTATTGACTCGCCCTATGTTGTTGCCATTCTTGTGCCACATCAGTTCATTTCTTAGACATTCCCAACTGTGTGGTGAAGGGAAGCGCAGTGCTAATTTCATCTGTCATCCTGTCCTCTCACCCCGTTTTCTTAAACGTGCATTTGCTTGCCAGTCATCTTAGTTTGATTGTTTCACTGGTTGTGATGGGGAAGGTTGTCTGGTGGGGAATACTTTTTATATTTTTATGCTATAGAAATAAAAGATCTTTGCAATGACTTAACAGCATTTTTTCCCGATGCTAATAGATGGCTGTATATAATTTTCTCTTGGACGAACTTGGCTAACTTTACTACAGTCGTGTGGCAAACCACCACAAACATGTCCACGACTCAATTTGGGTTGTGACCCCATAGTTTAAGAAACACTGCTGTAAAGAGTTTATACCTGGTAAAGAGGCAGGTTACAAGGCGATGGGTTTTGCTTTGATCAGATTTTAAAAGTCGGAGAGTTGTTCCTGTAGTGATTCACTTTGGTGACACCTGTGGGTGCCGCAGTGATTGTAACACATTTATATACTTATCCATATCCCAGTTTTTAGGACAGAAGTTTGGTGTGGCATCTGGACCAGTTAGCAGCTGGTCTAAGCATGGTTTCTCAGGCCATTCCATTTCCTTTGTGTATCTTCAAGGTCTCTCCACTGGAAATTCTTTTGTCAGCTTTGGAGATTATGACGGTGACAAAATTATTTGCCGCATTACCAAACAGGAACATGGCTTCTCTCCAGTGTGAATTCTAGTGTGGCTCTGAAGACTCCTCCGGTAACAGAATCATTTGCCACATTCCAAACAGTCCCGTGTGAATTTTTTTGTGTCTTGTAAGTATGCTGTTTTGCGAAAACCGCTTGCCACATTCCGAACAGCAATACGGCTTCTCTCCGGTGTGAATTCTTTTGTGCCTGTGCAGGCCACTCTTCTGACGGAATTGTTTTCCACACTCAGAACAGCAAAATGGCTTCTCTCCAGTGTGAATTCTTTTGTGTTTCTGAAGATAACTCCAGTCACAGAATTGCTTGTCACATTCACTACAGCAATATGGCTTCTCTCCAGTGTGAATTCTGCTGTGGGTCTGAAGATTGCCCTTGTGACAGAATTGTCTGCCACATTCCAAACAACAATAGGGCTTCTCTCCAGTGTGGATTCTTTTGTGTCTGTGCAAACCACCTTTCTGGCTAAATTGTTTTCCACACTCGGAACAGCAAAATGGCTTTTCTCCAGTGTGAATTCTTTTGTGTTTCTGAAGACAACTCCAGTAACTGAATTGTTTGCCACATTCACTACAGCAATATGGCTTCTCTCCGGTGTGAATTCTACTGTGGGTCTGAAGACTGCTCTTGTGACAGAATTGTCTGCCACATTCTAAGCAGCAATAGGGCTTCTCTCCAGTGTGAATTTTTTTGTGTTTTGTAAGAATGCTCTTTTCTGAAAACTGCTTGCCACATTCCAAACAGCAATAGGGTTTCTCTCCAGTGTGAATTCTTTTGTGGGTCTGTAGAACACTGCAGCGATTGAATCGTTTGCCACATTCAGAACAACAGTGAGGTCTGTTTCCTGTATGAAATTTAAAATGAAAAATAAAAAGGTCATGTTCATCTCACTGATTAGATAAATGCTTGTTGAAATTATGAACAACCTTGTAAGAGCATAAGCAACCATAAAACTTCAGTCATCAGTCATCCTCCAACCTGCTATATCCTAACACTGGGTCACGGGGGTCTGCTGGAGCCAATCCCAGCCAGCACAGGGCGCAAGGCAAGAACAAATCCCTTGCAGGGTGCCAGCCCACTGCAGGGCACACACACACACACCAAGAACACACTAGGGACAATTTTGGATTGCCAATGCACCTAACATGCATATCCTTGGACTGTGGGAGGGAACCGGAGGACCTGGAGGAAGCCCACGCAGACACAGATGGCCAACTTATTAAATTTGACCTTCTGTATTACAACAACTGATTACATGACAACAATGTCTGTTAAGCATGTTCAAGCCTGCCCAGTACTTGGATGGGAGACCATCTAAGAAAACCTTGGGTTGCTGCTGGAAGACATGTGGGTAAGGCCAGCAGGGGGAGCTTACCCTGTGGTCTGAATGTGGATCTCAATGCCCCAGTGCAGTGGGACCACCCTTTGGATGAGACATAAAAATGAGGTCTGACTCTCTGTAGTCATTAAAGATCCATGGGCAAGCTTCATATGGATCAGTGAATCCCAATTTCCATGGCCTAGTCATTCAAGCCCCCTGATCATCCCCTATCTCTCGCCCCATCACCACCTATTAGCTAAAGTGTGGTGAGCATACTGGCATAAAAATGGCTGCCATCACATCATTTAGGTTGATGCTACACATTGGTGTGGTTGATGTGGCTCCCCACTCACTAAGAGCTTTGAGTAGTGACAAAAGTACTATCTAAATGTAAAGAATTATTAATATTATTGAGTTCAAGGTATATATCTAAATACCTTTTTAATGTTACCACAGAAAAACAGAGGAATTTACAACGTGGTATATTTATACACAGGCCTACAGGAGCTACAGTGGTCTGGAAAAGAATAAGTCGAGAAAAACCAGAATCCTCAGAGTTACAGTATTTGTGTCTGCTCTGATAGGGAGTGGCAGATGAAACCAGACTGGTCAACTCTGGGACACTCCGGTGAAATTTATTCTTCCCATTATATTGTTAATGGACATGTACTCTCATGATTAATTAATGCCAGTCAAATCAAAATGTGCCATCTCACTGCAAATTTCATGACATGTCAATGTGTTCATGTTAATTATACTGTTATGTTAATGTACATGTGACTGATATGTTAATGTAAATTATACCTTTTTAATTATTTCTGTCAAAGCATAAAACTTCAAGCACTCCAAGTCTCTCCTAAAGAGGAGTGCTAAACAAAAAATAAATTGAACTAAACAAAGGTAAAAATGAACAAAGTTACTGAACTCTGTCATTAACACAAACCACTGTAGCTCACTCTCTCTGTAGTTGTCATTAATCACAGACTGGTGGCCAACACCCTTTTTGGTTAATTTCAGTCACATCAGCAGATTCTCCTTCTAACATTACATGACAGGCCCATTTCTTGAGCTTCATGCTGTTCATGTCCTCCTGCGACTCCAAGGTCTGCCACCATGACAGGTAGGAGTAAGTGCAGGACTGAGCTCCTTACAGTGTTCTGGTATTATCATTAGGGTCTTGAATTTGGACTGTTTAGACTCTACACCCCCGTCACCTGCTGTGATGCTGGAGAAGCTCCTCTGAAGTCATTCTGAACAGAGGCTTTCTGTACCCATTTGGGTATCCTGAATCATCACAGCACTGTGGTGTGGTGATGAGTTGAGAGCTTAGCACCTCTCTTTACCCAAATGTCCAGAACATCTGAACTAGGAGTAAAAAAAAAAAACACAACTACAGTCAATCACTTACCACTGTCTCAGGGTATTCAAGTACAAGATACACTTGTGACAAACCCTCTGATCAAACCTGGTGTTTGGTACAGACAATGCATGACCAGCAATGAAATCCAATAACACTTCACCACCCAGGCTAAAATCATTCAGGTCATTCCTTCCAATCACGTCCACCCATATATCTCTGTCCCTCCAAAATGACTGTTGACATTTCCCAGTAGGTCTACTGAGCATGTAGATGGTACCTACTTATGTACTGAATCCAAAATCTCTAAAAAGGCTGTGGAAAGATGAGCATCGACACAGACCAGGCAGACACCAATGGTTCAAACACCACACACGTTTTATTTACAATAACTATTTGAACCATGTGAATTTCCCCTTGGGATTAATAAAGTATCTATCTATCTATTTACAAGTGTCCCACACACAACCCAGCGCCCCTGCACCACACACCCTCAAGTCTGGGCTTCTCTCAAGCCCTCTCTCTGGTCCATCTTGGCATCCCGGCTGGACACAGCCCCCAGCCGCCCGCCACAAGGCATTATGCTCTGAATAGCATTCACAAAAACAAGGGTGAAAGTTCTCCATTTAAAACTTCGGTGAGACGACTTTCTAATGCACTAAAAGAAACTCGCACTATAGGCATCCAACCAAAGTGAGCACCCAGGTGAGGCCTTCAGAGTGCCCACACACCCACCTAAGGACTCGGCAGTGAGACAACACAAGACTAAAAGCGAGTTCACATTTAATTGATTGGTTTGTTTCTGAGCCAATGCTGTGGGCAGAGAGGAGTCCCACTGAATGTTGCAGGTACTCTCAGTCCCTCCCAAGAGCTGGAGCTCCAACTTCACGCCAGAGAGGCATAAACAACAACTTATTTCTTGCACACCCTAAACAAAAAAAAAAAAACAAACAAAACGACACAGGGTGTGCCTCATTGGGCTTTAACAGTTTCTTGACAGCCCCCTACCTTGAAACTTGCAAGCTTTATTCATCAAGGACTAGTATACACAGACACATCCTACTCCTGCTGATACCCAACTGTCATTGCATTCAACTCTCATCCTCCACCTTGTGAGCCCACAGGATGGCTCCACTTCTCTTTCTCAGACTATGCTGGACCACTCACAGGCCTGGTTGTAGGGGTGAGGCCTAGTAATCCTGTCCTTGACGAGGCTCTTGTTTGATTGAGTCGTGACTGTCATGAGGCCATTCATGGACTGTTCTGTGTCTGACATCTGCTCTTATACAAGTTATCTATGGGTGACCAGACAGGAGTAACACGATAAATGGATTTCACATTGGGGAGAAACAAAAAAAAAAAAAAATCACCCTTTGACACAACCTATTTTTCAAAAATTTTTTTTCCTTTTCTGTTTTTCAAAATTTGCATACTGGAGAGCAAATGCATGTATTTGGAAGTGCAGCTCAATATCGATGAATACATGTACTGCCTGTGGGCAGGTACAATTATAAATGGTCATAAAATAATAATAACATAGAAATAAAAATTCTGACACATGCATAATCCGTTTGAATATCATTTCTGGACTGATTATACACATTTTTAATAACTAAAAAAAGGATTAGGGAATATGTACATAATTATGTGCACAACAAAATACAAACTATTCTACAAATACATATAAGTAACAAGCTGGTTAAGTTGACAGATGACACCAAGCTTGTGGCATCATATTCAAAAAGACTTGAGGCTGTAATTGTTGCCAAAGGTGCATCGACAAAGTATTGAGCAAAGGCTGTAAATACTTATGTACATGGGATTTCTCAGTTTTTTTATTTTTAATAAATTTGCAAAAACCTCAAGTAAACTTTTTTCACATTGTCATTATGGGGTGTTGTGTGTAGAATTCTGAGGAAAAAAATGAATTTAATCCATTTTGGAATAAGGCTGTAACATAACAAAATGTGGAAAAAGTGATGAGCTGTGAATACTTTCCGGATGCACTGTATATATATATATATGTGTGTGTGTGTGTGTGTGTATACATATATTTATTTACTTTTATTATGTCAGGAAATATTTATTCATTTGGATGCCCTGCTTGGCCATATGCACAGTAAAAGATCCTGAGAGGCACTCCTTCTGTGTTTCCAACTCGACTGGATTTATTTTTTTGTTGTTAGAAGAATTAAATGAATAGGACTGGCGAGCTTTATTCCAGTATGAAGCTTGTATTTCCACATCTCCCAGTGGCTCATGAAGGCAGCATGAGAGATGCCAACTGGGCCAGTGGGTTTGTTTTCACTCCTCCAAAATTAAAGAGCTCATGGCTGACACCATCTGACTAACAATTGGGTGTTATTAGTTTAAGATGACTGTGTTTGTCTGTTAATGGGGTTGCACTGTTATGAGAAATTAATGCAGAAATTCAGGGAATTTCAAAGAATTCACCAACTTTTCCTTACAATTCTACTTTTGTGTAACACTTTTTACTGAGGACAGACTTGGAGTGTTTGAACAAATTTACAACTACAATGTGAGAGCAGCAAGTTGCTAAACCTTACAACATTAACAGAGATGAACTCTCAAAGGACATTAAACACACAATGTAACAACACACCTTTAACTGCATTTCAGTGTTTCTCATAAAACGTACAAGACCTCCTTTTCAGGCTCATAATCCTCCCAACCCTAAAACTAACTCTTACTTTTATTCTTCACTTACTTTTATCAGCCTGATTTGCAGGTGGCGGCTCATCTTCCTGAATTCTAACGGATGAAGGGTCTTCAGTCCTCTTTGTGTCAGGCTGTGACGATTCAGACTTCACCAGGATTGAAGGCTCTGATGATGCACAGGGTGTGCTGTGAGAGGAGACTAACCCGGTCACTGCTCCATCTTCAACCCCACACTGATGGTCCTCTTCCTTGACATTCTGCACACTTTTACAAACGTTTGTCTCAATGCTGACAGACATCTCTTCAGACTCTTCTTTAATGCTCACTAACCCTGTCTCATAGTCCTCCTCCTCCTGCTTAATGCTGAGACTCTCCTGTTGAGGGTGGATGGACTCCCACTCACACTCCTCCTTAACACTTACAGCCATTACTCTTTTGGTATTTATGTCAGCCTCACACGTCTCCTTTTTTATATCCATCTAGATGTAATCTGAACAGCAGCTTTTTCTGTCTCTCTGTGAAAAAAGAAAAGGGATTTAATTCGATCAAAAGTGCACTATTCATATGTAACGATATCTGCATTTCACTTCACAACACCCTCTCAGTTAAGGTTTACATCAAGTCAGGCATTTTAAAACATATTAACAGTAACTCATCACTCTCATATCAAATATTCAGATGGCAAACAAAATTTGGAGTGGAGTGAAGGTCTAATGACTGGAGGAGAGGACCACCTCACATAGATGGGGGTCACTAGTATTCACAATTACTTCGTCCTCTTCATCTTTTTCCCACTTTTATGAGGGTTGATGTGTTTGATCAGCCGTCCCCAAACAGCTCAGTCCTGAACCTCATCAGTTAAGCTCTTTTCCTTTAGATCTGTTTTTAATCAAGCCACCTCAGCTTTGGGCTCCATTGCTTTCTCTTCCCCTGTACTTCAGTTCCCATCTCTCCTTTTCCCCCACATATTCATTGCCTCGCCTCGTTACATGTCCATACTACTTTTCAGTATAATCTTACATCGGTCTCTCCCACTTTTGTTGTACTTCTGATTGTCTCATTACTTATTTGGTCCTTTTTTGTAAATCCAGACATCCATGTCCACATTCTCATGTCTGCCACATTCAGCTTCTTCTGAGCTCCCTTTACTGCCCACCACGTCTCAACTCCATACATCATTGCTGGTCCTACTACTGTTTTAAAATCCTCACCTTTACCCTTCATCTTAATTCTTCAATCACCACAATACTCCTGATACCTTCTTCCATGTGTTCCATCCACACTGCACTCTATGGGTTGTTTCTCCATCTAATTCTCCATTGAGCTGCCACTCCTAGATATCCTAGCTATTTAAATGTATCCAATCATATCAATGGCTCTCCCTGCCGGCTAACCTCTGAATCCTGACTTATACCTCATGCATTCTGTCTTCTTCCTGCTTATCTTCTGAAGCCCTTCTCCATTCTTTAAAATTCCTATTTTCTGGTTTTACACAACACAATGTCACCAGCAAAAAATCATACACTGGGGAGATTCTGTCTTTAATTCCATGACTCAACACATCCTTCAGATCAAAGAGTTAAGGACTTCAAGAAGATCCCCGGTGCAGACCTCCTCTAACTGGGGTCTTGCCTGTCATCCCAACACAATTCGGGGACCCAAACAGTACGTGTGTATTGAATACTGCTGACCTTAATGATGGAAATCAATCCCAGTCAGCAGTATTCACTACTTGGATGAAACACAGACGTACTGTTTGGGTCCCAGAATTGTGTTCTTAGTTATTTATTTATTTTTAATGTTTATACAAGGACGGTCTCAGGATTGTGTTAAGAAACAGACGCATGTCAAGATGGGGAGAGTACAAGAGGAACGAAACTCTGCTAAAAACACACAGCCTTCAACACAAAATGAAATAATGGATTTGCTAGCTTAAGTTGACGCGCGTCGCTTATGAGGCTTACCTTCTACTTACTTGGGGCAGGTTGGACTAAACCCTTTGCATGGTAACCGATGAAGAAAAAAAAATTGCAAAAATGGGGTCAGTCACCCAGTGACCTACAAAGCCAACCGCTCTGTTTGATTGCAGGACCAGGTTTTATAAAACATTTCATTCCCAGTACACATTTCATTGTGGTTTGTTCTGTTTAACAGTGAACTTGCCTTCTGGAGGAGTAAAGAGCTAACTAACCTGACATGAGCTTCTAAGACATCCTTCACTGCACCGCCATTACAGGGATGAACTCTTAACAGTGTTTAAACTTAATAGCACTCTATGTCAAGCCACCAGATTTGCTTAATGTATCCATTTAACTAAAATGCATGAACTGGGTTTCTTAAAACAACGTAGTGGAAATAATAATTCTTTGCATTTATATAGCGTTTTTCTCACTACTCGAAGCGCTCAGCAATTGCAGGTTAAGGGCCTTGCTCAATGGCCCAACAGAGCAGAGTCCCTATTGGCATTTACGGGATTCGAACCGGCAGCCTTCCGATTGCCAGTGCAGATCCCTAGCTTCAGAGCCACCACTCCGCCTAAAGCAACTCCACGTAGGGAGGACTCGGGAAGCAAACCCGGGTCTTCTTACTGCGAGGCAGAAGCGCTACCACTGCGCCACCGTGCCAGCTAAACGTAGAGATATTCATTGAGATCCAAATATAAAATGTTTTAGAATGCATCTGACACTCAGTTTTCAGACTAAAGAACCCTCCATGTCACGGTCTTCAATTGTTGATTAGGAAGTCATTCTCAGAAAATTCCAAGTACCCCAAATATGCCTACTAACAACGCTCTCAAATACGTAGAGAACAGTCCACTGAAGAGTTTTGCATAAAATAAAACAATAATGAAGTAATCATTTAACAGAATCATTAGTGTGTATGTTTGTGTGAAGTACACAGGTAAGCTCAACAATACTGTACGCTATCAGATAATGATCTTGTAATTGAAATAAACGTTCGAAACACTTAAGTGTCAAAGTCAAAGTGAACTTTATTGTCATCTCAACCATATACAAGTATACAGATAGACGAAATTGTGAAGCTCAGGGTCCACAGTGTAACAACATGATGTGCAAATAATAAATTAAAAATAGAATTAAAATTCTCCTCTGTGGAGAGAGGAGAACCTTCCAGAAGGACAACCATCTCTGCAGCAATCCACCAATCAGGCCTGTATGGTAGAGTGGCCAGACGGAAGCCACTCCTTAGTAAAAGGCACATGGCAGCCTGCCTGGAGTTTGCCCAAAGGCACCTGAAGGACTCTCAGACCATTCTCTGGTCTGATGAGACAAAGATTGAACTCTTTGGTGTGAATGCCAGGCGTCACGTTTGGAGAAACCAGGCACCGCTCATCACCAGGCCAATACCATTCCTACAGTGAAGCATGGTGGTGGCAGCATCATGCTGTGGGGATGTTTTTCAGCGGCAGGAACTGGGAGACTAGTCAGGATAAAGGGAAAGATAACTGCAGCAAAATTTGGATACGCTACGTGGACGACACATTCGTCATACTAGAAAAAGATCAGCTGAATGAATTCCACAACCACATCAACTCAATATTCCCTGCAATCCAATTCACAATGGAAATAGAAATGAACCGGCACATCAGCTTCCTGGACATCAACATTGAAAGAAATAATGACGCCACCCTGACCACAAGTGTTTACCGTAAGGAATGCTACGCAGACAAGATATGACACTTTGCCAGCAACCACCCGATATCTCATAAACGGAGCTGTGTTAAAACTCTATTCAGAAGAGTCCACACCCATTGTAATACGAAGGAAACAAAAATGAAAGAGAGACGCTATATCTCTTCCATCTTTTCACTTCAAACGGATACTCAAAAACATTAATTAATCGAAGCCTACACAGAAGACGCCAAAAAACTCAGCAAACATTCGACTTGAATCAGAACCCCCACCCCGCCTGGCACTCACTTCCTTAACACCACAAGGTGTCTGAAGGTGCAGTGCGAATCCTGGCCAAGTCAGGTGTCAGAATAGCACACAAACCCACGAACAATCTGCGCACTGTCCTCTTTAACGCTAAAAACAAGAAACCGACAGCAGAAACACGAAATGCAGTTTATAGCATTCCATGCAGTTCTTGCCCAGCGTTATACATTGGACAAACATCAAAAAGAATCGCAACACGTATACAGGAACATCGCAACGCCGTCAGAAGAAAGGACTCACGATCATTGATCTATACGCATACAAAATCAACAGGGCATACATTTAACTGGGACAATGTACAAGTAAAATGTAAAGCCAACACTAAAAGTGCCAGAGAGCTGGCCGAATCCTGGTTATCAAATGGTAACACCATCAACAGACACTTGGACATAAATCCAGCATATGCAAACTTTAAAAGAACATATTCATAATAAACAAGACGTTACACCCAATACCCAGCCGACCACTCTGACTTAGCCCCCACGTTTATTTTTGCTATATATTGCCTTTGATTCTTGTAAGTCTAAGCATTACCCTCTGATGAAGTCCCCTGGCAAAGAGAGAGAGAGACACAGACAGAGAGAGAGAGAGAGAGAGAGAGAGAATGCTAAAATGCTGCCCCCTAAACTTTTTGGCCTGAACAACATGATATGTGCAAATCTGTAGTGTCTGTTCTTGCCTTGTAAAACATATCTGTAATACTCTTAAGGAGAGGATTTTGTGCTGTTTTAAAGTTGAGATTCTTCAAATGCGCAGTTTCATTGTATGTAAACATTCTGGCAAAGCAACATATTTGTATACTTTTCATTTTCAGTGACAATAAAGTCACTTAAAGCTTTGTTTCAAATCTTAGTTTATATTGTTTCTGTCCTAAATTTGAATTTTTCAAAGTTTAATAATAACTTAAATACATTAATAAATGTTTTCATTTTATACACAAAGTTCAGTTTACTCAAAAATATTTATTAGTAATTACTAGCATTAAAGTCAGATTGAGTTCATATTACTTAAAAAAAAAAAAAATTTCTGGAGATCATTCATGTAAAACATTTAAGTAAACTGAACATGGTTAATTAGTTGCAGTAAGGCAAAATTATAGTGAAATCTATTTAAAATAAATGAGCTGATAGTACTAAAAAACAATTGGTAAATAAAATGTAATTATATATAAGTGAATTGACATGAATAAATTTCGTGCAGCAACTTACCTTAAAAAGTTAATTAAAAAAAAAAAAACATTCCTTTCAGTGTAGGTGGGTGTGGTGTCCCAGGAATGTTAACATTGAAGACAGATTAGTGAAGGAAGCAGATTATAGGGAAGTGGATCAGTGAAGATCTACCTGTACATATTTGTGCACACACAGCTTTAAAGAGCTCTGATCTAAACTAATATGCTGTGGGCAACTTTAAGGGTGGGTCAAAAAATAACGATGACAGACATGAGGAGGAGCTGGAATTCTACCTCACAGATTTAAAGAGCAGTGTGACCCTCACAAGGAAAAGCAAAGAGAAGATGAAATGAGATCTAAATATCAAGCATCAAAGGAGCTTTACAAATCAAATAATACTGAGGACATTGTGAATAGTTAAGGGTTTGTATGTCTCAGTCATCTTCAGCGTCCTACAGGTTTGTGCTCCTGTTAGACTAACTTGCTGTGGGCAACCAGAAGTGTGTGGTTGGGGTTGGGATGGGATTATTTGGCAGAGAAAAAAAAAAACCTCATTACTGACCCTCATAAATATTCTAATTAAATCAAAGAGGCCTTTAGTGTTCACCTAAGAGTGCCTGGTGGAGGCCCACAAACTCTGGGTGGGCTTAACATGATAGAAGCCATCATATGGGACTTGGCATTCACCTCACAACCACAGTGCAGTAGAAAGTAAACAACAATGGGATATGTGAACCCAATAATGGCCATCACAGGGTACACTCACATTAGAGTCTGAAACCATAAGTCAGGTTAGACTTGCCAGTCCATTAAACCTGCATATCTTTAGAAAGAGGAAGGGCAAAAACACACAAAGGGTACACATGAACAGGCTGGGGTTCAAATTCATTCAGCTGGAACTGTAACACTGACTAAACATGTCTGTTAAATTCTCGAATACTCAATAGCGGACATTACTGGATTGTGCTATATATATAGAAATAAGACTGCGCCACATTTTATATATTTAATGTACAGTAAAACATACATTGCGTCATCTAAGCAATGTATGCAAATATGCCGTCTAAATTGGATTAAGCAGAGTCCGTGTATATAAATATATAGAAAAACTGATGATGGTGGCCGCCGGACTTAATTAGTTAACATTTAATTTATTCTTCCATAGAAAAGTTAACGGAGGCAACAGCATGGCAGCACTACAGTTAACTCCCATTCTGTTTATTTCTACTTGTTCTCAGCTCGTATCCCCTCAGACTTTTCTCCAGTTTGTTCTCTTCGGCTCCTCGTTGCCTTTTCAACACTGGATTGGTCACCAACTCTTCTATCGTCTTTAAACAGGGAACCGCGAATTGAAAGAAGAAAGAAATCAAAGCGCTGTGTGTGGAGTGGCTGCCTCTTCGTGCTCGTCGATTCGAGGGGGATCGTGACTGAAAGAATACACATAAATAGGAGGAGGAAGCGACAGTGCGATTTGAAAACTTGAAGCAAAACCGTAGAATAAACAACAATGAACAGCAACGACAACCGAGGCACAGAGGGGATTCGAGTCCGGGATATGTTGACGGACACGAACGCGCGGCTCGCCTTTGATTGCAGTAACTCAGTGAAGCGAATGAAAACGCACACACCTATAAAGTGTTGTCTATAAACTGCAAGCACTTACCCTCTGTGTTTCAGAGATGGATTATTTTTTTTCTAAAAAAAATTCGATAACCTCCTGAATTGCCTCGTGTCCTGTCTATCATTCCGGCGCTCCGGATGACGTCACTTGGCACGCCTTTAAAATTTTGAGCATGCGCCGTGAAGTTTTACCTGCCTCACGCAGTGTGCTGGATATCTGAGATAGCAGCGCCGCCTGCTTTATTAGAACAATCGGCCCATTCGTTTGAGGGTGTATGTGCTTATTCCAGAACTGATTTTTTTTGTATACGCTTATTACATTAAGGAGAAACCAAAAGCAGTGACAATACAATCGTCCGGTTTATTAAAAGCCGTTAAATCTGACACTTTTAAAATTGAAAACGTATATTGGGGCTTGAATCAATACAAACTTCACTGCAAGAGCGAACTTTTCGTCTTAAAGTACAATAAAATGTCCACATAGATTACACCTTTATAACACATCTTCGTCAGTTGGCAAGGTATTTTCCGAATCCATCCTTATGTAAGCAAGAGAAAGCGGTCGCGCGAGCACGTAAACTGCAAGCAATAAGACCTTATTAAGAGCGACGAAAACGCTAAAGCAGATGTTGTCTTGTGTCTCGAGTCGAGATGGGTGACAGGGTCTAACTGCAGCCTACCTATGTCATACGTCAGGTGATGCCCACAACATCAGTCGCGAAGCGCTCTTTGTTCATATGGTATGGCTGCTGGTAAAATTAGTGCAGTCTATCCGTTTTCTATCAATGGATCACTTAACATAAAAAAGTTCATCATGATAGTGTGACAAGAATGCGCTCTGCAACATTGCACCACTCAGGTTGACACATAAACTAACAACCTGATTAAAACTAAAAGTGTATGTGTAACGTCGGCTCGGAAGATACAACTGACCGACTATTACTCATTTGCTTATTCCATACTGCAAACTTACCGTCAATAAACAAGCAATATCTGAGGAAAGTAAGATTGCATGACTGCATTTTTCTCCTTCTTTGGTGTGTATAGCTGCTTTTGTCCAACATGGCTTACTTATCTTGATTAGTTTCTCTGTAAGTTTGGTCAAACAGTCATATTATGAGTAGATCGGTCAGAAGACGGCATGCCAATCTACTATTTGTAAACTAATCTACAGGTGCCAGTCATACAATTAGAATATCATGACAAAGTTGTCAGTTATAATCATCAAAATTAAAAGAAATAAACATTTGAAATACATCAGTCTGTGTGTAATGAATTAATCTAATATATTATATATATAATATAAGTTTCACTTTTTGAATGGAATTACTGAAATAAATCAACTTTGTCGTGATATTCTAATTTTATGACCGGCACCTGTAATAGTCCATGCTAGCAGTGAGAGTTTTTCTTAACTTGCTTATTTAACACCCTGTTTTACAGATAGGTAAGAAAGTATTAACTTACAGGAGTAACTATAACATAATTTAAATAACTACGAGAAACTGATATTCTATTGAAATTAAGCAGACACTTATGTGAATTCAACATTAATATTAGCTTTCTAACATTTTCTCTTACAGAGTATAAAAATAATATTTTTCCCAGTTTAAATAATGACTGAATTTGAAGAATGGGAGTTGCTATTCTAGTCGGGCAAATCCCCAACGGCTCAAACTGCCAAACTGTTTAGTTGTTTAAATTTAAGCTCCTTTTCAGTGAAGTTTGATTAAAGTTGACCGCTATTCGCTTTCGTCGGAAATCCCCAGAATGAGTCCTTGCGAAGTGATGGGGCTTTCCTATTCGCTCTCGGCTCTAGAAGGGAAAGCTGATTGATGGATGAAATGACCAATGAAATCCACAGCTCCAGACGCCGGCAGCGAGAGTACTCGCGCATGCGCTTAAATCAATGCTTGTCTCTAAGCCAATGTGGAGAGTGTGCGTTTGAAGTATTACTGTATTTAATACCAGTAATGGCGCACTGCAGAATACCCTTGACTTAAGTATTCCTAGTTTTCATTCTCTTTCTCTGTATGTTTAGCATTTGTTTGCTCAGAGGTTGATGCGCTTGCTGCTTCCTGAGCAGCTCTTCTTTTCTCCACCCTAGCGCCTGCTTCTTCTCTTCTTCCGTCGGCATCTTTTCGCGTTAAAACTGATTAAGTCAGTGTTTCTGTTGCAATTACTTAGTAAGTTTTCCTTAATTTTTCACTTAAGATGGCATTTAAGTCTTCAATCTGCCCCAAGAATGAATTAAGATATGAAGAGGTAGGGGAAGTGAGGGCAAAGGTGGTAGGGAATGAGAATGGCGCCCATACGTATGCGCAGCATGGCCGCCATGCTGGCCGTTGCGGAGAGTTGATTCTACAATAAAATAAAATAAAAATTAAAAGAGGAATAAATTTTATTCGTCATAGAAGGTCTGTTGAGCCAGGCCTGGAGGTGGAGCTCGATGGCGAGCGCCTGGTGGCCGGGCCTGCACCCATGGGGCTCGGCCGGGCACAGCCCAAAAAGGCAACGTGGGTCCCCCTTCTCATGGGCTCACCACCTATGGGAGGGGCCAAGGAGGTTGGGTGCAGTGTGAGTTGGGTGGTGGCCGAAGTCGGGGACCTTGGCGGTCCAATCTTTGGCTACAGAAGCTGGCTCTTGGGACGTGGAATGTCACCTCTCTGAAGGGGAAGGAGCCTGAGCTAGTGCGCGAGGTCGAGAGGTTCCGGCTAGATATAGTCGGGCTGACCTCAACGCACAGCCTGGACTCTGGAACCAATCTCCTTGAGAGGGGCTGGACTCTCTACCACTCTGGAGTTGCCACCGGTGAGAGGCGTCGAGCGGGTGTGGGCATACTTATTGCCCCCCCAACTTGGAGCCTGTTCATTGGGGTTTACCCCGGTGGACGAGAGGGTAGCCTCCCTCCGCCTTTGGGTGGGGGTAAGGGTCCTAACTGTTGTTTGTGTGTATGCGCCAAATAGCAGTTTGGAGTACCCACCCTTTTTGGAGTCCCTGGAGGGGGTGCTAGAGGGCATACCTTCCGGGGATTCCCTCGTTTTGCTGAGAGACTTCAATGCTCACGTGGGCAATGACAGTGAGACCTGGAAGGGCGTGATTGGGAGGAATGGCCCCCCCCATCTGAACCCGAGCGCTGTTTTGTTATTGGACTTCTGTGCTCGTCACGGATTGTCCATAACGAACACCATGTTCAAGCATAAGGGTATTCATATCTGCACTTGGCACCAGGACACCCTAGGCTTCAGTTCGATGATCGACTTTGTGGTCGTATCATCGGACCTGCGGCCAAATGTCTTGGACACTCGGGTGAAGAGAGGGGCGGAGCTGTCAACTGATCACCATCTGGTGGAGAGTTGGCTTTGATGGTGGGGGAGGATGCCGGTTAGGCCTGGTAGGCCCAAACATGTTGTGAGGGTCTGCTGGGAACGTCTGGCAGAGTCCCCTGTCAGAAGTAGCTTCAACTCCCACCTCCAGCAGAACTTCGACCACGTCCCGAGGGAGGTGGGGGACATCGAGTCCGAATGGGCCATGTTCTGTGCCTCTATTGTTGAGGCGGCTGACCGGAGCTGTGGCCGTAAGGTGGTCGGTGCCCGTCGTGGCGGCAATCCCCGAACCCATTGGTGGACACCGGCAGTGAGGGATGCCATCAAGCTAAAGAAGGAGTCCTACCGGACCCTTTTGTCCTGTAGGACTCTGGAGGCTGCTAATAGGTACCGTCATGCCAAGTGGAATGCGGCTTCGGTGATTGCTGAGGCAAAAACTCAGGCATAGGAGGAGTTTGGGGACTCCATGGAGAACGACTTTCGGACGGCTTTGAGGAGATTCTGGTCCACCGTTCGGCGTCTCAGGAGGGGGAAGCAGTGCAGTGTCAACACCATATATGGTGGGGATGGTGCGCTGCTGACCTCGACTCGGGACGTTGTGGGTCGGTGGGGGGAGTACTTCGAAGACCTCCTCAATCCCACTAACATGCCTTCCAATGAGAAAGTAGAGCCTGGGGACTCGGAGGTGGGCTCCCCCACCTCTGAGACTGAGGTCACCGTTGTGGTTAAAAAACTCATTGGCAGGGCCCCGGGGGTGGATGAGATACACCCGGAGTTCCTCAAGGCTCTGGATGTTGTAGGACTGTCTTGGCTGACACGTCTCTGCAACATCGCAAGGACATTGGGGACAGTGCCTCTGGATTGGCAGACCGGGGTGGTGGTCCCCCTCTTTAAAAAGGGGGACCGGAGGGTGTGTTCCAACTACAGAGGGATCACACTCCTCAGCCTCCCTGGAAAAGTCTGTTCGGGGGTTCTGGAGAGGAGGGTCCGGATCCTCGGATTCAGGAGGAACAGTGTGGTTTTCGTCCTGGTCGCGGAACAGTGGACCAGCTCTACACCCTTAGCAGAATCCTGGAGGGTGCATGGGAGTTTGCCCAACCAGTCTACATGTGTTTTGTGGACTTGGAAATGGAGTTAGACTGTGTCCCTCGGGGAATCCTGTGGGGGGTGTTATGGGAGTATGGGGTACCGGACCCCCTGATAAGAGCTGTTCGGTCCCTGTACAACCGGTGTCAGAGCTTGGTCCGCATTGCCGGCAGTAAGTCGAGCCCGTTTCCAGTGAGAGTTGGACTCCACCAGGGCTGCTCTTTGTCACCGATTCTGTTCATAACTTTTATGGAAAGAATTTCTAAGTGCAGCCAGGGGGTTGAGGGGATCCGGTTTGGTGGACTCAGGATTGGGTCACTGCTTTTTGCAGATGATGTTGTCCTGTTTGCTTCATCAGGCCGTGATCTTCAGCTCTCTCTGGATCGGTTCACAGCTGAGTGTGAAGTGGCTGGGATGAGAATCAGCACCTCCAAATCCGAGACCATGGTCCTCAGCCGGAAAAGGGTGGAGTGCCCTCTCAGGGTTGGGGGAGAGATCCTGCCCCAAGTGGAGGAGTTCAAGTATCTCGGGGTCTTGTTCACGAGTGAGGGAAGAATGGAGCAGGAGATCAACAGGTGGATCGGTGTGGCGTCTGCAGTGATGCGGGCTCTGCATCGGTCTATCATGGTGAAAAAGGAGCTGAGCCGTAAGGCAATGCTCTCGATTTACCAGTCGATCTACGTTCCTACCCTAATCTATGGTCATGAGCTATTGGTAGTGACCGAAAGAACGAGATCACGAATACAAGCGGCTGAAATGAGTTTCCTCCTCAGTGTTTCTGGACTTTCCCTTAAAGATAGGGTGAGAAGCTCAGTCATCTGGGAGGGGCTCAGAGTAGAGCCGCTGCTCCTCCGCATCGAGAGGAGTCAGATGAGGTGGCTCAGGCATCTGATCAGGATGCCTCCTGGACGCCACCCTGGTGAGGTGTTCCGGGCACGTCCAACCGGGAGGAGGCCCCGGGGAAGACCCAGGACACGCTGGAGGGACTACGTCTCCCGGCTGGCCTGGGAACGCTTTTGGATTTGCGGAAGAGCTAGAAGAAGTGGCCAGGGAGAGGGAAGTCTGGGCATCTCTGCTTAAGCTGCTGCCCCCACGACCCGACCTCGGATAAACGGAAGAGGATGGATGGATGGAAAAGAGGAATAACCTTGGAAGTCAATCATTACCACAAAAGTAAGTAGTAGAGGTCGCTTAGTATAAGTGTACCAAATTTCAGGTAAATAGTTCCAATGGTTTGCGAGCTACAGGTGATTTAAAATCCTGGACAGGCAAATGAACAGCCATGGTAGCGTATTATAGAAGAAGAAATATACTGAACAGTCAGCTACACACACACACACACACACACGTACATTATGTACAAAGACTAGTGTGGTGAAAATCAACATTAAAATACAAAAAAAAAATTTGTTTTCATTTTCTCATTTTCATTTAATTTTAGTTTTTAGACTTTTTTATATTTTAGTTTTAAAAATTATTTAAAGTTTTCGTTAATGGGAGTAACACTGAATAAAACTGAAAGTGAAGGTGGTGGTTGGATGGACAGATTTCCATACCGTGTTGCAACAGTACAAACTGCCTAAGTCTTTCTGTAATAATGAAGACCTAACTGGTATCTGGAGATGTAAAAATCCCCTGTTAAAACAATTTATTTGGCACAGCAAAAGTCTTCAATCTAGAATTGATATGTGGCTCATTTCAACAGAGGTAGAAAAGAAAAATAAAAGAGGTTGAAATCTGGCCGGTTATATTAAAAGAGCCTCATGTGATTCAAATTCATATTATTTTAGTCAAGCAATTACATAAATAAAAATATAGAACATATTGGAAGATGAACAACAGTTTATTGGATAAATAAAGATTTGATCAGAAACATAAATGCACTTATTGATAAACTTTGGCATTTAGCAATTAAAACTACAGATCATGGGAGGTACTAAAACAGGGGATGGATGGATAGATAGATAGATAGATAGATAGATAGATAGATAGATAGATAGATACTTTATTAATCCCCAAAGGGAAATTCACAATTTGTGTCTTACAATTAAAAAAGAAAAGGAGGTGGCTTTTAAAACCTAAGGGTTCCAATTATTTTTGGAAAAAATATCTTAATAAAAAAACTATAAGAAAAATTAACTTTATACTTAGCATAAATGGTTACAAAATGAGTTTGATGAATTCTGTAAGCCAAAAGTTAAAAGAGGCTTGATAATATCTAGGGGCGGATGGATGGGAGAAGCAGAACAACAACAACATTTATTTCTATAGCACATTTTCATACAAATGATGTAGCTCATAGTGCATTACTGGATGAAGAAAAAGAAAAAAAGACAAAATAAATAAGAAAATAGAATTAGGCAAT
The DNA here is from genome assembly GCA_026402145.1 of Polypterus bichir lapradei. Classification (NCBI taxonomy): domain Eukaryota; kingdom Metazoa; phylum Chordata; class Cladistia; order Polypteriformes; family Polypteridae; genus Polypterus; species Polypterus bichir. The sequence goes on from JANRMT010062791.1 coordinate 217,089,673, forward strand.
ACTAATTAACAAAGAATAAAGTAAGGTCTTATGGCCAGGGAGGACAGAAAAAAAAATTCCAGACAGCTGGAGAAAAAAATAAAATCTGCAGGAGTTCCAAGGCCACAAGACCACCAAGCCCCCTCTACCTCACATAAATGACCTCAATCAGTCCTCATGGTATTCAGGGTTCTCATGGAAGAACTTGATGATGATGGTCATGTGGACTTCTGACCTTCAATCCATCAATGTAGGGACATCACGGTGCTTTGATTAGGTGGTGGTGGTGCAGATCACAACCACAGAAAAACGGAAAAAGAACAGAAGAGAAAGTAGGGGTTAGTACGGATTTTGGAGCCACCATGAATAGTTATTATAATGAATTGAACATAGAGTATCAGGATTAAACTAAAATGAAGTTATGAGAAGGCCATGTTAAAGTAATGTGTTTTCAACAGTGTTTTAAAGTGCTCCACTGTATAAGCCTGGTGAATATCTACCAGTCAGCTATTCCAGATTTTAGGTGCATAACAGCAGAAGGCCGCCTCACCACATCTTGTAAGTTTAGCTCTTGGAATTCTAAGCAGACACTCATTTGAGGATCTAAGGTTACAATTTGGTGTGTAAGGTGTCAGACATTCTGAAATATAAGATGGAGCAGATTATTTAAGGCTTTGTAAACCATAAGCAGTATTATAAAGTCAATTCTGAATGACACAGGTAACCAATGTAGTGACATCAGAACTGGAGAGATGTGCTCAGATTTTCTTTTCCGAGTTAGGATTCTAGCAGCTGCATTCTGCACTCTTCATAATTGATTGATTTCTTTTTTGAGGGGTCCTGAGAGGAGTGCATTACAGTAATCAGGCCGACTGAAAACAAAAGCGTGACCTAATTTCTCAGCATCTTTGAATGATATAAGAGGTCTAACTTTTGCTCTATTTCTTAAGTGAAAAAATGCTGTCCTAGTAATCTGATTAATATGCAATTTAAAATTCAGGTCACAGTCAATAGTTAGCCCTAAATTCTTTACGTCCGTCTTGACTTTTAATCCTAATGCATCAAGTTTATTTCTAATAACCTCATTATATCCATTTTTACCAATTATTAAAATTAGTTTTTTCCTTATTTAGTTTGAGAAAATTAGATAGATAGATAGATTATTAATCCCAAGGGGAAATTCACATAATCCAGCAGCAGTATACTGATACAAAAAAAAAACAAAACAAAAAAAAAAACAATATTAAATTAAAGAGTAATAAAAATGCATGTAAAAACAGACAATAACTTTGAATAATGTTAGCATTTACTAAACCGGGTGGAATTGAAGAGTCGCATAGTGTGGGGGTGGGGAACAATAGTGGCGGACCTGTGGCCTCAGGTGGTGAAGCAGCAGCCGCTCCATGGTCTTCATCAGATGTGACGTCAGAGCAACAGGCCGGAAGTCATTCAGCTCACTAGGACGTGATACCTTTGGGACTGGGGTGATACAAGATGTTTTCCAAAGCCTTGGGACTCTCCCCTGTTCCAGGCTCAGGTTGAAGATGCGCTGTAGAGGGCTCCCCAGTTCCAACGCACAGGCCTTCAGCAGTCGTGGCGATACACCATTTAATGGCACAAAGTCTCCTCAGCTCTCTGCTCACCTGCGCTGCTGTAATTGTGGGTGGGGATGTCTCACCTATGCTGGTATCAGCAGAAGGATGGTTGGAGGGTGCAGTACTCCGAGATGAGAGTGAGTTAGGGTGGTCAAACCTGTTAAAGAATTTGTTCATTTGGCTTGCTCTCTCCACGTCCTTCGATGGTGGCACCCAACTTCGAGCTGCAGCCAGTGGTGATCTTCATCCCATCCCACACTTCCTTCATGCTGTTATTCTGCAATTTCTGCTCCAGCTTTCTCCTGTACTGCTCCTTCGCTGCCCTGAGCTGGACTCGGAGCTCCTTCTGCACACGCTTGAGCTCATGCTGATCACCGCCTTTAAAAGCTCTTTTCGTCTGGTTCAAAAGGCCCTTGATGTCACTTGTAATCCATGGCTTGTTGTTAGCATAGCAGCGTACTGTTCTTACTGGAACTACAATGTCCATACAGAAGTTGATGTAATCAGTTGTGCAGTCAACAGCCTCTTCAATGTTCTCACTATGTGACCCCTGCAGGATATCCCAGTCCGTAGTTCCAACACAGTCTCTCAGAGACTGCTCTGCCTCAGGGGACCACTTCCTAAATGATTGTGTGGTTGTAGGTAGCTCACTCACTCTTGGTTTGTATTGAGGCTGAAGCAGAACCAGGTTATGATCTGCTTTCCCAAGCGCAGGCAGCGGGGTGGCGCTGTATGCGTCTTTAACATTTGCATACAGTAGGTCAATAGTCCTATTTCCCCGGGTGTTACAGTCCACATACTGGGAGAAGGCAGGTAATGTTTTATCCAGCGTTACATGGTTAAAGTCTCCAGCGATTAGCACAAGTGCCTCAGGGTGCTGCGTTTGTAACTTAGCAACCGCGGAATGGATGATGTCACTCGCTATCTCCGCGTTCGCTTGAGGGGGGATGTAAACAATAACAACAATCACGTGTCCAAACTCTCTGGGCAAGTAATAGGGACACAGACTTACTGCCAACAGTTCGATGTCCCTGCAGCAATTGGAGATTTTAACGTTTATATGTCCAGAGTTGCACCACTTTGTATTGACATAGAGAGCGAGTCCTCCTCCTTTCTTCTTCCCGCAGGTACTTGCGTCTCTGTCCGCTCTAACTGTGCTAAACCCAGGTAACTCCATGTTAGCATCTGGGATGGTAGTTGTTAGCCACGTTTCACTAAAACACAGCAAGCTGCATTCTCTGTAGGTTCTGACATTTTTCACCAGCACAGCCAGTTCGTTGATCTTATTTGGTAGTGAGTTCACATTTCCAAGGATCACAGAAGGCACCGACGGTTTATAATGCCATTTTCTCGCAAGCTGCTTGGCTTTTATCTTATCTTTTATCATTGCGCCGGCTCGACTGCTACTCATCCATTCAGAAACACAAGTAAGACATTGTGTCAGTGAATCAAGAGAGTCGCGGTCATCAGGTGCTATTGATAAATACAGTTGTGTGTCATCAGCATAGCTGTGGTAGCTCACGTTATGCCCCGAGATAATCTGACCTAACGGAAGCATTGAGATCGAAAAGATCAGCAGACCCAGGATAGAGCCTTGTGGACCAATTTACAGAATATCATGTGTCTTTGAAGTATAATTACCACAACTAACAAAGAATTTTCTACCTGCCAGGTAGGACTCAAACCAATTTAAGACCCTGCCACAGAGTCCCACCCATTGACTAAGTCGATTTCTAAGAAGGCAGCATACATTTTTCTTTGGATTTGAGAAAAGACAAGAAAGTGTAAAATTTCTTGGTATTAACATTTCTAAGAATGTTAAATATATGACCAAGTTTAATGTCAAGCTCAATTAATATGCAGAGGAAATTTCATTCTTGGCTCGCTAGAGATTAATCTATTCAAGACTGTAGCAACGTTTCTCCTTCTTTCATATGTAGAATGCAATTTTCAGTTATTCAGATTGTTGCATAGAGCTGATGTAAGTCTTCATTTAACAGTTCAAAAACTTTATTTTGAACAACAGTAAGAAAATAATCTTATAACTTAGTTTGTAAATGTTAAGACTCGGTGGAAGTCTATATCGCTCCATTACCTTCTGACATCTCTACCGTCCATATCTGGAAACACATGACATCCTCCTTGCATGCGCACAAGAATTCTCATTGAAACATCTGAAAATTAATGATGCTGCATTTACTAATTTTTAAAACTACACTTGTTTCAATGAAAAGGTTTACTTAAATTACACCTCTAAAAAAGGCAAATTCCTAAAGCAGAGGGATTATCAAGAGCCGTTAATCATTAGATATTCTTAATTCTATTACTAGGACTCTAGATATATTGGATTCTTTTAAATTTCCTATAAAATAATAAGCCTCATAAAATTGTTGGCAACCCCTCAGGCTGACCAGTCCTACTCTCAAGAAATAACCCTCTATCTGCCAAAGCCAAGTGTTACGTGGGCAATCCCTTGGCCTGGTCCAGCCACTCAGTTCCCAGCAATGAGGATCTTATGAGCTGGATCACCCTCGGGGAAATGTGCTACACGGCCATAGTGCCGTAACTGATGCTCCCTGACAATGCAGGTAATGTGCCTCATTTGGGACTCCGTGAACAACACAAAGTCAAACCAGCAGTACCCAAAGATTCTCTGAAGAGACACAGTACCGAATGAGTCCAGTCTTTATCTCAGGTTACTGGATAGTGTCCATGTCTCGCAACGATATAGCAAGACAGGAAGCACCAGGATTCTAAAGACTTGGACCTTCGTCCTTTTGTATAGATATCAGGAGTGCCACACACCCCTTTCCAGCGACCTCATGAAACCCCATGCTCTCCCAATCCATCCACTGACTTCATAGGAAGAGTCACTAGAGACATAAATGTCACTGCCGAGGTAAGTAAACCTCTCGACAAGGTCAACACTTTCTCCACAGACAGACACACTGCTGATGGCTGTGCTCAAGAGGTCATTAAAGGCCTGGATCTTACTTTTTATCCAGGACACTCGCAAGCCCAGACACTCAGACTCCTCACTCAGTCTTTCGAGACCCCTGATCAGAGCCTCCACAAAGATCACATCATCATCAGCAAAGTCACGATTCGTGAATCTTTATTCACCAACAGATGCCCCACAGCCGCTGGACCCCATGACTGCTCAACACCCAGTCCATACAAGCTTTGAACAGATTAGGAGCAAGAACACAACACTGACGAACCCCAGAATCAACTGGGAAAAATGGATGATATCTGGCAACTTTGGGGGGGATCCTGTGAACTCTCAGGATGTCCCACAGGGCAGCTCGATCAACTGAGTCGAATGCTTTGTGAAAATCGACAAAGGCTGCCAAGAAACTCTGCTAATATTCGCGTTTGTGCTCCATGAGAACCATCAGTGCCAGGATGTGGTCGCTGGTAGACTTCTTAGGAGTAAAACCAAACTGCTCTGGTCGCTGGTAGGTGAGCAAGTAATCACGGATCCTTATTGAAGACGACCCTAGCAAGGACCTTACCCGGCACCGAGAGCAGTGTTATCCCCCTGTAGTTGCTGCAATCCAGGCGATTACCCTTCCCTTTCCAGGGATGACAAGTACCGTGTTCCAGTCAGTTGGGATGATGCCAGTCTTCCAAATTGAAACAAAGATTGCTTGCAATACCAGGAGGAGAACCTTACCACCAACCTGGAGAAGTTCACCCCAGATACCATAGATCCCTGCAGACTTTCCCCCCTTCAGATGGTTCACCACCTGTGGAATCTCAGTGAGATTGGGTGGATTACAGATAATTAGAGGATCAGCCTCAAGAACCGTAGACCCAGAGATATCCAACGTCCTAGCCAGAGGATCAGCTTTGAACAACTGCTCAAAGTAGCCAGCCCAGCGGGTCACAATTGCAGTGCCAACTGTAAGGACTGTTCCATCAGCCACCCTGACTGTGACTCTCCAAGGTACAGATTTGGATGTGCGCAATGCTTCAATTTCTCTGTAAGCAGGACGTGGGTCGCTGGACCACAGATGGTGTGTCATTTGCTCACAGATTCCTCTAACAAACGCCTCTTTATCTGCCCTCAAAGCCCGCGCAGTCGTCCTTCTCAGTTCCTGGTACAGACCAGAGTTGCCATTGAGCCGTGCGTTGTGACTCCTCTTGATGATATCCAGGGTGCCCTGCGAGATGAAACACCTCCGTCTGGGAACACATGGTAACAACAACACAACTCTCAGCAACCTTCCGGATCTTGTCTCAGAAGGTCTCCCACATCACTTTAGGATTGGCAGTTGTACCCAAATCTGAAAGTTCCTCACACAAACTACGTGCAAACTCATTAGAAACAGCCTGGTTTTGGAGTCTGGTCAAGTCCAGGCTCTTTCTCCTAATAGGTGGTATCCTACTGGACCAAAGCTGAATCCTAAGAGTAGCAACAAGTCTGTGGTAAGAATTCACAAACTGGGCACTTCTGTATACCCTGTTGTTCTGTAGGAGCCTCCAGTGTCTGCCCATGAGGATGAGACTGATCTCCTTCACCACACCACCCATATTGGAGTCCAATGATGCGGCTCAGGGCGCTGGAGCCAGGATCCAGTGATTCGCAGCCCCTGACATTTTGCAAAGTCAAGGAACATGGAGCTACTTTCACCACGGTCACCAGATCCATGGGGAGTGAGACAATCCTCATAGCCAGACCTGTCAGTGCCAGTGGTCATACTGAAGTCACCCTTGACCAAAGGAGTGTCACTTTGTGGGCACCCATTAACCACTGGGCAAAGTTGAGAATAAAATGTTTCCCTCACTGAGACATCACTCACCGCAGTTGGAGCAAACACTGTGACAACAGACAAGGTACCCAAGGAGTCCCATAATACACTTGTTGAAAGGAGTGACATCATCGGAAGAAGCCAATCCGCTACAGCAACAGCTACTCCCTAAGTATGACAGCCATCAGACCGACCAGACCAATAAAAGGTGTATCCACCTAAAGAGATCTGGCCATTCCCTGGTCTGCTCTCCTCAGAGAGTGCGGCCACTGAAATGTGGAGTTTATGCAGCTCCTCCGACAGCAGAGGAAGATGATCATCATGGCGGAGAGACAAGACATTCCACCCACCTACCCAGATGGGCCGTTTCAAATTGGGACCTGAATGCTGCCGGGCAGCAGGCGACACCTCAGCATGACACCAGTCCCAATCCCCAACAGGCCTGACTCCATTGGCTCTCCAACATTTTTGACTCTGCCGAGGGTGGGGCTCCCGCAGGCTTTCCCCCATCCCCTTCATAATGCTAGCAGCCTTCCTATGGGCGGCTGCAGCAGAGCTACTCCTGTGGAGAGCAAAAATGAGTCCTTTCGGTAGTCTCGGAGCTTTGTGAAGTTTTTTTTTTTTTTTATGGTGGCTGGAGTGCTAATCCTGCCACCAACCCTCATGATTTCACTGCAAGTTAGAGAACTGCTTGCAAAGATGGATGAAGTTTAACATCATACCCAGAACATTTCTTTAAAATCGCTCTAGTAAAGGGAACTGCACAAATGATTTCATTTTTAGCAAACCTGAAGTCAGCAAAGGAATGCAGTCGGCATAATTAATGGTCACCCTACAGTCAGGTCCATCCGTTGTACCGGGTGGTGGAGCTTTAAGTTGAGCGCAGGAGTCTTCTACTCTTCCCGCAACCTTAGCGCTGCGAGCAGTTGACAAAAATTCCCCAGCAGGACCACACGCATCTAATGGCCTAGCTAAATAAGCATTGCCCCACCTGAACCTTCGGCAAGAGATCATAAATATATATTCGTCCAACTATTTTGATTTTCCGTCTGTAGATGCATTCAGTAATGTAACCCATCCACAAGGGATGCAACAAACCAGTGTGTTTCTTTGTGCCAGTCCCAAACCCGGATAATTGGGGAGGGTTACATCAGGAAGGGCATCCGGTGTAAAATTTTGGCAGATCTACATGAGGACAACGATACAGATTTCCATACAAAATCGGTCAAGTCCCGGGTTAACAATAGCCGCCACCAGTACTGCTTGCTAAAAGGGTGCTGGTGGAAACTGGGCTACTGTTGGCCGAAGAAGAAGGAGAAGAAGAGGGGGAGACGTGTCCGGAGGCAGGAGGAGAGGAGGAAAGTAAAAAGAGTGGAACTGAGGGTAGGAACTTTGAATGTTGGCAGTATGACTGGTAAGGGAAGAGAGTTTGCAGATACGATGGAGAGAAGGAAGGTTAATATATAGTGCGTGCTAAAGACTAAATGGAAGGGGAGAAACGCCAGGTGGATCGGAGGTGGATTCAAATTGTTCTATCATGGTGTGGATGGGAGGAGAAATGGAGTAGGAGTTATTCTGAAGGAACAGTATGTCAAGAGTGTTTTGGAGGTGAAAAGAGTGTCAGACAGAGTAATGATTATGAAGCTGGAAATTATAGGTGTGATGATGAATGTTGTAAGTGCACATGCCCAATAAGTTGGGTGTGCAATGGAGGAGAAAGAAGATTTTTGGAGTGAGCTGGATGAAGTGATGAACAGTGTACCCAAGGGACAGAAAGTGGTGATTGGAGCGGATTTCAATGGACATGTTGGTGAAGGGAACAGTGGAGATGAGGAGGTGATGGGTAGTTATGGTGTCAAGGAGAGGAATGAAGAAGGGCAGAGGATAGTGGATTTTGCCAAAAGGATGGACATGGGTGTGGTGAATACGTATTTTAAGAAGAGGGAGGAACATAGGGTTATGCATAATAGTGGAGGATGATGCACACAGGTAGATTACATCCTATGCAGAAAAGTTGATCTGAAGGAGATTGAAGACTACAAAGTGGTGGCAGGGGAAAGTGTAGTTAGGCAGCATAGGATGGTGGTCTGTAGAATGACATTGGAGATCAAGAAGAGGATTAGAGTGACGGGAGAGCCAAGGATCAAATGCTGGATGTTGAAAAAGGAAGACTGCAAGGTTGAGTTTAGAGCTGAGGTGAGACAGGCACTGGATGGCAGTGAAGAGTTACCAGACAGTTGGGAAACTACAGCAGATGTAGTAAAGGTGACAGCAAGAAGGGTGCTTGGCGTGGCATCTGGACAGAGGAAGGAGGTAAAGGAAACCTGGTGGTGGAATAGGGAAGTACAGGAGAGTATACAGAGGAAGAGAATGGTGAAGAAGTGGGATAGTCAGAGAGATGCAGAAAGTAGACAAGAGTACAAGGAGAGAAGGTATAAGGTGAAGAGAGAGGTGGCGAAGGCTAAAGAAAAGGTGTATGATGAGTTCTATGAGAGGCTGGACACTAAGGAGGGAGAAAAGGACCTGTACCAATTGGCTAGACAGAGGGACCGAACTGGAAAAGATGTGCAACAGGTTAGGGTAATAAAGGATAAAGATGGAAACGTACTCACAAGTGAGGAGAGTGTGTTGAACAGATGGAAAGAGTACTTTGAGAGGCTGATTAATGAAGAGAACGAGAGAGAGAAGAGGTTGGATGATGTGGAGATAGTGAATCAGGAAGTGCAATGGATTAGCAAGGAGGAGGTAAGGACAGCTATTAAGAGGATGAAGAATGGAGAGGCCGTTGGTCCAGATGACATACCTGTGGAATCATGGAGGTGCTTAGGAGAGATGGCAGTGGAGTTTTTAACCAGATTGTTTAATGGAATCTTGGAAAGTGAGAGGATACCTGAGGAGTGGAGATGAAGTGTACTGGTGCCGATATTTAAGAATAAGGGGGATGTGTAAGACTGTAGCAACTACAGGGGGATAACATTGATGAGCCTCAGCATGAGGTTATGGGAAAGAGTAGTGGAAGCTAGGGTAAGAAGGGAGGTGATGATTAGTGGGCAGCAGTATGGTTTCATGCCAAGAAAGAGCACCACAGACGCGATGTTTGCTCTGAGGGTGTTGATGAAGTATAGAGAAGGTCAGGTGGAGTTGCATTGCATCTTTGTGGTCCTGGAGAAAGCATATGACAGGGTGCCTCGAGAGGAGCTGTGGTATTATATGAGGAAGTCAGGAGTGGCAGAAATGTACGTAAGTGTTGTACAGGATATGTACGAGGAAAGTGTGACTGTAGCAAGGTTTGTGGAAGGAGTGACGGATGCATTCAAGGTGGAGGTGGGTTTACATCAGAGATCAGCTCTAAGCCCTTTCTTATTTGCAATGGTGATGGACAGGTTGACAGACAAGATTAGACAGGAGTCTCGGTGGACTATGATGTTTGCTGATGACATTGTGATCTGTAGCGATAGTAGGGAGCAGGTTGAGGACACTCTGGAGAGGTGGAGATATGCTCTAGAGAGGAGAGGAATGAAGGTCAGTAGGAACAAAACAGAATACATGTGTGTAAATGAAAGGAAGGTCAGTGGAATGGTAAGGATGATAGGAGTAGAGTTGGCGAAGGTGGATGAGTTTAAATACTTGGGATCAACAGTACAGAGCAACGGGGATCGTGGAAGAGAAGTGAAGAAGAGAGTGCAGGAAGGGTGGAATGGTTGGAGAAGAGTGTCAGGAGTGATTTGTGACAGACGGGTATCAGCAAGAGTGAAAGTGAAGGTCTACAGGACGGTAGTGAGACCAGCTATGTTATATGGGTTGGAGACGGTGGCACTGACCAGAAAGCAGGAGCCAGAGCTGGAGGTGGCAGAGTTACAGATGGTAAGATTTGCATTGGGTGTGACGAGGATGGACAGGATTAGAAATGAGTATATTAGAGGGTCAGCTCAAGTTGGACAGTTGGGAGACAAAATCAGAGAGGCGAGATTGCGTTGGTTTGGACATGTGCAGAGGAGAGATGCTGGGTATATTGGGAGAAGAATACTAAGGATAGAGCTGCCAGGGAAGAAGAAAAGAAGAAGGCCTACGAGAAGGTTTATGGATGTGGTGAGAGAGGACTTGCAGGTGATGGGTCTAACAGAACAAGATACAGAGGACAGAAAGATATGGAAGAAGATGATCCGCTGTGGCAACCCCTAACAGGAGCAGCCAAAAGAAAAAGATGATTTACTTTGTCTTAAATATTTTTTTTTTTCTTATAACATATTTCAAAAGAGTGGCACCATTAACAATACAAGCATTATTTTTAAATAAGTTTGCAAACTGTTCAGCATATCCTAGTTTTCACTTAAAATTCAGTAAAAATGAAGCTAAATTATTCTTATAAATGTATGCACCATCTGTATTTTATGCAAGGGTTAGGAGAAATCTCAATGAACAATTCGGTGAACGATTGCATTTTAAATGTTTAATGCTGCACACCGACATCGTGCTGAATGTCCCCACCTTGCCTTGACGTTTTCATATTTTCTGGTGTTCTTACTGTTCTCAGTGGTCCAAACGAGTCTTTCACGTTACCAATGCACTGAGATTTATCAAAGCCCTTTAGAATGCTGTGATGAGATGGTATTGTAATCTTCATCCCCGAGGCACATTTAACTGAAAGCAGAATCTTCCTGGCACTTCCTGCTACAGATTTTGATTCAGTGTATTGCTGAATGGCGAGCACACAATGATCTATTGACCATGGCCACTGTAACAGATTTTAGAATACAACACTCGTACCATGATCCTATTCATTCGCCATTTGTTGAAAATCGTCACATTCTTGTACCACATCACTTCATTTCTCTTCAACATTCCAAACTGTGCAGTGAAGGGAACCGCAGCACTAATCTCATTAGTCATTCTGTCCCCTCACCTCCTTTTCTTAAATGTGTCTTTGCTTAACAGTCATCTCAGTTTGATTGTTTCACTGGTTGTGACAGGAAGGTTGGCGGTGCAAGGCATTTTTTCTCTCGTGTCATAGAAACAAAAGGTTTCTGTGATGAGTTAACAGTGTTGTTTTTTTTGTTTTTTTTTTGCATGCTAAATAGAGGATTGTGTACATATTTGTGCTTGGACTAACTTGGCTATCCAGCAACTGAGAAAAAATGTGTCCATGACCCAGATTGGGTTGTGACTCATAGTTTAACAAACACTGCTGTAAAGAGATTATACCTGGCAGAGAGGCACGTTATGAGGTGATGTGTTTTGGGTTCTTTTCTTTGATCTGATTTGAATAGTCAGAGAGTTGCTCCTGTAGTGAGCCACTTTGGTGTCATCTGTAGGTGCTGCATTGATTGTAACTCATTTCTACACTTAGCAATATCCCACTGCAGTGCTGTACTTGAAGACATAAGTTTGGAATGGCGGCTGGACCAGTGCTCTTTCATTCACTACCTGGTCCAAGCATAGTTTCTCAGGCCAGTGCATTTCCTTTTGTGTGTTCCACACAGGTGGCGTAGTGGTAGTGCTGCTGCTTTGCAGTAAGGAGACTGTGGAAAATTGTGTGGATAGCGCTTTGAGTACTGAGAAAAGCGCTATATAAATGTAATGAATTATTATTATTATTAAGACCTCTCCACTGGAAATTCAGTGAGAAAATGATTTGCCACAATACAAAAAGTAATATGGCTTGTCTTATGTATGAATTTGACTGTGGCACTGAAGACTTCTCCTGAGAGAAAATCATTTGCCACATTCCAAAGAGATGTAAGGCTCCTCTCCTCTGTGCAGTTTTTTGTGAGTCTGAAGACGACTCCTGTCACAGAATTGCTTACCACACTCTTTACAGCAATATGACTTCTCCCTGGTGTGAATTTTTTGGTGGCTAATTAGTCTGCTCCGTTCGAAAAACCGCTTGCCACACTCAGAACAGCAATATGGTTTCTCTCCTGTGTGGATTATTTGGTGACTATAAAATCTACTCCTTTCTATAAACCGCTTGCCACACACAGGACAACAATACGGCTTCTCTCCTGTGTGGATTATCTTGTGTCTTGTAAGGGTGCTGTTTTGCGAAAACTGCTTGCCACATTCCAGACAGCAATATGGCTTCTCTCCGGTGTGAATTCTTTGGTGGATCAGAGTATGACTCATGCAACTGAATTGTTTGCCACACACTGTACAGAAATACGGCTTCTCTCCAGTGTGAATTCTTTTGTGGGCCTGAAGAAGGCTTGTTCTTGAAAACTTTTTCCCACATACCGAACAGCAATACGGCTTCTCTCCAGTGTGGACCCTTTCATGGATCTGAAGGCGGCATCTTCTTGTAAAATCCTTGCCACATACCGAACAGCAAAATGGCTTCTCTCCAGTGTGAATTCTTTCGTGGATCTGAAGGCAGTTTCTTTTTGAAAACTCTTTGCCACATTCCAAACAGCAATACAGTTTCTCTCCAGTGTGAATTCTTTTGTGGTTCCGAAAATGACTATTGCTACGGAATTTTTTACCACACTCTGTACAGCAATATGGCTTCTCTCCAGTGTGGATTCTTTTGTGTATCTGAAGAACGCTTCTTCTTGAAAACTCTTTGCCACATTCCAAACAGCAATATGGCTTCTCTCCGGTGTGAATTCTGACGTGCATCTGTAGATCATACCTGCGACTGAATTGCTTGCCACATTCAGAACAACAGTGAGGTTTGTCTCCTGTATGAAAATTAAAAGGAAGAACGAAAGCTTATTTTCCATCTTACTGATTAAAGAAATGTTGGTTAATATTATGAAATCATTACATATAAGTTGCACGTGGAAAGACACCCAACTTAATTATTTTTCCCTTCTGTATTACAACTCACCACATGAGCACAATGACTGGAGCCAAGAGGTTGAAGTAAGTAAACTAAATGGGTCACATCTGAGGAAACCAACTGACAAGAGTGACGTCTTATATTCTTATAGTCTTATATTATTCAAAATTATATGTTGTTCTAATTTAATGGAATTAATTGAGGTAAAAAGTGATAATCTTCAGTTAACTCATTATTGAAGAGAGTTTCTTTGGCAAGATAGGACGCTATGCAGAACAGTGCTGGCACATGAAGTGTTGTTAACAGGTAGAGATGGCAGTAACATGCTTGTTAAAATTCACATTGAACCTTGCATTATTTGCACTTCTTTCACTTTCACTCACTGTATATATAGTTCATGGATGTAATAGAGTACCTTCTGTATTGAATTTGATTTATTTTTGTAGACTTTGCCTCAAAGGAGTTTGCAGCCTCAGGGACAATTGATTTGAATTTTTTTCTGGTTCACTGGACAAAAATTTCTTTTGTCTGCCCGCTCCTGCCTGATACCTAAATTGTGATCAATTTTCTTTGCATCGTGGAGATCTAGTAACTGAGAATGTTCTGTTTCCTTAACTAAAATGGATCTACCTCTCCAGAGGTAGAGGATGATCTCTCTCTCTCACTCTCTTTCAGGCCCCACCTCTTCTGAGCAGCAGCGTCTCCCACAGGCACATAGCCCTTTGCAAACACCCGAGTAAGTTCAACTGGAGTAAAGCCAACAGCCGACCAGGAGAAATAACCGGCAGTGAGAAATCAAAGTCGATCGGCTAGTGGGTGGTGGAAACTTAAAGCCGACAATCTCTTAGTGATTCAGCTGAACTTGGAAAGTGCCGAAAGCACCAAAGTTACTGCAAAAACGGAGAAGATGATATCAGCGCTAAACGTAAGTTCCATCTGTTCTCTGCCTGTTGAGGGCATGTTTATATGTTGTGTGCCCAGCAGCATGTATAGTTCAGGTTTTCCGGCCAACAGTGTAGACTGCTTCACCTGCCAAAAGTGTTTAGTTAATTTAGACTTGGTCAGGAAAATATGCAAATTGGAGGACTGCACTAGGAACCTGATAGAAATTAGGGAAACCGAAAATTGGATCGACTCAGTTTGTTTAGACAATATGGCTACTTCTGATTCGGCTTAAGTCTCTAGCACCAATTTCAGCCACAGGACAAGTGAGTAACAGTAAGACAGGGGTCTTAGTCCCTCGGCACCCAGGTCACCAATTCGGACCCAGAACAGATTCTCAGCACTCTGCAACGTGCCTTTGGATACTGAGAACAAGGAAGAGCTCATAATTGGCAATTCCATTGTGCAGAATGTTAGAATTCCAAACTATGTTAAACTAGCAGTTAATGTTAAATGCCTCACAGGGGCCAATATTTCTGACATAGAGGCCGCATTGGATCGTGTCGAATCTTATTGCACTAATGATATTTATTTAAAACAATCTGAGGTATTAAAGAGGAACTTCATCTCTCTAGGCACCAAAGCTAAAAGAAAAATGTCGAAATTTAGTTATATCTGGCAGCTCACCAAGATTATGTAGAGGGGATGTCATTTATAGCAGATTGCGTTCCCTTCACTGCTGGCTAGAAACTTGGTGTGCAAATAAAATCATAGCCTTTGTGAACAATTGGGGTAGGCCTGGATTTTTCAAAAGAGATGGTCTACATCCAGAATGGAGGGAATCTGGCTGACTGATTAGAGCACCATCCAGGCCGCAGTCATGTAATCTTAAATCACAAGCTGTTTATCCCACTTGTTACTATCCTGAAGCTGTTACCCCTAATCCCTGTTGAAGGGCATCCAGTAAATTTAGTCATGATGAAAACCTTAAATTACTTTATAACCAAAAAATAAGGTGTATGATTAGACCAAGAGATAAAACCAGACCCTCCACTTTGGGCATCTATAATATATATATTTTTTTTAATTTGAAGTAAATCTCTATCAGCAGTTCAGAAAAAAGCATGCAGTTTTAAATGCTGCTTATTGAACATTCACTTTGTTGGAGTAAAGCTGTTTTGGTAAATGATACATTAAGTACAAAATCTGATCTGTGTCTTCTCACTGAAACATGGCTTAATAAATCTGACACTGTTCCCCTAACTGAGGCGTCACCAGAAGGATATTCATTCCTTCATAAGTCTAGGTATGCTGGTCGAGGAGGAGGCCTTGGAATAAATCATTGTGATAAAATGCAAATCACTTCTAAAAATTTAGTTGACTTCACATCCTTTGAGGTGTTCATTTTAAATATTAAAACAGATTCCAAAACAAGTATAGTGCTAGTCTACAGACCACCAAGGCCATATTCATTGTTCATGACTGAATTCAGCAACCTTTTATCTGATTTAGCTATAAATTATGATCACGTAGTATTGATGGGGGATTTAAATGTACACATTGATGTGGAAACTGATACTTTTAGCAAATGGTTTACTTATTTGTTAAATTCAATACGATTTTGTCAGATTGTCAAAGGTCCAGCTCATAATCATAACAAAACATTAGATTTAATTATAATTTAAAAAGTTGAAATTCAAAATTTAAATATTACTCCATTAAATGAAGTTACTTAAAATCACTACTTAATTATGTTCGATTTGGTTCTGCCCTTGCCAACGCACTCACACATTAAAACAAACACAGTGCGACATCTAGATTGCAATTCTGCTTTAAAATGTATAGATACTTTGAGTAAGTTGAGTGTAAATGTGGAAAACCATTTAGATCAGTTAACGTCAAATCTAAACATGGAAAACAATTTATATCAGCTAACATCACATTATAATGTGACCTTGAGAAATGCTCTGGATGCAGTGGCTCCCCTTAAAATAAAAGTGATCAAAGCACATAGAAACTCTCCCTGGTTTAATGAGAACACTTGAGCTCTTAAATTAGAGTATCAAAAACTGCAGTGCAGATGGAGAACAACAAAGCTGAAGGTCTTTCAAATTGCATGGACAGAGAGTATTAAAAAAACATTTAAAAAGCTCTCTTTAAAGCTTGCTCAGACTACTATTCTAAACTAAAAGATAACAATAATAATAATCCTTGGGTACTGTTTAGAACAGTAGCTAAATTCACAAATGGGAATTCAGATCTATGGTGCAAAATACCAAATGACATTAGCAGTACAGACTAAAAAATTAAAAATATAAAATCCTAGATCTCAGCATCACAGTGCAAGCCGCATACTAATCCGACAGACCCTGCGTTCAACACTTTAGAAATTTTAATCCTGTAAAAGAGCAGGAAGTCTTAACTTTAGTTTCTACTAGCAGAATACCCGCGCTTCGCAGCGGAGAAGTAGTGTGTTAAAGAAGTTATGAAAAAGAAAAGGAAATATTTTAAAAATAA
>JANRMT010062791.1:217106574-217131834 GCA_026402145.1 Polypterus bichir lapradei
AATAGGTGATCTGTCTTTCTGCGTTAACCGCATGCGTTTTCATACGTCTCAAACTAAGGGGATGCGAGGTTAAAATAAATCGAGAAGCGCGCGTACATACTTAGTGCATCCCCTCTCAGGAATCGAACCTCGGACGTCGGCGCCACAGGCGAATGCTTTACCATCGCGCCACTGAGTGTGGTTTATCTATTCGAGCGTAGCAGTGTAATTAGGTTTTTGTTCAGCACTGTTTGGAACTGTTATTTTTTGTCTGCGCACTGCGTCAGTTCACGTGAGCCGCTGAATATGGTTTTATATGTCAGTCGCTCGCTTCTAATTGTTTCGCTGCCTTCTTAATTATATAAGGCATGTTTTCTAAAGCGCGTTTTGTAGCTCTTCCTGGCTTTCTACGTAATGCGTGATTACGTGAGAGGCGTGATTATGTCATACGAAACTCCGCCCCTCCAGCTCAACTCCATTACAGTAAATGGAGAAAATCAACTTCCAGTTATGACCATTACGCGTAGAATTTCGAAATGAAACCTGCCCAACTTTTGTAAGGAAGCTGTAAGGAATGACCCTGCCAAATTTCAGCCTTCTACCTACACGGGAAGTTGGAGAATTAGTGATGAGTGAGTGAGTGAGTGAGTGAGTGAGGGCTTTGCCGTTTATTAGTATAGATAATGAAACCTACTACTTGTTCCCTAGATCCGGTGCCAACAAAACTAGTATAAAGCGCAATGGATGTTCTTGCAGCGCCTATTCTTAGCATTATCAATAGTTCATTATTACATGACACAGTACCTGATGCACTAAAAGTGTCAGTCATTAAACCGTTACTTAAAAGGTCAGACCTAGACCCACATGTACTTAATAACTATAGACCCATTTCAAATTTACCCTTTCTCTCTAAAATACTAGAAAAAGTAGTTGTCAATTAGCTTCAGTCACACCTTACACATCACGATTTGAGAAATTCACTGGTCATAGTACAGAAGCGACACTAATGCGTGTTGTAAACAACATTCTGATATACTCTGATGAAGGAAACTCCACTGTAATTATGTTGTTAGACTTAAGAACAGCATTTGACACCATTGACCATTCTATTTTACTGCACAGGCTAGAAAATGATGTTGAGTTAACTAGCACTGTGCTCACTTGGTTTAGTTCTTATTTATCAAATTGATTCCAATATGTACAGAAATGTGCTAATAGCACTCCATCATTATACACAGAAGTGAGATATGGTGTCCCGCAGGGCTCAGTACTGGGACTTTTACCGTCTTCACTTTACATGCGTCCACTTGGATCTATCATTAGAAAACATGTTAATTTTCACTCGTATGCATATGACACCCAGTTATACCTTTCTTTTAGATCAAATGAAGTTATTCTGATGTGGTTTTCAGTTAGTTGTGTTAGTGAATTAAAGGAGTGGATGGATGAGAACTAATTGCCTTTAAACACAGATAAAACAGAGATGTTTATTATTGGAGAGAATGACGCTGATCCCAACAATATTTTTTCATCACTGAACTCGGATGGCTGGGGTGGGCTGGTGCCCTGCCCCTGGATTTGTTCCTGCCTTGCGCCTTGTGCTGGCTGGGATTGGCTCCAGCAGACCCCAGTGACCCTGTGTTAGGATATAGTGGGATGGGTAATGACTGACTGACTGAACTCAGTTGGAATCACCGTTAATTTTACTGAATCAGCCCGTAATCTAGCAGTTTTCTTTGACTCTAGCATGTCATTTAAAGCACACATTACAAAATTGTCCAAAACATGTTTCTTCCATCTTAAAAATGTTGGGAAATTAAGGTGCTTTCTAAATAAACAGGATTCTGATAAATTGATTCATACATTTATTTCTAGTAAGACTGACTTCTGCAACGTGGTGTTCACTGGATGTTCAAACTGTTCTTTATACAGCCTCCAGTTAATCCAAAATGCTGCTGGAAGCATTATTACAAGAACAAGAAAATACAAACACATAACTCCAGTTCTTAAATCCTTACATTGGCTCCCGGGTAAGTTTAGAGCAGATTTCAAAATCCCCCTTTTAACATATAAATCCGTAAATGGCTATGGTCCGACTTACTTGTCTGAACTTATCATGACTTACAAACCAGAACGCACATTAAGATCTCAAGATGCCGGTCTGCTTATGATTCCAAGGATTAATAATATAATAATAGTAGGAGGTCAAGCTTTTAGTTACAGGGCCCCTAAACTGTGGAATGGTCTGCCTGCTACTATAACAGATGCCCCTTCGGTCTCAGCTTTTAAATCCCGGCTGAAGACTCACAACTTCAGTTTAGCACACCCTGACTAGAGCTGCTGATTAACTGTACAGACTGCATCTCTGCTGTTAGTCATTAGCATTAAAACATAAGTAATACGATAGTTATAATTTGTTACTAACCCTCACCTATTCTGTTTCTCTTCTCGGTTCTCAATGTGGCACTTTGTGCTACTGCCAAGTTGTTTGCCTGCCTAAGGTAAAGTCCTCTCTATTGGAGGATCACAGGAATCATCAGGTAGAGGGGTCCTTTTATCAAACTGGCTGGCGCAGCGCTGACTCAGCTGTGGAATGGCCAATTGAGGGAGGGAGCTTGATGGCCAAGGTCTCCAGGACTCTGAACAAATCCAAATTGTATTATGTAATATCTTCTACTGTTGAATTCTGCTCTGTACTTGTAATATTTTTATTTTACTATTCTATTGAATTAAGGATTACTTGTGTTCTGTTCTGTGTATTGTATTGTATTGACCCCCTTCTCTTTGTCACCCACCGCATGCCCAACCTACCTGGAAAGGGGTCTCTCTTTAAACTGCCTTTTCCAAGGTTTCTCTCATTTTTTTCCCTACAAGGGTATTTTTGGGAGTTTTTCCCTTGTCTTCTTAGAGAGTCAAGGCTGGAGGGTTGTCAAAAGGCAGGGCCTGTTATAGCCCATTGCAGTCCTTCTTGTGTGATTTTGGGATATATAAAAACAAAGTGAGCACTTACCTGAGGCCTTCAGAGTACCCCCACACCCACCTAAAGACTCTTCAGTGAGACAACTTCAGACTAAGAGCAAGTTCACATATAATTGATATTTGCTTCTGAGATAATGCTATGTGGAGAGACGAGTCCCACTGTATGTCACAGATATTTTCAGATATTCCAAGAGCTGGAGCTCTAACTTCAACACCAGAGAAGCATCAACAACAACAAACAATAACAATGAATTTTATGTATAGGCCAAAAATCACACAGGGAATATCTCAATGGGTTTTTCCAGGTGCTGTTTGTTGACAGCCCCAACTTGAAACTGGCAACGGTTCATGTGCCAATACCCATGGTTGCAGGCAGAGTAGTGGCTCAAAGTTTAGCGATATGTGCTGGCAATCGGAAGTTTGCCAATTCAAATCCCTAAAGCTCCAGAAGTGATTCCATGCACTAGAACCTGCAATTGCTTTGTCCAGGGTATGACATTAATCTGCATCCTCGCAATTTACTGGGAAAACTTGGGGGTGGTTGGCAGGAGTATGTCATTGGTGAGGCCATTCATACTGTAAGAGCCTGCTCCCAACTTCTCTCTATAGTATACAGAGACACATCCTACTCCTGCTAATACCCAACTCCCATTGTATTCAACTCTCATCCTCCACCTTGTGAGCGCACAGAATGTCTCCACTTCTCTTTGTCAGACTATGCTGGATTGGTCAACATGGACCACCATGCGCTCACCAGTGATCCCCACTCACAGGCCAGGTGAGCTGTGACCATCATGAGGCCACTCGTAGACCGTTCTGTGTTTGGCACCCCCTCTTAGACAAATTTTGTATGGGTCACCCAGTCAGGAGTAGAGCTGTACGAGAAATGGACTTCACACTGAAAATCACCATTTGACATAACGTAATGTTCCGATTAAGAGATTAATCGGCGTATGAAGCTTTTTTTTCATTTCTGTTCTTCAAAATCCACCTACTGAAAAGCAAATGCATTGTGTTTGGCATAATAGCCCCAATATAGTGGAGCACAAGAGCAGGAGTTTTCAGAAGTAATCAGGGACTGTTTTTTAACACAATATGTTAAAGCACCAACACGGGCTGAAGCCTTCTAGATTTAGTATAGAATTGAGGGTGTAGACGGTATTGGCCCACTAGGGTCAAGTAACCATAATATACAATTCTCAGTGATCTGGAAGATGGCTGAAGCAAAGACTAAAACTGTTAAGTTTAACTTTGGTAGGGCAAATTTTGAGCAGATGGGGCAAAGTCTAAGGCGGAGGATAGACTGGGATAAGCTTTTAAAAGTAGAGACAGTCGAGGAGCAGTGAAACAGGTTTAAAAATGTTTTACATGTAATGCAGGACCGAGCTGGGAAAGATGTGCAGCAGGTTAGGGTAATAAAGGATAAAGATGGAAACGTACTCACAAGTGAGGAGGGTGTGATGAGCAGATGTAAAGAGTACTTTGAGAGGCTGATGAATGAAGAGAATGAGAGAGAGAAGGTTGGATGATGTGGAGATAGTGAATCAGGAAGTGCAATGGATTAGCAAGGAGGAAGTAAGGACAGCTATGAAGAGGATGAAGAATGAAAAAGCCGTTGGTCCAAACGACACACCTGTGGAAGCATGGAGGTGTTTAGGAGAGATGGCAGTGGAGTTTTTAACCAGATGGTTTAATGGAATCTTGGAAAGTGAGAGGATGCCTGAGGAGTTGAGAAGAAGTGTACTGGTGCTGATATTTAAGAATAAGGGGGATAAAATTGATGAGCCACAGCATGAAGTTATGGGAAAGAGTAGTGGAAGCTAGGTTAAGAAGGGAGGTGATGATTAGTGAGCAGCAGTATGGTTTCATGCCAAGAACTAGTACCACAGATGCGGTGTTTGCTCTGAAGGTGTTGGTGGAGAAGTATAGAGTATTCCAGAAGAAATTGCACTGTGTCTTTGTGGACCTGGAGAAAGCATATGACAAGGTTCCTCGAGAGGAGATGTGGTATTGTATGAGGAAGTCGGGAGTGGCAGAGAAGTATGTAAGAGTTGTACAGGATATATACGAGGGAAGTGTGACAGTGGTGAGGTCTGCGGTAGGACTGACGGATGCATTGAAGATGGAGGTGGGATTACATCAGGGATCGGCTCTGAACCCTTTCTTATTTGCAATGGTGATGGACAGGTTGACAGATGAGATGAGAGTACCTGTGGACTATGATGTTTGCTGATGACATTGTGATCTGTAGCAAGAGTAGGGAGCAGGTTGAGGAGACCCTGGAGAGGTGGCGATATGCTCTAGAGAAGAGGCCAGTGGAACGGTGAGGATGCAGGGTGTAGAGTCAGCGAAGGTGGATGAGTTTAAATACTTGGGATCAACAGCACAGAGTAATAGGGACTGTGAATGAGAGGTAAAAAAAGAGAGTGCAGGCAGGGTGGAATGGGTGGACAAGAGAGTCAGGAGTAATCTGTAGCAGTAGAGTGTTGTACCGTGTTAGCCATAGATTGATACAGGAGAAAGTAGGGTGAAATGACACCTTTTATTGGCTAACTAAATTGATTATAAATGCAAGCTTTTGAGGCAGCTAAGGCCCCTTCACCAGGAAAGGTCTAACCAGGAGTGATTTGTGACAGATGGGTATCAGCAAGAGTGAAAGGGAAGGTCTACAGGACGGTAGTGAGACCAGCTATGTTATATGGGTTGGAGACGGTGGCACTGACCATAAAGCAAGAGACAGAGCTGGAGGTGGCAGAGTTAAAGATGTTAAGATTTGCACTGGGTGTGAGGAGTATGGACAGGATAAGAAATAAGGACATTAGAGGGTCAGCTCAGG
Organism: Polypterus bichir lapradei; assembly: GCA_026402145.1. Taxonomy (NCBI): domain Eukaryota; kingdom Metazoa; phylum Chordata; class Cladistia; order Polypteriformes; family Polypteridae; genus Polypterus; species Polypterus bichir. Next base: position 217,112,369 of record JANRMT010062791.1, read on the forward strand.
GTGGACGGTAGGGAGACAAAGTCAGAGAGACGAGATTGCATTGGTTTGGTCATGTTCAGAGGAGAGATGCTGGGAGAAGGATTCTAAGTATAGAGCTGAGAGGGAAGAGAAAAAGAGGAAGGCCTAAGAGAAGGTTGATGGATGTGGTGAGAGAGGACATGCAGGTGATGGGTGTAACAGAACAAGATGCAGATGACAGAAAGATATGGAAGATGATCCGCTGTGGCAACCCCTAACGGGAGAAGCTGAAAGAAGAAGAAGATGTAATGCAGGACAGGTATATAATTAAATTTGGAATTAGCAGGAAATTAAAAAACACAGTGAGTTAATAAAGAGTTATAAAAGACACTGCAAAGGAAAAAACAAACGAATAAGGTGTATAAGACAAATAACTCCAGCGTGAATCGTAGGACGTATGAGAAAATGAGGGCAACCATTAAGAAGGACATCAGGGAGGCTAAAAGACTGGAGAGAAACATAGCAGATGAGGTGAAAGACGACCCTAAGAGATTCTTTCAGTATTCTGGTAGTAAAAGAAAAGTCAAGGAGGAGGTGAAGTGCATCAGAAATAGTAAAGGGGAATTTAAAAAAACCACAGACAGTGAAAAAGCGGACACTGTAAACTCGTACTTTTCTGAAGTCTTCACAAGTGAGGAAGTGGATAACCTCCTAAAAGTAAATGGGATAACTAAGGAGGTACTGAGGAATTTGGAAATTGCAGAGGGAGAAGTGCAGCTCACATTAAATAGGCTGAAATCAAACAAATCACCAGGACCAGATAATATTTACCCTTGAGTTCTTAAGGAGGTTAGCGGCTACATATATAAACCCTTGATGCATATTTTTAGAAAGAGACACTGTGAACTGAGGAAATTCTGAAGGACTGGAAAATGGGAAACATTATCCCATTATATAAAAACGGTGAACAGACAGATCCAAGCAACTACAGGCCAGTAAGCTTAACATGCATCACAGGAAAATTAATGGAAGGAATTCTTAAGGATAAGATTGAACAGCACAGGAGTTGGTCTTGTCCATTACGGGAGATGGACGTCTGAGGCCGAACTCCATTAGAAGCAGTGTTAGTTTTTCTCTTTTTTTATAATTCCGAGGTATCCTGTATTTACTCAGCCTGAGGGGGTTCAAGCATATATAAGCATGGCTGGCAGAAAAAAAACACTCAGAAAGATAGGAAAAGACAGCTGAAGTTTCATCCATGCCTAAACAAACATCAAGTTCAAGCTCAAGATACAGCCTGATACTGAGCTGGAACAGATAAGCGAAAGAACACATTTCCTGGGAGCAGATGCTGCTGTATGCCGAGAGCGAATCGGGTCAAGATGACTCGCCAAATCCAGAAAGTGCATTGAAACTGATAATAGCCTTACCTTCTGCGTTGTCATCAACCCCTCATGAGCCAGTAATACCAGCTCAAACTGGACTTGCTACTGCCCATCCGGAGTTCGGGGGAAGACCAGAAAGAACTGTCTGAGGTGAAGGTAATGATCACTGCAATGGCCACTGCTCAAGACATAAAGGAGCTCAAGGATAATATAAAGAAGGATATAAATGATATAAAGAAAGATGTAAAGAAAGAAATAAGTGATATAAGGAAAAGTGATATAAATGATATAAACAAAGAAATAAAGGACATACACAAGATGAAAGAGAAGCTGCTTCAGGATATTAAAGACCAGGAAAAACAATTAAGTAATTGCTTTGAGGCAACCTTTAAAGGAATGCTAGAAAAAATTGAGAAAACAATACTGGAAAATGTGTTTAAGTTTGAGAATAAGTTGGAAGATGTTAAGCAAATGTTCATAATTTGAATTGAAACAGCTGAACACCTGGCATCTGCCGCTGACGGAAAAGCAACGGCTGCAAACTCCGAATTTAAAGTGCTTGGAGATAGACAAGCTGTACTGGAAGATGTATGCAGAAGGAATAATATAAGAATCAAAGGTCTCCCTGAAAATTGTGAAAGTCCAAACCCAGTGAAATTCGTAGCTGAACTATTCTCTAAAATAATCGGAAAGGACTTCATAGCAGCACCATACCGCATACGGGGATTGAATACCTCAAAGCCTAGGACTTTCATCGTGCGTTTTGAAAAATGACAATTTAAATTACATATAATGTTACTTCTCGTACAGAAACAAGAGATTATATTTGAAAATAACCACATTCGTATTTTCCCTGATTTCTCGTACTTAACAGATACTAAACGTGCTGCATTTTACAGCATTAAACAGTGTTTACAGAAAGCCGACATCAGATCTAGCCTCTTGTATCATGCCAAACTGAAAGTGGATATTCAAGGCAAGATCTACATTTTTACTTCTACAGAGGAAACAGAAAAAGAGCTAAGAAAACTAATCCTGACACTTTTTGAAATACAATTGTGAGTCGCACTGGGACCTGGCAAGGCAAAGAAAATTTTACCTGCTGTTTGATCCATTCGAATTGAGAATCATTCCATAATTGTATTCTATTTTCTTATCTGCCATTTTTATGTTTAATTACAATTACATGCGTGTATGTATGTGGAATTTTTTTTTCTCTACATAAGGGACTGTTTAACATCATACCCATGGTTTACTGTATTAGGGCTTACTATCAGACGTTATCTACTTATCCAGGACTACTGTTTAACATCATTCTATGGGTTTACTCTCTCAAGACTGTTTTTGATTAGATATTATGTTTATAGCATTGGGACTGTACTGGCAATTGATATCTCTGTTTTAATCCTCATATGCTGCAGCTGGATGGGCTTGTTTTGTTTTGGACGTGCTCTGTCTCTAGGTATGTCAGAGGAGTGGGACTTTGTGAAATATGGGGAGGTAAAATGGGGGCAGGGGACAAGGGGGGAGAAAGAGAGCAAGCTATGTCTAATCTATCCTTCTAATCCTTATAATTGTAAGAGCCAACGTAACAATAAGCCTTTACTCCTGGACAAATTGGAAATAAAGGTCAACATATACTATTTGAAATTGGACTAAATCAAACCATTTAAAAATAAAAAACTGGCAGGATCTAATAAATAACAGTTTGGAATAAGCATTTAAATCGGTGATTCCCAACATGGGGCACACGCCCCACTCAGGGGCAATTTTTTATGGGGACAATTCGAGAATTTAGGTATGTTAAACAATTTATAAAATGAAAAATCAGAACTTCACTGTTAAAAATGATAAAAAAAATATACTTTTTTTATTTTTTACAGAGATATTTATATAAACATAAAAGGGATGGTGAAGAACCCTTTAATTTATGATTTTACAACAGGCTTGAGTTTCTCTACTTAAAAATCATTTTTACCATTAAAATAATATGAATTGTAACTGATTATAAAATTTTGCAATATAACAAAAATATAAAATGATCAAAATATTACAGAAAAAGATGTCATTAAAGTTATTTTATGTTTATGAATATCATGTCTCATATGTTTTTCAAAATTGTATTTTCTGTATTTTCATATTACTTCATATTATATATATATTTTTTTTTAACAATTTCTTAGTGATTTCTTTGTCAGTACTTCAACTATCCTTTCCCTCTTTTGTTTCAATGTTACTTTGGAAGCTTGTTTAGACCAAATTAATGACATTATGGGCTTCCTCCATGTGAGTAGAAGTTCACTTTTTGAATAGGTAATAATAAGAATGAGGTATATGTTACAGTGGGGGACATCATGATTTTAGAGAGGCCTAGGTGGGGCATGGCCAAAAAAAGGTTGGGAACCACTGATTTAAATTGAGGAATCAGATTTTCTTCCCCTTTTTTATTCTATTCATTTTATTATTTACTTATTTGTCCTACTATTAATGTTTTACTCTGTTGGCCTAGCTCTCTTTCTCATGAGTGGGGTTTGATTTGAACCTAAATTTGACTTGTACGGAATGTTATTTGATTTTAATAAATAACAATAAAGATTGAGCAACACATTGCAAGGACCTGAGTTTTACTGAACGGTCAGCATGGGTTCAGAAGAGGGAGGTTGTGTTTTACTAACATGCTGGAATTCTATAAGAAGGCAACAAAAGCTATGATCAAAGTGGAGCAGATGACATTATTTATCTTGACTTTCAGAAAGCATTTGATAAGGTGCCACATGAGAGGTTGGGCATCAAACTAAAAGAAGTTGCAGTTCAGGGTGATGTTTGAAGATGGGTACAGAATTGGCTCAGACACAGGAAGAGAGAATAAAACTGAATAAAAAAAAAAAACAAAAAACAAAGCTAACCTTTACAAGTATCATACATTTGATTTCAGTCTGTAACAGCTGGTGTAAATGTATATTTTTATTCTAAAATAGTAAGAATAGGAGCAACTCACTTCTCAAAACAGACTCGTCCAGGGTCGAACCTGTGAAGTTTTGATTACCAGTCAACAGTTGATACCGTTGTGCCACCGACGTGGTCATAGCAAATGCGTGTCAATGTCGCACCCTAACGCGGGTTCTTTTTCTGCAGTTATATTCTTGAATAGAAGCACACTTGTTTTGTTATATTAGTACCTTTTGCGAAAGTGTTTCTTTGATATTTGGAATTCAGGCTTCACACATTATACATTTCATGTCTACATGTTGTCAATTATTACTAAAACATGAAAAACGTTTCTGTTTTAACGATGTGTTTACATAGATCGTTGTAGACACGGAACACACATGAAATGCAAGTGTTCCAAATAACGATATAGTATTTATAAAAGGTGTCATTTTGCTTGACTTCTCACTCTATATAACTCTAAGCAACTGACACACAGGTAAACAGACTTGAGCTGAGAAATCTGTGCGGGGTAGGGGGATGTGATAGCAGGCTGCTTGCTGTTTATCGACACATTTACAGGACAAAAGACGCTGACGGAGAGGTGCGAAGCGATTTAAGGTGGGATGAATCTACGAGTTTTTTCATAGGCTCTGCTAATTCTAGTGTTAAGATGATCGTGTGTGTCTGTTAATGGGGCTGCACTGTTATGAGAAATTAATGTAGAAATTCAGAGAATTTTAAAGAATTCACCAACTTTTCCTTACAATTCTACTTTTGTGTAACACTTTTTACTGATGACAGGCTTGGAGTGTTTGAACACATTTACAGCTGCAATGCGAGAGCAGCAAGTTGCTAAACCTTACAACATTAACAGAGATGAACTCTAAAAGGACATTAAACACACAATGTAACAACACACCTTTAACTGCATTTCAGTGTTTCTCATAAAACGTACAAGACCTCCCTTTCAGGCCCATAATCCCCCAACCATAAAACTAACTCTTACTTTTATTCTTCACTTACTTTTTTTAGCCTGATTTGTAGGTGGCGGCTCATCGTCCTGAATTCTAACGGATGAAGGGTCTTCAGTCCTCTTTGTGTCAGGCTGTGATGATTCAGACTTCACCAGGACAGAAGGCTCTGATGATGCACAGTATCTGCTGTGAGAGGAGACTAACCTGGTCACTGCTCCATCTTCACCCCCACAGTGATGGTCCTCTTCCTTGACATTCTGCACACTTTTACAAATGTTTGTCTCAATGCTGACAGCCGTCTCTTCAGACTCTTCTTTAATACTCACTAACCCTGTCTCATAGTCCTCCTCCTCCTTAATGCAGAGATTCTCCTGTTGAGGGCAGATGGACTCCCACTCACACTCCTCCTTCTTAATACTTACAGCCATTGTTTCTCTGGTATTTATGGCAGCCTCACACATCTCCTTTTTTACATTCATCTAGATGTAATCTGAACAGCAGCTTTTTCAATCTCTCTGTGAAAAAAAGGAAATGGATTTAATTCTATCAAAAGTGCATCATTCAGATGTAACGACATTTGCATTTCATTTCACAACACCCCCCTTGGTTAAGGTTTACAGCACGCCAAACATTTTAAAACATATTAACAGTAACTTTCTGCATTTGAAATATTTAGATGTCAAACAAAATTTGGAGTGAATGTCCAAAAGACTGGAGGAAAAGACCATCTCCTGGGGTGGGCTGGCGTCCTGCCCGGGGTTTGTTTCCTGCCTTGCGCTCTGTGTTGGCTGGGATTGGCTCCAGCAGACCCCTGTGACCCTGTAGTTAGGATATAGTGGGTTGGATAATGGATGGATGGAAAACACCATCTCACACCGTTGAGGGTCAGCAGAATTCTCCTCTTCACCTTATCTCACTTCGATGTGATGTTGATGTGTTTGATCAGCTTTCTCCAAACAGATCAGTCCTGCCCCTCCCTCCCCAGTCAGACCCTTTTCCATCTCATGTTTATTTTATTCATCCACCTCAGCATTGCCCTCCCTCTCTTTCTCTTCCCCTAGACTTCCATTCCCATCATTCTTTTGCCCACACATTTATTTACCTTAATGATGGAATCAATCCCAGTCAGCAGTATTCAGTACTTGAATTAAACAAAGACGTACTGTTTGGGTCCCAGAATTGTGTTCTGTTAGTTATTTTTTCTGAAATGTTTATACAAGGAGGGCCTCAGGGTTGTGTTAAGAAACAGACAGACGCATGTCAAGAAAGGGGAGAATAAAAGAGGAACGTGACTCTGCCAGAACACGCAGCATGCAACAGAAGATGACAAGAACATTTTAGAATAAGCATTTAAATTAAGGAGGCGGATTCTCTTCACCTTTTTATTCAATTTATTTACTTATCTTTTGTACTATTAAAGTTTCACTATGTTGCACTACCTCCGTTTCTCATGAGTGGGGGTTGACTTGACTTGAACCTAGTTTTGTAAAATTTTACGTGCTTGTATGGATTGTTGTTTGATTTTAATAAATTCAATTAAATGTAATAATAAAAAAAATGGCAAGAAGGTGAAATAATGGGTTTAGTAGCTAAAGTTGACACGTGTCGCTGATGAGGCTTACTGATGAAGAAAAAAAATATTAAAATGGAGCCATTCACCCAATTAGTTGCACCCTGAGCCAATCACACTGTTTGATTGTAGTAACTGATTTTATCAAACCCTTTGTTCCCACTACACATTTCAAAGGGTTTTGTTCTATTTAACTGTAACAGAGCTACAGTGGGAAAAGAAAAGAATCACACCCGTCAAAATATTATTCACATGTTGTTGCTTTGCAGCCTGACGTGAAGACACAACCAAAAATATTTCTCCAGCTGTATTTTCTCAAAACAACTTACAACAGCTAAGTGAACAATATCATGGCAACAGTTTAGGAAAAAATTAAAAACCAGAATCGCTGAGATGGTTAAAGGATCAGCCCCTCCTATAAAATCCTCGTAAACTCAATCAGGTGTAACTAAACTCCTTCTCCATCGCACACCAAGCTAATTGGCTCCCACCGGTGATCAGCTGTAATCATTCCGATTTGTTCAGCTATTCCTGTGGCATCCCAGTGCTTGGAAGTGCAACTGAAAGCCAACAATCAACTCTGGGTGGTCAGGCACAGTCAGAAGATCTCACGGATAAAGTTGTGCACAGGCACAAGTCAGGAGATGGACAGAAAAATAAACTCAAAGGCTTTATCAATCCCTAGGAGCTCACAGTGAAGTTCATAATCAAGAAGTGGAAAGTATTTGGTACCACAAGGACCCTCCCAGAGCAGGATGACCCTCCAAACTGGATGGAAGCACGAGGAGGACACTGGTCAGAGAGGCTAACAAGAGGCCTATGGCGACTTCAAAGGAGTTACAGGAATTTTTAGAAAAGTGAGAAAATTATTTTGTATAAACACTTCAACTAACTTGACTTGAGCTTCTACGACATCCTCCATTGGACCGCCACTACAGGGATGGACTCTATCAGTGTTTAATATTAATAGTGTTATACGGCAAGCCATCAGATTTGTTTAATGAATTAATGTAACTTAAATTACATGAATTTCCATCACAAATTAGTGGAAACAAAATACAGCTATTGATTGCAATTAAAATATAAAACGTTTTAGAAAACATTTGACAAGAGTTTTCAGACAGAGGAAGCCTCCATGTCATGGTCTTCAATTTTTAATTAAGAAGATATTCATAGAAAATTCCAGGTACCCTAAACATCAGTACAACACCCATAAACACCTAAACATTGAAAACACTTCAAGTAACACGTAGCAAAATAAAATACAGGCACAGTGAAAACACAAAAGCTTTTTAAGAGGGTGTCTGGCTGGTTGGGATTTAAAGCTGCTGATGTGAGCTTTTTGGCAAACACTTGACTGGTAGGCCTGCTATGCTACGACGGGATTATCACAGAGGGATGCATTTTCTTTTTCTTCCTTGCAGTGGCTGATATTGGCTTCCATTTCCTCAGGTTTTAACTGTTCACTGGCTTATAACCTATGGTGGCTCGTCACTTGCTGGTAACGTATGAAGTTTTATTTTAGCACCACTTTCTTTTACACCTTTGGCATATGAGCATTAGTTCGGGTGTGAATTTCTGTTTGCTTCTTCCACTTGTAATAATGTTTATATTAAGTTACTATTATTAACTGTGTGTAATTTAATTCACCATATTTATTTACACTAGCGTAGCAAAATGTCAGTTTCTGTACACAGGCAGGCAGTGTTAAGTGCATCTGTTTTGAATACGGTGCATCTTGTTGTCTTTGTTCATTCGACATTCACAACTAAGTGTGGACTGCAAATGACATTTCGTCTAGGCATGGATGGACACTGGACATTGTCATTTTATATACAGTAGATACTAGCTATGCTATTTGTGTAAGAAGGGTCGTAATTTAAGTAATCAACATAGAAATGAGTGCTAATGTTTGCAGTGTACTGTCTATTAGAATGTATTTTGTTATCAATAGTAATACAATGCAATGCATTTGTCTCTCATGTGCCATTTGGTATGGGAGTCAGGAAAGCAGTGTGAATGGTTGGGATGAGCCATCTGCTGAAATGAAAAATGCAATGCAGTTTATTAGTACAAAGGTATGTGATACGTGTGACGCTATAGCCTCACCATGACGCTGCTTCATTGTTTTCAGATCTTTTTGTCAGATGTTTATATGGTATACTGAAGTAGAATTACAAGCATTTCATAAGCTTCAAAGGCTTTTATTGACCATTACATTAAGTTTATGCAAAGAATCAATATTTTCAGTGCTGGCCCTTCTTCCTTTTTCCAGACCTCTGTAAGTTGCCCTAGCAGGCTGTCAATCAACTTCTGGGCCAAATCCTGACTGATGGCAGCAGCCCATTCTTGCATAATCAATGCTTGGGGTTTGTCAGAATGTGTGGGTTTTTGTTTGTCCATCCGCCTCTTGAGGATTGACCACAAGTTCTCAATGGGATTAAGGGCTGGGGAGTTTTCTGGCCATGGACCCAAAATTCCGATGTTTTGTTCCCCGAGCCACTTAGTTATCACTTATGGCCCACTGCTCCAACATGCCGGAAAAGGCATTGTGTGTCACCAAACTGTTCCAATACTTGTGTCATTCTCAAAACCTTTGGCCAGAGCTGTACACTCACATTACAGTCCACAAACACAAGTCAAGTTAGACTTGCCAGTCCATTAAACCTGCACATATTTATTAAAAGGAAGAGCAAAAACACATTCTGCTGGAACTGTCACACTGACCAAACATGTCTGTTAAAATCTCGAATACTCATTAACGGACATTACTGGATTGTACTTTATACAGAAATAAGATTGGCACAATTTATATATTTTAATGTAAAACATACATTGCTTCATCTAAGCAATGTATGCAAATACACTTCCGCATTGGATTGAGACGACTTCAGAATGTCAGTCCGTGTATATAAACACAAACTGATGATGAGGATGGCCGCCAGTCTTTGCCAGTTATTAACACTGAATTTATATTTCTATAGGAGAGTTAACGGAGGAGTAACGGCAGCACTACAATTCCCTCTCACTCTGTTTATCTGTACTCGTTCTCAGCTCCTATCCACTGCGACTCTTCTCCAGTTTGTTCAGTTCATTTTTCTCTTTTACAAATCAACAGTGTAAATGCCCGACTGACTCCTCGCTGCACTTTCAGGGTACCGCGAATCGAAAGAAGGCGGAAATCAAAGCGCTGAGTGTGGAGTGGCCGCCTCGTCGTGCTCGTCGATTCGAGGGGGGCGCAAATGAAAGAATAAACGGAAATGAATAAATAGGCGGAAGAGTCGATGGTGTGAAGTAGTAATGGAATTTGAAAAAGTGAAGGAAACCAGGGGAACAAACACCAGTGAACAGCACAGACAAGCGGAGCACACGTAGCTTCGAGTACGGGGATTTGTTAATGTACAGGAACGCGCGGCTCGCCTCTGATTACATTAAATCTCAGGGAAACGAATGAAAACTCACACACCCATAAAGTGTCGTTCACAAACCTCGCGCACTTACCCGCTGTCTTTCAGTAACAGGACTTTTTGCTAAAGTCGTTCGCAATCCTAATTCACTTGCAAACATTCGTTAACATCTCTAATCACCTTCTGTACAGTCGCCTATTAGTATGAGGCTGCTAGTGTCTTCAATTTCTGTCGCTCGGGATGACGTCACTCGTCCCGCCTTAAAAGGGTCGCGCATACGCCGTAGAGCTTCAGTTCAAGTACTGGGATCCTAACTTTGGACCGCAGAGTGAGCGCCCCATAGACATAGAATTACTAAATGTCGCATGACCAGCAGCATCGTACGTCAACGTCGCCGCCATATTGCGAGTGGCACCGCTGTGGAGTAAAGTAGTGGATAAAGATGCCTCACGCCTGTGCTGCTTGGGATTGTACAAACCGCTGTACGCTCCAAATCAGAGCCCGGGGGGATTACATTTCATAGGTAAGGCTCAACAATTGTTTTGGTTATATTTGGCCATTATAAAATCCCGTTTTATAATCTTAACTTTAGCTACGCCAGTCTAACCCATTAACTGCCAAATTTTTTTTCCGAATATTTTCATTTCATTGTTACAGATTAACATGTGCTTAATAAGGAAAACATATATTTTGAATCTCAACATTTGTACTTTTTCCAAAATTTCAAAATTTTGGCCCATCCCCAAATGGGGATCATGACACATACTACCTAGTTTTGGTGCCATACCGGAAAACACTCAATATGTAGTCCAACATTACATTTGCAGCACTGTTTTCTTGCGTTAGTCTTACACACTGCACACTTCCTTTGTTTGCCCATTTCTGTGCGTTCAATGTAGTGACCAGTTCCAGAGGTTCTGATATCAACAGGAACATGACTCTTGGCTGGTTTAAAGAAGGATTTCCTCCCAGGATTTTTTGGGTCAGATATTCGCGAAGAAAGAGCAAGATATGCCCTGGCAACAGATCTTCTGAAATCCAAGAGAGGAATTGCACGATTTGCAAGACAATATAGTGCATGGGAATTCACCAATGCTACATCAATGGCATTGGTCAGCAAAGGGAAATACCACTTTTTCCCCCTGACTTTGATTCTGTATTTTTGGACGTTCCAATCCATCTTATCAACCCCACCCATGTGTCTGTAATATTCTGTGATCAATTTGGGTTGGGGGACTTGTATCTCTCTCTTGTTTTTCCTGCTCCATCGCTTCACTTGTGACATAGGATCAACGGGTTCATGGTTGCTTATTAGCTTTACACAGCTGTCGTCATTCGAAATCACACCCAAAATTTCATTCTCAGAACCAAATCTGTAGTCGCATGTACCTCTGTAATACTACATTTTTCTTTATGTCACTATATCTGGACAATACTGTTATGAGTTTTATTCACATGTGCATGTTAACTGTGGCACACAGGGGCTCAGCAGTTAGAATTGCTAGCCAAGCATTGGATTAGATAGCCAAAGACAACTGGAGGCTTGTATAGTCAGCTTAAACACAGGTTAGGGTATTTCTGTCCTCTATCAGCACAAATCTTCTGTCCTTATTGGGAGAATGAGAACCGGCATGTAAGCACTATGATATTTCTGTATTTTGTGGAGGAGGAATTCAGCCCTTGTTTGGAGACAGAGAAGACCAGCAAATGAAGCAAGACATTATAAAGGCTTGGACAACAGCCAGACCCTTAGAGGCGGAATCGACAAAGCTCGAAGAAAAACCTCCCAGCATGGTGACGAGAAAATGGCTGACTGTGTTGATCCAGATTTCCCACCTGGATTAAGTCTGTACCATGCGCCTCTCCGTCTGTAACCGCATTAATCGTCAGTAAATGTAGGCTAAAAGATATTGTTTCTCATGTGATTCTTGTACCACCGTAATCACGATGGGAGGGATATCGACGTTTCTGGTATATTATGATATTGTTTAATTATTTAATATGCCACAATTTTAAAAGAACACATTTCCAAGAGAGCTAATGCCTCTTCAGGAAACAACCTCTTTCTTTTTTCTTCATTTCCTTGTCAGGCACAATAGGGCACTTGTTCATTCTGTTGAATCGAGCAGTCCCTGTTGCCCTGACATCAATATCTTTCAAATATTTCATCAAGTAGAATCCGGTAAAGAAATTGTCAAAATAAATTTTGTGAGCATATGGTGTCTCTAAAATCGAAATCATTTTCAAGACAACAGATGCCCCAAGTCCAGACACGCCCGCATCATCATCACTGCCTGTAGCCTTGCCTTCGTACACCTGCATCTGGTAACAATAGCCTGTTTGTGAGCAGCAAATCGCCCATTGTTTGAATCCAAATCTTATAGGCTTACCACGCATAAACTGCTTGAGGTAATGGTGTCCGAAATATCTGACCATTTGTTCATCAATGCTCAAACTTTCAGAGAAGACACCAAATTGCTGAATGTTTTCGTTTAGTTTGTCAATCAATGGGCGAATCTTGAAGAGCTTGTCCCTTTCATTTTCTGGGATCCCTTCCAGGTCAGAATTGTCAGTAATATGGAGGTAGCGTTTTATTTAGAACATTAGAACACTCTAGACGAGAACAGGCCATTCAGCCCAACAAAGCTCGCCAGTCCTATCCACTTGTCCAAGAAAACATCAAGTCGAGTTTTGAAAGTCCCTAACGTCTTACTGTCTACCACACTACTTGGTTGCTTATTCCAAGTGTCTATCGTTCTTTGTGTAAAGAAAAACTTCCTAATGTTTGTGCGAAATTTACCCTTAACAAGTTTCAAACTGTGTCCCCGATTTTTTTTTATATATTTCCAGATATCTGTTTCGACTCATACATTTTCTCACACTTTGAACATCCATATCTTCATCTTCACACCAGTACAATTGTTCTTGAGGAAGAGAGTGGTACCCAGTGAAGAGAAGAATGCCAATAAACTTTCTAATACAATCATTTGAAAGGGAAAATTGATGGACGTTTTTTTGTGTAGCGTATGTTACAGTCTGCCAGACAATATCTGTGATAATTGCATCATCAAATAGCTTCTCAAAACACTGCACAGGGCTTTTCCCCCCGAGTAAGTTGATGAGATCACACCTTCTTTTTTCCACAACATCACAGTTTGGGTAGCTTTTAGAATAAATTGGTTGTCTCTTCTTCCACTTTGGATTCAAAGGTACCACTCTCCTTTTGGCAGGTGGTAGGCCTGTATCATTTGTAGCGGTGCTTGTTGATGTTGACGCGATGGCCACTGTAACATGATCATCCTCCCTTACTGCGCGATGAATTTCAACAAGTCCAGGAACATCTGCCGGTTCATCATCATCATCATCAATAATGTTGTCATCAATATCTTCGTTGTCTGACACTCCACCAACTCGTTCTGGAGGAAGTTCCACAATATCTATAGGGCCATTGTCATCATCATCTTCATCAGAACTTAGAAATGCATCGTCATTTATTATATCATCAATTTCTTTCAAAGAAAGAACCCTGTGCCGCGCCATTTCCTGTAAAATGCAAGTACAAAATATTTAGTGAAATTCCAGTCAGTATCAGATGTGAGCCCCAAATGGGGATCGAGATATTTGGTTCTATTGTGCCCATCAGAACTATATAATGTATTGAAAAGTGTGATTACAGTACTAAACACTTACCAATCATCACGACAAACCATCAAGAACGAAAAGGAGCCTCTTGGATAAACACTTGTTCTGCAGTAAAAACCGGCGTTCTACTCATGTGACGAAAATAGCTGCCCCGACCGGAAGAATGATCTCGTGTCGGAAGCCAACCACGCGCACGAGTTAAATTTAGCATCCGCAGCGCAGACACAAACCTGATTAGTCATGCACACATCGTTGTTTCCTAAATAGATAGCAGGTGACGTCACTAGACGGTTTAAAGTACATGATCCCCAAATGGGGATTGTGGCAGTTAATGGGCTAAGCTAGCAAAGCTATGCATTCATGTGCTGTGTTACCATGGTAATTGTATTGTCTTTATAATATCCTCAGACTGACAGCTATGATTGATCGACTTTGTGGGGACAGACAGACAAGCATGTAAATCTATCACTTTGTACAATTTATGTAGCCAAACTGTTACTAGCAGTACAGATTTTTTTTTTTTCTCAAGAAATTCAACTCCAAAAGAGTAAAGATCCGTAAGAGTGGTGCCTGTGTGTTTCACGGGGCTGGAATAACAACCCTTCAGCTGGTCAGTTCCAGGCCATTTCCCGTCGTCTCATGGTTCGGTGTGGTGCCTCTCCAAGCACATCTGGAAATGTGGCAGCACAGGATGAGATGTCCTCTACACCAGCAGCAGCAGAAGAAGAGCTTCCATCCCCTTTTGGAAATATCCCTGCAATTGTGTGTGACCATAGCTACTTACCAACCCACTTTGGTGGCCTCGTGGAAATTGCCCTTGTTTACATCTCAGGGTTTGTCGTTCGACAGATTTTGAGAAAGCTGTCCTGTGATGTGTGCCGTGCTAGTTTGGTAACAGATGCTGCACCGGCATCATATGATCAAAGCTACCACTCACTCACATTAAAAAACAAAGGAGGTTTGATGATTCCTTCTGAGGGTCCAGTCAAGGTGGTCAAAGTAGCTGAGCGTGTTATCCGAGAGTCGACATTAGGGCAAGCTGTCAGTGTATCTTTGATCAATCACTTTGTTCGGGCTGCGATTGGTTCAGATGATGTGTTTTTTTCTCAAGGAGCACATTGAGGAAACACAGTTTGAAATTGACAACCATCATTTCATGCTCATGTCTTCAGTTGTGTCTGTCTTCCACAAACTAAGGCTCCCACCATATTGCCACACTGAATACTCTCAAATTACAGGATGTGAGTGAGCGAGAGGGAGTGTAAGTCTGCTGGAGATCAGTGAGGTAGGGGGGAGCAAAACTGTGGAGAGCTTTAAATGTTTACAGCAGTATTTTGTATTGTATTCAGTAGTGAACAGGGAGCCAGTGAAGCTGAGATAGAATAGGTGTGATATGTTCAGCGGATTTAGAACAGCAGGTTATTATCCTGGTAGGAGAATTTTGAAGAAATTGTAAGCGATGGATACGTTTTTGGGGGATGCCAGATAGAATAGCATTACAATAATCTATACGTGAGGTGACTCGGGCATTAACCAATACTTCAGTACTGTGTTGCGTAAGAACAGGATGAAGTCTAGAAATGTTTCAGAGATGGAAGAAGACAGTCCGAGAAATGTTACTTATATGGGAGGAATTATTTAATAATAATAATTTAATAATTGCCATTATTAGTGTATAAATGGATATAAATAATTACATTTAAACGATTCGCCAAAATCTGTTGTATTTAAACGATACTGTTTTAAACGTTATTGTTTTTTCATCAGAAAACCCGGTTTCCACGTCTACCTGCATTAGTTTAAATGGCACTTTTTCCACTCACAATATGGCGTGTCGTGTCGACTGGGCAACACAGTGAATGCGGCGTCTATCTATATACAGTATGTCTATGGAGCGCCCCCTTCTGACCTCATACAACACCAACCCGAACAAGCTTAACGTGAGGTTGATGACCTTTTCTGAAGTGCACGTGGTGGTGGCTTGCTCTCTCTCTCAAGGGTGGGGATCGATCTGTTCTTAACTCAGTTTTTCTTTTTGTAAAAACTTGATTGCTTTGTATGTATTGCAATAAAATTAATTAAAAAAAAATGAAGTGCACGTGGTATGGCTGCTGGTAATATTATTGCAGTCCATCCATTTGAGTTCTATAGACCACTTAACATAGATAAATTTATCATACTAATGTGACAGGAATGCGCTCTGCCACATCGCACCACCCATGCTGAAACACACAGTACTAATAGCCTGATTAAAACTAAACGTGTACGGGTAAGGTCAACTTGGATGATGACATTGACTGCCTGCTACGCATCTGCTTAATTTGTACTGCAAAGGTAGCGTCGATGAACAAGCAATATCTGTGAAAATTAAAGGTTACGCGACAGAAGTTCCCACCTTCTTTGGTGTATGTAGCTGCGTGAATCCCAAATTACCAAAGATCTGCAGCTTTCAGTTTACTTCAAAGCACGGCTCGGGCAATAGTGTGATACGTTTTCAAATAAATCCGCAATACAAATATCCTCTTTTAAAAACTTTCAGTAAAATTCAAAACAAAACAGTTCAAGCAAAAAAAAAGTTCTTGTTTAAAGAGAGTTCTGTTTAAGGCTTATTTGTCTTGTTTCTATTTCCTGTATGTTTGATCATACAGTCATATTACGTGAAGAACGGTCAGAAGACTGCATGCCAATCTGCTATTTGTAAATTAATCTAATGGTCCATGCTAGAAATTAGACTATTTCATAACTGCCTTATTTAACACCCACTTTTACAGATATCGCTGGGAAAGCTCTATTTCATGTTAACTTACCAGGGATAAAAGTTTATACCATAATCTAAGTAACTACGAGAAATTTATATTCTATTGAAATTAAGCAGACACGTATGTGAATTTAACATAAATATTAGCTTGCATTGGCTCTTACAGTGTATAAAAATATTTTTTTTCCAGTTTAAATAATGACTGAATTTGAGGAATGGGTGCTACTATTCGAGCCTGACAAATCCTCCATAGCTCAAAACTGTTTAGTTTTATCTTTTATGGTAACGAGTGACGTGTTTAAATTTAAGCTCCTTTTCAGTGAAGTTTGATGAACGTTGCCTGCTGTTCGCTTTCAGCGGAAATCCCCAGAACGAGTCGTTGCGAAGTGATGAGGATTTCCTATTCGCTCTCGGCTCTAGAAGGGAAGCTGATTGATGGATGAAGTGACCAATGAAATCCACAGTTTCAGACACTGGTAGCAAGGATTTCATGTCTCGTAAGTTAAACACGGGTGTCGAACTCCAGGCCTGGAGGGCCGCAGCGGCTACAGGTTTTCATTCTAACCCATTTTTTAATCAGTGACCTGTTTTCACTGCTAATTCACATTTTATTAGCCCTGTTAGAAGGATTCGGTCCTCTGAATTAATTCGTTTCCTCATTAAAATGCAGCCAAACAGAAATGAGATGTGAAACGAGCCAACAGATGACCAGCTAAACTGGGGCTTCAAACTCCAACCAGTTTCTTAATGAGAAGCCAATTCTTGCTGTTAATTAAACTCGTTATTTAATTCCCCGGCTTGTTGTTGCTCTTGTTCTGCCACAGCTGACATTTCCAAAACTGTTGATTTTCTATTTTTTATAAGAACATCGTCAAAGTGTTTTGGTGAGTTGAGAGATCAACATTACTGAGACCTTCACCTTTCTTTATTTTCAGATATTGTGTGATGTGGTGGCTTGTTTTGTGTCTCATTATTGTTTGGCTGCTAATTAAGGAAAAAGAAACAACTAAAGGGCCTGAGTCAAGTTAATCAAAAGAAGTAATTAGTAGCAAAAACTGGTCACTAATTAAGAAGATGGTTAGAAACTAGTGAATTAAACGATTTTAAGATGAAGTTTATGACGTTCTACTTTAATGACAAAATAAACTACGTGATTAAAGTGGAAAGTTAGAGATTAAAGTTGACATTTCGAGCTTTTTTTTACTGTGTCCCTATTTTTTTTTCTCTGTATCCTAATAAGCTTTCATATGACACTCAGACGGTGGGCTACGACTCGCCTTTTTACGGCAACTTTGATATCCGACTTCTTTTTTATTTGGGGTACTGTGCGACTTTGTGAACTTGAGCTTTCAAGTTTCTCCGACACACTATGTCACTCGATAAACTTCCTTTTGTTGTTTATACCACTGTTTAAACCAACAAATAGTACGTTTTTCCTTGCCTCTACTTGGTATTCGCTGAAATTCTTATATTTCCCCCCATCCTTTTGCCATTGTCTTTTCACAGAAGGCTGAGCTTAAGAGCTATTTATCTTTGAATTGCATATTCAAAGAGGCGTAATTCTGGGAGGAGACGGGGCAGGACAGCAGGCGCGTGCACATGCGTTACTTTTCACGCTGACCAGGATTTATGTAGCGGAAGAACGTGGAAGTTGGCGTTCACACAGGTTTATGCACTTGGATTTTTTTGTGCGTACAGTCATTTCCGCTTTTGCGCTTACGCCACGTTATAGTGTGAGTTCTACGCATGCCGTTACACATGACACCCCAGGCCCTTCAAATTAAACCAGATGTTAAGAATTTAGGCATTATTATTGACTCTGACCTTAAGTTAAGATCGCATATTAATAATATTACCAAGACTGCATTTTTCCAGCTTAGTAACATTGCAAGGTTGAGATCTACTATAAAATTTAAAGATGTTGAAAAATTAATATGCACATTTGTATTTAGCCAACTATATTACTGCAATGCTCTCCTATCAGGACTACCCAAGAAGGACGTAAATCGGCTACAGAGTGTCCAGAATGCAGCAACAAGAATTTTAACCAAAACGAAAAAATATGAGCATATACCCCCAATACTAATATCTTTACATTGGCTGCCAGTGTCGTTTTGAATTGATTTTAAAATACTTCTTCTTATATATAAGGCTTTAAACACTCTGGCCCCAACCTACTGTACATCTCATAATGCCAGTTTCCAATACCCAATTTTATATCTGCATATTCTTTTCTGCTAGTTATTCCAAGATCAAAGTGTAAAAGAATTGGTGAGGCAGCTTTCTGTTCTCTTGCACCTAAAATTTAGAATAATTTACCAATGGAAATACGGCAGGCTAAATCTGTGGAACATTTCAAAAAACTTATAAAACCATTTTTTAAAATCTGGCTTTCCTGTAATGATAGCATAATATAGTGATCTGATTAGAAGTTTAGCTATTTGATGTGTTAATACGTTCCCAGCCATAATCCATTTCTTTTTTTATGTTTTTTGTCTGCCATACTGTGTGGTGGTGTTTTGTGCCACCCACACCTGCTCAGAGTGCTCTGTTCTGCAGTCACCTGGGGTACTGGAGGACATGAGGAGGTGTTGGACAAATTTATTGATGACAGTAATGACTGTGCCCAGTGGAGGGTGGGCCACCAGCTGGCCGAGGTCATCCTGACTTTCTTGAGGCAGAAACTGACTACCATCAGACCTAACCATCTTCTGGCCGTGGTCCTCCAGAGGTTTATTTTTCTTCTATGGCCATTGTAGGAGTTTTTGATTTTCCTCTCCTCCATGTCAGTTGGTCAAACATTCACATTCAGGAATCAAGAACTGCAGTTCCATCCTAAAT
>JANRMT010062791.1:217141834-217187772 GCA_026402145.1 Polypterus bichir lapradei
AGAGCATGTCAAAATGCTCACATTCCCACACTGCAATCAGGAATATATCAACTGAATCTTTTATAAACTGTACATTATTGTTTTATTTTATTTGTATTGAAGCTTTATTTAAACTTTTGGACTTTAAGACACACCAGTGGCCATTTTTGGTTAAGTTAAGCGCGCTTTATTTGTTTAGAGAATATGTGCACTTTAGTTTGTATTGTTTAATGTATTTCTTTTTTATTGCGACGGTCACACTAATATAAAACATCTGATTATTTTCAAATTCATATGTTTCACTGGTTGTTATTTTCATTTGATTATTATTAATTTTGATCGTGTTAATGCAGAGACAGCAGGGTGACATTCAGAACAGGATATGCAACCACAGCTTGCAGGCATCAAAATAGTCAGGCATGAAATAAACGTGACCAATCGGGAAAAAAAATGGAATGATTAGTCGACTACCAAAATAATCATTAGTTGCAGCCCCACTCAACAGTGATCCCCACTGACAGGCCAGGTGAGCCGTGACTGTCATGAGCCACCACACAGACCGTTCTGTGTTTGGCATCCCCTTTTAGACAAGTTTAGTATGGGTTGCCCAGTCAGGAGTAGAGCTGTACAATAAATTGCTTTCACACTGAAAAATCAGCATTTGACATAATTTTCAAATTTCATGAACTGTGATTTTAATCACCCTGTGACACTGGAATCAATAGGAAATTAAAAAAAAAAAACATAGTGAGTTAACAGAGTTAAAAAAGAAGAAGCAAAGGAAAAAAATAAGGTGTATAAAACTAACAACTCCAAACTGAATCATAGGGCGTATTAGAACATGAGGGCAACCATTAAGGATATTAGGGAGGATAAAAGACTGGAGAGGAATATAGCAGATAAGGGGAAAAATGACCCTAAGAGTTTCTGTCAGTGTTTGAGTAGTAAAAGAACAGTCGAGGAGGAGGTGAAGTGCTTCAGGAATAGTAAAGGGGAATTAAAAGATACAGACAGTGTAATAGCAGAACCTCTAAACTTGCATTTTTCTTAGGTCTTCACAAGTGAGCAAGTGGATAACCTCCCAGAGGAAAATGTGACTACTAAGTAGGTACTGAGGGATCTGGAAATTGTAGAGGGAGATGTGCAGCTCAGATTAAATGGGCTAAAATCAAACAATTCACCGGGACCAACTATTTACCCTCAAATTCTAAAGGAGACTAACGAATACAGATATAAACCCTTGACACATTTTTAGGAAGTCACTGCGCACTGGAGAGATTCTGAAGGACTGGAAAATGGCAAATACCATCCCATTATATAAAAAGGGTGACTGGGCAGATACAAACTATAGACCAGTAAGCTTAATGTACATCACAGGAAAATTAATGAAAGGAATTATTAAGAATAAGATTGAGCAACATAGGGCAAGAACAGGAGTTTGACTTAACAGTCAGCGTGGGTTCAGAAGAGGGATGTTGTGCTTTACTAACATGCTAGAATTCTGTGAGGAAGTAATAAAAGGATACAATCAGAGTGGAGGTTATGATATTATTTATCTTGACTTTCAGAAAGCATTTGATAAGATGCCACATGAGAGATTGGGCATCGAACTAAAAGAAGTGGGAGTTTAGGGTGATGTTTGTAGATGGGTGCAGAATTGGCTCAGACACAGGAAGAAGAGGGTGATGGTGTGAGGAACCTCATCAGAACTGGCTGATGTTAAGAGTGGTGACCAGCAGGGGTCAGTGCTAGGGCCGCTGCTATTTATAATAAATACACATGATTTAGATAGGAATAGAAGTAACAAGCTGGCTACGTTTGTAGAAAAGATAGGTGGATTGGCAGGTAATCGGAAATCGACTGACTCATCACAAAGGGACAGCATACTGGCTTAGGTGGTTTGTGGTAAATGAAATTTAATGTTAGGAAATCCATCCATCCATTATCCAACCCGCTATATCCAAACTACAGGGTCCCTCATGATCTGCTGGAGTGAATCCCAACCAACACAGGGCGCAAGGCAGGCAACAAACCCTGGGCAGGGCGCCAGCCCACCGCAGATGTTAGGAAATGTAAAGTATTAAATGTGGAAAGTTAAAATGTGAGGTTTGAATACACAATGGGAGGTCAGAAAAACGAAAGTATACTTTATTAAAAAGATTTGGGAGTCATCGTGGACTCTAAGCTATCAACTTCCCAACAGTGTTCAGAAGCCATTAAGAAGGATAACAGAATGTCAGGTTTTATAGCTCCTTGATGTGTGGAGTACAAGTCACAGGAGGTTCAGCTCAAGCTTTATAACACACTGGTGAGGCCTCATCTGAAGTACTGGGTGCAGTTTTGGTCTCCAGGTTACAAAAAGGACATAGCAGCGCTAGAAAAGGTCCAGAGAAGAGCGACTCGGCTGACTCCAGGGCTACAGGGGTTGAGTTATGAGGAAAGATTAAAAGAGCTGAGCCTTTACTGTTTAAGCAAAAGAAGATTAAGAGGAGACATGATTGAAGTGTTTAAAATTATGAAAGGAATTAGGCCAGTGGATCAAGACTGTTATTTAAAAATTGAGTTCATCAAGAACACGGGAACACAGTTGGAAGCTTGTTCAGGGAAAATTTCACCCAAACATTAAGTTTTTCTTCAAACAGAGAACCACAGACACTTGGAATAAGCAACCAAGTAGTGTAGCTGACAGTAGGACTTTAAGGACTTTTCACTTAATTCTTCAAAAAAAAAAAAAAACAGGACTGGTGAGCTTTGTTCCAGTATGAAGCTTTTATTTCCACACCAACCAAAGCTCATGAAGGCAGCGTGAGAGATTCCAACTGGCCCAGTGGGTTTGTTTTCACTCCTCCAAAATTAAAGAGCTCATGGCTGACACCATCTGACTAAGAATTGGGTGTTATTAGTTTGTCTGCTAATGGGACTACACTGTTATGAGAAATTAATTCAAACAAATATTCAAAAGAATTCAAAAACTGTTCCTAACAATTCTACTTTTGTGTAACACTTTTTACGGAGGACAGGCTTGGAGTGTTTGCACAAATTTACAGCTACAATGTGACAGCAAGTTGCAAAACCATACAACATAAACAGAGATGAACTCCCAAAGGACATTAAACACATAATGTAACACACCCCTTTAACTGCATTTCACTGTTTCTCATAAAAAGTACAAGACCTCCCTTTCAGACCCCTCATTCCCCAAACTTAAAACTTTTACTTTCCACTTACTCTTTTCAGCCTGATTTGTAGGTGGCGGCTCATCTTCCTCAGTTGTCACGGATGACCTCTTTGTGTCAGGCTGTGATGAATCAGACTTCACCAGGATCGAAGGCTCTGATGATGCACAGGGTCTGCGGTCAGCGGAGACTAACCCGGTCACTGCTCCATCTTCAACCCCAAACTGATGGTCCTCTTCCTTGACATTCTGCACACTTTTACAAATGTTTGTCCCAATGCTGACAGACGTCTCTTCAGACTCTTCTTTAATGCTCACTAACCCTGTCTCGCAGTGCTCCTCCTCTTCCTTAATGCATAGACTCTCCTGTTGAGTGTGGATGGACTCCCACTCACACTCCTCCTCCTTAATACTTACAGCCATTACTTTTCTGGTATTTATGTCAGCCTCACATGTTTCCATTTTTATATCCATTGAAATATAATCTGAACAGAAGCTTTTTCTATCTCTCTGCGAAAAAAAAGCAAAAGGATTTAATTCAATCAAAACTTTTCTTCTTCCAAATCTTTTCCCACTTTTATATGATGTTGATGTGTTTGATCAGCCTTCTCCAAATAGCTCAGTATTGCCCGCCCCCATCCCCAGTTAGAACCTTTTCCTTCACATCTTTTACTTTATTCATCCACCTCCACTTTGTCCTCCCTTTTTCTCTTCCCCTGTATTTCCATTCCCATCACTCTTTTGCCCACATATTCCTTGTCTGTCCTCATCACATGCCCATATAATGTGAACCTTTTATCCTGTACTTTAGTAGATTTCTCTCCCATTTTTGTTGCACACCTAATTGTCTCATTTCTTACTCTGTCCCTTTTTTTTGTAACTCCACACATCCATCTCAACATTCTCAACTCATACACAACCTACTACTTCTTCTTTTGAGCTCCCTTTACAGCCCACCATGTCTCAGCTCCATACCTCACTGCTGGTCTTACCACTACCTTAAGTTTAACCTTCACCTTCTTTTTTAATCACCACAATACTCCTGATACCTTCTTCCATGTGCTCCATCCACACTGCACTATATGAGTTATCTCTGCATCCAATTCTAAATGTTGGGCTACCACTGATCCTTGATATTTAAATGTATCACCTCTTTTCAGTTGCTCTTCTGAATCCTGTTCCAATTCCAATTTATCTTTAACCCTCCATCTTCCAAAGCCCTTCTTGCATCTTCTAACTTCCTCTTTTCTGGTTTTAAACAACACAAGGCCATCAGCAAAATCTTATGACTCAGCACATCCATAATCAAATCAAAGAGTTAAGGTCTTCAAGAAGATCCCTGGTGCAGACCTCCTCTAACTGGGGTCTTGCCTGTCATCCCAACACAATTCTCTGACCCAAACAGTACGTGTGTATTTAATTCAAACTGTGAATGCTGCTGACCTTAATGACGGAATCAATCCCTGTTTAGGTCCCAGAATGGTGTTGTTAGCTATGTTTTTGAAATGTTTATATAAGGAGGGTCTCAGGATTGTGTTAAGAAACAGACGCATGTCAAGATGGGGAGAATAAATGAGGAACGAAACTCTGCTGGAACACACAGCCTGCAACAGAAGATGGTAAAAAGGTGAAATAATGGGTTTAGTAGCTTAAGTTGACACGTGTCGCTGATGAGGCATACCTTCTACTTACTTGGTAGAGGTTGGACAAAAAACCTTTGCATGGTAACTGATGAAGAAAAAAAAAAATATTAAAACGGAGCCAGTCACCCAGTTAGTTGCCTCCTGAGCCATTCGCACTGTTTGATTGTAGTAATTTGTTTTAATCAAACCCTTTGTTCCCACTACACATTTCAAAAGGGTTTGTTCTGTTTAACTGTAACAGAGCTACAGTGAATATAGAAAAGAATCACACCCTCCAAAATATTCACATTTTGTTGATGTGTAGCCTGAAATGAAAATACAACTAAGAATATTTCTCCAGCTGTATTTTCTCAAAACAACTTATGACAGTTAAGTGAACGATAGAATGGCAACAATTTAGGGAAAAATTAAAAACCAGAATCACTGAGATGGTTAAAGCAGCTTCCTAAAAAAAAATCCTCATAGACTCAGTCAGGTGTGAGTCATCCATCCTTCTCCATTCCACACCAAGCTAACTGGCTCCCACTGGTGATCAGCTGTAATCATTCTGATTTGTTCAGCTATCCCAGTGCTTGAAAGTGCAACTGAAAGCCAACAATCAACTCTGGGTGGGAATGCACAGTGAGAGGATCTCAGGGATAAAGTTGTGGTACCACTAGGACCATCCCCGAGCAGGCTGTCCATCCAAAATGGATGGAAGCATGAGGAGGAAACTGGTCAGAGAGGCTAACAAAAGGGTTATTGCAACTGTGAAGTAGTAGCAGGAATTTTTGGCAAAGAGTGGTCATTGTGTGTCTTTGATAATAAAATCACAAATGCACCAGCAATGTGGCTTGTATGAGAGAGTTGCAAGAAGCTCTCACTACTCAAAAAAGGTCACATCAAGTCTCGATTGAGCTTTACCAAAAACCACACCTTGAAGAATCTGAGGACAAACTGAAAAAGCTGTTATGGTCAAATGAGACCCAAATGAAAGTATGAGGCCTCAACACCAAATGGTACACCTGGCAGAAAACAAAAGGAGTTCACCATCACAAAGAACACCAAATCTACAGTAAAGCATGGAGGTGGTATCACCCTGTTTAGGGGGGTGTTTCTGTGCAGCAGAGACCGGGGCACTTGTGAAGGTAAAGGGGAAAAATGGATGGGGCAAAATACTGTCAAATTCTTGAGGAAAACCTGCTGCCAACTTCCAGAAACTTGTCAAAGGGAAGAAGATTCACCATCTAACATGACAAAGTCCCAAAGAACACAGCAAAGTTAGGAAAAAGGTGAACGTACTTGCATTGCCGAGTCAGAGCTGAGACTTAAACACTACTAAAGATCTGTGGCAGAATGTGAAGACTGCAGTCTAGTGGTCACCATCCAATCTGACTGAGCTTGAGCAGTTCTGTGAAGATGAGTGGGCAAATATGGCCAAGCTGAGATGTGCAAAGTTGGTAGAGAATGAGCCCAACAGACTGGAATTAATGCAAAAGTTGGTCCCTCAAAGTACTGACATTGTGATCCTTTAACCATCTCAGTGATTTTGTTTTTTGATTTTTTTCTGGACTGTTGCTATTATATTGTTCACTTGTCTGTTATAAGATGCATTGAGTAAACACAGCTGGAGAAATATTTTTTTGTGAGTATCGTCATTTCAGGCTAAAAAGCATCAAAATGTGAATGTTTTGAAGGAGGGGTGGGATTCTTTTCTATACCCGCTTTAATTCGAATGTCTTCTATGACATCCTTCACTGCACCACCATTACAGGGATGGACTCTATCAGTGTTTAATATTAATAATGTAATATGGCAAGCCACCCCATTTGTTTAATGTATTCATGTAACTTATAATACATGAAATTAATTTCTAGGACAACTTAGTGGATACAAAGTAAAGATACTGATTGCTATTCAAGTATAAAATGTTTTAGAAAACATCTGACACTGAGTTTTCACACTAAAGAAGCCTCCATGTCCCGGTCTTCAAATGATAATTAAGAAGTTGTTGTCAGAAAATTCCAAGATCCCCAAATATCATTACAAACACCCATAAACACCTAAACAATGAAAACACTTCATGACTTCATGTAACACGTAGCAAAATAAAATACAGGCACAGTGAAAACACAAAAGTTTTTTTTAGAGGAGGCGTCTTGCTGCTTGAGATTTAAAGCCAGTGATGTGATCTTTTCTGCAAAGACTGGACTGGTAGGCCTCTACTGACAATTCTTCCACAACATGATAATCACAGAGTGATGCGTTTTCTTTTTGTTTATTGCAGTGTTTGTTGTTGGCCGCCATTTCCTCATGTTTTAACTGTTCACTGGCTTTTAAACTACGGTGGCTCGTCACTTGCTGGTAGCATATGAAGTTTTATTTTGGTGCCACTTTCCTTTTGTACCTTTGGTATATGAGCATTAGTTTGGGTGTGAATTTTGGTTTACTTATTTCATTTGTAATTCACATCTCAACAAATCTGAATGTTTTCTTTTGTCTGTTTATATTAAGTTACTTTTATTAACTGTGTAGTTTTATTCACCATATTTATTTACACTAGTGTAGCAAAATGCAAATTTCTGTAAATGGGCAGGCAGTGTTAAGTGCGTCTGTTTTGAATATGGTGCGTCTTATTGCCTTTGTTCATTGGACATTCACAACTAAGCGTGGACTGCAAACAGCATCACATCCAAGCATGGACTGACGCTGGATGTTTTGTCATTTTATATACAGCATATACTAGTTGTTGTATCTGTGTAAGATGGGTTGTCATTTAACTCTTTCAGGGCTGATGTCGACTTTTGTCAAATGGAGGAGTTTACGATAGTAAACTGTCAACTGTGACAAAACCAATCATTATGTTTTAGTTGGAGTCTTGTTGCTAGAAAGAAAGTTAGCTTCGTTGGTTTTGACCCAAGATTTCCTGCACTCCCATGAGTAGCAAGGCACAAACAACGGCAAAATTGGCCCCGACACTAGGCGAGAGATCCAAGTGGATGTGTAAAGTAGAACACTCTGGGGACGACGTTTTGCCCGTCAGACTCCGATTTGGATACAAGCGATCAAAGACGATTGTGAGGTTCTGTCTTCAGCTGATCGGTCCCCAGCTATTCGTGGTGCTGATCAGGTTCAAGTAGCTGACACACCTATGGCGCTGTTCACCTAGGAGGACTGCCACTTAACAATGACCAGAGGTAGAACTCAGATTGCAATGTACTGTGACCGTGACCGCTGCCCCAGCCACGCAGAGACAGCCTGGCAGCAAGCCTGCCGCACATTCTTGGCAAACTGGCAGCCACAGCATGCAACAACAGACGTTTTATGTTGATGCCTGTGTGACGCCATTGCTTTTCAGAAAAGTATGTTTTTTGGAAAAAATATTCAGCCCTCAAAGAGTTAAGTAATCAACGTAGAAATAAGCATTGATGTTTGCAGTGTACCCTCTATTGGAATGTATTTTGTAATAAAATAGTAATACAGTGCAATGAGTTTGTCTCTCATATGTGGTATGGGATTCGTGAAAGCAGTGTGAATTGCTGGGATGCACCATCTGCTGAAATGAGAACTGCAATGCAGTTTATTAGTACAAAGTTTTGTGATACGCCATCTGTTGGAATTTGAGACATAGCTACTGGACGGACACACAGATACATATCCATTTATTAAGCTGTATAGAGTATATACTATACACACACACAAACACACACACAGGAAGACCTTCAGTCGTCTGGCAGTGCTGTGCCTTGTGGAGTGTCGGGTTAGTTACAGTAGAAAAGATTTAGATGGATGGACAGACAGACGGGGAGACCTTAATTTAGTCCCCATGGTTATTAAAGAAGGATCTCTAGTAAACAGTAGTGAAACATCTCATTATGACTTTACAATATCATGCAAATCAGGACAACTTGGACAACAAAGGAAACACAAACATTACATGAAAAAGCAACTTACACTTTATTGGGAGTTTAATGTTAGTCAGGAAATTTAGAAGGAGTAACCAGAGAAACAGTTGAAAGGACCCTGAAGTCTGAAAGAAACAAGAATACAGAACAATTAAAGCAACAAATAAAACAAACCTACACTGATAACAAAAGGACTGTAAGGACTCAAAAAAAGAGCCGATCTCCATCTAACACCTAACTTTCGCACCCAATTTGCTGCTAAGTAAATCACACAGGTTTCTATTTTATTTTATTTTTTTAAATTTATCCACTTAGAGATGCCGCACGTTTCCGGCCTGGCCGTATTTAGCTTTGGTTCCATGTATTTCATAGTCATGTAATATGCAAGTGCATAAAAGGTACACAGAAAAACAATTTAAAAATCCCACAAATCCTAACAGTAAACAGATGTAGTGCCACCAAAACAGCACAGCAGGTGGGTGTGGTGGTTTGGAAATTTTAACATTAAAGTGGCCTGGGAATTTTGAAATCGATGCCGGATTAGTGAAGAAAACAGAAAATAGGGAGGGGGATCAATAAAGATCTCCTTGTGGATATATAATATGTATGTGTATATATTTTTTTTTCGTTACTTTGCTGGTCAATCTACTTATAGAAACTCTGAGCTGATGATGTTTCTTGATTTATTGCAAAACTTGTAATTTTTGCCAGATCTTAGAAATAGAAAAAACCTGTAATATTAGTCTCTCTTTACATTTGGGCAACCACAGTCATAAACCGAGTTATTATGGGGTAGTGCAATCCTAACACAAATAGATGACGGCCACATTTAATATACTAATAAACAAAATGCAAGCAAAAGCACAACACTTTTAAACAACGAGAGCACGAGACGCCACGATATGACCAGCTGATCCTCGACCCTAGCGCGCTCCTCACCCTCTCTGGACTGACGACCCGTTTAAAGGGCTTCACAGATAGATAGATAGATAGATAGATAGATAGATAGATAGATAGATAGATAGATACTTTATTAATCCCAAGGGGAAATTCACATAATCCAGCAGCAGTATACTGATACAAAAAACAATATTAAATTAAATAGTAATAAAAATGAAAAAAGAAAAAAAAAAAATGTTAGCATTTACTCCCCCGGGTGGAATTGAAGAGTCGCATAGTGTGGGGGAGGAACGATCTCCTCAGTCTGTCAGTGGAGCAGGACAGTGACAAAAGTCTGTCGCTGAAGCTACTCCTCTGCCTGGAGATGACACTGTTCAGTGGATGCAGTGGATTCTTCATGATTGACAGGAGTTTGCTTAGTGCCCCGTTGCTCTACCACAGATGTTAAACTATCCAACTTTAATCCTACAATAGAGCCTGCCTTCTTAACAAGTTTGTCCAGGCGTGAGGCGTCTTTCATCTTTATGCTGCCACCCCAGCACACCACCGCGTAGAAGAGGGCACTCGCCACAACCGTCTGGTAGAACATCTGCAGCATCTTACTGCAGATGTTGAACGATGCCAACCTTCTCAGAAAGTATAGTCTGCTCTGACCTTTCTTACATAGAGCATCAGTATTGGCAGTCCAGTCCAATTTGTCATCCAGCTGCACTCCCAGGTATTTATAGGTCTGCACCCTCTGCACACAGTCACCTCTGATGATCACAGGGTCCATGAGGGGCCTGGGCCTCCTAAAATCCACCACCAGTTCCTTGGTTTTGCTGGTGTTAAGATGTAAGTGGTTTGATTCGCACCATTTAACAAAGTCTTTGATTAGCTTCCTGAAGCTAATTGGCTAACAAGCTAACTGGCAGGCACTTGGCCATGTTAGCAGATGTAAATACACAAGAGCAGGTTTTCAATTCAGATAATTAATTCTGACTACAAATTGTCAAGAGTTGCAACTTTTCAGATGGAGAAATTTTGAATAGAGAGGGACAGCTGTAGTAGTGTGGCACATGAATGCCAGCGTATGGGGTGATAATCAAAGAGTCTTTACATACTGCAGCCTTGTCAACAGCGAGAGCCATCATAAGGAGCTTCACAGAAATCAGGAAGAAAATTTGAATTGATCAAAACAATACAATCAAAATAGCAAACAAAGAAAAAAAATTAAAGAAGGCAAACGTGAGGAGGAGCTGGAATTCTACCTCATAGATTTAAAGAGCAGTGTGACCCTCACCAGGAAAAGCAAAGAGATGATGAAATGAGATCTAAATATCAAGCATCAAAGGAGTTTTGCAAATTAAATAAAACAGAGGACATTTTGAATACTTAAGGGATTGTATGTTTCAACCACCTTCAGAGCTCTGGAGGTTTGTTTTCCTGATGGACTAATTTGCTGTGGGCAACCAGAAGTGTGGGAGGGGGGCAGAAAAAAAAAAACAACTCATTACTGACCCTCATAAATATTCAAATTAAATCAAAGAGGAATTTCCCCAGAAGAGGAATGCCAGATCTGGCATAGGTGATCACCTTAATGTGCCAGGCGGAGACCCACAAAGTCTGGCTGGGCTCAACATGATCGAAGCCATCATATGAGACTTGGTGTTCACCTCACAACCACAGTGCAGTACAAAGCAAACACAAGAAAAAGACACTGGGATATGGGAACCCACTATGGGCCATCACCAGGTACAGTTGAGGCCAAACGTTTTTAGAATGACACAAGTGTTTTAACAAAGCTTGCTGCTTCAGTGTTTTTAGATCTTTTTGTCAGATGTTTCTCTGGTAAACTAAAGTAGAAATAAAAGCATTTCATACGTTTTAAAGGCTTTAATTGAACATTACATTAAATTTCTGCAAAGAGTCAATATTTGCAGTGTTGGCCCTTCTTTCTTTTTCAAGACCTCTGCAATTCACCCTGGCATGCTCTCAACAGGCCATTCTTGCAAAATCAATGCCTGGAGTTTGTCAGAATGTGTGGGTTTTTCTTTGTCCACCCACCTCTTGAGGATTGACCACAGGTTCTTAAAGGGATTAAGGGCTGGGGAGTTTCCTGGCCATGGACCCAAAATTCTGATGTTTGGTTCCCTGAGTCACTTAGTTATAACTTTTGCCTTATGGCTCGGTGCTCCATCATGCCGGAAAAGGCACTGTGTGTCACCAAACTGTTCCAATACTTGTGTCATTCTCAAAGCTTTTGGCCACAGCTGTGCACTCACATTACAGTCCACAAACACAAGTCAAGTTAGACCTGCAAGTCCATTAAACCTGCAAATATTTTAAAAAAGAAAGAGCCATAAACAGGCTGAGGTACAAATTCATTCTCCTGGAACTGTAACATTGACCAAACATGTCTGCTAAATTCTCGAATATTCAGTTACGGACATTACTGAATTGTACGTTATATAGAAATAAGACTGACACATTTTATATATTTCAATGTAAAACATACATTGCTTCATCCAATCAATGCATGAAAATGTATTTTCGCATTGGATTAAGACGAATTCAGAATGTCAGTACGTGTATATAAATAAAAAACACAAACTAATGATGATGGCCGTCTAACTTTGCCAGTTATTAACATTTAATTTATAAATTTCTATAAGAAAGTTAACGGAGTAACAGCAGCACGGCAGCACTACAATTCCCTCTCACTCCATTTATCTGTACTCGTTCTCAGCTCGTATCCACTGCGACTCTTCTCCAGTTTGTTCAGTTCATTTCTCTCTTTTACTAATCAACAGTGTAAATGCCTGACTGACTCCTCGCTGCTTTTTTAGGGCACCGCGAATCGAAAGAAGGCGGAAATCAATGCGCTGTGTGCGGAGTGGCCGCCTCGTCGTGTTCGTCGATTCGAGGGGGGCGCAAATGAAAGAATACACGAAAATTAATAAATAGGCGGAACAGGCAATGGTGTGAAGTAGTAATTGGATTTAGAAACGTGAAGCAAACCAGGGGAACAAACACCAATGAACAGCAAAGACAAGCGGGGCACACGTAGCTTCGAGTCCGGGGATGTGTTAATGTACAGGAACGCGCGGCTCGCCTCTGATTACATTAAATCTCAGGGAAACGAATGAAAACTCACACACCCATAAAGTGTCGTTCATAAAACCCGAGTACTTACCCGCTGTCTTTCAGTAATAGGACTTTTTTCTAAAGTCATTCACTTGCAAACATTCGTTAACATCTCGAATCATCGTCAGTACAGCTGCCTATCAGTACGAGTCCGCTCGTGTCTTCAATTTCTGTCGCTCTGGCTGACGTCACTCGGCCCGCCTTAAAAAGCATAGCAATAGAATTACGAGACGCCGCATGACCTGCATTATCGTACGTCAACGTCGCCGCCATATTGCGAGTGGCACTGCTGTGGAGTGAAGTAATGACTAACGTGCTGCTTGGGATTGTACAAACCGCTGTACGCTCCAAACCAGATCCCGGGGGATTACATTTCATAGGCAAGGCTGAACAATTGTTTTGGTTATATTTGGCCATTAAAAAATCCCGTTTTATAATCTTAGCACTCAAGGTGGACTGATGGACTGAAAGCCAGAAGTCTACTACGTGACCATCATCATCAAGTCCTTCCATGAGTACCCTAAATACAAAGAGGACTGTTTGATTTATGTTAGGTAGATTGCCCAGAGGGGACTGGGCGGTCTCTTGGTCTGGAACCCCTACAGATTTTATTTTTTTTTCTCCAGCTTTTGGAGTTTTTTTTTTGTTTTTTCTGTCCACCCTGGCCATCGGACCTTACTTATTCTATGTTAATTAATGTTGACTTATGTTAATTTTTTTTATTGTGTCTTTTATTTTTCTATTCATTTTGTAAAGCACTTTGAGCTACATTTTTTTGTATGAAAATGTGCTATATAAATAAATGTTGATTGATTGATTGGAAGGTTACCTTACAATAAAATTAAACAACATTAGTAAAATTAAAACAAGAGAATGATAAATCAAAAAGCAATAATTAGCAAACAAAGATAACTGGCAGTAACAGTGCAAAATTCACAATTGGTATGCCAGTCAAACTTTTAAATGGTTGCTGACCCATGACCTCGGCTATGCCGTCATGGTGTTGGCAACCCAGCTCAGGGAGCGCGAAGATGGCCAGGTGGTGTCGGATAGCCTGCTGGTGAGCAATAAGAACGCTCTGGAGTTCTACGCCTGGCTCTTTCCCGACTTGAAGACGGCCATCTGGACCCGGTCCAACCAGGACCCTGGACGAGGGCAAGAGGCTCGTCGGCTTCGGCGAACATGGACACCGGATGTTTCAGGCCCTTTATGATGCAGAAGATCGGGAGGCCAAGAGGTGAGAGACTTTTGGGTGGGGTCTGAGGGGTAGGGCACAGCAAGGTAGTGGGACGCTGCTTCCATTTGTTCACCTGTTACCGTTCCCGCTGTTGTACCCCAATGCAGTCACATCAAATGGTTTTGGCGCCAGACCCCCAAAGTCGGGACCAGGATGCATGCGCTCCAGCTGTATGTGCAGCAGAGAGACGAGGCGAAGGCAGCAGCAACCTCCTCTCTTCCAAAAACCACCACTGTTGCCTCCACCGCCTCTTTCTCTGCAGCAGCCTCCATTGTCGAGATTCCTGATGACGTGCTGCTGTCAGCCAGCATTGCCTTGGAGGCTGGTAAGTGACAGCCACCCATGGAAACTGGTGGTGGCTCCTTCACTTTTTCTGTTTAACCTGTTATTTGTTTGAATTTGTAAACAACCTTCCCCAGCATCTACCCCCCAGTCTGCAACCAGTGGAGGGCCCATGCCATCCCAGCGCTCCCAGCCGATGGCTGATCCGGGAAGACAGCCTTTGCAAACGCTGTCTATAGCCGCAAGAGAGGTGAGTTAAAAGGATGTGTTTCTTTGAATGCCATTGCCGGGAAAGGAACAGGCCCTGTCTGATTCTTTTTGTTTGTTTTTCTCTTGCTCATGCTGTCTCTCTCTCACTCTCTCTCTCTCTCTCTCTTTCTCTGTGTCTGTCTCTCTCTAACTCACTCACTCACTCTCACTCACTCACTCACTCACACACAAACAGCTACTTTTGCCCGAGGGCTGGAGGACCTCACTACCTAAAGAACAGCACGTGTGGGTAAGCCGGGTCCTTTTCACCACGGACAAGGATGGAAAGCCTGCGCTGACCTCCAACCTTCGCCTTTGGTGGTTTCCTCCTGGTCCCCACAATGTGCACCTCCAGCCCCCGACATCGCCCGACACCTTTTTTCAGTGCCTATTCTTCCTGTGGATGCCCTACCGCATGTGGGGCTACAAGCTCTCCTGCACGGCGTGCAGCCACAGGTTGTTGGGACTCTACAGGACTGTCTGGAGGGTCCTGGACACAGACGGATGGTACTTTATGGCCATGGAGTACTTGGAGTGCCAGCGCTGCAGTAAGAAGGTGGTGGGCTGGTCGCAGGATGTCTTCCAGCTATCCTGATTTACAGGTCAAAGAGTCTCCGATGGTTGCGTCAACTCTCCACGGGTAGATGGGCACATGCGTGGAAGTCCTAACATCTGTTCTTTCTAACACAGGTTATCCTGCAACAAAAAGCTCATCAGGCAGATGCATGAGCGCACTCTGGGCAATGGGGCCAATCAGCTGCACAGATATCTGCTCGAGAAGCACATCAGGTCCTGGATGTTTCGGTCCAAAAAAGTACATGTTCGCGTTTGCCAAGTTCACCACATCGGGTGCCGAGCCATCTGTAACTCCGCCTCTATCTCCACAGGTGACCCCGGTGTCTGGTGCAAAGTGGTTGCTGTCCATCTATTCCAGGGAGGTGGCTTCGAGGCTAGAAGAGACCAAGGCCCGGATCACCTCAATCTTTGGCTCAATTTTAAAGATGGACTCAATCAAGAAGGTGAGCAATATCACCATCTCCTCCTTCCTTCTTTCCTTCCAGCTTACCATCACTCTCCCTTTCATCATTCAGGTGACCAAGAAACTCGCTGGTGCCGCGGCAGGTACGGCAGCCTGGGTGAACCAACGTGGGTATGAGCACAGCCAGATCTTGATCAGTGTCCTCACTGCAGCCGAGGGCGCTGGCCTGCACCCCATGGCCACCGAGCTGATGCAGCGATACCGTGATGCCAGTGTGTCTTCACCTCTGGTCCTGTATGTGGACCGAGACTGCTTTTCCAATGGGCGAACATCCAAGGTGTCCCTCATATTCCACCAGTGGGATCAGCTAGTGGTGCGGCACAACGTGTGGCACCTAATGCAATACTTCGCAGCAGGTGTCACCATGAAGAGCCATCCACTATACAGCCTCTTCATGGCGCGTCTCTCGTTCTGCATGTTTGAGTGGGACCAGGGAGACGTCGCCCGGCTGTGACAGGCCAAGGCTGGTGAGGCAGGGAAGGGTCCCTGAGGCTCCGGAAACATCCTATTGCAGGAGCTGGCCCGCCACTGCCGCCACCACATGCATGGGGCGGAGGAGACTGGCCAACTCATTGACGAGATGCTGGAGGCCTTCGGGGATGCCACCGACACCATGGGTATCTCGCTTTTGAACCGTGACAAGATCCAGGACATTTGGAAGACTAAGAGGTGCCACCTCCACTGCATCCAGGACCCACCCGACGTGCACCTGCACATGCAGACTGGGCGGCTGGTCAAAGGGGGGATCACGCTGCCGGTGTCCAGGTGTGCGCGAGGTTCAACTTCATTGGAGTCATTCCATCTGCATCTGGACCACTTCATACCAGAAACCTGTTCTTTGTGACCTGTGTTGTGCAAGGGAGTTGCATTTTTCTCTCTCTCTCTCTCTCTCACCGTGTCTTTTTAGGCACTTCAGCCAGCGTGGCCCACTTTCAGGCCTATCTCCTGGAAGGCCTGGCGCGGTGGAACAAGGACCGTGCGGCACAAGCAGTGGAGGCAGCAGACCGTGATATTGTCTGCTACAGCGGCCAATTCCTGCACTCCCTCAATGAGTTGAGCAAACTTGTATATCACATGAAGCTGGTTGAGGATTACACCCGGGATGTGAAGTACACTGGTGAGGTGGGCATCGAGCCCTTGTCTGTCTGTCTGTCTGTCTCTCTCTCACTCCCACCTTTTCATGTTAAACCATTTCCCTCTTTTTCACAGGTGAGCTCATTGGCGTCCAGTACCTGTTTTCGCAGACTGGTCGAGTGCTGGAGGAAGTGATGGGCAGGGATCCCAACACTCCAGATGGGGTTGATACAGATGACGACAATGTCGATGAGGGCTTCCAAGAGGACGAGGGGTCGGTAGAGGAACCTCTGGATCAGACCCTCTTTTCCCTTGAGGAGGACTTCGCCCGACAAACATCCAAACCCTTGTCGTCTGACAAGTCCCAGTCACGCCCTGCCATCGGCGCCTCACAGTCTGGGCCAGCTGACCAGGACACCTCCCCTGGAGACAAGGCCATTCAAAGGGTGTGCCATGAGCCGGTAAATCTCTCCAGATGAGTCATGATATACCTGTGGAATATCTGATGAGTGTTCCCCTTTCTCACTTTCGCTCTCTTCCCCCAACAGAATAGCTTTGGACCTGACACTGGTCCAGGTTACGAGCACGTGGTCAACCTGGCCTGCAGTCTCTTGAAGCTGTGTCACTATGCCTGCGTGACGCAGCAGTGAGTGGCGGAGATCGTCGCCCTCTGGAAACGAGGGTGTCAAGGTCCCAGTTCACTTCCTGCCACGCCACCAGGAAAGACTGGTGAAGGGGAGGTTCCGATGCAAGCACTTGCAGACCAGTGTCACATCGGGAGTGGAGAGCTTGCAATGGTAGGTGCTCAACCTCTTTGGCGTGGCCTCTTTCCTTTTGATCAGATATCGATGGCAGGGCTGACTCTCTCTCTCTTTTCCAAACCCACCCCCCACATTTTGTAGGTGCATGGTTGGCCAAGGCGGCCAAGCTGCACAGATGCCAAACATCAGCTGCCTTGTGGAGGCCATTTGTATAGAGCTGTCCAGGATTTACCCCGAGTGAACCACCATCTGCGGCGTGAGGGTGAACCGCTGGGCAGCTGTAATGCGCGATTACATCTGCATTCAGGAGAATGTACTTACAAACCCGGTACTTGTGGCCCAGACATGCATCCAGTTATTCCCCCTTAATCAGTGCACCCTGGCACAATGGTAAGTACACACTGGACAAGTGGGATCCACCATGCCCCTCTCTTCTCTCCCACCCTGACTTATTTTGCTTTGTGTCCCTGTAGGCACTATGCTCGCACCAGGGAGCTGGTACGGTGGGCTCTGGAGATGGCCGTGCCATTGCTAAGCAGCTCGGCCCTTGCTTCAGAGCCCACCCCTGCCGTACGCCCACAGCCCACGGGCCCCAAGCAGTCTGCTGCAGAACAGTTTCAGTTCCGTGACCCACCTGACCTCTACAGTCAGGCGACACAGCAACCTCGGGGCCCCGTGGATGTGGCACTACCCATCGTTGGGTACCCCCCCATGCCACATGAAGCACCTGCCACCCAGCCACTCCCCCCGCTGGCTGACACTGCCATTCCTCTGCTTCCACCGCCACCGGTAGGACCTTCAGTACCCTGCACCACTGCCTGGCTGCAGAAGAAAAAGCTGGAGGCAGATGAGCTGGCGCAACAACAAGGTATCCCCCCCAAACAAACAAAGAAGGTGGAGGGCTATGTTTGCCAGCGCTGTGGCCATCCAAAAACGAAGGAGTTCGGCCACAGCTGCTTTGGGGGGAAATCCTTTTGCTCCACCTCAGCCGGCAAAACACTCCAGCAGTGGCTGGAGGAAAAGAGGAGGGAGAAAAAAAATCATTAAACAATTGATTGATTTATTTATTTAATCTGTAGATGTCCCCATACATTGTTTTTGTTTTGTCTTTATTTTATTTTTTTGTTCACGAGGAGGCCTGCTTAAGATTTTGTTAATCTGTATAACTGCCTGGCACTTTGTATGTTGGCAGAGAGGGAGGCCTCCTTCCTTTTTCAAGCTGTTTGTACTTTTTTTTTTTTTTTTTGCAATCTTTGCAAATGACTGGCACTTTATATGTTGGCAGGCCTCCGCCTCTCAATTTTCATTAATTTTGGGCTTCATCTGCAGGTTATGGCACTGACAGTTATTTTTTTATTGCAAAAATTGTTGTTTGATATTTATTTATTGTATGTTTATAGTTATTTCATGTTATTTTTTCATAAACCTTGGATTGTTGTTTGATTTCTGTTTATTGTATGTGTATAGTTATTTCATTTTATTTTTTCATAAACCTTGTTGATTGATTCGTTGTGTCTGTCTGCCTGCTTCTGTCCCGCCGCCACGTTAAGGACTCTCTGTTTACCTTCCCGCGACCACGTGGCTAATCGGCTATGCGTCCGCCCCTTTCACCTTTTACGGACCCGGCTCTGAGGAGCAGGCGGCCTTCTTCCGCCACGAAGATCGGCTTACATTTTCATGCCGTCTTCTGACCGATCTACACGTAATAAGACCGTATGACCAGACTTACAGGGAAAAAAAAACCAAGATAAATAAGCCTCAAACACAACTTTCTTTAAACATGTTTTGCTTTGAATTTTACTAAAACTGTTAAAAAGAGGATATTTGTGTTATGGATTTATTTGAAGACTTGTCACACTATTGCCCGAGCCGTCCTTTGAAGTAAACTACAAGCTGTATATCTTTGGTAATTTGGGATAAAGGCAGCTACATACTCCAAAGAAGGTGGAAAATTCAGTAATATAACTTTAATTTTCACAGATATTGCTTGTTCATCGACTTTACCTTTGCAGTACAAATTAAGCAGATGCGTAGCAGGCAGTCAATGTCATCATCCGAGCCGACGTTACACGTTTAGTTTTAATCAAGCTATTAATACTGTGTGTTTCAATATGGGTGGTGCGATGTTGCAGATCGCATTCCTGTCGCACTATTATTATGATTAACTTCTGTATTTTAAGTGGTCCATAGAACTCAAATGGATGGACTGCAATAATATTACCAGCAACCATACCAATCTGCTGTTTGTGAACTAATCTAACGGTCCATGCTAGAAGTGAGACTGTTTCATAAATGGCTTATTTAACACCCTGTTTTACAGATATCGCTGGGAAAGTACTATTTCATGTTAATGTACAGGTAAAACACTATACTGTACCATATTTTGTGTTCAGTTGTACTTTCTGCCAGAACGCTAGGGGGAGAATTTAAAAGTGTGTTACCTGACGAAATTATAGGAAATGAGTAATGGGAAAAGAATATCGTTGTTTTATTGAATATCAGTGTGTGCCTGTCGTAAAATAAAGAAGTTAACGTTCT
Organism: Polypterus bichir lapradei; assembly: GCA_026402145.1. Classification (NCBI taxonomy): domain Eukaryota; kingdom Metazoa; phylum Chordata; class Cladistia; order Polypteriformes; family Polypteridae; genus Polypterus; species Polypterus bichir. The sequence goes on from JANRMT010062791.1 coordinate 217,161,722, forward strand.
GAGTTACCAATGGTTACTCTGCTCCCGTCACAACACAATAATCTAAATAACTATGAGAAACTGATATTCTATTGAAATTAAGCAGACACTTATTTGAATTTAACATTAGTATTAGCTTTCTAACATTGGCTTTTACAGTGTATTAAATAACATTTTTCCAGTTTAAATAATGACTAATTTTAAGAATGAGGGTTGCTATTCGAGCCTGACAAATCCTCCACAGCTGAAATTTTTAAACTGTTTAGTTTTATCTTTCAAAGTAACGAGTGACGTGTTTAAATTTAAGCTCCTTTTCAGTGACGTTTGATGAAAGTTGCCCGCAGATCGCTTTTAGCGGAAATCCCCAGAATGAGTCTGAGAAGGGATGAGGATTTCCTATTCGCTCTCGGCTCGAGAAGGTAAAGCTGATTGATGGATGAAGCGACCAATGAAATCCACAGCTCCAGACGCCGGCAGCGAGGCTGACTTGTCTCTAATATCAAGACTGTGCGGTTTTAGCGTGATGAAATTCAAAGTTAAAAAAAAGGAAAGTTTTGTTTTCATTTTTATTTTCTCATTTTCATTTAGTTATAGTTTTCAGATTTTTTATATTTTAGGCCACGAAATTATTTTAAGACATAGTTTGTTTTAGTTTTCATTAACGGGAATAACACGGAATAGAATTGAACTTGTAATACTGAAGGTGGTGGTTGGATGGACAGATTTCCATAACGTGTTGCAACAGTACAAACTGCCTAAGTCTTTCTGTAATGAAGTAGACTTAACTGGCTCATTTCAACAGAGTTAGAAAATAGGGAGGTTGAAGTCTATGCAGTTAGATTAAAAGAGCATCAGGTCAGGTCTGGTCCGGTCAGGTCAGGTTATGGAGAATGCACTGATACAGCGTGTTGCCACACCCACCACACAACGAAACAACTCGGGATGCCGGTTGGCAACCTTAAAGGCAGACCAGTCCCACCCTCTGGAAATGACCCTCTATCTGCCGCATGTAGGTGTTACGTTGGTGTCCTCTTGGCCTGGTCCAGCCACTTGGGTGCTCAGCAATGAGGACGCTGTGAGCCGGATCACCCTCTGGGAATCGCACCACAGTTACGGCCGTAGTGCCGTAACTGACTCTCCATCACAATGCAAGTAATGTGCCTCATTTGGGACTCCGTGAGCAATCGCTCGCTCACACAAAGTCAGACCGGCGGTACCCAAGGATTCTACGAAGAGACACAGTACTGAAGGAGTCCAATCTTTATTTCAGGTCACCTGATTGCATCCATGTCTCACAACCATATAGCAAAACAGGAAGTACCAGGACTACAAAGAATTGGACCTTCGTCCTTTTGCAGAGACATTGGGAGCGCCACACATCCCTTTCCAGCGACCTCATGACCCACCATGCTCTCCCAAACCGTCTACCGACTTCATAGGAAGAGTCACCAGAGACGTGAACATCACTGCCAAGGTAAGTAAAACTCTCGACAAGGTCTACACTCTCTCCGCAGACAGACACACTGCTGATGGCCGTGCCCAATATGTCATTAAAGGCCTGGCTCTTGGTTTTTATCAGGACACTTGCAAGCCCAGACACTCGGACTACAATCCTTTAACACTCAGGTTAAAACCATATGAAGGAAGCAGTCTTTAAAAATCAATACTGTAAGCCCTGTGCCTCTGTTTCATTACCATCTCACCTGCTTCCCCAATGCAGGCGCTGCAACAGTCGAGACGCTCTCTCAGCAGCTGACCTTCTCTGTGCCTGACCGGTTCACATAGAGGCAGCGCCAGAGACAGACAGAGGCACACACGCAGGCAACTGGTGGGCGGCTCTCCGTGAGTTTCTCTTGCGAGCGGGCACATGATCAGGCGGTGTGTATGCTTCGAGAACGAGGGTGGATGCGGCATGCGAGCGGGCATATTACCAGGCAGTGTGTATGCTTCGAGTGCGAGGGTGGACGCGACAGGACCATCTAGGAAAAATCATGTCGCGGATGTGAATCGCTGTATGCAGTGTGTAAAACTGTTTGTTTGTCGCAGATGTGAATCGCTGTATGCGGCGTGTAGAACAGTTTGCGAGGGGTGTCCCATGGTCTTACAGTTGGTGGACGGGTCTCTGTTGGTTGCTCTTGCGAGCGGGCATATTACCAGGCAGTGTGTATGCTTCGAGAGCGTTGGTGGACGCGACAGCACCATCTAAGAAGAATCATATTTGTCGCGGATGTGAATCGCTGTATGCGGCGTGTAAAACAGTTTGTCGTGAATGTGAATCGCTGTATGCAGCGTGTAAAACGCTGTATTGTATGTTGCCCTCTCCAGAGTTACATCTTTTCATTCACCTACAGTCGTATCCTCAAAACCAACCCCATTTGGACAACTGTGTCTTTCAGGAGGTGTTCACCCATCGATACATAATTATGCGGCGTATGCTACGCAGCGGGTTAGCTAGTTATTAATAACAGCGTAGGAAATCCACAAGTCTTACTTTCAACCGTTGATCGCCTTTTAAACCCAGCTCCAGTAGCAGTGAAAGCATCAGAGGCTAAAAGTGAAAGTTTTGCAGTATATTTTAAAGAAAAGATGAATAATATTAAACTGACATTAAATTAAAAATTTATTGAGCCTCAACAAGGTCAGCATTGTGAAGTAAGCTGCTTCACTAAAATGAGCTTATCTGAACTTTGTAGAATAATTAGACAGTTATAACAGTCCACTGGGGTATTCGACCACATTCCTACAAGCTTCTTTAGAGTTACTGATTGTCTTATCAACAACGTTCTTGAAATAGTAAATTGTTCATTAGACTCTGACAAGAGTACAAGATTCTTCCAAAACTGCTGTAATTAAGCCTCTGCTCAAGAAAAACAACCTTGATTGTTGTATCTTAGACCATTATAGGCCAATCTCCAATTTGCCTTTTCTCAGTACAATTCTAGAAAAAAAGTAGTTTTTCAACAGTTAAGTGATTATTTGAATTTTGGAAGAATAATTTTAGGGTAACATAGCATTCATCTTAAAGAAATAGCATAAAGGGATCCGTTAGCGCCCAGCGTCCTATAAATAGGACACTTACTTTTTATTTTTTTGCATTTGTCTAATACCAAATATTTCTTTTGAAGTAATTATTTATGAAAGAAGAAACTCTATTTATGAGTGTGTTATTTATTTTTTTTTATTGTACGCAACTTTTTAAGATCTCTAGGCCGATTTGATTTTGAAGAATATTTTCATGTTCGTCACTCTTCCTAATTTTTGTATTTTGTGCAATGAACATATATTTCAAATGTGAAATATTGATCAGATCACATTTATTATGCATCACAGGGTGTATATTCGAAGGTGGGAGCGTCGTCTTTTCTTTAGTCTTTTCGTGGCACCTCTGAGATTTGTGCCGTCCTATTTATAGGACGCTGGGACATAAAGGCATCAGTTTCCTTCGTCACTCGCCCCGTTCGTAGAGCACCGTCTGTTTTCCGTCGTGTGGTGACTCATGCCTCTTTTCTCAGAACCTTATCATCGCTACGTGCCTAAAGGCATGACTTCGTGTTATTCGTGGAAGAAAAGGCAGATGGCGTTTAGTCTCTTAGGGTTTCATTCGTAGTACTGCCTTGTGCGAGTAGAAAGTTCGAGTTTTCTGTTGCGTATTTTTGCATAGGATGTAATCTACCTGTGTGGATCTTCCTCCACTATTGTACGTAACCCTATGTTCCTCCCACTTCTTAAAATACGTATTCACCACAGCCATGTCCATCCTTTTGGCAAAATCCACTATCCTCTGACCTTCTTCATTCCTCTCCTTGACACCATACCTACCCATCACCTCCTCATCTTCTCTGTTCCCTTCACCAACATGTCCATTGAAATCCGCTCCAATCACCACTCTCTGTCCCTTGGGTACACTGTTCATCACTTCATCCAGCTCACTCCAAAAATCTTTCTCCTCCATCACACACCCAACTTGTTGGGCATATGTACTAACAACATTCATCATCATACCTCCAATCTCCAGCTTCATAATCACTACTCTGTCTGACACTCTTTTCACCTCCAAAACACTCTTGACGTACTGTTCCTTCAGAATAACTCCTACCCCATTTCTCCTCCCATCCACACAATGATAGAACAACGTGAATCCACCTCCAATCCACCTGACATTTCTCCCCTTCTATTTAGTCTCTTGCACGCACAATATATCAACCTTCCTTCTCTCCATCATACGTATCTGCTAACTCTCCTCCCTTACCAGTCATACTGCCAACATTCAAAGTTCCTACCCTCAGTTCCACTCTCTTTACCTTCCTCCTCTCCTCCTGCATCCGGACACGTCTCCCCCCCTCTTCTTCTCCTTTTTCTTCGGCCAACAGTAGCCCAATTTCTGCCAGCACCCTGTCAGCAAACAGTACTGGTGGCAGTCGTTGTTAATCCGGGGCTTGACTGATCCGGCATGAAAATTTGTATTGTTGTCTGCATATTAATTTGGCAAAATTTTGCACAGTATGCCCTTCCAAACGTAACCCTCCCCATTTAACCGGGCTTGGGATAGGCACAAAGAAACACACTGGTTTGTGCATCCCCTGTGGCTGGATTATGTTTCTTTCTTTAATAAGATGTTAAACTTCACCACAGAATACAAATTTTATTCTTGATAAGTGTCAGCCAGTTATTAGATCAAATTATAGCACTGAAATAGTTCTGGTGAAATTAGTAAATGATCTGCAAATGAATGCAGAAGAAAATAAAATATCTGTACTTGTTCTGTTAGAGTTGAGCGCAGCATTCGATAGTCTAGATCACAGGTCACTAATAGGCGGACAGCGGTTCGGGTCTGGACCCAGACATATCATTGAGTTTTGTTTAGTTTTGGCGGAGATTACATTTTTACCGGCGACTCTTTTCTGACAGTGTTTGTACACTGCTACTCATTGAAAGGGACCTCCTACGTGTCTCTGATTGGCCAATACTTGTTGCCTTCGTGGGTTCGAGTTGGTTGGGTTTAAGCATGAACACTGATATTGGTCAAAGTGAATGCAAGAATGTCAGCCAATCACAGGCAGAGAAGGGCGGGCCTTCACTGAATAGAGGCGCGGAAAACCTGCAGTCTGAGTGAAAACAGCTGGCACTCTTGTGGCAGCGGCATTGACATGGATAGAAAAATATACAGGAGTGAGAAGACAAGAGAGAGAAAAGCAACGAAATAGTCAATGTGCCACGGCTTTTGCTAAACGACGGAAGGTTGACACTTAAAAACCGGGCTTTTAAACCGGAATGGACCGAGGCGTTTATGTTCATACTTCCCGCAGGAAGCTTGAAACCGCTGCCTCTCATCTGCTCGGAGACGGTGGCAGTGGTTAAAAGCGGGAATGTGAAACACCACTATGAAACTAAGCACAAAATTACATTTGAGAAAAGTTACCCACTAAATTCGACAGTTAGGCTACAGAAAATAAGCGATCTTAAAGCCAACTAACGATCGGTCAACGAGGATTTTAACACATTCATTTACTGGCCAACAACTCGCTAACGAGTGTTCCCTCAGAGATGCGTGGATTTTGGGACGTCGCAAAAAAACATTCAGTGATGACAATCTTCACACATGCATGAGGATGGCACTGACACCATTTAAAATCCTGGCAGACCAAGCAAAAGCTCACTTCTCTCACTGAAGAAGAGAAAGTAGGCAGTGGGATACGAGGGAAGAAAGAGGGGAAGATACGTACAGTTATTTAAAGATGATCAAATTTACTGTGAAACTGGTTATGCCTGTTCAGTTGTGCACATATTAATAACTCTTATATATTTAATTTTATTATGAGGCCAAGTCTTTTTTTTGGTTGAAACGTTAAAACTTGTTATTATTATTATGAAAGTAATTATTATTTATAATTCTCAGTTGAATGTCTAAGTTACCTTGCTTTTACTGTTATTTTTTTTTTAATTATTTTATTGTATGTAGCCCTCCAGAGTCCAGAGTTGCACTGAAAATAAATATTGTTGAAATGACATTGACTTCACATATTGCAGAAGTTGATACAATGGCAATGCTACTTCAAAATATATAAATTAATTGTAATGTAAAAATTATAATGCAACTTAAACATGATGATGCTGTGGACCTGTACATGAGGAAATTTTCTCTATCCGGACCTCCTTAAATCATAATTGACTACCCCTGAATGATAATATTCTGATAAACCGCCTTAGCCAGTGGGGAAGGCTGTCAGGTGCTGCCTTAGATTGGCTTGAATCATATATAACTGGAAGGAAATTCGTTGTTAGTTAAATAAATTGTGCATCAAAAATACATGATATTCAATATGGTGTACCGTAGGGGTCAATTTTGGGACCATTACTATTTCCACTCTACATGCATCTGTTAAGCCACATAATTTCAAAGTATAATGTAAATTACCTTAGCGATGCTGATGGCACACGGCTCTACTTATCCATTGTGCCTGATGACCCAGAGGCTCTAAACCCTTTAATCCACGGCCTTACTAGAATAACAGAATGGATGAATGGGACTTTTCTTAAACTAAACAAGGAAGAAACACAATTCTCAGTTATTGACAGCAGTAAGCAAAATGAGAATCTAAGAAACAGAATTGATCATCTGGCCCTGCATGAATCAAACCAGAGGTTAAGAATTTAGGTGTTATTATTGATTCTGACCTTAATTTAAGATTGGATATTAATAATATTACCAAGACTGCATTTTTCCAGCTAAGGAACATTGCAAGGTTGAGATCTATTATAACATCTAAAGATGTCGAAAAATTAATACATACAGTTGTGCTTGAAAGTTTGTGAACCCTTTAGAATTTTCTATATTTCTGCATAAATATGACCTAAAACATCATCAGATTTTCACTCAAGTCCTAAAAGTAGATAAAGAGAAACCAGTTAAACAAATGAGACAAAAATATTATACTTGGTCATTTATTTATTGAGAAAAATGATCGAATATTACATATTTGAGAGTGGCAAAATTATGTGAACCTCTAGGATTAGCAGATAGTTTTAAGGCAAAATTCAAGTCAGGTGTTTTCAATCAATGGGATGACAATCAGGTGTGAGTGGGCACCCTGTGTTATTTAAAGAACAGGGATCTATCAAAGTCTGCTCTTCACAACATATGTTTGTGGAAGTGTATCATGGCACAAACAAAGGAGATTTCTGAGGACCTCAGAAAAAGAGTTGTTGATGCTCATCAGGCTGGAAAAGGTTACAAAACCATCTCTAAAGAGTTTGGACTCCACCAATCCACGGTCAGACAGACTGTGTACAAATGGAGGAAATTCAAGACCATTGTTACCCTCCCCAGGAGTGGTCGACCAACAAAGATCACTCCAAGAGCAAGGCATGTAATAGTCGGCGAGGTCACAAAGGACCCCAGGGTAACTTCTAAGTAACTGAGGGCATCTCTCACATTGACTAATGTTCATGTTCATGAGTCCACCATCAGGAGAACAATGAACAACAATGGTGTGCATGGCACGGTTGCAAGGTGAAAGCCACTGCTCTCCAAAAAAAAAACATTGCTGCTCGTCTGCAGTTTGCTAAAGATCACGCGGACAAACCAGAAGGCTATTGGAAGAATGTTTTGTGGATGGATGAGACCAAAACAGAACTTTTCGGTTTAAATGAAAAGCGTTATGTTTGGAGAAAGAAAAACACTGCATTCCAGCACAAGAACCTTACTGTATCTCATCTGGGAAACATGGTGGTGGTAGTATCATGGTTTGGGCCTGTTTTGCTGCATCTGGGCCAGGACGGTTAGCCTTCATTGATGGAACAATGAATTCTGAATTATATCAGAGAATTCTAAAGGAAAATGTCAGGACATCTGTCCATGAACTGAATCTCAAGAGAAGGTGGGTCATGCAGCAAGACAACGACCCTAAGCACACAAGTCGTTCTACCAAAGAATGGTTAAAGAAGAATAAAGTTAATGTTTTGGAACGGCCAAGTCAAAGTCCTGTCCTTAATCCAATCGAAATGTTGTGGAAGGACCTGAAGCGAGCAGTTCATGTGAGGAAACCCACCAACATCCCAGAGCTTAAGCTGTTCTGTACGGAGGAATGGGCTAAAATCCCTCCAAGCCGGTGTGCAGGAATGATCAGAAGTTACCGGAAACGTTTATTTGCAGTTATTGCTGCAAAGGGGGGTCACACCAGATACTGAAAGCAAAGGTTCACATACTTTTGCCACTCACAAATATGTAATATTCGATCATTTTCCTTAATAAATAAATGACCAAGTATAATATTTTTGTCTCATTTGTTTAACTGGTTTCTCTTTATCTACTTTTAGAATTTGAGTGAAAATCTGATGATGTTTTAGGTCATATTTATGCAGAAATATAGAAAATTCTAAAGGGTTCACAAATTTCCAAGCACAACTATAGATTTGTATTTAGCCTACTTGATTACTGCAATTCTCTCCTATCAGGATTACCCAAGAAGGACGTAAATCGGCTACAGAGTGTCCAAAATGCAGCAGCAAGGATTTTAACTAAAAGGAAAAAATATGAGCATATACCCCAATACTAATATCTTTACATCAGCTGCCAGTGTCCTTTTGAATTGATTTTAAAATACTTCTTATATATAAGGCTTTAAACACTCTTGCCCCTACCTACTGTACATCTCATAATGCCCGTTTCCAATTCCCAATCTTAGATCTGCATATTCTGGTCTACTTATTATTCCAAGATCAAAGACTAAAAGAACTGGGGCCTCATGTATAAATGGTGCAAACGTGCAGAAATGTTGCATACGAATGTTTTCTTGTTGAGATCACGATGTATAAAACCCAAACTTGGTGTAAAGCCACGCACATTTCCACGGTAGCTCATACCTTGTCATACACAAGTTCTCCGCTTGGTTTTGCTGACTGGCGGCACCCAGCGTCAAAGCAGTGCTACCGTTCCTGTGTGCTTACCCTTTCTTTTTTAGATCCACATCTCTGACGCAGCTTTATAAATAGACTGACATTAACCGCATATTATTTATTAGTTTAATGTATCTGATTGTAATTAACTTGTAACAATAAGAATGGTCAAACTATTCTTAATACCATAACTGCTTTAGTGTTGTTACTCTCATTACACCTTCTTCTTTTTCCTTCTTTCAGCTGCTCCCTTTAAGGGTTGCCACAGCGGATCATCTTTTTCCATATTACTCTCACTGCACCACTCGGAGTATTTATATCACTGTATCTGAGTGGGGAATCACAGCAGCAGCTGATCAGAAAGACAATTATCAGTATACAGCATCAAGCACACGCTGCCTCAGCCACGGCAAAACACTTCAGAGACTTTCCTGTGCAGACCTCGCGGTTCAGAAACAGTCAATCAGTCCATCAAGTGTTCCTTGTAGAACTGTTTGTACTTATAAGTATAATCACCTCACTGTAAACTTGCACTACAGTTATAATATTGCACAACCTGTGCCACTTTATAAAGCGCGTATTTACATATGATGACGATATCATTTTTAAGATGAAATGCAGCAAAATATGTTGATTATATTATACAGATAAAACTTTAACTTCATTTAAATAATCTGTATTGTTAATAATTAAACATGTGAGGACACGGTTCTGCAGCGCTAGCTAGCTCACAGATTGATCCTACCTCCTGCTGTATTCTTGCTGGGCTGGCGCGACACTGGAAGGATAGACGGATAGAATAATTAAACATGTACTATGAAGATATTTCAATGTTCCTTAAAAGTTTTGAAGAATCAGCATTATAAGCTTACAGATGGCTTAACGTCCATTACAAATTGTGTGGCGATTGGGTATTTGGAGAAAGAAAAGGACGGACAGGATTTGGAGTTTAGTACATTTGAAAGAGACAGTACTGCTGCAATAATTTCATCGAGGTTCGCGCACAATCACTGCGCCATCGTGTTCCCATGTTTAATAACATGCTTTCATTCCTATCATCATGAAAAAGATATCACGTATACATCTCAGTATTTTAATTATTCAGAGAGCTGTAATATTATGTATGTAATGGATTCTGTGTCCTGTTGGAAAAAGAGAAAGCCTGGAAGCACATAGTGATTCACACACATAGAGCACATAGAAGATCAAATACAAAATAAATTATGGACTATGGACTATTTTATTTGCTTTTGTATCATTTACTTAACTTTAAGAACATTAAACTTTTTCTGCTAAATGGGTTTCTTAGGTAAAATGTAGATATATACAAAAATGTAGACATATTCTATATGTTTATTTTTATATTTATTAATTAGATAGTGTTGTTCGATTGTCAATCTCAATATATAAAAGTATAAATATTTTAAATTAGAAAACTTTTTTTCTGGATAAGAGTGAAGGTTTCTGTTGCACTTTAGTGGTTACATTTTGCATAACAATACCTGTTTGATTTTGAATTTAGTATACTTACATTTGTTAGAAATGATCATAGCATAAATTCATGATAAAACCCCAAGTAAATGTGGTATATTTTGGTTTTTGTTGATTAATCTGTGGAAAGCACCTTCAATTACATGTGAATGTATGATACGGTGTAATATAAATAAAGTTGTTATTATTATGCAGACTATGTCACCCTCTACCAAGAGGTCAGACGATTGATCTCCCCAATTCCTCTCTACCCTTTATCGTCAGACCACCAACTTGGACACTGGTCTGTGTGCTTTGCTATGCCCGGTTATTGAAGGAGTTCAACATCTGATGCTGCACCTCTGCTGGACTAGGAGGTGAGGTTGGTGTCAATGGAGCAGGAGGCCCTTCACATAAAATGGGTGATTTCACAGCTCAGATAGTACATCTTAGGAAGGAGTTTCCCTTACTAACTGACCACACACCTCTGCAGTGTTTGTGTTTCCAACAGAATTCCCAACCCTTGGATCACCAGGTGGTTTCTAGGTCTTTAGCACTTTCAATTGATCAGGTTGCATGGAAAAAGGGTCCCTTCTTGCCACGGCTGATGTCTCAAGGGTAGGTTTGCCTTCCCCTGTGAGCTAGGATAGGGGGTCTGTGTTCACAAATGCATGGCAGAGGTTCACTTCCCAGGATAATCTAAGGTCAATGATACCACCCTAGGGCGAGTTAGGGTGCTGTCACTAATAGGATCATCTCTTTCCTCACCTGCAATGCAGAGAAAACACCCAATGAAGGCACAGAAGCCAGAGAGACACACACACACCACTCCATCTAGACCTGAACTTCCTAAAAGATGGAGCTCCCACTCTACTGACCTGTTAATTCCTGGCGCCAACAACAAGACTGACATTACTTCTGCAATTTTCCTTTGGAAATAATCAAAATAAGATTAATGCGGATAACCAACATGAGATCCCAACAGTTCCTTGAAATCCTCTTGTGTCCTTTCACCCACCCACATTAGCGTAGTCAGCAAGATTTACTGAAAAAAGAGTGAACTGATTGACCTTTCAGCAAAGTACACCAGCTGAACCAAAAGCAGGCACAGGTAGCAACCAGCAGGATGAACTCGAAGTTGAGGAGCAGCACGATGGCACAGACCTGCACCGACGTGTAAGAGGCAAAGGGCCAACCTAACTGCTTGGTCTAGTGTGCCACTGGGAAGGCATAGAAACATACTTTCTGATCCTTCAGTGCAGCGCCACTCGCCAGTATGGATCTGGGCACACCTCACGGAGCCAATTCTGTCAGGGGAGGCCCTGTGGCTGTACTATGAGATGGAAGGAGAAGCTGCTGTGGTCTACCTCACAACACAATAAAACAGTAAAACTGACTACTTTTCAAACGTATTTCTCACCTGAATAGTTCTAAAAAAGGAAAAGATGTTGTTGATAAAACAATAACTTCTGTTCTAAACATGGATGAGATTCCTGAGGCCTACCAGTGTGAATGCTTAGTGTAAGCTTTAGTAGAGCTGAGAGAAATCATTGTGGTGGAGATCAGATGAGGTTTGAAAGGACAATATGAACAGTCACTTAACTCTGCCACTTGTTTAGTGGGGCAGGATAAGGACTAAAATGAATCAAAATTAATGCTGTTTATTTATCTTGCCCAAAAAAGCATATTGTTTCCAAATAACATTTCTTAAAAAAGAGTGGCACCATTAACAATACGTGCATTATATCAAAATTAGATGGCAAATTGTTCAGCATATCTAAGTTTTCCTTTATAATTCAGTAAAAATTAAGCTAAATTATTTTTATAAAATGTACGCACCATCTGTATTTTATGCGGGGGATAAGAGAAATCTCAATGAACAATTTAGTAAAAAGGTTGCATTTTAAATGTTTAATGCTGCACACTGACCTTGTGCTAAATGTCCCCACCTTGTCTTTATGTTTTCATATTTTCTGGTGTTCTTACTGTTCTCAGTGGTCCAAACAGGTCTTTCACGTTACCAATACACTGAGATTTATCGACGCCCTTTAGAATGCTGTGATGAGATGGTATTGTAATCTTCATCACCGAGGCTCATTAAACGGAAAGCAGAATCTTCCTGGCACCTCTGCTACAGATTTTGAATGGCGAGCACAAGATGATTTATTGACCATGGCCATTGAAACTGACTTTAGTATACAACACTCGTACCCTGATCCTATTCACTCGCCCTTTGTTGAAAATCGTCACATTCTTGTACCACTTCAGTTAATTTCTTTTCGACATTTCAAACTGTGCATTGAAGGGAACCGCAGCACTAATCTCACCAGTCATTCTGTCCTCTCTCCCCCTTTCTTAAACGTGTCTTTGCTTGCCAGTCATCTCAGTTTGATTGTTTCAATGGTTTTGGCAGGGAGGGTGGCATTGTGGGTAATTTTTTTTTTTTTTTTTTTAATATTGTGTCATACAAACAAAAATCAAATGATGATGTTAACACTGATGAGTTAACACTGGTTTTTTTATTTTGCAGACTAAATAAAGAATCGTATATGTACCCAGCAACACAGCAAAAACGCGTCAAAGACCAAATTTGGGTTGTGACCCATAGTTTAACAAACACTGCTGTAAAGAGTTTAAACATGGCAGAGAGTCAGGTTATGAGGTGATGTGTTTTGGGTTCTTTGCATTGATCTGATTTGAATATTCAGAGAGTTGTTCCTATACTGAACCGCTTTGGTGTGATCTGTAGGTACTGCAGTAACTGTAAGTCATTTATACACGCTGCAGTGCTGTACTTTCACACAGAAGTTTGGTATGGTGTCTGGACCAGTGCTCTTTCAGCTATTGGCTGATCAAAGCATGGATTCTCAGGCCAGTGCATTTCGTTTTGTGTGTTTCAAGATCTCTCCACTAGAAACAGTTTTCTAGGCTTTGGAGATTACGACAGTGACAAAAGTATTTGCCACATTTCAAAAAGCAATATGAAGTTAACTGTGGCACTGAAGACTTCTCCTGTAACAGAAACATTGCCACATTCCTAACAGCAACATGGCTTCTCTAAAATGTCAATTCTTTTGTGGCTCTGAAGACTACTCCTGTTAGAAAATCATTTGCCACATTCCGAAGTGATAGCAGGCTTCTCTCCTGTGTGAATTCTTTGGTGGTTCAGAAGATGATCCCTGTCATGGAATTTATTGCCACACAGTTTTTTGTGGGTAAGAAGACGACTCCTGTCACAGAATTGTTTACCACACTTTTTACAGCAATACGACTTCTCTCTGGTGTGAATTCTTTGGTGGCTAAGAAGTCTACTCCTTTCAAAAAACCGCTTGCCACACTCAGAACAGCAATAGGGCTTCTCTCCTGTGTGGATTATTTTGTGTCTTGTAAGGGCACTGTTTTGTGAAAACTGCTTGCCACATTCCAAACAGGAATATGGTTTCTCTCCGGTGTGAATGCGTTGGTGGGTTACAAGATGACTTATCCAAGTGAATGTTTTGCCACACACTGTACAGCAATATGGTCTCTCTCCGGTGTGAATTCTTTGGTGGCGTACAAGATGACTCATATAAGTGAATTGTTTGCCACACACTGTACAGCAATATGGCTTCTCTCCTGTATGAATTCTTTTGTGAGTCTGAAGGCGGTGTGATCCTGAAAACTTTTTGCCACATACTGAACAGCAATACGGCTTCTCTCCTGTTTGAATTCTTTTATGGTTCAGAAGATGATCCCTGTCATGGAATTTGTTGCCACACAGTTTTTTGTGGGTAAGAAGACGACTCCTGTCACAGAATTGTTTACCACACTCTTTACAGCAATATGACTTCTTTCGGGTGTGAATTCTTTGGTGGCTAAGAAGTCTACTCCTTTCAAAAAACCGCTTGCCACATTCAGAACAGCAATATGGCTTCTCTCCTGTGTGAATTATTTGGTGGCTATGAAATCTACTCCTATCTATAAACTGCTTGCCACACTCAGAACAGCAATACGGCTTCTCTCCTGTGTGGATTATTTTGTGTCTTGTAAGGGCACTGTTTTGTGAAAACTGCTTGCCACATTCCAAACAGCAATATGGTTTCTCTCCGGTGTGAATTCTTTGGTGGGTTACAAGATGACTCCTGCAAGTGAATTGTTTGCCACACACTGTACAGCAATATGGCTTCTCTCCTGTGTGAATTCTTTTGTGGGTCTGAAGGCGGCTTGATACTGAAAACTTTTTGCCACATACGGAACAGCAAAACGGCTTCTCTCCAGTGTGGATTCTGTTGTGGATCTGAAGGAGGGATCTTTTTGAAAACTTTTTGCCACATTCCAAACAGCAATATGGCTTCTCTCCCGTGTGAATTATTTTGTGGCTCAGAAATAGACTATTGCTATAGAATTGTTTGCCACAGTCTGTACAGCAATATGGCTTCTCTCCAGTGTGGATTCTTTTGTGTGTCTGTAGATCATACCTGCGCCCGAATTGTTTGCCACAATCAGAACAACAGTGAGGTTTGTCTCCTGTATGAAATTGAAAAGGAAAAAAAAAATAAAAGGTTATTTTTTTTCATCTTATCTTGAACTTATGAACAAACTTGTAGAATCATATGCAATTAAATATAAATTGCATTTGGAAAGACACCCGAGTCACTTCATTTTCCTATCTGTATTAAAACTCAACACATGAACAATGATTGGAGCCAAAAGGTTGAAGTAAGTCAACTAAATGGGTCACATCTGAGAAAAACAACTGACAAGAATAACATCCATATTTTGTTAATTACAGTACAGAACTGCCTCACCATTTTGTCATCACAGTCTTAAAATATTATTAAAAATGTTCTAACTTTATGGAATTAATTGAGGTAAAAAGTAAATTATCAGTTAACGTTATTGAAGAGAGTTACTTTGGGACAATAGGACGATACGCAGTCAAGCGAACGCTGGCACACTTACGTTGCTACCGCTCCTCCCGGTTAACAACACTTTTTGTTAAAATTCGCATTGAATCTTGCATTCTTTGCACTTTTCACGTTCTCTTACTGTATGTATACTTCATGGGTGCAATGGATTATTTTGGATTTATTTTTATAGACATTGCAGCCTCAAGGACAATGGATTTGAATCATTTTCAATTTCACTGGGCAAAAAATCTCATTGACTGCCTACTCCTGCCCGATGCACAACTTGTGAACTTTCTCTTTGCATTATGGAGATCTAGAAACTGAAAATGTTCCATTTCCTTAATTAAAATGGATTTACCGGATTACCGCCAATGTCTACTATCTGTACTTCAACTGGAGGAATGAGCCGATGTTCACAACCACTGGATTTGAGGTGCCAAGGCGATCACACATAATACTTACTGTTATATGTATATAGTTACATGTTGGAACCTCTCAATTGTGGCAATTATCATCATGCACATCTTATAATATACCCCACTGTTTTAAATGGATGAATCCATCAGTGTCATCAGTCTTTGTTTCTACAGTCTATGCTCCCATGCATTTGTGGCACCCCACCACCTCACATTCTCTACTGCGCTGCACTGCACTCAGATATGTATTGGATTTCTACTATTCGGACATACTTTCATGATAAACTCCAGAATATTAAACAGTTTGTACAGAGCAAATGGTCTGACTGGAATGTCCAAAAAAACACTGGTATTATGCGGCCCAAAATATTAACATTGCATGTCAGGTCGCTGCCACTGCCAAGCTGAGAGTGATTAGTTCACCAGCAGCATTTGTCCAGGAATACGTTGTCTTCCTCATGGTTTTGGAAACAAGAATGTCAGTGTGCCTATTTTGCAATATGCTAAACTAAACTCTGGGTAAGGATCTGCGCACAACAAACTCTCATCAGCTAATTTTTTATTGTTTGACACAAGATCTCTTAATTGTAAAGCATTAGTGCTATCAGAATTCATTACAGACTCCAACCTTGATATGCTATGCTTAACAGAAACTTGGCACAAACCAAACAAATTTATGTCTCTCACGGAGTCAACATCATCCGCATATATTTACTTCACAGAGGCTCACAGGTGCAAACAATGGGGAGAGGTCAAGGTAATTATTAAATCAGAGTTAAACCTCAAAAAAAAAAAAAAATCTCAGCTAATGGTCCATTGTCTTTTGAGTGTCTGGCTCTTAAATTACCAACAAAATTTGGCCCAGTTTTATGTGTTGTTTTCTATTGTCCCCCAAAATGCAACAGGTCTTATCTGATCGACCTGAACTACTAACCCACTTAAGATCCCTGTCTCAAATGGTTATTCTTCTTGGTAAAGTTTACATCCGTATTGACACTCTAACACGTAAACCAAGAAAAGAATTCATGTCCTTGGACTGTTCTGACCTAGTGCAACATATTGATATTCCTACTCACTCTGGTGGTCACATATTAGACCTGATCAGCAAGTCTGCCTTATCTGTCTGCAACCCTTATAGCAGTGATTTGGGTCTTTCTAACATGAAGCAGTACTTTTCACTGTCTCATTACCTCTCTCTCCTCTCACCTGTAAACATCAAATTTCTCTCTGAAACCTTAAAGATATCAGTCCTTCCGTCCTTGCTGGATCCATTTCTGATCATCTTCTGTCTTCCACTGTTCCATCCACACTAGATAGTCTTGTTGACTACTACAACTCAGCCATTCATTCAACATTAGATAAAACGGCTCTGAGCCACTGCTGTGGGCAGAGATAAGTCCCACAGAATGTCACCAGTATTCTTAGCCCCATCTAAGAGCTGCAGCTCCAACTTCACACCAGAGAAGCAACAACAACAACAGACAATAACAATGTATTAGGGGTTTACACCAGCAATCTGAAGGTTGCCAGTTCAAATACTGAAATCTCAAACCATAGGTATCTAACCTAAGTGATCACCCAGCTGAGGCCTTTAGAACACCCACACACCCACCTAAAGACTCTCCAGTGAGACAAAACAAGACTAAAAGTGAGTTCACATTTAATTGAGAAGTTTGTTTCTGAACCAAAGCTGTGGGCAGTCCCACTCAATGTCGCCAGCATTCTCAACCCCATCTAAGAGCTGGAGCTCCAACTTCACACCAGAGAAGCATCAACAACAATGGATTTCGTGTACAGGCCACAAATCACACAAGGGATGTCTCAATGGGTTTAACCAGGTCCTGTTTGTTGACAGCCCTGACTTTAAACGCACAATGGTTCTTGTGCCAGTAACCACAGTATGCAGATGGAGTGATGGCTCCGAGTTTAGGAATATGTCCTGGCAATCTGAAGGTTGCCAGTTCAAATCTTGGAAACTCATGAAGCGATTCCGTACATGATAACCTGCAATTGCTATGTCCTGGGTATGACGTTAATCTGCATCCTCACAATTTACAAGGAAAACTTGCTCCCAACCCCTCTCTCTTTCTAGTATACACAGACACATCCTACTCCTGCAAATACCCAACTCTCATCCTCCACCTTGTGAGCCCACAGAATGTCTCCACTTCTCTTTCTAAGACTATCACTGATTGGTGAACATGGACCACCTGACCACCATGTGCTCACTAGTGATCCTCACAGACAGGCCAAGTGAGCTATGACTGTCATGAGGCCCCTCACGGACTGTTCTGTGTTTGGCTTTCCCTCTTAGACAAGTTTATTACGGGTGCCCTAGTCAGGAGTAAACTGCTTTCACAATGAAAATCAACATTTGACATAACTTAAATTTTCAAATTTCAAGAGCTGTGATTTTAATCACCCTGTGACATTGTGTTCTTTTTTTCTCCCCTTTCCTGTTTTTCAAAATCCACCTATTGGAGAGCAAATGCCTTATGTTTGGTATCATAGCTCAATATAGTGGAGCAGAAGAGCAGGACTTTTCAGAAGTAACCAGGGACTGTTTTTTAAAAAAGTATGTTAAAGCACCAACACAGGGTTGAAGATGATCTAGATTTAGCATTTTGTAAAAATCAGGATAGAATTAAAGGTGTAGAAGTGATTGGACTACTAGGGTCAAGTGACCATAATATAATACAATTCTCAGTGCTTTAGGAGAGTGAGAAAGCAAAGACTAAAACTGTTAGGTTTTAACTTTAGTAGGGCAAACTTTGAGCAGATGTGACAAAATCTAAGGAGGACAGACTGGGATAAGCTGTTAAGTGTGGAGACAGTCGAAGAGCAGTGGAACAGGATTAAAAAGGTTTTACATGTAATCCAGGACACGTACATACCTACATTTTTAATTAATAGGAAATTAAAAAAAAAAATAAAATAAAGAGTTAAAAAAAAAAAAAGAAGCTGCAAAGGAAAAAAATAAACAAATAAGGCGTATAAGATTAATAACTCCAAACTGAATCATAGGGCATATGAGAACATGAGGGCAACCATTATCAGGATATCAGGGAGGCTAAAAGACTGGAGAAGAATATAGCAGATAAGGTGAAAGATGACCGTAAGAAATTATTTCAGTATTTTAGTAGTAAAAGTACAGTCAAGGAGGAGGTCAAGTGCATCAGGAATAGTAAAGGGGAATTAAAAAATACAGACAGTGAAATAGCAGACGCTCTAAACTTGCATTTTTCTGAGGTCTTCTTAAGTGAGGAAGTGGACAACCTCCCAGAGGTAAACGTGACTACTAAAGAAGTACTGAGGGACATGGAAATTTTAGAGAGAGAGAAGTGCTGCTCAGATTAAATAGGCTGAAATCAAACAAAATCACCAGGACCAGATAATATTTACCCTCAAGTTCTCAAGGAGGCTAGGGAGTACAGATATAAATCCTTGACATAAACATTTTTAGAAAGTCACTGTGAACTGAAGAAATTCTGAAAGACTGGAAAAAGGAAAATATCATCCCATTATATAGAAAGGGTGACAGGGTAGATGCAAACTATAGGCCAGTAAGCTTAATGTGCATCACAGGAAAATTAGGGAATTAAGGATAAGATTGAGTAGCACATAGCAAGAGCAGGAGTTTTAATAAACAGTCAGCATGGGTTCAGAAGAGGGAGGTCATGTTTTACTAGCATGCTGGAAATCTATGAGGAAGCAACAAAAGGTCATGATCAAAGTGGAGCTTATGCTATTTATGTTGACTTTCAGAAAGCATTTGATAAGGTGCCACATGAGAGGTTGGGCATCAAATTAAAAGAAGTGGGAGATCAGGATGATGTTTTTAGTTGGGCGCAGAATTGGCTCAGACACAGGAAGAAGAGGGTGATAGTGTGAGGAACCTCATCAGAATTGGCTGATGTAAAGAGCGGTGATCAGAAGGGGTCAGTGCTAGGGCCACTGCTATTTTTTATTTATATATGATTTAGATAGGAAGGCGGCACAGTGGTTGCACCGCTGCCTCGCAGTTAGGAGACCCAGGTTCGCTTCCCGGGTCCTCCCTGCATGGAGTTTGCATGTTCTCTCTGTGGGTTTCCTCCGGGTACTCCGGTTTCCTCCCACAGTCCAAAGACATACAGGTTAGGTGCATTGGTGATCCTAAATTGTCCCTAGTGTGTGTGTGTGCGTGCCCTGCGGTGGGCTGGCGCCCAGGGTTTGTTTCCTGCCTTGAGCCCTGTGTTGGCAGACCCCTCTGACCCTATAGTTAGGATATAGCGGGTTGGATAATGGATGGGTGGATTTAGATAGGAATATGAGGAACAAGCTGGTTAGGTTTGTAAATGATACCAAGATAGGTATACTGACAGATAATCCGGAATCTACTGACTCATCACAAAGGGACTTGGACAGCATACTGGCTTGGTCTGTTTTGTGGGAAATGAAATTTAAAGTTAGTAAAGAATTAAATGTGGGAAGTTAAAATGTTAGGTTTGAATGCACAATGGGAGGTCAGATAATCTAAAGAACACTTTATGAGAAAGACTTAGGAGTCATAGTGGACTTGACACTATCAACATCCAGACAGTGTTCAGAAGCCATTAAGAAGGCTAACAGAATGTCAGGTTATATAGCGCCCTGATGTGTGGAGTACAAGTCACAGGAGGTTCTGCTGAAGCTTTATAACACACTGGGGAGGCCTCATCTGGAGTCCTGTGTGCAGTTTGGGACTCCAGGCTACAAAACGGACATAGCAGCACTAGATAAGGTCCAGAGAAGAGTGACTAGGCTGATTCCGGGGCTACAGGGGATGAATTATGAGGAAAGATTAAAAGAGCTGAGCCTAAACAGTTTAAGCAAAAGGAGATTAAGAGGTGACATGATTTAAGTGTTTAAAATTATGAAGGGAATTAGTACAGTGGATCGAGACTGTTATTTTAAAATGAGTTCATCAAGAACACGGGGACACAGTTGGTAACTTAAGGGTAAATTTCACCCAAAAGTTCTGTAGTTTTTCTTTACACAGGGAACCACAGACACCTGGAATAAGCAATCAAGTAGTGTAGTTGACAGTAGGACTTTAAGGACTTTCACGACTAGACATGATTTTTTTTTTTTTTTTGTTAATATAGAAGAAATAAATGAATAGGACTGGCAAGCTTTAATCCAGTATGAAGCTTGTATTTCCACACCTCCTAAAGCTCATGAGGGCAGCATGACAGATGCCAACTGGCCCAGTGGGTTTGTTATCACTCCTCCAAAATTAAAGAGCTCATGGCTGACACCATCTGACTAACAATTGGGTGTTATTAGTTTAAGGTGATTGTGTTTGTCTATTAGTGGGACTGCACTGTTATGAGAAATTAATGTAGAAATTCAAAGATTTACAAAGAACACACCAACTTTTCATTACAATCCTACTTTTGCGTAACACTTTTTACTGAGGACAGGCTTGGAGTGCTTGAACAAAATTACAGCTGCAATGCGAGAGCAGCAAGTTGCTAAACCTTACAACATAAACGGAGATGAACTCTCAAAGGACATGAAACACACAATATAACACACCCCTTTAACTCCATTTCTATGTTCCTCATAAAAAGTACAAGACCTCGCTTTCAGACCCATCATTCTCCAACCCTAAACTAACACATACTTTTATTTTTCACTTACTTTTTTTAGCTTGATTTGTAGGTGGCGGCTCATCTTCCTCAGTTGTCACGGATGACCTCTTTGTGTCAGGCTGTGATGATTCAGACTTCACCAGGATTGAAGGCTCTGATGATGCACAGGGTCTGCTGTGAGAGGAGACTAACCCAGTCACTGCTCCATCTTCACCCCCACAATGATGGTCCTCTTCCTTGACATTCTGCACACTTTTACAAATGTTTGTCTCAATGCTGACAGACGTCTCTTCAGACTCTTCTTTAATGCTCACTAACCCTGTCTCACAGTCCTCCTCCTCCTCCTTAATGCATAGACTCTCCTGTTGAGGGTGTATGGACTCCCACTCACACTCCTCCTTCTTAATACTTACAGCCGTCGTTTCTCTGGTATTTATGTCAGCCTCACACGTCTCCTTTTTTATATCCATCGAGATGTAATCTGAACAGCAGCTTTTTCTATCTCCCTGCGAAAAAAAAGGAAAAAGATTTAATTCTATCAGAAGTTTTCTTCTTCCTCCTCATCATCTTTTCCCACTCTTATGTGATGCTGATGTGTTTGATTGGCCTACTGCAAACAGCTCAGTACTGCACCCCTTTCCCTAGTCAGACCCTTAGTCTTCACATTTTCATTTACTTTATTCATCCACCTCCACTTTGGTCTCCCTCGCGTTGTCTTCCTCCCCCCCCACATATTCATGGTCGCTCCTCATCACATGTCCATACCACTTCAACCTCATTTCCTGTACTTTAGTAGATTTATCTCCCATTTTATTGGTAAATCCGATTGTCTCATTTCTTATTATGTCATTTTTAGCAACTCCACACATCCATTTCAACATTCTCAATTCTGCCACAACTAACTTCTTCTTCTTCTTCAGAGCTCCCTTTACTGCCCACCATGTCTCAGCACCATACCTCACTGCTGGTCTTACCACTGTCTTAAGTTTACCCTTCACCTTCTTCTTTAATCACACAATACTCCTGATACCTTCTTCCATGTGTTCATCCACACTGCACTCTATGAGTTATCTCTGCATTTAATTCTAAATCTTGGGCTACCACTGATCCTAGATATTTAAACGTATCCCCTCTTTTACACAGCTCTCCCTGCAGGCTAACGTCTGAATCCTGATCATCATTAAACCTCAAATACTCTGTATCTGTCCTATTTATCTTTAGCCCTCCATCTTCCTTCCTCTTTTCTGGTTTTAAACAACACAAAGACATCAGCCAAAAAAAAAAAAAAAACACTGGGGGGGTGGGGGGGATTGATCTTTTATCCCGTGACTCAACACATCCATCAGATCAAAGAGTTAAGGACCTCAAGAAGATCCCTGGTGCAGACCTCCTCTAACTGGGGTCTTGCCTGTCATCCTAACACAATTCTCTGACCCAAACAGTACGTGTGTATTTAATTCAAACTGTGAATGCTGCTGACCTTAATGACGGAATCAATCCTGGTCAGCAGTATTCACTATTTGGATGAAACACAGATGTACTGTTTGGGTCCCAGAACTGTGTTAGTTAGTTATATTGAGAAATGTTTATACAAGGAGGGCCTCAGGATTGTGTTAAGAAACAGACGCGTGGCAAGATGGGGAGAATAAAAGAGGCACGTAAATCTGGTAGAACACACAGCCTGCAACAGAAGACTTGAACCTAGTTTTGTAAAATTTGACTTGCTTGTATGGAATGTTATTTGATTTTAATAAATTCAATATAAAAAAAAAAAATTAAAAGATGACAAGTAGGTGAAATAGTGGATTTGCTAGCTTAAGTTGACACGTGTCGCTGATAAGGCTTACCTTCTACTTACTTGGTGCAGGTTGGACAAAAACCTTTACATGGTGACAGATGAAGAAAAAAAAAATAATATTACAATGGAGCCATTCACCCAGTTAGTTGCCTCCTGAGCCATTCGCACTGTTTGATTGTAGTCACTGATTTTATCAAACCCTTTGTTCCTACTACACATTTCAAAGGGGTTTGTTCTGTTTAACTGTAACAGAGCTACAGTGGGTATAGAAGAGAATCACACCCTCCAAAATATTCACATGTTGTTGCTTTGCAGCCTGAAATGAAGATACAACTAAGAATATTTCTCCAGCTGTATTTTCTAAAAACAACTTACAACAGCTAAGTGAACAAAATAATGGCAACAGTTTGGAAAAAAATTTAAAACCAAAATCACTGAGATGGTTAAAGGATCAGCCCCTCCTATAAAATCCTCGTAAACTCAATCAGGTGTAACTAATTTCCTTCTCCATCACACACCAAGCTAATTGGCTCCCACCGGTGATCAGCTGTAATCATTTTGATTCGTTCAGCTATTCCTGTGGAATCCCAGTGCTTGGAAGTGAAAGTGAAAGCCAACAATCAACTCTGGGTGGTCAGGCACAGTCAGAAGATCTCAGGGATAAAGTTGTGCACAGGCACAAGTCAGGAGATGGATAGAAAAATAAACTCAAAGGCTTTATCAATCCCTAGGAGTGCACAGTGAAGTTCATAATCAAGAAGTGGAAAGTGTTTGGTACCACTAGGACCCTCCCGGATCAGGACGATCCTCCAAACTGGATGGAAGCACGAGGACGACACTGGTCAGAGAGGCTTACAAGAGGCCTATGGCGACTTCAAAGGAGTTACAGGAATTTTTGGCAAAGTGAGGTTATTGTGTGTATCGGACAGCAAATTATTTTGTATAAACACTTTAACTTGACTTGAGCTTCCACGACATCCTTCACTGGACCGCCATTACAGGGATGGACTCTATCAGTGTTTAATATTAATAGTGTTATATGGCAAGCCACCAGATTTGTTTAATGTATTTATGTAACTTAAATTACATGAATTTTTGTCACAATTTAATGGAAACAAAATACAGCTATTGATTGCAATCAAAATATAAAACGCTTTAGAAAACATTTGACACAGTTTTCAGACAGAGGAAGCCTCCATGTCATGGTTTTCAGTTGTTAATTAAGAAGATATTCATTGAAAATTCCAGGTACCCTAAACTTCAGTACAACACCCATAAACACCTAAACATTGAAAACACTTCATGTAACACGTGGTAAAATAAAATATGGGCACAGTGAAAACATAAAAACTTTTTTTTGTGGCTGGTTGGGATTTAAAGCTGCCGAGGTGATCTTTTTGGTAAACACTGGACTGGTAGGCCTGTTATGCTACAACGGGATTATCACAGAGGGATGCGTTTTCTTTTCTTTGTTGCAGTGGTTGTTGTCGGCTGCCATTTCCTCAGGTTTAAACTGTTCACTGGCTTTTAAACTATGGAGGCTCGTCACTTGCTGGTAACATTTGAAGTTTTATTTTGGCACCACTTTTTTATACCTTTGGCATATGAGTATTAGATTGCGTGTGAATTTCTTTACTTTTTCCTTTTGTAATTCACATCAAATTTGAATGTTTTCTTTTATTGGTTTATATTAAGTTACTTTAATTAACTTTGTGTAGTTTTATTCAACATATTTATTTACACTAGCGTAGCAAAATGCCTGTTTCTGTAAATGGACATACAGTGCTAAGGGCGTTCATTTTGAATACGGTGCGTCTTGTTGCCGTTGTTCATTTGACATTCACAACTAAGTGTGGACTGCAAACAACATCACATCCACGTATGGACGGACACTGGATATTTTGTCATTTTATATACAGTACATACTAGCTGTTGCATCTGTGTAAGATGGACTGTAATTTAAGTAATCGACATTGAATTGAAAGCTAACCTTTGCCTTGTACCGTGTATAGGAATTTATTTTGTAATATAAGTAGTAATACAGTGCAATGCATTTGTCTCTCATGTGCCATTTGGTATGGGATTCGTGAAAGCAGTGTGAATGGTTGAGATGAGCCCTCTGCTGAAATGAAAAACGCAATGCAGTTTATTAGTACAAAGGTTTGTGATGCGCCATCTGTCGAAATGAAGAATGCAATGCAGATAATTAGTACAAAGGTTTGTGATGGAAATAGAGATGTAGCTACTGAACGGACACACAGACACTTATTCTTTTATTAAGGTGGATAAACACACACACGCAGGAAGACCTTCAGTGGTCTGGCTCAGCCGAGTCTTGTGGAGTGTTGGGTTAGTTACTGTAGAATAGATTTAGATGGATGGATAGATAGATGGACAGGCAGACTTTTATTTCGTCCCCAGGGTAATTACAGAAGGATGCCTAGTAAAATTTGTACTAATGTGCATGATAAAGGAAGCAAATATTAAATGAAAAAGCAACTTAAACTTTAATGAAGTGTGGGACAACATCCTAAAAAATTATTGGGAATTTAATGTTAGCCAGGAAATTAAGTAACGAGCAGCCAAAGTAACAGTTGAAAGGACCCCAAAGTCAGAAGCCCAAAAGACACAAGAACAACTAAAGCAACAAATAAATGTACACTGATAACAAAAAAAAAAAAACTCGTCAGAGCCGATCTCCATCTAATACCTAACTTTCACACCAAATTTGCTGCTAAGTAAATCACACAAGTTTGCTCATTTTATTTTTTAAAATATCTACTTAGAGATGCCGCACGTCTCCGTCCAGGCCGTATTTAGCTTTGGTTCCATGTATTTCAGTCATGTAATACAGTGGGATGCAAAAGTTTGGGCAACCTTGTTAATAGTCATTATTTTCCTGTATAAATCATTGGTTGTTAAGATAAAAAACGTCAGTTAAATAAATCATATAGGAGACACACACAGTGATATTTGAGAAGTGAAATGAAGT
>JANRMT010062791.1:217202772-217219040 GCA_026402145.1 Polypterus bichir lapradei
TCCTTGAGATGTTTCTGCAGCTTAATTGGAGTCCACCTGTGGTAAATCCAGTTGATTGGACATGATTTGGAAAGGCACACACCTGTCCATATAAGGTCCCACAGTTGACAGTTCATGTCAGAGCACAAACCAAGCATGAAGTCAAAGGAATTGTCTGTAGACCTCCGAGACAGGATTGTCTCGAGGCACAAATCTGGGGAAGGTTACAGAAACATTTCTTCTGCTTTGAAGGTCCCAATGAGCACAGTGGCCTCCATCGTCCATAAGTGGAAGAAGTTTAAAACCACCAGGACTCTTCCTAGAGCTGGCCAGCCATCTAAACTGAGCGATCGGGGGAGAAGGGCCTTAGTCAGGGAGGTGACCAAGAACCCAATGGTCACTCTGTCAGAGCTCCAGAGGTCCTCTGTGGAGAGAGGAGAACCTTCCAGAAGGACAACCATCTCTGCAGCAATCCACCAGTCATGCCTGTATGGTAGAGTAGCCAGACAGAAGCCACTACTTGGTAAAGGACTCTCAGACCATGAGAAACAAAATTCTCTGGTCTGATAAGACAAAGATTGAACTCTTTGGTGTGAATGGCAGGTGTCACGTTTGGGGGAAACCAGGCACCGCTCATCACCAGGCCAATACCATCCCTACAGTGAAGCATGGTGGTGGCAGCATCATGCTGTGGGGATGTTTTTCAGCGGCAGGAACTGGGAGACTAGTCAGGATAAAGGGAAAGATGACTGCAGCAACGTACAGAGACATCCTGGATGAAAACCTGCTCCAGAGCACTCTGGACCTCAGACTGGGTCGACGGTTCATCTTTCAGCAGGACAACGACCCTAAGCACACAGCAAAGATATCAAAGGAGTGGCTTCAGGACAAATCTGTAAATGTCCTTGAGTGGCCCAGCCACAGCCCAGACTTGAATCCGATTGAACATCTCTGGAGAGATCTGAAAAGGGCTGTGCATCCAACCTGATGGAGCTTGAGAGGTGCTGCAAAGAGGAATGGGCGAAACTGGCCAAGGATAGGTGTGCCAAGCTTGTGGCATCATATTCAAAAAGATTTGAGGCTGTAATTGCTGCCAAAGGTGCATCAACAAAGTATTGAGCAAAGGCTGTGAATACGTATGTACATGTGATTTCTCAGTTTTTTTTATTTTTAATGAATTTGCAAAAATCTCAAGTAAACTTTTTTCACATTGTCATTATGGGGTGTTGTGTGTAGAATTCTGAGGAAAAAAATGAATTTAAACCATTTTGGATTAAGGCTGTGACATAACAAAATGTGGAAAAAGTGATGTGCTGTGAATACTTTCCGGATGCACTGTATCTTTGCTTGCCCGTCATCTCAGTTTGATTGTTTCACTGGTTGTGACAGGGAGGGTGGCATCGTGGGGAGCTCTTGTTTTTTTTATTGTGCCACAGAAATGAAAGTTTTCTGTGATGAGTTAACAGTGTGTTTTTTGTGCACACTAAATAGAGGGTTGTATATAATTTGTGCTTAGACTAACTTGACTACCCAGCAGCCCATTAAAAATGTGTTCATGCCCCAATTTGGGTTGTGACCCACAGTTTAACAAGCACTGCGGTAAAGAGTTTATACCTGGCAGAGAGGCAGGTTATGAGGTGATGTGTTTTGGGTTCTTTTCTTTGATCTGATTTGAATAGTCAGAGAGTTGTTCCTCTAGTGAGCCGGTTTGGTGTCATCTTTAGGTGCTGCATCGATTGTAACTCATTTATACACTCGGTCATATCCCGCTGCAGTGCTGTACTTTAAGACAGAAGTTTGGGATAGCGTCTGGACCAGTGCTCTTTCAGTCATTGGCTGATCTAAGCATGGCTTCTCAGGCCAGTGCATTTCCTTTTGTGTGTTTCAAGATCTCTCCACTAGAAACTGTTTTGTAGGCTTTAGAGGTTACGACAGTGACAAAATTATTTGCCACAGTTCAAAAAAGCAATGTGGCTTAACTTAGGTATGAATTTGACTGTGGCACTGAAGACTTCTCCTGTGACAAAATCATTCCCTCATTATACAATGATATGGCTTCTTTCCAATGTCGATTCTTTTGTGGCTCTGAAGACTGGAATGTGACAAATGATCTTGTCAATGGAGTAAAGAGATATAAGGCTTCTCTCCTGTGTGAACTCTTTTGTGGGTATGAAGACTACTCCTGTCACAGAATTGTGTACCACACTCTCTACAGCAATACGACTTCTCTCCGGTGTGAGTTCTTTGGTGCCTAAGAAGTCTACTCCTTTCTAAAAACCGCTTGCCACACTCAGAACAGCAATATGGCTTCTTTCCTGAATGGATTATTCTGTGCCTTGTAAGGGTGCTGTGTTGTGAAAACTGCTTGCCACATTCCAAGCAGCAAAATGGCTTCTCTCCAGTGTGAATTCTCTGGTGGCTAATCAGTCTACTCTTTTCTAAAAACTGCTTGCCACACTCAGAACAGCAATAGGGCTTCTCTCCTGTGTGGATTTTTTTGTGCTTTTTAAGGGTGCTGTTTTGTGAAAACTGCTTGCCACATTCCAGACAGCAATATGGCTTCTCTCCGGTGTGAATTCGTTGGTGGCTCCGAATATGACTCATGCAACTGAATTGTTTACCACACTCTGTACAGCGATACGGCTTCTCTCCTGTGTGAATTCTTTGGTGGATCTGAAGAACACTCGTTCCTGAAAACTCTTTGCCACATTCCAAACAGCAATACAGCTTCTCTCCAGTGTGGATTCTTTTGTGGATCTGAAGGCAGCTTCTTTTTGAAAACTCTTTGCCACAATCCAAACAGCAATACGGCTTCTCGCCCGTGTTAATTCTTTTGTGGCGCAGAAGGAGACTACTGCTACGGAATTGTTTGCCACAGTCTGTACAGCAATACGGCTTCTCTCCAGTGTGGATCCTTTTGTGTGTCTGAAAAAGGCTTTTCCTTGAAAACTCTTTGCCACATTCCAAACAGGAAAACGGCTTCTCTCCGGTGTGAATTCTGACGTGTCTCTGTAGATCATAACTGCGCCTGAACTGCTTGCCACATTCAGAACAACAGTGAGGTTTGTCTCCTGTATAAAATTGAAAAGGAAAAAATGAAAGCTTATTTTCATTTTACTGATTAAATAAATGCTGGTTGAAACTCATCACATGAGCAGTGACTGGAGCCAAGAGGTTGAAGCAAGTAAACTAAACAAGTCACATCTGAGGAAACCAACTGACAACACTAACGTCCATATTTTGCTATTACGTTACAGAAGAGCCTCACCATTTTGTCATCATAGTCTTGAAATATTATTAGAAATTATGTGTTGTTCTAATTTCTTGGAATTAATTGAAGCAAAAAGTGATAATTTTCAGTTAACACGTTATTGAAGAGAGTTTGTTAGGCAAGATAGGATGCTATGCAGAACAGTGGAGGGAGTGCTGGCACATGCATATTGCTGCCGCTCCTCCCAGTTAACAACACTTTTTGTTAAAATTCACAATGAACCTTGCATTCTTTGCACTTCTTTCACTTTCTCTTACGGTATGTGTAGTTCATGGATGTAACTGAATACTTTCTGTATTGAATTTGGATTTATTTTTATAGACTTTGCCAAAGCAGAGCTTGCAGCCTCAGGAACAACTTACTGGAATCTTTTTCTGGTTCACTTGGCAAAACTTTCTTTTGACTGCCTGCTTCTGCCTGATTTGTGAACTTTTTTCTTTGCATCGTGGAGGTTTAGCAACTGGGAATGTTCCGTTTCATTAATTAAAATGGATCTACTGGATTGCTGTCAATGTCTACTATCTATGCTTAAACTGAAAGAATGATCTGATTTTCACACCCACCGGATTTGCGGTGCTAAGGCAATCGCACATAATGCCTACTGTTATATGTATATGGTTACATGATACCTCCCAATTTTGGTAATTATCTTCATAAATATCATATAATATTTCACACTTTTTTAATTGATGAATCATCCAATGACATCAGTCTTTCTTTCAACTGCTACTACAGTCTATGCTCTCACTCATCTGTGCCACCTCACTGCCTCACCTTCTCAGCTGTGCTGCACTGCTTAAGTGTGCTCTACTGCTGCCAGATATGTATTAGATTTCTACTATGCTGATGTACTCCAGCATATTAAGCAGTTTGTCCAGAGCAAATGGTCAGGCTGGAAGGTCCTAAAAGACACTGGTGTTGTGCAGCACCCAAAATATTTACATTGCATGTCAGGTCGCTGCCATTCCTGGGCTGACAGTGTTAAGTTCACAAGCAACATTTTCTTAGGCAAACACCATCCTAGTAATAGTTTTGGAAATTAGAGTGTCAGTGTGTCAAATTTGCAATATGCTAAAATGAATCTGTGCACATCAAACCCTCATCAGATAGTATTTCATTGTTTGAAACAAGATTTCTTAATGGCAAAGCATTAGTGCGATCAGAATTCATTACAGGATCCAACCTTGATATGCTATGCTTAACAGAAACTTGGCAAAAACTAAACAAATTTACTTCTCACCATCCGTATACATTTACTTTACAGCGGTTTGCAATTCAAGTCAAGGCGGAGGGGTCACAGTAATTGTTAAATCCGAGTTAAACATCAAAAAAAAATCTCAACCGATGGCCCATTGCCTTTTGAATGTTTTGCTCTTAAACTAATAACAAAACCTGGCCCAGTATTAATGTTTTTTTTTCTATTGTCTTCCAAAATACAATGGGTCTTTCTTATCTAATCTGTCTGAACTTCCAACCCACTTAAGATCCCTGTCTCAGACAGTTATTCTTCTTGGTAATGTTAACATCCATATTGACACTCTTACACATAAACCAAGAAATAAATTCCAGTTCTTGCTGGACTGTACTGACCTGGTGCAACATGTTGATTTTCCTACCCACTCTGGTGGTCACATATTAGTCCTGATCTGTATATCTGTCTTATCTGTTGGTAACACAGCAGTGATTTGGGACTCTCTGACCATAAAGCAGTACTTTTCACTCTTTCATGACCTTTCCCTCCTCTCACCTGTACACATCAAATTTCTTTCAGAAACCTTAAATGAGTTCTGTCCTATCCTTGCTGGATCCATTTCTGACCTTTGTCTGTCTTCTCCTATTCCATCCAAACTAGATAGTCTTGTTGACTACTATAACTCAGCTATTCACTCAGTACTAGATAAAACAGCTCCTTTACAACATAAGGAGGTTTCCTTTAAATGCTCAGCTCCATGACACAACTCAGAATTACGGTGTATAAGAGTAGCTGGTCAAGGCCTTGAGAGAATGTCACATAAGACTGGCCTCACCGTACACATCCAGGTTTTCTCTGATCATCAAAGGGCTTACAGAGATGCACGAAGTGCAGCACAGAACACGCGTTATGGCAGAATAATAGAAAGTAGTCATGATAACCTGAGGGTTTTGTTCTCTGTAGTTAATAAACTACTTTTCGTGCATCTGACCCAATTACCTCCCCTACCGAAGTCTGTGAAAAATTCCTTCACTTTTTCAGTAATAAAATTAAAGATCTAAGTAATCCAACTAACATAAATCCATCATCCATTTGTATCTTTCTTTGCCTTCCCAATCCATTCAGCTCCTTTTCTAAAATGTCAGCAGTCATATCTTCATTTGTTAATTACCTGCTTTGTGAGATGAGTCGGAATACCTGTGTACTGGACTCCATCCCTACCACACTTCTTAAGTCCTGCTTTTGTGCCATAATCCTGACTGTTATGACAATAACAAATACATCACATGACACGGGCTTTGTGCCAGTCATTTCTAAAATCGCTCCTGTAACCACAATGTTAAAAAGTCTGGTCTTGATGTTGACAGTCTGTGGCCTGTTTCTCACTTACCTTTTGTATTGGAAGCCTCTCAACTCACCAATTACTTAATTTCTAATAAACTGATGGGACCCTTTCAGTTTGGTTTCAGAGCTCAGCACAGCCGTGACTCTGCTCTGCTTCGAGTAACCAATGATTTGCTTATGGCAGCAGACTCGGGACAAACCAGCAGATTAATTCTGTTAGACCTCAGTGCAGCATTTGACACTCGGGTCAGACATGACATTCAGAGTGTGTCCCAACATAGCTCCACAAGGCCACTTGACTCCAAAGCGTATGTCTCAATTGCTTTTTTAAAATTACTACAGAAAAACAGAGAAATTAACAAGGTGGTATATTAATGCACAGGCCTACATCAGCTGCAGTGGTCTAGAAAAAAATAAGATGAGAAAAACCAGAATCCTTAGAGTTATTTGTGTCTGCTTTGAATGGGAGTGGCAGATGAAACCAGGACTGGTCAGCTTGGGGACACTCCGGTGACATTAATTCTTCCCATGATATTGTTAATGGACGTGCACTGTCATGATTAATTAACGTCTTTCAAATCAAAATGTTTCTTACTGTAAACTTCATTAAATTTGTGTGTTCGAGTATGTAAATGAAGCCTTTTGAATTATTTCAGCCATAGTATTCTTGCTGGTAGCTTCAAGCACTCCAAGTCTCTACTCAGTGACGAACACAAAAGAAGAAATATCTTGAGCTAAAAAAGGGTAAATTAAAGCTACTGAACTCTGCCATTAACACAAGCCGCTGTAGCTGTAATTATTCACAGACTGGTGGCTTTCACCATCTTTGGTTCATTTCTGTCACAGCAGCAGATTCTCCTTCTAACATTACATGACAGGCCCATTTCTTGAGCTTCATGCTGTTTGTGTCCTCCAGTGACTCCAAGGTCTGCCACCATGACAGTAATGAGCAAGTGTCTGGACTGAGTTCTTTACAGTGTCCTGGTATTATTATTGGGGTCTTGAATTTGGTCTATTTAGACTCTACACCCCTGTCACCTGCTGTAATGCTGGGTAAGCTCTCCTGCAGTCATTCTGATCAGGGGCTTTCCATACCCATTTGGGTCTTCACCACACCACAGTGCTGTGATGATTCAGGTTGATCAGCTAACAGCTTAGCATCTTTCTTTACCTAAATGTCCCAAACATGTGACCGCAGAGTAAAACACAACTACAGTCAATCACTGACCATTGTCTCAGGGTATTCAAGTACAAGATACGCTTGTGACAAACCCACTGGTCAAACCTGGCGTTTGGTACGGACAATGCATGACCAGCAAGGAAATCCAATAAGATATCAACACCCGGGCAGAAATTGTGGATATTCCTTCCATTCACACCCTTCCATACATCTCTGCCCCTCCAAAATGACTGTTGACATCTCCCAGTAGCTCTGCAGAGCCTGTTGATGGTACCCATTTATGTACTTAATCCAAAGTCTCTGAAAAGGCCTTATGCTCTGAATAGATGTTTGACACACACAAGGGTGAACGTTCTCCTCTTGAAATTTCTGTGAAACAACGTTCAAATGCATTAGAAGAAACTCAAATTATAGGCATCCAAACACCAAGCTAAGGCCTTCAGAGCACCCACACACCCAACTGAAGACTCTCCAGTGAGACAACTTCAGACTAAAAGTGAGTTCACATTTAATTGAGAAGTTTGTTTCTGAGCCAATGCCGTGGGCAGAGAGGAGTCCCACTGAATGTCGCCAGTATTCTTAGCCCCATCTAAGAGCTGCAGCTCCAGCTTCACACCAGAGAAGCAACAACAACAGATAATAACATTTTTTTTTTTCTTTTATAGGCCACAAATCACAAAAGGGATGTCTCAATGGGTTTTACCAGGTCCTGTCTGTTGATAGCCCTGACTTAAAACTTGCAACGGTTCATGTTTCGATAGCCACAATATGCAGGCAGAGAGGTGGCTCTGAGTTTAGCGATATGAGCTGGCAATTGAAAAGTTGCCAGTTCAAATCTAAAAACTCATGAAGTGATTCCGTGTGTGATAACCTGCAATTGCTATATCCAGGGTATAACGTTAATCTGCATCCTCACAATTTAAAGGGAAAACTTGGGGGTGGTTGGCAGGAGTATGTCATTGGTGCGGACATGCGCAGTGTAAGAGCCTGCTCCCAACTTCTCTCTCTAGTATACACAGACACATCCTACTCCTGCTAATACCCAACTGACATTGTATTCAACTCTCATCCTCCACCTTGTGAGCCCACAGAATGTCTCTGCTTCTCCTTCTAAGACTATCACTGATTGGTGAACATGGACCACCTGACCACCATGCATTTACCAGTGATCCCCACTGACAACCTAGGAGAGCTGTGACTGTCATGAGCCACCTCACACACTGTTCTTTGTTTGGCACCCCCTCTTAGACAAGTTTTGTATGAGTGACCCTGTCAGGAGTAGAGCTGTACGATAAAGTTGATTTCACACTGAAAATCACCATTTGACAGAACTTTGAGGAGCTGTGATTTTAATCAGCTTGTAACATTTTGTGGTTATTTTTTTTTCTCTTTTCTGTTTTTCAAAATCCACCTATTGGAGAGCAAATGCATTGTGTTTGGCATCATAGCTCAATATAGCAGAGCAGAAGAGCAGGAGTTTTTAGAAGTAATCAGTGACTGTTTTTAAACACAGCATGTTAAAGCACCAACACGGGGTGAAGCCTGTCTGCATTTAGCTTTTGGTAATAATCAGGAGAGAATTGAGGGTGTAGAGGTGATTGAACCACTAGGGTCAAGTGTCCATAATATAATACACTGCTCAGTGCTTTAGAAGAGTGAGGAAGCAAAGACTAAAACTGTTAAGTTTAAAATTGGTAGGGCAAGTTTTGAGCAGATGCAGCAAAGTCTAAGGAGGACAGACTGGGATAAGCTATTAAGTGTGGAGACAGTCGAGGAGCAGTAGAACAGGATTAAAAATGTTTTACATGTAATGCAGGACAGATACATACCTACATTTGGAATTAATAGGAAATTAAAAAAAACAATACGTTAATAAAGAGATAAAAAAAAGAAGCTGCAAAAGAAAAAACAGATGAATAAGGCGTATAAGACTAATGGCTGCAAAGTGAATAATAAGGCATAGGAGAACATGAGAGCGAACATTAAGAAGGATATCAGGGAGCATAAAAGACTGGAGAGGAATACAGCAGATAAGGCGAAAGATGACCCCAAGAGATTCTTTTAGTATTCTAGTAGTACAAGAACAGTCAAGGAGGAGGTCAAGTGCATCAGAAATAGTAATGGGGAATTAAACGATACAGACAATGAAATAGCGGATGCCCTAAACTTACATTTTGTTGAGGTCTTCACAAGTGAGCAAGTGGATAACCTCCCAGAGGTAAATGGGACTACTGAGGAGGTACTGAGGGATTTGGAAATTGGAAAGAGAGAAGTGCTGCTCGGATTAAATAAGCTGAAATCAAACAAGTCACCAGGACCAGATAATATTTATCCTCAAGTTCTTAAGGAGGGTAGCGACTACAGATATAAACCCTTGACGCATATTTTTAGAAAGTCACTGCGCACTGGAGAGATTCTGTAGGACTGGAAAAAGGCAAATATCATCCCATTAAATAAAAAGGGTAACCGGGCAGATCCAAGCAACTATAGGTCAGTAAGCTTAACGTGCATCACCGGAAAATTAATGGAAGGAATTATTAAAGAGAAGATTGAGCAGCACATGGCAAGGACAGGAGTTTAACTGAACAGTCAGCATGGGTTCAGAAGAGGGAGGTCGTGTTTTACTAACATGCTGGAATTCTATGAGGAAGTAATAAAAAGATATGATCAAAGTGGAGCTTATGATATTATTTATCTGAACTTTCAGAAAGCATTTGATAAGGTGCTACATGAGAGGTTGGGCATCAAACTAAAAGAAGTGGCAGTTCAGGGTGATGTTTTTGATGGGTGCAGAATTGGCTCAGACACAGGAAGCAGAGGGTGATGGTGTGAGGAACCTCATCAGAATTGGCTGATGTTAAGAGTGGTGACCAGCAGGGGTCAGTGTTAGGGCTGCTGCTATTTTTAATATATATAAATGATTTAGATAGGAATACAAGTAACAAGCTGGTTAAGTTTGCAGATGATACCAAGATAGGTGGATTAGCAGATGATTTGGAATCCGTTATATCATTACAGAAAGACTTGGATGGCTTGGGCAGATTTGTGGCAGATGAAATTTAATGTCAGTAAATGTAAAGTATTACACATAGGAAGTAAAAATGTTAGGTTCGAATACACAATGAGAAGTCAGAAAATAGAGAGTACACCTTATGAGAAGGATTTAGGAGTCATAGTGGACTCTAAGCTATCGACTTCCAGACGGTGTTCAGAAGCCATTAAGAAGGCTAACAGAATGTCAGGTTATATAGCGCCTTGATGTGTGGAGTACAAGTCACAGGAGGTTCTGCTAAAGCTTTATAACACACTGGTGAGGCCTCATCTGGAGTCCAGGGTGCAGTTTTGGTCTCCAGGCTACAAAAAGGACATAGCAGCGCTAGAAAAGGTTCAGAGGAGAGCGACTCGGCTGATTCCAGGGCTACAGGGGATGAGTTATGAGGAAAGATTAAAAGAGCTGAGCCTTTACAGTTTAAGGAAAAGAAGATTAAGAGGAGACATGACTGAAGTGTTTAAAATTACGAAGGGAATTAGTCCAGTGGATCGAGACTGTTATTTTAAAATGAGTTCAACACGAGACATTCAAAACTAGATATGAT
This sequence comes from Polypterus bichir lapradei, assembly GCA_026402145.1. NCBI lineage: Eukaryota > Metazoa > Chordata > Cladistia > Polypteriformes > Polypteridae > Polypterus > Polypterus bichir. The sequence continues at coordinate 217,213,335 of JANRMT010062791.1, forward strand.
TTTTTTTTTTTTTTTTTTTTTTTAAAGAAGATTTAAGTGTATAGGACTGGTGAGCTTTATTCCAGTATGAAGCTTGTATTTCCACATCTCCCAGTGGCTCATGAAAGCAGCATGAACCCACCCCAGTGGGTTTGTTTTCACTCTTCCTAAATTAAAGAGCTCATGGCTGACACCATCTGACTAACAATTGGGTGTTATTAGTTTAAGATGATTGTGTTTGTCTGTTAATGGGACTGCAATGTTAAGAGAAATTAGTTCAGAAATTCAAGGAATTTCAAAGACTTCACCAACTTTTCCTTACAATTCTACTTTGCGTAACACTTTTTACTAAGGACAGACTTGAAGTGTTTGCACAAATGTACAGCTACAATGCGAGAGCAGCAAGTTGCTAAACCTTACAACATTAACAGAGATGAACTCTCAAAGGACATGAAACACACAATGTAACAACACACCTTTAACTGCATTTCAGTGTTTCTGAAGAAAAGTACAAGACCTCCCGTTCAGGCCCATAATCCCCCAACCCTAAAACTTTTATTTCTCACTTACTGTTTTCAGCCTGATTTGTAGGTGGCGGCTCATCTTCCTGAATTCTAACGGATGAAGGGTCTTCAGTCCTCTTTGTGTCAGGCTGGGATGATTCAGACTTCACCAGGATTGAAGGTTCTGATGATGCACAGGGTCTGCTGTGAGAGGAGACTAACCCGGTCACTGCTCCATCTTCACCCCCACAATGATGGTCCTCTTCCTTGACATTCTGCACACTTTTACAAATGTTTGTCTCAATGCTGACAGACGTCTCTTCAGACTCTTCTTTAATGCTCACTAACCCTGTCTCGCAGTCCTCCTCCTTAATGCTGAGACTCTCCTGTTGAGGGCAGATGGACTCCCACTCACACTCCTCCTTCTTAATACTTACAGCCATTATTTCTCTGGTATTTATGTCAGCCTCACACGTCTCCTTTTTTACATCCATCTAGATGTAACCTAAACAGCAGCTTTTTCTTTCTCTCTGTGAAAAAGAAAAAGGATTTAATTGGATCAAAAGTGCATCATTCACATGTAACGACATTTACATTTCATTTCACAACACCCTCTCAGTTAAGGCTTACATCAAGCCAGATTTTTTAAAACATTAACAACAACAGTAACTCTCTGCATATCAAATACTCAGATGGAAAAAAACATTTGGAGTAAAGGTCCCAACAGAGTGGAGGAGAAGACCACCTCACACAGTTGGGGGTCAGCAGTATTCTCTTTTCTTCTTTGTCTTTTCCCACTTCTCTATGTGATGTTGATGTGTTTGATCAAATTTCTCCAAACACCTCAGTCCTACAGTGAGACCCTTCTACTTCACATCTTCTTTTACTTTATTCATCCACCTCTGCTTTGGCCTCCCTCGCTTTGTCATTTTTTTTTCCTCACAAATTCATGGTCGCTCCTCATCACATGCCCATACCATTTCAACCTGTTTTCCTGTACTTTAGTAGATTTTTTTCCCATTTTTGTTGCACATCTGATTGTCTCATTTCTTATTCTGTCCTTTTTTGTAACTCCATACATCCATCTCAACTTTCTCAATTCTGCCACAACTAACTTCTTCTTTGGAGCTCCCTTTACTGCCCACCATGTCTCAGCTCCATAACTCACTGCTGGTCTTACCACTGCCTTAAATCCTTAAGTTTAACCTTCACACAATGCTCCTGATACCTTCTTCCATGTGCTCCATCCACACTGCACTCTATGAGTTATCTCTGTATGTAATTCTAATTCTTGGGCTACCACTCATTTAGATATTTAAACTTATCTCCTCTTTTCACTTGCTCTCCCTGCAGGCTAATGTCTGAATCACCTTCTCCATCGCACACCAAGCTAACTGGCTCCCACCGGTGATCAGCTGTAATCATTCTGATTCGTTCAGCTATTCCTGTGGCATCCCAGTGCTTGGAAGTGCAACTGAAAGCCAACAATCAACTCTGGGTGGTCAGGCACAGTCAGAAGATCTCAGGAATAAAGTTGTGCACAGGCACAAGTCAGGAGATGGATACAAAAATAAAACATCTGAAAGGCTTTATCAATCCCTAGGAGCACACAGTGAGGTTCATAATCAAGAAGTGGAAAGTGTTTGGTACCACTAGGACCCTCCCAGAGCCTCTAAACTGAATGGAAGAACGAGGAGGACACTGGTCAGAGAAGCTAACAAGATGGCAACTTTGAAGCAGTTACAGGACTTTATGGCAAAGTGTGACCATTGTGTGTATACAACAATAAAATCACAAATGCTCCACAAATGTGGCTTGTATGAGAGGGTTGCAAGAATAAAAGCCACTCCTCAAAGAAAGGCCACATTAAGTCTCGATTGAGCTTTGCCAAAATACACCTTGAAGAATCCGAGGCCAAAATGAAAAAGGTGTTATGGTCAAATGAGACCCAAAATTGAAGTGTATGGCCTCAACTCCAAATGGTACACCTGGCAGAAAAAGAGTTCACCATCCAAATCTACAGTAAAGCATGGAGGTGGTAGCACCCTGTTTTGGGGGTGTTTCTGTGCAGCAGAGACTAGGGCTCTTGTCAAGATAGAAGGGAAAAAATGGAAAGCGCAAACCTGCTGTCCTCTGCCAGAAACTTGTCAATGGGAAGAAGGTTCACCTTCTAACATGATAATGGCCCAAAGAACACAGCAAAGTTGACCACACTGTGGATGAAGGAGAAAAAGGTGAATGTCCTTGCATGGTCAGAGTCAGAGCCGAGATTTAAACCCTACTGAAGATCTGTGGCAGGACGTGAAGACTGCAGTCCACCAATGGTCACCGTCCTATCTGACCGAGCTTGAACAGTTCGGTAAAGACAAGTGGGCAAATATGGCTGAGTCGAGATGTGCAAAGTTGGTGAAGAAGGAGCCCAACAGACTCAATTCTGGAATTAAAGCAAAAGGTGGTCCCACAAAGTACTGACATGGTGGCTGGTGATCCTTTAACCATCTCAGTGAATTTGTTTTTTTTAATTTTTTTCTGGACTGTTGCCATTATATCGTTCACTTGGCTGTTAGAAGATGTATTGAGTAAATACAGCTGGAGAAAAAAATTTTGTCAGTGTTTTCATTTCAGGCTAAAAAGCATCAAAATGTGAATTTTCTGAAGTGGACTGGGATCAGGGGGTTCTTTTCTGTACCCACTGTAACTAACTTGACTTGAGCTTCGACGACATCCTTCACTGCACCGCCATTACAGGGATGGACTCTATCAGTGTTTAATATTAATAATGTAATATGGCAAGCCACCAGATTTGTTTAATGTATTCATGTTACTTAAAATACATGAAATTAATTTCTGTGACAACTTAGTGGAAACTAAATACAGCTATTGATTGTTATGAAAATATAAAACGTTTTAGAAAACTTCACTAAGTTGTCAGACAGAGGAAGCCTCTATGTCATGGTCTTCAATTGATAATTAAGAAGATATTTGTAGGAAATTCCAGGTACCCTAAACATCAGTACAACACCCATAAACACCTAAACATTGAAAACACTTCATGTAACACGTAGCAAAATAAAATACAGGCACAGTGAAAACACAAAAGCTTTTTAAGAGGGTGTCTGGCTGGTTGGGATTTAAAGCTGCTGATGTGAGCTTTTTGGCAAACACTTGACTGGTAGGCCTGCTATGCTGCGACGGGATTATCACAGAGGGATGCGTTTTCTCTTTCTTCCTTGCAGTGGCTGATATTGGCTGCCATTTCCTCAGGATTTAACTGTTCACTGGCCTTTAAACTATGGTGGCTCGTCACTTGCTGGTAATGTTTGAAGTTTTATTTTGGTGCCACTTTCTTTTATACTTTTGGCATACGAGTATTAGATTGGGTGTGAATTTCTGTTTGCTTTTTTCTTTTGTAATTCACATCTCAACAAATCTTAATGTTTTCTTTTGTCTGTTTATATTAAGTTACTTTTATTAACTGTGTAGTTTTATTCACCATATTTATTTACACTAGTGTAGCAAAATGCCTGTTTCTGTAAATGGGCATACAGTGTTAAGTGCGTCTGTTTTGAATACGGTGCGTCTTGTTGCCGTCGGTCATTTGACATTCACAACTAAGTGTGGACTGCAAACGACATCACATCCAAGCATGGACGGACACTGGACATTTTATTATTTTATATACAGCATATACTAGCTGTGCTATTTGTGTAAAATGGGTTGTAATTTAAGTAATCAACAAAGACATTAGCATTGTTTTTAGTGTGAACATATTTTGTAATCAAATAGTAATACAATGCAATGAGTTTGTCTCTTATGTGCCATTTGTTATGGGATTTGTGAAAGCAGTGTGAATGGTTGAGATGAGCCATCTGCTGAAATGAAAAACGCAATGCAGTTTATTAGTACAAAGGTTTGTGATGCGCCACCTGCTGGGATTACAGAGACGTAGCTACTGGACGGACACACAGACACATATCCATTTATTAAGGTGTATAGAGTATATACTATACACACACACACACAGGAAGACCTTCAGTCGTCTGGCAGCGCTGTGCCTTGTGGAGTGTCGGGTTAGTTACAGTAGAAAAGATTAAGATGGATGGACAGGCAGACAGACCTTAATTTAGTCCCCATGGTTATTAAAGAAGGATCTCTAGTAAACAGTAGTGAAACACCTCAGTATAACTTTACAATATCATGCAAATCAGGACAACTTGGATAAGAAAGGAAACAGAAACATTACATGAAAAAGCAACTTACACTTTAATGAAGTACGCGACAACATCCTATAATATTATTGGAAGTTTAGTGTTAGCCAAGAAATATAGAACAAGTAGCCAGAGAAACAGTTGAAAGGACCCTGAAGTCAGAAGCCCAAAAGACACAAGAATACAGAACAATTAAAGCAACAAATAAAAAAAACAAACGTACACTGATAACAAAAGGACTGTCAGGACTCAATAAAAGAGCCGATCTCCATCTAACGCCTAACTTTTGCACCCAATTTGCTGCTAAGTAAATCACACAGGTTTCTATTTTATTTATTTTTTTTTTTAATTATCCACTTAGAGATGCCGCACGTTTCCATCCTGGCCGTATTTAGCTTTGGTTCCATGTATTTCATAGTCATGTATTATGCAAGTGCATAAAAGGTAAACAGAAAAACAAAATTAAAAATCTTATAAATCCTAACAGTAAACAGATGTAGTGCCACCAAAACAGCACAGCAGGTGGGTGTGGTGGTTTGGAAATTTTAACATTAAAGTGGCCTGGGAATTTAGAAATCGATGCCGGATTAGTGAAGGAACCAGAAAATAGGGAGGGGGATCAATAAAGACCTACCTGCATATATGTGTGTGTATATATAGATAGATAGATAGATAGATAGATAGATAGATAGATAGATAGATAGATAGATAGATAGATAGATGGATGTAAAGGGCACTATATGAATAGATAGATAGATAGATAGATAGATAGATAGATAGATAGATAGATAGATATAAAAACTATGATCAGACGGTGTTTCTCATTTTTTACAAAAATGTAAACTTTATCAAGTTCTTAGAGATAGAAAATAAAACCTGTAATATTAGTCTCTCTTTACATTTGGGCAAACACAGTCCTGAACTGGGTTATTATGGGGTAGTGCAATCCTAACACAAATATATGATGGCCACATTTCGTATGTTGTACATCTGTGTATATATATAATAGTACTTAT
>JANRMT010062791.1:217219140-217238521 GCA_026402145.1 Polypterus bichir lapradei
TTGTAAAATATGTATATTTGCCATCCGCATTTAGAACATTTGTATATCTATCTATATATATTTATATATCTATTCCCATCTTCACTGTGCTCTTAACTGTACATATCGTATTTAACTGTATATATCGCATTTAACTGTATATATCATTGTACATAATATGCACATATTATATTTATTGTACTTCTGCTCTTTGCACTTCTGATTAGATGCTAAACTGAATTTCGTTGCCCTGTATTTATACATGTGTAATGACAATAAAGTGAATCTAATCTAATCTAATCTAATCTAATAAACAAAACAAGCAAAAGCACAACACTTTTAAACAACGACAGCACGAGACGCCACGATATGACCAGCTGATCCTTGACCCCAGCGCGCTCCTCACCCTCTCTGGACTGTCGACCCGTTTAAAGGTCTTCACTGGTGGGCACCTGGCCATGTTGGCAGATGTAAATACACAAGGGAGGGTTTTCAAATCAGATAATGAATTCTGACTACAAACTGTCAAGAGTTGTAACTTTTCAGGTAGAGAAATTATGAATAGTGAGGGGCAGCTGTAGTAGTGGGGCACATGAAGGCCAGCGTATGGGGTGACAATCAGAGAGGCTTTATTTTACACACCCTTGTCAACAGTGAGAGCCATCATAAGAAGCTTCAAAGAAATCGGGATGAAAATTTGAATTGATCAAAAAATAATGATGGCAGACGTGAGGAGGAGCTGGAATTCTAAATCACAGATTTAAAGAGCAGTGTGACCCTCACAAGGAAAAGCAAAGAGAAGATGAAATGAGATCTAAACATCAAGCATCAAAGGAGCTTTACAAAGCAAATAAACAGAGGACATTGTGAATAGTTAAGGGTTTGTATGTCTCAGTCATCTTCAGAGTCCTGCAGATCTGTGCTCCTGATAGACTAACTTACTGTGGACAACCAGAAGTGTGGGAGGGGGGCAGAAAAAAAAAAAACTCATTACGGACCCTCATGAATATTTTAATTAAATCAAAGAGGCTTTTCCCTAGAAGAGGAATGTCAGGCCTGGTGTCCACCTAAAAGTGCCCGGTGGAGACCCACAAAGCCTGCTTAGTCTCAACATGATAGCAGTCATAATATGAGACTTGGCGTTCACCTCACAACCACAGTGCAGTACAAAGCAAACACAAGAAAAAGACACTGGGATATGGGAACCCACTATGGGCCATCACAGGCTACACTCACATTAGAGTCCACAGACACAAGTCAAGTTTGACTTGCCAGAACATTAAACCTGCACATCTTTAGAAAGAGGAAGGGCAAAAACACACACACAGGGCACATATGAACACTGCAAACCATAAACAGCCTGAGGTACAAATTGTAACACTGACCAAACATGTCTGTTAAATTCTCGAATACTCAATACGGACATTACTGGATTGTACTTTATATAGAAATAAGATTTTGCCACATTTTATATATTTTAATATAAAACATGCATTGCTTCTTCTAAGCAATGTATGCAAATATATTGTCTATAAATTAGATTAAGCAGCTTTCAGAATGTTAGGCCGTGTATATAAATATACAAATTGATGATGGCCGTCAACCTTTGCCAGTTATTAATATTTAATTTATACGTCTTTATGAAAATTAACGGAGGAGAAACAGCAGCATGGCAGCACTACAATTCCCTCTCACTCTGTTCATCATAACTCGTTCTCAGCTCGTATCCACTCCGGCTCTTCTCCAGTTTGTTCAGCTCGTTTCCCTCTTTTAAATGAAAGAGACTGACTGACTGACTGACTGCTCGCTGCTATTCCAACACCGGACTGGCAGAAATCAAAGCGCTGTGTGAGGAGTGGCCGCCTCTTCATGCTCGTCGATTCGAGGGGGATCGTGAATAACAGAATACACAGAAAGGAAAAGGCGACGGTGTGAAGTAGAAATGGGTTTTGTAATCGTGAAGCAAACCAGGGGAACAAACACCAATGAACAGCAAAGACATGCGGGGCTCACGTGGCTTCAAGTCCGGGGATGTGCTGAAGGACACGAACGCGCGGCTCGCCTCTGATTGTATTAAATCTCAGCGAAGCGAATGAAAACTCACACACTCATGAAGTGTCGTCCACAGACCCCGAGCACTTACCCGCTGTCTTTCAGTGATAGGATTTTTTTCTAAAGTCGTTCACTTGCAAACATTCGCTAATATCTCGAATCATCTTCTGTACAACCGCCTATCAGTACGAGGCTGCTCCTGTCTTCAGATTCTGTCGCTCCGGATGACGTCACTCGGGGCTGCCTTTAAAAGGTCTCGCTTACGCCGCAGTTTCATTCTTGTATTGGGATCCTAAATTTATAACATAGGATTAGCGCCACCTGCTGGTCACACCAACACCAACCAGACTTTGGCTACATGGTCTCCCATCCATATAATGGCTGGGCCCGAACATGCTTAGTTTCAGGTTGATGACTTGTTATAAAGTGCAAGTAAGACGCAGGGCCAGATTAAGACCCTTAGATGCCCTAAGCACTAAGTAATTTTGTTGCCCCCTTACACTAGTAATTCAAAATATTAAAACAATAACAAACTAGAAAATAAAATTTTATTTTATTATCGAAAATTCGAAATTAAACAAAACATTCTTATAGTAAGAAGGAAAAAATTTATTTTTGTATGCTTCATTTTATTTTCATCTTAATAATTTCTCTTACTTTTTTCCTTGTAAACTCTTTGATTAGATCTTCATAATCAATTTTATTTTATTATCGAAATTTCGAAATTAAACGAAAGTCTTATAGTAAGAAGGAAAATAATATTTTTTGTATGCTTTATTTTATTTTTATCTTAATAATTTTTCCTACTTTTTTTCCTTGAAAACTCTATGATTAGATCTTCATAAATCAATCTTACATAACAAATCTGCTTCTATACATAATAGAGATAAGGCATCCAAAATATGTTATTTGAATTATGTGTTATTCGACACAATTACGCATTTCATAAACTGAATAATACAGACATTTTAATTCCCACTTTACTGCTGATGCTGAATCACGTGCTTTGGGGGGGGGGGGGGGGATGACTGACAAGTGCCGTATGAAGAATTGTATGAATTCTGGGCAAGAAGTAGAAAAAAGAATTATCTGTAAACTACATTATGTAAAAGTGAAAATCGTACAGCTGATTACTATTGGATAGAATTATTGATAACTTTTTTTACTAAGAAAGATTTAGTTACAAATTTTTCACAGAATATTCTTTAAACCTTATATTAAGAATGTGTGTAAAAGATTTGCTAAATAATGAACGCAAAAACCATAAATAAATTAAATAATAAAAAGGGTAAAAATTAATGACAGTTAAAGTCGTACGGCAATGTAATGCTTAGAGCGGTTATATGCATTAAAAACTGCAAAACTGCCGCCTCCATGTCGTAAACTGAACGACTTTAATTGTTTTAGTACCTAGGGGTCGTGAAAACTGTGGCATTAAAATGAGACTAGGACCAAAATTTTCATGACAATCTCTAGTTTTTGATGAAGCAAACCAAATTCCAAAACATCAATTAGCGCAGATTTTGTTTCAGCTTTTTTGAAATTTTTTAAATCTCATATTTAAGGATGTTATAGGTGTCAAACTGACTACAAAGTGGCTTAAATGGCTACAAATATTAATTTTATCTGCCATTATTCTAAGGACTACAAATTATCCAATCTCCTGCCAAAACCTGTTGAAATTGACTTTAATCCAAAAATTGATTTAAAAATGTATTTTGTGCGACACTGCTTTTCGATAAAGATCTGATCGCGTTTTTATCATTACATGAAGAGAAAATGGCATCCGAAATTTTACAAATTATAACGTTTGGGGTTGATTTTAAAGTTTTTTTTTTTTTTTAAATGTACGGCTTTCATTTTGACATGAAAACCATAGATTTAACATTTTGATTATTTAATTTATTTATGGCTTTTGTGTCAGTTTAGCAAATATATTTACACATATACTTAATACAACATTTAAATAATATTTTGTGAAAATTTTGTTAATAAATCTTTATTAGTAAAAAGTTATAAACAATTTTATCCAATAGTAATTAGCTGTACGATTTTCACTTTTACATAATGTAAATGAATTTAAAAATATCCCAAATTAGAATTAAATAGACTTACAAGAATATTTTTCCTCAAACTGGGACGATATTTTGTTTTTGCTTAAAACAGAAAATAAATTTATAGTGCGTAGAAAGCGTTATTTTAAGTTAAATAACAGATGATTCACGAAACACAATTACGTGATAATAATTTTTAATCAGCTATTAACTATTATTTAAAAATATAAAAACATATTGTTTTGAATCGAATTATTTTCACAATATTTTGACATAACATGGCGTTTAAGGGAATCACCATGAAATGGGAATTCCCCATTGCAGATTGGAAACCGGTATGCAGAACGCACTGTGTAAGGTGCCATCTACGAACAGTGACGGCATAGGGAGGTACAGGGAGGCATTATTCATTTTTCATTAAATTTTGAAAATGGCTATAAATTTAATTAATTTAATAATTTATGTGATAAATTCGGCCATGAAAAATTTTTGTGGTGCTCCCTTTACCCTTGATGCATGTGCTTACTTTGCTTATATGGTTAATCCAGCACTGGTGGGATGGCTACTGGTAATACTACGGCACTCCATCCATTTTGCGTTTTTTGGACCACTTAACATAGAGAAGTTTGTCATAATAGGTTGACAGGAATGCGTTCTGCGACATCGCACCACCCAGGTTGAAACATAAAGCACTAATAGAGAGTCAAGGCTGGGAGGCCCTCAAGAGGCAGGGCCTGTTAAAGCCCACTGTGGCACTTCTTGTGTAATTTTGAGCTATACAAAAATATTTTTGCATTGTATTGTAATAACCTGATTAAAACTAAACGTGTACGCGTAACGTCGGCTCGGATGACGACATTAACTGCATGCTACTTATCTGCTTAATTTATACTGCAAAGGTAACGTCAATAAACAAGCGATATCTGCGAAAAGTAAGGTTAAACGACTGAATTTCCCACCTTCTTTTGGTGTACTGTATGTAGCTGAGTTTGTCCAAAATTACCAAAGTTCTGCAGCTCTAAGTGTACTTCTTTAGGACAGTTCAGGCAATAGTGTGACATGCTTTGAAATAAATTCACAATACAAATACCCTCTTTTTAAAACTTTTAGTAAAATTCAAAGCAAAACAGTTCACACAAAAATAGAAAAAAAAATAATAATACAAAGAAAACAAAAGTTCTTTTTTAAAGAAAGTTCTTTTCAAGGCCTTTTTATCTTGTTTCTATTCCCTAGAAGTCTGATCATACAGTCATGTTACTTGTCAGAAGACGGCATGCCAATCTGCTGTTTGTAAACTAATCTAACAGTCCATGCTAGAAGTGAGACTATTTCATAACTGGCTTATTTAACAGCCTGTTTTACTGACAGGAAAGCTCTATTGCATGTTAACTTACCGGGTATAAAAAAACAATACTATAATCTAAGCAACAACGAGAAACTGATATTCTATTGAAATTAAGCAGACACTTATGTGAATTCAACATTAACATTAGCTTTCTAACATTGGCTCTTACAGTGTATTAAATAACATTTTTTCCAGTTTAAATACTGACTGAATTTGAAGAATGGACGTTGCTGTTCGAGCCTGACAAATCCTCCACAGCTCAAACTTTCAAAGTGTTTATTTGTATCTTTCAAAGTAACGAATGCCATGTTTAAATTTAGCCTCCTTTTCAGTGAAGTCTGATGAAAGTCGCCTGCCCTTCGCTTTCAGCGGAAATCGCCGGAATGAGTCTTCAAGAAATGACGAGGCTTTCCTATTCGCTCTCGGCTCTAGAATGGAACGCTGATTGATGGATGAAGTGACCAATGAAATCCACAGTTTCAGAAGCCGGTAGCGAGGGTTACTCGCACATGCGCTGAAATCAATACTAGTCTCCAAACTAATGTCGAGACTGTGCGGTTTTAAATACTGTACTAGTTAATAAATACCCCGTCAACTGCACACACGCATGTACATTATGTTCAAAGAATAGTGTGTTGAACATCAAAATTAAAATTTAAAAAATAGTTTGGTTTTTATTTTCTCATTTTCAGTTAGTTGTAGTTTCCAGATTTTTTTATATTTTAGTTTACGAAATTATATTTTAAGATATAGTTTTTTTTTCAGTTGTCTTTAACAAGAATAACAATGAATAAAACTGAACTTGTAATAATGAAGGTGGTGGTTGGATGGGCAGATCTCCATACCGTGTTACAACAGTACAAACTGCCTAAGTGTATCTGAAATGATGAATACTTAACTGGCCTTTGGAGAAGTAAAACTCCTCTCATAAAACAATATCTTTGTTACAGAAATGATTTAAGTCTTCAATCCAGAATTACTTTGTGGCTCATTTCAACAGAGTTGGAAAATAAAGAGGTTGAAATCTGTCCAGTTATATTAAAAGAGCATCAGGTTAAGTCTGGTCAGGTCAGGTTGAGGAGCATGCACTGTACAGCGCGTTGCCGCACCCATCACACAATGAACCAGATCAGGATCCCAAAGGCAGACCAGTCCCACCCTCGGGAAATGACCCTCTATCTTCCACAGCCAGGTGTTACACGAGTGTCCCCTTGGCCTGGTCCAGCCGCTTGGGTACTCAACAATGAAGATTCTGCGTGGCTGATCACCCTCGGGAATCGCACCACATGGCCATAGTGCCGCAACTGACTCTCCCTCACAATGCAAGCAATGTGCCTCATTTGGGACTCAACACAAAGTTAGACCAGCTGTGCCCAAGGATACTCCGAAGAGACAAAGTACCAAAGGTGTCCAGTCTTCATCTCAGGTCACTGGATAGCGTCCATGTCTCACAGTCAAATAGCAAAACAGGAAGCACCAGGACTCTAAAGACTTGGAGGTTTGTCCTTTTCCAGAGATATCAGGAGGGCCTCAAACCCCTTTCCAGTGACCTCATGACCCCCATTACTCTGCCAATCCATCTGCTGACTTGATAGGAAGAGTCACCAGAGACATGAATGTCACTCCCGATGTAAGTAAACATCTTGATAAGGTCGACACTCTCACCACAGACAGACGCATTGCTGATGGTCATGCGCAAGAGGTCATTAAAGGCCTGGATCTTGGTTTCTGTCCAGAACACTCACATTTCCAGATACTCAGACTCCTCACTCAGTCTGTCAAGAGCCCTGATCAGAGTGTCCATTGACTCTGCGAAGATCACAGCATCGTCAGCAAAATCAAGATCAGTGAATCTTTCTTCACCATCAGATGCCCCACAGCTGCTGGACCTCACGACCTTGCCCAACACCCAGTCCATACAATCATTGAACAGAGTAGAAGAAACAACACAACCCTGATGAACAACAGAATCAACTGGGAAAAAACACAGGAGGTTCTGCCTCCACTCTGCACAACAGTCACAGTACCAGTGTACAGGTCAGACATGATATCCAGGAACCTTGAGGGGATCCCACGAAGTCTCAAGATGTCCCACAGGGCAGCTTGATCAACTGAGTCGAACGAATTATGAAAATCGGCAAGGGCTACAAAGAAACTCTGCCGATATTTGCATTTGCAGTTGATGAGAACCCTCAGTGCTGGGATGTGGTCGGTGGTAGGACTTTTTAGGCATAAAACCAGACTGTTCCGGTCGCTGGTATCAGAGCAAGTGATCATGGATCCTTTTGAGGATGACCCTAACGAGGACCTTACCTGGCACCAAGAATAGTGTTTTCCTTCTGTAGTTGCCACAATCCAGGCAATCACCCTTTCCTTTCCAGATAAGGATGACAAGTCCTGTTTTCCAGAAAATTGGGAAGATAGCCGTCTCCCAGATGGAAGCAAAGATTTATTGCAATGCCAGGAGGACAGCCTTACCACCAGACTGGAGAAGTTCAACCAGGATACCACCGATCCCTGCAGCCTTCTCTACCCTCACTAGTTCACCACTTGTGCAATCTCAGTGAGACTGGGGGGCTCTCAACTAACTGGAGGATCAGCTTCAAGAACTGTGGACCAGAGATGTCCAACGTCCTAGCCAGAGGATCAGCTTTGAACAACTGCTCAAAGTAGCCAGCCCAGCGGGTGACAAGTGCATCATGTGATTCAAATTCATATTGTTTTAGTGGAGCAATTACATAAAACAAAATATGGAAAATAATGGCAAATGAACAACTCTATAATGGATAAATGAAGATTTGGTTAGAAACATAACTGGACTTATTGATAGAGTTTAGCATTTAGCAATTAAAGCTACACATCATGGGAAATATAACTTAACAGTTCATCTGGAGACAACGTCTGACTTATCTAAAATTATTAATAACAGCGTAGGAAATCCAAAAGTCTTACTGTCAACCGTTGATCGCCTTTTAAACCCAGCTCCAGTAGCAGTGAAAGCATCAGAGGCTAAAAGTGAAAGTTTTGCAGTATATTTCAAAGAAAAGATAAATAATATTAAACTGACTTCAAATTAAAAATTTATTGAGCCTCAACAAGGTCAGCATTGTGATCTAAGCTGCTTCACTAAAATTAGCTTATCTGAACTTTTTAGAATAATTAGACAGTTATAACAGTCCACTGGGGTATTCGACCACATTCCTACAAGCTTCTTAAGAGAAGTTACTGATTGTCTTATCAACAACGTTCTTGAAATAGTAAATTGTTCATTAGACTCTGACATTTTACAAGATTCTTCCAAAACTGCTGTAATTAAGCCTCTGCTCAAGAAAAACAACCCTGATTATTGGCTCTTAGACAATTATATGCCAATCTCCAACTTGCCTTTTCTCAGTAAAATTCTAGAAAAAGTAGTTTTCAGCAATTAAGTTATTATTTGAATACAAATGTTATTCTTGATAAGTATAATGCAGGCTTTTGATCAAATCAAAGTACTGAAACAGTTCAAGTGAAATTAGGAAATGATCTGCGAATTAATGCAGATTCAAATAAAATATCTGTACTTGTTCAGTTAGATCTGAGCGCAGCATTCGATACCAAAAATCATGATATTCTTATAAACCGTCTTAGCAGTGGGGAGGGCTGTCAGGTGCTGACTTAGACTGGTTTAAATCATACATAACTGGAAGGAAATTTGTTGTTAGTTATGTAAATAGTGCATCAAAAATACATAATATTCAATATGGTGTACCGTAGGGGTCAATTTTGGGACCATTACTATTTCCACTCTACATGCATCTGTTAAGCCACATAATTTCAAAGTATAATGTAAATTACCTTAGCAATGCTGATGGCACACGGCTCTACTTATCCATTGTGCCTGATGACCCAGAGGCTCTAAACCCTTTAATCCACGGCCTTACTAGAATAACAGAATGGATGAATGGGACTTTCTCAAAACTAAACAAGGAAGAAACAGAATTGTCAGTTATTGACAGCAATAAGCAAAATGAGAATCTAAGAAACAGAATTGATCATCCGGCTCTGTGTGAATCAAACCAGAGGTTAAGAATTTAGGTGTTATTATTGATTCTGGCCTTAATTTAAGATCGGATATTAATAATATTACCAAGACTGCATTCTTCCATTTAAGGAACATTGCAAAGCTGTGATCTATTATAACATTTAAAGATGCTGAAAAAATTAATAAATGCATTTGTATTTACTTGACTTGATTACTGCAATACCAATACTGATCCTCTGTGCAAGAGAGGACTGAGCCGACTATACTTTCTTAGAAGGCTGCCGTCCTTCAACATCTACAATAAGAAGCTGCAGATGTTCTATCAGACGGTTGTGGCGAGAGCCGTCTTCTACACGGTGGTGTGCTGGGGAGGCAGCATAAAGAAGAGGGACGCCTCACGCCTGGACAAACTGGTGAGGAAGGCAGGATCTATTGTAGGCACGGAGCTGGACAGTTTAACATCTGAGGCAGAGCGACGGGCGCTGAGCAGGCTCCAGTCAGTCATGGAGAATCCACTGCATCCACTGAACAGGATCATCTCCAGACAGAGAGAGAGAGAGAGCGAGAGAGAGAGAGAGAAAGAAAGAGAGATAGACAGAGTGTGAGAGAGATAGAGTGAGACAGAGAGAGTGAGACAGTGAGAGAGAGAGAGAGAGAAAGAGAGAGATAGACAGTGAGTGTGAGAGATAGAGTGAGACAGAGAGAGAGACAGTGAGAGAGAGAGAGACAGACAGACACAGAGAGAGAGAGAGAGAGAGAAAACACAGAGAGAGAGAGACAGACACAGACAGAGAGAGAGAGAGAGAGAGAGACAGACAGACAGAGAGAGAGAGAGAGAGAGAGACAGACAGACAGAGAGAGAGAGAGAGAGACAGACAGACAGAGAGACAGACACACACACCGCTCCATCAAGATCTGAACTTCATAAAAGACGGAGCTCCAAGTCAAGACTAGCTCTACTGAGCTGTGAATTCCTAGAGCTGAGAAGACTGCTATCATTTCTGAAATTTTTACTTGTTTTTCCACTGTTTTCTTTAGAAATGATCAAAATAACATTAAAAGGAGTGACCAACCTGAGAACTCAACACTTCCTTGCAGTCTTCTTCTGTCCTTCCACGAACCCACCCACCCACATTGGTATAGTCAACAAGATTTACTTTAAAAAGAGTGAACCGATTGACCTTACAAAACAGTACATCAGCTGAACCAGCTGCAGGCACAGGTAGCAACCAGCAGGCTGAACTCGAGGTTGAGCAGCAGCACAATGGCACACACCTGCACTGACTTGTAAGAAGCCAAGGGCCAATCTAACTGCTCGGTGCAGTATGCCCCTGGGATGGCATAGAAACATACCTTCTGATCTTTCATTACTCACCAGTATGGAAGTGGGCACACCTCAATGAGCCATTTCTGTCAGGGGAGGCCCTGTGGCTGTACTGTGATATGGAAGGAGAAGGAGCTGTGGTCTACCTCAAAACACAATAATAATAATAATACAGTAAAAGTTACTTCATTTCAAGCATATTTCTCACCTGAATAGTTCTAAAAAGGAAAAGATGTTGTTAATGAAACAATAACTTTTATTGTAAACATGGACAAGATTCCTGAGGCCTACCACTGCTAGTGTAAATGCTTCATGTAATTTTTAGTAAAGCTGAGAGAAAGAAATTCTTGAGGTGGATAGGACATTATGAATGGTCACTTAACTCTGTCACTTGATTTGTGGCACCGGATAAGGAATAAAATAATCACAAAATAAGAAATGAATGCAGTTTATTTATCTTGCCTTAAATAGCATATTGTTTTTTTAAAAAAAAATTCAAGAGTGTCACAATTAACAATACATGCATTATTTCAAAATGAGTTTTTCAGCATATCCCAGTTTTTATTTACAATTCAGTAAAAAAAAAAAAAAAAAGTAGCTAAATTATTCATAAATCTATGCACTCTCCGTACTTTATCCAGGTTATAGGACAAATCTTGGTGAACAATTCAGAGAACGGTTGCATTTTAAATGTTTAATGCTGCACACTGACCTTGTGCTGAATGTCTCCACCTTGTCTTGATGTTTTCATATTTTCTGGAGTTCTTACCGATGTCAGTGGTCCAAACAAGTCTTTCACGTTACCAATACACTGAGATTTATCAAATCCCTTTAGAATGGTGTTATGAGATGGTATTCTATTCTTCATCACATTTTACTTAAAGCAGAATCTTCCTTGCACCTCCTGCTACAGATTTTGATTCAGTGTACTGCAGAATGGTGAGCACATGATGATCTATCGACTATGGCCACTGAAACAGATTTTAGTATACAACACACAGACCCTGATCCTATTCACTCGCCCGTCACATTCTTGTGCTGCATCAGTTCATTTCTCTTCAACATTTCTAACTGTGTGGTGAAGGGAATCACAGCACTAATCTCATCTTTCATTCTGTCTATCCACCGATTTCGTAAAGGTACCTTTGCTTGATAGTCATTTCAGTTTGATTGTTTCACGGGCTGTGACAGGAAAGGTGATGTTGTGGGGAATATTTTTTATATTTTCATGCCATAGAAACAAATGCTCTCTGTGATGAGTTAACAGAACTTTTTTGTTTGCATGCTAAATAGACAGTTGTGTATAATTTGCACAGGGACTAACTTAGCTAACTTTACAACAGTCATGTGGCAACCCATTAGAAACATGTCCATGCCCCAATCTGGGTTGTGACCCATAGTTTAACAAGCACTGTGGTAAAGAGTTTAAACATGGCAGAGAGGCACATTATGAGGTGATGTGTTTTGGGTTCTTTCCTTTGATCTGATTTGAATAGTCAGAGAGTTGTTCCTCAGGTGAGCCACTTTGGTGTCATCTGTGGGTGCTGCATTGATTGTAACTCATTTATACACTCAGTCATATCCTGGTGCAGTGTTGCACTTTGTTTAAAACAGAAGTTTGGTATGGCGTCTTTACCAGTGCTCTTTCAGTCAACAGCTGATCTAAGGGTGGTTTTTCAGGATATTCCATTTCCTTTGTGCGTTTTCAAGATTTCTCCACTGGAAAATCTTTTGTTGGCTTTGGAGAATATGACAGTGACAAAATCATTTGCCACATTCCAAAGAGATGTAGGGGTCCTCTCCATTGTGGATTCTTTTGTGGCTTTGAAGAAGGTTTCTTCTGGAAAATCCTTTGCCACAGTGCAAACAGCAATATGGCTTTTCTCCTGTGTGAATTCTTTTGTGGCTCAGAAGATGACTCCTGCTACGAAATTGTTTGCCACACAATGTACAGCAATACGGCTTCTCTCCTGTGTGAATTCTTTTGTGGCTCAGAAGATGACTCCTGCTACTGAATTGTTTGCCACACTCTGTACAGCAATATGGCTTCTCTCCTGTGTGAATTCTTTTATGGCTCAGAAGCTGACTACTGACACGGAATTGTTTGCCACAAACTGTACAGCTGTATGGCTTCTCCCCAGTGTGGATCCTTTTGTGGATCTGAAGAACGCTTCTCCTTGAAAACTCTTTGCCACATTCCAAACAGCAATATGGTTTCTCTCCGGTGTGAATTGTTTGGTGGCTATGAAGATTACTCCTTTGTAAAAACTGCTTGCCACACTCAGAGCAGCAATATGGCTTCTCTTCTGTGTGGATTGTTTTGTGTCTTGTAAGAGTGCTCTTTTGTGAAAATCGTTTGCCACATTCCAAACAACAGTACGGCTTCTCTCCGGTGTGAATTCTTTGGTGGCTCAGAAGATGACTCCTGATACTGAATTGATTGCCACACACCGTACAGCAATACGGCTTCTCTCCTGTGTGAATTCTTTTGTGGGTCTGAAGAAGGCTTGTTCTTGAAAACTCTTTGCCACATTCCATACAGCAATATGGCTTCTCTCCAGTGTGTATTCTTTTGTGGCTCTGCAGAAGGCTTCTTCTGGAAAACTCTTTGCCACATACCGAACAGCAATATGGTTTCTCTCCAGTGTGGATTCTTTCATGGATCTGAAGAAGGCTTCTTCTTGAAAACTCTTTACCACAGTCCAAACAGCAATACGGCTTCTCTCCTGTGTGAATTCTTTTGTGGCTCAGAAGATGACTCCTGCTACAGAATTGTTTGCCACACTCTGTACAACAATACGGCTTCTCTCCTGTATGAATTCTTTGGTGGTTCAGAAGCTGACTACTGACACGGAATTGTTTACCACACTCTGTACAGCAATATGGCTTCTCTCCAGTGTGGATTCTTTTGTGGATCTGAAGAACGCTTCTTCTTGAAAACTCTTTGCCACATTCCAAACAGGAAAACGGCTTCTCTCCGGTGTGAATTCTAAGGTGTCTCTGCAGATCACTCCTACGACAAAACTGTTTGCCACATTCAGAACAACAGTGAGGTTTGTTTCCTGTATGAAAATTAAAAGGAAGAATGAAAACTTATTTTCATCTTACTGATTAAATAAATATTGATTAAAATTATGAACAACCTTATAGAAGCATAAGCAATCATAAAATTTAAGTTGCAAGTTGAAAGACACCCAACCTAATTAATTATTCTTCCTGTACTACAACAACTTACCACATGAACACAATGACTAAAGCCAAGTGTTTGAAGTAAGTAAACTAAACAGGTTACATCTGAGAAAACCAACTGACAAGAGTGATGTCAACATTTTGTTAAATTACATTACAGAACTGCCTCCCCATTTTGTCATCATAGTCTTAAAATATTAATCAAAAGAATATGTTGTTCTAATTTTATGGAATTAATTTTGATAAAAAGCGATAATCTTCATTCAACACTTTATTGAAGAGAGAGTTTCTTTGGCAAAATAGGATGCTGTGCAGAACAGTGGAGGGAGCGATGGCATATTAATGTTGCTGCCGTTCCTCTCAGTTAACAACACTTTTTGTTAAAATTCGCATTGAACCTTGCATTTCTTTCACATTCTCTTACTGTATGTATAGTTCACGGATGTAAAAGATTACTTTTTGTATTGAATTTGGATTCATTTTTCTAGACTTTACCTCAACAGAGTTTGCAGCCTCAGGAACAACTGACTGGAATCTGTTTTGTGGTCCACAACATGAAACTTTCTTTTGACTGCCTGCCCCTGCCTGATGTCCGATTTGTGAACTTTTTCCTTGCATCGTAGAGATCTAGGAACGGAGAATGTTCCATTTACTTAACTTCCTTAGCGTTATTTTTTATTCCAAAAAAAAAAAAAAAAAATTAAAAAGCGTTACATTTTTTTTCATGTAAAATTACTTTTTTATTAAATCTCTAAAGTATAATAGTGATACAAATAATAATAGCAATCTTCTTAAATAATACGCTACCATGGCTGTTTGTCTGTCCAGGATTTTAAATCACCTGTAGCTCGCAAACCGTTTGACTTATTGACCTGAAATTTGATACACATATACTACATGATGTCTACTATTCACTTTCGGGGTGATGATTGACCTCCAAGGGTATTCCTCTTTTTATTTTTATTTTATTTTATTGTAGAATGAACTCTCACAGCTGCCGTGCAGCGCATGTGTACAGGCGCCGTTCTCATCCCTACCACCTTTGCGGTCACTTCCCCTACCTATCGATCACGTGGCTGACGTGTGCTTTGCAAACGCTAGAGTCTGTTGAGAGTTGTTGGTTTGTTCTGTGGTGTGAGATTTAAATAAAAAAAATAAATTTTTCTCTTAAAAACTTGGGTTTTGGTTGCCGCTAAGGAACCGTGTGGGACTTTTTAAAGCTTTTTTTCCCTTTAGAAGGTTTTTTTTTTGCCCGCACAAGAGCAAAAGTAGCTGGGTGTTTGGAAGTGCGCTTGGAAAAGTTATTTGTACTTGTACCTCTCTTGTTATCTGTATTTGAATTAGCATCGAGGAGGCAGGGTAGAAAGCAGCAGTAACTGATATCGGCATTTGTAAGTAAATAACCGCGTCGTCGTAACGGCGATTCCTTAGTTTAAAGGAAAAGAAAAAAAGGCCGCGGCTGACTTCAAAGCAGTGAAAGGTGAAGGCTCAGCAGTGCGCAGGTAAGCGGCCAGCGTTAAGACGCCGATCAGGCACAAGGATCTGTAGGAGCAAATAAGGTAGTAAAGTTTTATTTATTTGTTTATTTTAGATTAAACTGTCCTTAGCGGTCCAGAGGTAGAACAGTTAAGTGGGCGACAGCGTATTGGTTCATTAATACGGGGGAATACAAACAGTGCGAGTGGAGAGCTTATAAGTAAGAGGAGCGCAAAGTTAGGAGAAGAGACCAAGAAAAGTTAAGTTAACCTCATAGAAAGACAAATAGCAGGCAGCTGAGAGGGAGAACAGTACAGGAGCTTAAGGGGAAAAGGTGTAAAATATCTGTAGCAGATCTTAGTGTTACCGTTCAAGTTAAGGAGCAGCTGAAAGATGAAGAAATTTAATTTTAAGAAAAAAAAAAAAAAAGTTAAGGCAGTTTAGTAATCCCAAATCAAATTTTAATAATGAGGCCAGTGCAATGCAAGTCCTGTTGGATGCTGGACTTTTTAGATGATGGTTTGGAAGAGCCAGTTGTCTATGAGGGCTACATCTGCAAGAGATGCCAGCTGATCCAGCCACTCAAGCTCAGGGTCGCTGAACTGGAGGAGGAGGAGTTGGCTGACCTGCGTTGTAATAGAGAATTGGCGGACTTGGCCCAAGTGTCCTTTAGAGAGACAGTGTGCACCCCCAAGGTGGCGTGGGAGGAGATTCCAGACCAGACAGGTAGAAATAGGTGGGTCACGGTCACAAGGCGTAAGGTAAAGGGTGCACACTGTCTGGGGGCATCAACCCCAGAATTAGAAGTGTCTAACCGTTATCATGTCCTTGCGGAGCTGGACGGTGACTCTGATAATTCTGAGGTGGTAGGCAGGGTTGAGGAACCCCAACGGGCCACCCCAAAAACCAGTTCACAAAAAGAGAGGTAGTGATAGTTGGGGACTCAATCATTAGGGGGACTGGAGCGCAGGTGTGCTCCAGAGAGAGAGATTCTCACATGGTGTGTTGCCTTCCGGGAGCACAGGTGGGAGACCTCCCTGGAAGGGTGGATAGGCTCTTGGCCAGAGCAAGGGTGGATCCAGTTGTCGTTGTCCATGTTGGAACAAATGACATACATAAGGGTAGTCTGTCAGTTCTGTGATCCAAATTCAAAGAGTTAGGTGCCAAGCTGAGGAGCAGAACTCACAAGGTGGTCTTCTCCGAAGTTCTGCCTGTGCCACGCACCAGTCCAGGTAAGATTGAGGAGATTAGAAGGCTTAACGCGTGGCTCAACTCTTGGTGCAGGGTAGAAGGGTATAGGTTTATGGGGCATTGGGACTCCTTTTGGAACAGATGGGACCTGTTCCGCCATGACGGGTTACATCTGAACCGGAGGGGCACCAATGTATTGGGGAGGCGTATGTGTAGGCTAGTCGAGGACTGTTTAAATTAGGTAATAGGGGGGCAGGGAGTTTAGGACAGACCAGGTTTAGATCTATATATGGAAGAACAAACAATGGTGTAGAAATAAAAATGCATAATAATGTAAATTCTAAGCAAACACGTAAATGTAGAAGGAGTAACACATTAAAAATAGCTTGCCTTAATGCTTGAAGTATCAAAAATAAGGTAAGTGAGTTGGAGTTGTATGTAGCAGAGCATAATTATTATATTATCGCAATAACGGAAACCTGGCTAAATAACAAAGATGGGGATGAGTGTAACATAGAGGGATACACAATTTTTAGGAAGGATAGACAGAACAGAAAAGGAGGTGGGGTTGCTGTTTATGCCAAACAGGATTTAAATGTAAGTCGTCTTCATTTGGATGATGAGCCCCATCTTAGTGAGGACATGTGGCTTCGCCTGGAAAATATTAGGGAAAGAGGTCTTATTTTAGGAGTGTGTTATAGACCACCCAATTCAGACAGTAATTTCAACACACATCTTTTTAGTAATATCAAAAAGGCAAGTTTACAGGGAGATATTATAGTCATGGGGGACTTTAATTATCCAAATATTAACTGGGATAACCTTGCAGATGGAGGAGCACAAGAGCAGGAGTTTTTAGAAGTAATCAGTGACTGTTTTTTAACACAGCACGTTAAAGCACCAACACGGGGTGAAGCCTGTCTGGATTTAGTATTTTGTAATAATCAGGATAGAATTGAGGGTGTAGAGGTGATTGAACCACTAGGGTCAAGTGACCATAATGTAATACAGTTCTCAGTGTTTTGTAAGAGTTCAGATGCAAAGACTAAAATTGTTAAGTTGAACTTTGGTAGGGCTAATTTTGAGCAGATGCAACAAAGTCTAAGTAGGATAGACTAGGATAAGCTTTTAAGTGTGGACACAGTCGAGGAGCAGTGGAACAGGTTTAAAAATGTTTTACATGTAATGCAGGACAGATACATAGCTAAATTTGGAATTAACAGGAAACTAAAAAAAACTCCACGGTGGATTAATAAAGATTTAAAAAAGAAGTTGCAAAGGAAAAACTGCTGTATAAGGCATATAAGACTAATGACTGCAAAGTGAATCGCAGAGCGTATGAGAATATGAGAGCAACCATTAAGAAGGATACCAGGGAGGCTTAAAAAAACAGTTGGACAGGAATATAGCAGATAAGGCGAAAGAAGACCCCAAGAGATTCTTTCAGTATTTTAGTAGTAAAAGAACAGTTAAGGAGGAGGTGAAGTGCATCAGAAATAGCAAAGGGGAATTAAAAGATACAGACAGTGAACACTGGAGAGATTCTGAAGGACCAGATAACTATAAGAATCTTCACCAGTCTTCAGCTCTGAGAATGTCTGCTTTGTTTGTGTCTCCATACCTTTGTGAATCTGACATGAATGTCATGAAGTCAAAGTTCAGAACAAGACTGAGAGATGAACACTTAAATGACTCCATAAGAGTGTCTCCACTCCACCATACACCTCAGTGCCAGTCATCTGACTAACTCAAAAACACATCACACATGTAACTGGACATGTGAATAAAGTGAATGATTTTAATGGAACAAAATGACAAATGAAGAAGTCATATCTGTGGATTTGGAATTGCATTTTTTTTTGTTTTGACAGCATTCATGTTTTAATTCAATAGTGTGAGAGACACTAGAAAATGCTCACAGACATACAAAATGCACTTGCAGGTGAACTCAATATTAGTTTGTGATGTTTTAATGCAAAATGTGAGTTGTGGACACCAACATTTTGTAAATGTTCAGGCAAAACAAGCGTATTCAGTTTGTTTGGGTTGAAATAAGCTATGAGAATACACGTTAGAAAACAGGAGTAGCTCTCGGCCATTTACATTTTACAAAAGTAGCTCTCAGGGGAAAGAAGGTTGGAGACCCCTGGTGTATAGTCTAAGGGAGGTTCTTATAACCCCCACAAGCTGAACCGAACTGGTATACTGTACTCTAACTACTTCTTTCCCCTGACTACAGAGTAGCCTTACTGTAGTTAGTGACCTGCCTTGCCGTGTGTAAGGCATGCGGTTTTAAACCGTGCTCAGTAGTATGAAAGTTAACGTGGTCTATTGAATGTGCAGTGCCCTACGTGTAAAGCATACAGAAGATGAAGTAAAGCATCTTTAAGTATAGAAACAACGGAGGTTCGACAAGAAAAGCTAAGTTTATAGAAGAAACATTTTTTTCCCCAATTTTTTGCCTTTTATTCTATGTGCATATCAAACTTTTTTCTATCTTCTTGTGTGGACTGTTTGCTTTGAATTTTTACGTTATCTTTTAAAATGAACATTTGGACTGAGAGATTTCTTTTGGCAGGAGTTTTACCAGTGCTTGATCCTGCCTTACTCACCCGCCGCTACAAGGGTCAAGGGACCATAATATAATACAGTGCTCAGTGTTTTGTAAGACTGCGGATGCAAAGACTAAAACTGGTAGGGCAAATTTTGAGGAGATGCGCAAAAGTCTAAGCGGGATAAACTTTAAA